>OX421246.1:3999497-5227830 GCA_949125135.1 Alcis repandata | reverse complement strand
CTTGCGCGGAGTACTGCAGGTAGTGGAACACACAGACAAATCATGAGTGTCCAAAGATCGCCAACCCGCGCGACTTGCACTGCTACAGGAGCTGGCGGCTCACAACCGGACTTGTCGAAAATAAGTCATGTTAATATGGATACGAACATAACTCAGCGTTTGAAACGGAGATGGCCTAATGATTGCGAATGCTCTAAAGAATTCACGGAAATGCGATCGGAGATGTCCGGCATCAGTTCCTTGCTGGAAAAATATGTTGCCTCTAACGAACAGATTATGCAGAAAATGCAAGAGAGCATTGCTGACATTAAAACCCAAATTACTGATATAAAGTCTTCAAACGAGCAAACTATAAACGTAATTCGAGATAAGGTAGATGGGGTTATGACACAGATTAGTGACTTGAAGTCAACGACCTCTAGCGTATTGTCAGAACAGAAGGACTTAAAAACCCATGTAGCAAAACTAGAAGAGTCAATCACTCTCGGTGAAAATAAAATTAAATCACTCGAATCTGACTTCAACAATATGAAATCTCAAAAGGTTTCTCCAAACCTGGTGAACCAATTTGCCCTAGGTGAGCAAATTATTCAAGAAGTGCAAAATCGTAACAATAGAGAGAAAAACATCTTACTTGTGGGTATCCCAGAACCAGTATCTCCTCGAGCAGAAGAAAGAACAACAAAAGACGAAACCAGCGTATTAAGTGTCATCTCCTCGCTAATCACTGACATCCCGAAGCCAATCAAAGTATTTAGAATTGGAAAATCAAACCCGGGCAAAAATCGCAGCATAAAAGTTTGCTTTGATGCTCATGGACCTGCTAAGCAACTGCTCCGAAACAAAGGCAAGCTACCAGACGGCATAAAGATGTACTCTGACCAGACTCCGGCTCAGCAAAATTTTCTTAAATCCTTAAAGGATGAACTGAGCCGTCGAGAAAATAACGGAGAGATTGGTTTCACCATCAAATATATTAATGGAACGCCGGCCATAGTAAGAGAAGCTCCAAAAAACTAAAGGTCATGAATGCAACTGCTCAAATCAATACCGCAGACAAAAATACCTATGAAATATTAAACAACTACCAAAATTTTCCAGCCAACAAATCCAACCTTACATTTCTCTACCTCAATGCTCGAAGTATACGCAAGAGAGGAAAATTTGACGAACTAAAATGTATATTGCAAGCTATACCAAACACCGTAAATGTTGTTCTATTAACTGAAACATGGATCCGAACAGAAACACAAGCGTTACAATTTCAAATTCCTAACTATACACACTATTATAACTACCGAACTGATTCTGGAGGAGGTGGAGTATCTGCGTACGTACACAATGATCTTAAACATAGTATGTCAGAGTCTAAGTACATTGGAGGTAATAACTATCTTTGGATACAACTACAAAAGTACGCAATCAACGTAGGAGTAGTATATAACCCAGGACACACAGATTTTAACGAATTTCTTGAAGTATATGAATCGCAACTGGAACACAGAAGTAGACAAATTGTGTTTGGAGATTTCAATATAGATTTACTAACTAAAGACAAGAAGACGAATCAGTACAAAGAACTTTTAAAAGGATGTGGACACAAAATCATAAACAAAATCGAAAAAAAATACTGCACTAGAGCAGGGAAAACAAAAAACTCTATACTAGACCACGTCAGCACTAATCTTAAAAATGACATCTTTCACATGATAACAGTTGACTCTTCATTATCTGACCACAAACAGATTTATCTAGAAATCAAAAAATTAAAACCTCCACCCAAGACGTATTTTCAATACGAAGCTATAGACTACACCAAACTGTTTGAGTCGGTAGAAAGAATAATGTCATTAGAAGGAAATGGTGATTACAGAATACTAGAAGAACAGATAAAACGTTGTATAGATAACAGCAAAATAAAGAAAACCAAAATCCTTAATAAGCCCCAAAAAGACTGGATAAACAAAAATGTGATTGAAGAAATTAATGAGAGAAACGTCTTATGGACAGAAGCTAAAAAAAATCCTGAAAATAATCAACTAAAAGAAGAATTCATCAAAAAGAGGAAACAAGTAGCTAAACTTATTCAAGACACAAAAGACGCATATTACTATAAGGAATTTACAAAATGCTGCAACAAGCCAAAGAAAATGTGGAACCTAGTTAATGATTTAGCAAATTATAAAATGAAACAAAGCTGTGCTCCTTCAAAACTTATTGTAGATTCTCACGACGTAACAGATCCTAATCTTATCTGCCAAATATTTAATGAATATTTTTCGAACATAGGGCCATATTAGCTGCTGAAATTCCAAAACACTTCCATGACAATTATAACCATGCCTTATCAAATTCAACTTCTCCAAATTCTACTATTTCGATATTTGAGCCATGTACTGAAAAGGAAATTTTAAACATAATTAACAAACTTGATTCAAATTGCAGTGTTGGTCTCGACGGAATAAGTAATAAAGCAATAAAATGTATCAGACGTCTAATATCAAATAAATTATCGGAATGTTTTAATAAACTGCTTCATGATGGTATTTTTCCGGATTCGTTAAAATTAGCGAAAGTCACTCCTATCTATAAATCAGGGTCAAAAACAGATCCAGGAAATTACCGGCCTATCTCGGTACTACCTGTGCTATCAAAAATTCTTGAGAAAATTTTACATACTAGATTAGATAAATACCTAAACTCTATAAATTTCATCTCCGAACGGCAATATGGTTTTAGGCCTAAAAGTAATACACTAACAGCTACTATTGATCTCGTTACTAAAATTAAACAAAATATTGACAAAAAGAATATAGTTTTGGGCGTCTTTATTGATCTTAAAAAAGCATTTGATACTGTAAGTCATAAACTAGCTTTAAAGAAATTAGAATCTACCGGTTTGATCGATAAGGCATTGCAAATGTGTGAATCGTATCTTACAAATAGATCACAGATAGTTAAGACTGAAAATAGCACTCAAAGTAACGCTCTGCCCATAACGTGTGGGGTACCGCAAGGCTCAATTGTGGGTCCCCTACTGTTTGTTTTCTATGTTAATAATATACACAATTTAGGTCTTAATGGTCACATTACTCTTTATGCAGATGACACCTGTTTGTTTTATTTTGGTCCGTCTATCGAAAATTTAATCTCACAAGCTCAAGACGACTTAAACACCCTATTTGATTGGTTCCAATACAACTTACTAACTATTAATGTCTCCAAAACTTGCTACCTTCTATTTAAATCTAAGAACAAACCAATACCCTCGCATCCCCCTTTGAATATTAATAATATACCCCTCCAACAAAAAACTCATGAAAAATACCTTGGCCTTCACATGGACTCCCAGTTAACTTGGAATTTTCAGATAGACCACATAAAAAGTAAATTAGTAGCACTCCGTGGTGCACTTCGTAACATTTCCAAATGCATTCCACATAAACTACGATTCACGATTTACAATGCCTTAATAAAACCGCATCTATCATACCTGATTGAAATTTGGGGATGTGCTGCAAAAACAAGATTAAATAAACTTCAACGGTTACAAAACAAAGTTATCAAAACGCTCTTTAATTATCACTTTTTGACACCAACAAAACAAATATACAAGAAAACTAAAATAATGAATTTAAAAAAACTATATAAATATAATATTTGCATTTTTGTTAGAAAAGTTCTAAATAGGAACATCCACACTGACCTAACGTTCACCAAACGTAAAAATGTTTTGAACCACCGAACTCGGCGAGCTAGCTATCTCGTTTTACCGAAGCATCGCACAAACTACGGCAAAACAATGCTTACGAATGAAGGAGCACGGCTTTACAACCAACTACCCTCATCTATAAAAAATGTTAACTCATTTCACGTATTTAAGAAACAATTAGCTCGATACATTATCGATGATAAGTTGTTGTAACAACATGAGAAAAGAAATGCGTGAAGTGGGTAAAAATGTGTTTTAAGTGCGACAACGAACGCAAAAAACTTTTTGTTAATCCATGTTATCACATAAGTGACGTTAAATTGTCTTCGTGATAATAAAGTTCTTAAACCTAAACCTACACTCAGTACTACACGTCTTCGGTACGATACGTAAGGAGCCTCAGTTTAAACGTGAAAATTTTATTCTTGTTTGCCCCATATTTAAATTTTGAGACAGATAAGACTTTTTTATTCTTGTTTGACCCGAAGGGACAGGATGTGGGGACAGACAGGAAATACTCCGTGTGTACTTGTTTAGCTTTTGAATAACCATGTACTGAATATGACAACATCCTTTGCCAGAAGTTACAGATATTTTTCGGTTAAGTTACCTTACTCAATTTCAGTTGCTAGAATCACGTGTGAATATGTTACGTGTTTTGTTATATTATTCGCATGAATACATACATCAGGATTTGTATACTACGAGTAGCCACAAGACACTCCGGGTTTATTTATGAAAATAAGCTTTTACTTTTCTAGCGATAGTGATAAAGTGAAATGTAGCACATGTGCTGAAATGCGACGTCACACTGGTATTGCAGTGTCGTCTCATCTTCATCTCTAGAAAGTAGTTCATAATATCTCAATGGACACCTTGGACAACGTTTTTTTTTTTCAATTTGATTAGGTAGGTATTATATTACAGCCTCAGTTAACCAAAAATACCTAAAAGTACTAACGTCCTTGTCTATTGAATACACCTTACATACGGCAATGACAAAGACAGCTATATCTTAAGTTGAGATCTTTCAACTAAAGCCTTCCAAATTGGCTATATTAAAAAAAAAAAACAAACAAATCAGCATCTCGTAGCTAATTTGCATTTCTCATTAATTACTTTACCTTAGATTTTTTATTTAGAAGCCTTAGAAGTCTATGCATTTTAAGTTTAGCAATCAACTAACTTAAAACTGGTTTAAAAGATTCTTTGAAAGCAATTTGTTTATTCAGTTTGTGAAGGGCTTATTTGGTATTACAATGCTTTTACAAGTCCAACGAAATAAATAATTGAAATGGCTTGAATAGGGCTGCGGTTTAGTAATAATGTTTATTTTAATAATCTAGAATTGGGTTTTATTAATATATTTGAAATTGAAAGGCTTTGTGTTGTGTTTTCACAAATTGAAGCTTAACTTAAAGTTTTTACGTTAACAAGTTAACTATTAACTTTAATAATCTCCTTGGTTTTGTCTTATGATGTCTAGTTTTGTCTTTAGTTTACTTTTTGCTAAAACAAACAATGCAAATGATAGATACATACTCGAAATATATTTTAAAAACCACCTTTTATTGTTTTGTCATGAAAGTTACACAGGTATTACCTCTGCACAATCGGACATCGGAAAGTGGTTCAAAATTCAGTTGCAAGATTTAACAAACATTGTACATTGGAAGTTAAATATAAGCTTATATTTTTTTAATTAACTAACATTGTATCTGGGGTCACGGCTATGCCCCCGCCAAGTCAAGCAAAGGCACAGCTGTACCTACCATCTTTTCTCGAAGCTATTTAGGCATTACTGAATAAAATCGCTCTTAGCAGTAAACTCGCCAGTTGTTGCACTAGTTAAAACGTTATTATCTTTTAACTTTTAATTTCTGGTGAACTATTTTGGCGAATTCATATGAACTATACAGGGTTATTCATAAAGGGTATGCTAAGCCGAAAAAGGCTCATAGAAAAATGTCAATGACACTCGACGAAATGTATGGAACAGATGATTTTTTTTTCGCGAATTTCGGGTTTGTCCCATAGTAAAAGTTGTTCATAATTATGAGTACTATGAGCCTTTTTCGGATTAGAATATCCTTTATGAATAGCCCTGTATTATTGAAATTTTATTATCTATACTAATATTATAAAGAGGAAAGATTTGTATTTTTGTATGTTTGTGTGGAATAAACTCAAAAACTACTGGACCGATTTCAAAAATTCTTTCACCATTCGAATGCTACATTATCCCAAAGTAACATAGGCTATATTTTTTTTTATCCACAGCGAAGCGTGGCACGGAACAGCTAGTCTGTAATAAACTAATTACTTACCTACGAAAAGCAAATTTTTCAACCTTGACCTCATCATCATTTTTCAATAACTGCATTTAAAATTAATTGGTATTTGGAAAATGTCAAGTATATGGCAGCCATTTATTATATAAAGTGTTTGTCTATCTATCTACGAGTATCTACTGTTATCCTTTATTAAATATCGTTAGTAGTATGTAGTATGAACTAGTAACTAGAGTTTTATAGTCATTGTCTAGTATCATACACGTACCATCAACACGTACGTCGGATATCACGTAATTGGCGGAAGACTCAATTGATCTGTAAGATGTACCAATTGTACCAATGTACCAACTAGGAATGCAATGATGCGCGGTTCCATCAATTGAGCTGGTTAATTGGAGAAGTAATGACGCTGTGGTTTAACTTTAGTTTTTTGGTGGTTTTTGTGGTTTAAGTTGGGAGGTAAATCGATTAGGTTTTGTAGTAATAGGGCTCTTTTGCACAGCCCGCCTGGGGAAGTACCACACCTTTGCCAGTTATTCCACCGCCAAGCAGTAATGTGCAAACATTGCTGTGTTGGTTGGAAGGGCAATGTTTCCAGTGAAAGTTCAGGGCAAATTCCATTTTATATCTCAGGGTGACGAGCGCAGTGCTGTGCCGCGCAGGGGCTTGAATTGTAAGAGTTCTAAATTCTGGATGGGTCTGGTTTAACATCTCGTTCTCTGGTTCTTGTTTAACATCAGGCGAGCGATTTGCTCGTCTCGTCACTTAATAGCATAAAAAAGGTTAATCGAATAACAAGCGAAATAATCTCACGAGAACTCTTACTCTGTCTTCTGTTTCTTTGTGTCTTTGACGACGAGTCGGATAAATCAGTCTAGATGTAATGGTAAAAACTTTTGCTCTGAAATGAAAATAAATATGATGAAATGAATGAAAATGGAGTGAAATGAAAAACGTATGGGGTGCGCTCGGCGCACACCTTTAGGTATTTCTATTTATTAGGTAGATGCTCATATTATAATGCTCAGTAATTTCACTAGAAACATTTCCCTTTAATCCTGAACAGTTTTATAACTGACAAAAAAGTACCCCGGTTTCTCCAAAAAAGACTTCGTAAATTTAGCAGACCTAGAAAATATCGGTCATACCCATAATCCGACTTCGGTGGTCATACCCAAGGTCACGGAATACCGATATGATAGAGTTGATAAAAATGTAGACCCAGAGGTCAGAAGACACAATTGTAATAAAATAACTGACACGAAAAACTATGACGCAAGCCCTATAAAAATACCGATAAACTTCTTATGAAAACCGATCTCTCGTCTCTTTCAATTTTGTAGGTTTATACTCGTAGGTGTGATATTGGTTATTTGACAGATCTAAGCTAACTAAAGCCATACCTGTCTTTGTCATTGTAACCTATTAGATAAGGACGTCAATACTCTTTGAAAAATTTGATCTGTCAACTTAAGCCTTCAAATTTTTGCCTATTACTGTGAAGCCTATTGTCTTTCTCGGTACGCACTGTTTCTAACCTAACTTAACCTACCTACAGGAATCTAGAGAAGGTGATGAGAGATGAATGAGATGGGAGATGAAGATTCTAAAGAATCTGTACTGAAACAGTGTGGGCGTATTCTAAGAGCTGGGGTCCTATTCTAACGAGTTAGATATTATCTCATTCACTGTCGCTTTTATTAGAAATGTACTGACTGTTACAGTGACCGAAATAATCTCCGGCGCACGCGAATAGGGTCTTATCGTGAAATCAGATCCGAAAGAAAATTCTGACTAATATTACACAAATGTTATCAATGCAAAAGTTTGCAAGTAAGGGAATATATTTCTATAAATATTAAAAGCTCGATATTTCTCCTTATCTTGGTAATATAAAAACAAATAAATGTTTACAAATAATTATAATTCAAGCATATCAATTCAAAATCCCATCCGAACTCTCGAGAGCTCCGAACGATCTGCCGCCTTTTCATGCCTTCCTTTTTCAAAAGTATCAAGTTTATTTTACTCAACTGTTCCTGCCAACTATAAAGGAAAGAGATCCTATTACATAAGATCTTAAATGTCACATCCAATATGTGACTGCAGCGAATAAGCACAGGTTTGAAACAGCTTAAATTAAATAAACTCTGAGTGTTCATTCAAAAGGTTTATATTAATACAATACTTAAGTACTAAGTAATCAGATAGTGTTATCAAAATATTACTATTCCTAACAGTATACTTTTTATTTTTTATGCCAAAACGGCATAACGATACAGATCTACATCTGTATTATTCCATAGATTACCTAACACATTGGTTTATTTTTTTTACTAACAAAAAAATAAAACAAAGAAAAACCCATTTCCTGTAAGATAGTAGATAAATTTGTACTGCATTTTGATCGCATCAACAAAAGAGGCCAACCAACAAATACTCGTAGTTAAAACAGCACATTTATGACAAAAAAACGATAAGTCAACATTATCAGCGACGGTCGTCACTATCACACATCGATCACTCCATATTTAGAGAATCGTGATTTTTCTTGACAATTACATGACTTTATCAGAGAACCATATCACAAAAACAACCGTATGATTGTTTTTGTATCTGTAGTAAAAACTCGACAAACTATAATTTGGTTGAAGATTTGTGTTGTTGCTAGTTGGCACTATAATAAGAATGATAAGTGACACGTGTTCTAAAGTAAATAATTATGTATTGGTAAATGTTACGTAGTGCGCTTTGCAATTTGATAATGGAAAAGAAAAGTAAATAAAAAAGTTGGGGCGTGGATGCGTAGATATGTGGAGAATTCTTTGATCCTTTTGCTATCGAGTGATATAATTATTTTGAATGTAGATGATATAGTAGGTACGTGGCTGCATCAAAAAACTGTATTATTATACTTCCTTTTTTTAGTTTAAATCTTTTATTTAACTTGCAATGATTTATATATGTACGTTACTATGTTTGTTCGGGTGGAATCTTGCAACTCAATTTTGAACCACTTCCCGATGTCCGATTGAGCAGAAATGTGGTATACGAGTGTAACTCCGATGACAATGCAATAAGAGTTTGTTAATTATTTTTTTTATTAACTTACCTATTTACAATTGTTTTCCAAATTGTCTTCCACTACAGAAACAAATTTATAGACGTATTTACGATAAAAATGTCAAGTATCGGGCCAAGTGACGTGGTTTGGGAAAACCCAATATCTAGCAGATATCCGATATGAGCTGGTAATGATGATATCAAATGCAGTAGATCCTTTTCGACTGCGGTATCAAGTTAACAATACCAAGACTTATGAAGTGTACCTTGGGATTATACACTAAGCTATAACTGCAAAACTCTTAACTCCTATGATGTTTATAAACTTATCTACACTAATGTTATAACATTCTACTTATGTTTCCAATACTTGTGTTATAATGACTACTGTTATAGCACAGACAACATTTAAGCAATTTCACACGGTGTTATAATATCCACATCGATGTCGTAATGAGTCATTATAACATCGCGCTCTCGCTCCTGATTGGCCGCCCTGCGCGCATGCGCGCGCTCGCTCCGCCGCCCTGCGCGCGCATGCGCGCTCGTTCCTGATTGCGCGCCAAGTTCACTGTGACAATACACGTTTTTATTAGTGAAGATAAACGTATTTTATCAAGTATTGAAACATAAGTAGAATGTAACAGCATTAGTGTAGATAAAGTAGTGTATGCAACTGCATATAACACAGGTATTAAAACACTCGTTACTATTATGAAACTCGCTCCGCTCGTTTCATAAACACACTCGTGTTTTAATACCCTTCATTATATGACAGTTGCATAAACTACTATTATCTTATACCTACCAGTAGACTAAAGAAAATTCTACAAAGGCACATCTCAGTACAGTTTGCTCAATATTAAACTTTCATATCCCACGTGCGTCTCGTTCTGCTTTATTCCCGAATTTATTACAGAACATGCTGTCTCGTACAAAGTTCCTAAGACGCGCTAATCTTTCAAGATTGTTAGTAAGCTGACTATAGTTAAACATTTACTCACAGATTAAGTTTGATATTGCATCTAAAAGCTGTAAGCTCGAAACTTGTTGCGATTTGCAATTACAGTTTTAATACTTAATAAAGTAACTGCACACGTTCACGTTTACAGTTTATTAAACATTAAACCTCTGGTGAACTTTGGAGTACGTCGTTAGTTCGATATTGACATAGTTTTGATTACTTGGCCCGCTGGTGCAGTAACTTAAAGTGGGGTTGGCTCTTCGACACCTTAGAAGATTTAGGCCAAGATCATCGGCAGTTTCCGTTTATGTTTCGCCAGTTTGCGGGTTGTATTTTATGCATGTTGAGGTCTGCAGCGCTATTCCAGAATTCTAAAGGCATTTTGGCTTAGATGAATGGTTGCAATTTTAAGGTCCAAGTTTCTTGATATTGCTGTCTTTTTCAATTATCACCAAACAAAAGAATCTTTCTCTTGCTCTTAATGTTGTCCTAAACGCATCTCTAAATAGTAGCTCCTGGTTTTTCAACATATGTAGGTACCACAATGATAGATAGATAGATAAACTCTTTATTGTTCACACCATAAATTACAAACAGAAGGATTAAAACACCTAAAACTAGTGCGACAACGGGCGGCCTTATCGCTAAGAGCGATCGCTTCCAGGCAACCTTAGGATGGAGAGGATAGATACAAAAATAGAAAAACGGGGTGTGCAATATTTAAGAAAACTGTGTCATTGGTATAAACCTACATAAAAAATTAAAGTGAAATAATAAATGAAGTATTATGTCCCTAACTTCTTCTTTGTCACCACTTTGACAAGCATTGGCAACCTTTAAGACACTGGCAGTCTCCAAAAATACTTAAAATAATGCTGGGTTGCATACAGCCATGCCTTGATGGCCAAGATAAAAAGTTAAATCATGAAGGGATTAGGTACCAGAGTCGTGTGTAACTAACACTCCTATAAATGTACGCCAAATATCGGCAAAAGAAACCAAAGATAAGATTGCTGTCGCTATCACTGATATGAACAAGACAGGGACACAATATCATCGATCTTCACACCTTTGTCCAGCAACGCGTAATTTCAATCAGCGCTGACATGGCATAAAGCTGACGCATGGCATAAGTTCAAAATTTTGGGTGGCGCAGACCTGTTATGGGCAAACGTGACGTTTAACATCAGGCGAGCGATTTGCTCGTTTCGTCACTTATTCAAATAAAAAAAAAATCGGTTGTCTGTAAAGTCGAATCGATAGTTGAACGTGACAACGTCATAAGAAAATACTGATGGAATGGTTTCATTTTTCAAAAATAGAATATAGGAAATCACAATTTCACTCAGAGCGAGGTAACGCCTCATCGAGGTAACGGCACATACGTCACACTTTTTTCGTACTTGCACCCGGCTCCATCGAATTATAAGACGTTATCACGTCAAAAAAAAAAAACTGACGGACAAATAACCATAAAACGTTTCATCGATATTGTTACCAATCGGGTAGATTGGCAACACTTGTCGTCCGTACATGAGGCAACTTAAGTCGGTGACTCTATTTGAGTCACTGCATTGCGAGTTCGCGACTCTGTGCTGGCACATATCGCCGCGCCGTCAACACACGCCGCCCCATTCAAGCCAACCGCGAGTCACCACGTTTCAAGTCACTGAGTCGATATTTCATTGTCTTTGTGTACAAAAGGCCTGTCTTGTTATGCAAACGTGACATAATACGTTATACGAAGCGCCATTCAAGCCAACCGCGAGTCCGCGAGTCGCCGCGCTCACTCACTAAAAACTATTTTAGTGTCTTCATGTACGAAGGGCCTGTCTTGTTACGCGCATGTGACATGATATTGACATTGGACACGGAATAGCAATCAGAATGATATCGAGCTGTCTGAAACGTCAAACATTTTATCGTAGTGTGCGTAACCACTTGTTTACTATGTAAACAAGCACTGCCGCAGGTTTGGACGTAAAGGATTTTGCTATAAATATGACTCATTTACGGCGCCATATAAGCTGGGACCCTTTTCTTGAGTACTTGAGATTATCTCCGTCACCCTTACTCTCATGCCATTTCCAATGAGAGTGACAGTGACCGAGATAATATATCACTCGCAAGAATAGGGTCCATATATTTAAAAGAAATACATTTTTATGGGCCCTTTCCATCCACTTTCACAGTAAAGGAATACTTCGTATCATGGCTTCTCCAGGTTACGAAAAAGACAAGGTTTCAAATATCTATATGTTTTAAGAGTAGGTACATACCTACGAGTGTCCCCGTGAAAGTTATTAAGTATTAGAATAAAAAGCTAAGCAAGCGAACAAAAAAAAAAAGTAAATAACCAAAAAACCAAAAAAAACTGTTTTTTCATATTTCACAAAGTGTTTGATATTGGTGGACAATAACGCCGATGTTGTAATAAAGTGCTCCGCTGGCGCAGTGACCCCAAAGTGGGTCTCGGCCTCCGATTATAAAAGGCGTCAGTCATTGCAGCGTTACATATCACGCGAAGGGGGCTGGAGTCCGAGCAGATTTCTGGTGTAAACATTTAAAACGTACTTAAACATACATACATTTTGTTCCAAGTAATGTTACTCTATTTATCTCATCGCCACGGTTTGTGTGAAACCAGCGTTAATTGCTACGTTCTACAAGATAACCTGATGTCTTTTCAGTAACCGATGGAATAAGAAAGGTGACTACGAGTGGTATTTCCAACTAAAAGAAAGAAAGATATATTTATTTGACACGTAATATATGCAAGAGTATTTATGTAAAATACTACTTCTAACCACAAGCACAAATAATACACATCCTTATTTACTAATAACATAAACGCGGAAGTTAGTATGTATGGATGCTTGTTACTTTTTACGCTGAAACGGCACTACGGGTTTAGATAAAATTTGGTATGAAGGTAGCTAGTAACCTGGATTAACACATAGGCTACTTTTTAACCGACTTCAAAAAAGGAGGAGGTTATCAATTCGTCTGTATGTTTTTTTTTTATGTTTGTTACCTCATATCTTTTGACTGGGTGAATCGATTTTGATGATTATTTTTTTATTAGAAAGCTGACGCTTCCCATTTGGTCCCATTTCAATTTAGTCCAGTTCTGAAAATGGTATCCATGAGAAAACCATATAAGTCTTAAATTTTGCATTAAGTACGTGCGCGACAAATAGATGAATAACTCAATAGTCGGTCTTTTGAAGTCGGTTTTTGTTTTTTGTTTTGTAAAAATAATGTTCTTGTTATCCGAGAAAGTGCCGATAAAACCGCGGGGTGCAGCTTGTAACAAATAAAAACTGCACGTTGTTTTTGTTTGGAATGTTCAGATGACACGTTAAATTGTAAAGCCCAGCTGTTTGTATTTTAACAACAGCCACCAAGCTACATCAATGGCGTTCAGGCGGCCTTTCGCAACCATTCGACTGTCATCCTCTAGCCATCTAAGATTTAATTATTCGTTTTTCCAGATGAGTTTTCTTCATAGAATCACGCCAGCTACGATTATATACCGGCATCATATGACAGATGGCACTCTAATTTATTTCTACCTTGTTACTTCTCCTTTTACTCCGTCAATCAATCCACGTGACCGTAGTGACCGCCTCACGATCGAATTAGCATTTGAAATGCGTTTCAGTCATGCTTTGTGCCGGATTTACATACAAATACTATGTCCTGACTGTTATACATAAGCTATAATAAGTAGGTACTGCATTTTAAATGGTATATTGTTGTGCGAACCCACTTTTTTACAAAGAGAGACAAAGATATATAGATGGCCCGCCTGATTTACGACGTGTCTTTGCTAGCAGCGCGGGCTCTGCCCCCCGTAGTCAGGTTGCAATTCTATAATGGAAACGCTATAGCAAAATATAAAATAGAACGATGTATGGGAATGTCATTTCTGTAATAGATATATTTATAGATTCTTTATTCCAAGACAAAAATGTCAATCCCATACATTGTCTATAGCGTTTGCGATTATTGGGATTGCAACTTAGCTAGCTGGATAGATAAGTGGCCGTTGTAAGTGCCAGGGTCTGAAAAGCGCTCAATGCTAAACATCTTTGTTGTATAACAAGAACATTATTTTTAACCGACTTCAAAAAAGGAGGAGGTCAATTTGTCTGTATGTTTTTTTTTAATTTTTTTTTTATGTTTGTTACCTCATAACTTTTGACTGGGTGAATCGATTTTGATAATTCTTTTTTTATTAGAAAGCTGACTGTTATTAGGAAGTCGGTTTTTGTTTTTTGTTTTGTAAAAACAAGAACATTATTTTTACAAAACAAAAAACAAAAACCGGCTTCAAGAGACCGACTATTGAGTTATTCATCTATTTGTCGCGCACGTACTTAATGCAAATTTAAGACTTATATGGTTTTCTCATGGATACCATTAACAAAACTGGACTAAATTGAAATGGGACCAAATGGGAAGCGTCAGCTTTCTGATATAAAAAGAATCATCAAAATCGATTCACCCAGTCAAAAGTTATGAGGTAACAAACATAAAAAAAATAATTTAAAAAAAAATTAAAAAAAAACATACAGTCGAATTGATAACCTCCTCCTTTTTTGAAGTCGTTTAAAAAATGTTAAACGTCTAAATTCAGTAGATGCAATAAATTAGAACTAGAAACAATTAGAATTTGTAATTTTCAAAGAAAGGGCCTTTCCTCTTTCTGTGGAAGAAGAGCGAAGCGTGAGCGATAGGTAGAATTTTTCCGTAATAAAGTCCTTGAAGCGCATACGCTTACAGTTTTGCAACAAAACAAACGATAAACCAACCTTGTTTATAATTATAATGACTTTTTAATTTGTTTTCGAAATGTTTTATACTTTGAGGAGCATAAGTAGGTTTCATGCATCAGAAGTTTAATATTATATTATGTTGCGATTCAATACATGATGCGCGCTGTGTATTTTATATTTCTTGTGTAGACTAGAGACACATTATTTTACGCTAAGATATATTTCAACTTACTCGTTCTTTTTTTGTATAATAATTTCAGTTGTGGGTATTATTGTGAATAATTCAATCAAATAATTATTCTTCTAATACAAAAATTAATTAATCCTTTACTTAACCCTTTACACCCGAGAGGTGAAATGCTTTTAAATACTGCCAAAATGTGGTTACTTGGTTTTCTTAGTGTCCATATAATTTATAAAAAATCATTAAAAAAATCCTGTTGATGCTGGTTTCCAGCAATCAGACCCTCACGATCGTGAGTTTCAGGAAATAATTGTAAGTCACACATTCGTGAGTCTGTGTCATCACCAGGTTCTATTATACTGAATAATGGAAATAAAACAATGTTTTACGTTTATATTTTTTATTTAACACAAACAACCTTCTTTTACACATTTTTCATTATAGATTTTGATAAAATATCCACTCAAATTAACTTATTTAAAAAAATAGCTTTAAGTTTAAACCCTAGCTTTTCCATTTCTTCAATCAACGGAATTGTGGTAAAATATCGGTCGTGGTAAACACCGATGGGCCGAGACCGAGATTTGAATTACCGAAACTTGACTTGGCACCTTTATAAATATCGAAATCTAACATCAATCCTTCGGAAGTGGTAAGAACAAAGTTTTTTAGTCCAACAGGTCTCGGTTTATTTTTTACCACTTGGCGTAACTTACAGCGACCTGTAAAAGGTATCATCTGTTCATCAA
Source organism: Alcis repandata (assembly GCA_949125135.1). Classification (NCBI taxonomy): domain Eukaryota; kingdom Metazoa; phylum Arthropoda; class Insecta; order Lepidoptera; family Geometridae; genus Alcis; species Alcis repandata. The sequence continues at coordinate 5,212,083 of OX421246.1, read as the reverse complement.
CAGAATAATAACCTGGAACTCTTTCCAGTTTGTTACAGGTGTCTTTTACCTTGTCAATCATGGGTTGCACTTTCCATAGTGGGTTGTCCGTTTCGTCTGCAGCTGGAGAATCGGAATTGACGACGTGAAGCGCATTGCGAAGTGTAAGAAACCTGTCTCTTGTCATCAGTTCACTAATCAAGCCTAGTTTTGTACCAGCTCTCCAATACCATGGTACTCGAGGATATGGAATGCAGCCCATGATAATATGTATTGCAAACAATACAGCAATTTCCATGCCTGTCGATTTGAGTTCACGGCCCGTTGTGCGTAGGTAATATAAGTTTGTACAGTGAGAGATCTTTTCTAAAAACTCAGTGTCAAAGTAATCATTGAAATAGTCCAATGGACGTCTTACTGGCTTTATTGGCAAGGTAGGATACTGATGGGGCTTTTCTGTGAAACCAGTATGCTTCCAAATACGCTTCCTTGTAACTCTGGGTACTGATTTGGAATTTCTTTTAGTAACTACTAATACCCGAGAGTCCCTGTCCATGTCCCTGTCTGTGATAGATCCAGATCAGTTGATCTGGATCTATCACAGACAGGGACAGAAATTGAACGGGAAGGCTTTGGACGTGAACTTCTTGACTCTCGGGTAGTTAGCTCTTGATGATACAATCGGCAATGAAGGCGGCTGTAGTAATGGAAAAGCTGAGAAAGATACCGAAGGTGGTCTGTCGTCGATATTTTCGTCATCCTGCTCCTCTTCAGTTACGTTTTCGAACTGTTTGTCGAAATAAGAAGTCAGCATCGAATTCCACGTCATCATCATCCAAATCTTCGATCTCGGAAATATTACCATTTTCTAATAAGTCGCATATTGCATCTTCCGTGAGTGGACGCCCTTAAAGTGATAAAATAAATATATTTTAATGTCATAATACACCAAAAGAACAAAAACACGCATATAAATAGTTTACGTTAAGTTCACATACTACAACCGATATACCACGATCGTGCTAGTTTAAATTTCGAAGCATGTTCTCTAGAAACTATTTACGCAATTTACTAAAAACACATGTTTACATTTTCAACAACTAATAATCAAGCAATATTCAGAAAAAAGTGTCTCAAAATCTCAATAATTCATTTAAATAGGAGGTACTTACTTGAGCGGGCGCTCTTATCAAAAAACGCAGCCATCCTTGCCGCTTCCTTTCGATGACTGACTAGTCCGAACTTGTTTCTATGCAAATAAAGCATCATTTTCCATACTCTAAGATAGACTCACGATCTATCGACGTCGGTGGCGTTCGCAAATATAGTTTTGGGCGCAGTATAGAATTTTTCAAAGACAAAACTCACAATTGTATTATCTCGGGTGTAAAGGGTTAAAGTACGACCTAAACCATTTTGTAGTCTAAGTTTTTATGATCAAATTCCACCTTTACTCCGAAGAACACAGGTAAGGCTCCCTAAATACACGTACCTACAATACAACCAAAATCTACTTGTAGGGATTTCGCCCAAAGCAACCCTTTCTCCTCTCAAACGTCAACTAAACCCCGGCTTTTACAAACTACAAAACCGTACCTTTGCCTCAGATCAAGTAGAAAGGCAGATAGAGTCCCGCCTTAGATACAAGTGAAGCCAAAAACTACCCTACTACCCGTGTACATAAACACGCACTGAGTGAGGCATCAAAACTACAGGAATGACAAAATGTCATTTTGACATTTGTATTCGTTATTATAACCTAAAAATTATGATGTTTATGTGTTCCATGAGGTGTTATTTACGACAAGTAGACACGTGGAAAGTTATTCCATCGGACGTCTTTTTACTTTTGCGCAATTTTCGCTGTTTCATTTATTTATCATTATTTTATTTATTTATTTTTCTAGTCCACGTTTTTTGATCAACTGACTTAAGAACTGAAGATTGATTCTGGTAGTTTTTATGCGTCATTATGTGATTGAAGTATAGTAGTAGTGATAGTATAGTAGTGAAGTATAGTATAGCAGTAGGGTAGTTTTTGGCTTCACTTGGATCTAAGGCGGGACTCTATCTGCATTTTTACTTGATCTGAGCAAACTACAAAACCGTACCTTTGCATGTATCGAAATTCCAATTTCATTTCCTCGCACGTACAAAATGGTTTGCTCTAACAGTCTACACAATGAATTAGAAGCGAGATTTAGTACCAGCGCCCTTATTCTGAGCCGTGCGATATTATCTGCGTCACTGTCTCTCTTGGTACAAAAGTCGTGATAGTGAGAGTGACATCCTCCTCCCCAAATCGTGCTCCTCATGTCTGAGGGTCGTTACCACCATCTCCAGATAGTTTCTCTCTCATGATGTTTCGCCAACGTTTTCTGTCTTCAGTAATGTATAGAGCATCGTAGACCGAGGTGTCGAGAGTGGTGCGAATCTGATCAGACCAACGTATCGGGCTGCGGCCACGTGACCTCTTGCCGTAGACTTTCCCTGTCACCAACTTCTCCAGGTTGTCGACATAAAATGTCGTAAATATCGCCAGAATCGGGCCCCAGGTGGGTCGGTTGAGGACTGAATAAAAATATCATAAATTGCTTGGTCCCTTTGCAATAGAAGTTAGAAGTAACTTGGCCGTTTTTTTAGGCAAATATATTGGTGTTTTCTTGAGGGCTATAAATTTCGAACGCTTCTCGGTTTTTAGTACCTCTTTGGGGACAGTATTCGATTATTTCAGGAACAGAATACCTAACCAAGGTTACCTAAAGATTTGAGTAATTTTTCAGGGACAATATTTTGAAACATTTTTGTACTTACAAATTCTGTTAATATAATAACAATTAAGCCAAGCTATAAACTATATAATAATATAAACAATATTTCCGTGCTGAATTTCTACTTCCAGATCGATTCCATCGTTACAGAGTCCAATGTGACACATTAGGTAACACACACCACACTTAAATATCCTTAACTTTAAGAGCCGTTTTTTCTTTTATCACAGAAACACACATGTTTGTAAAACAACAGTTTTAGTGTGGTTTAATTATATTATTGAAAATTAACTAGTACCGGTAGAACAAAATGGTTGTTATTCCACAAAAAGAAACAATCCAAAATTTTGATTGCCCCAAGCTATTTGCTTACGTTCAAATTGCTCCCAAAGTTGTGTATCTACCTCATAATGTTTGCCGAAAATTGGTTTGTATCATTTTCTTCGCGAAAAGAATATTAACTTTACCTCTACCTCGTAATAATAAACGTAGGTATATACAGCCTAAAGTACCGAGCATGAATTCTATCGAAAAATACGGAGCGATGGATGGATTAATGCAGTTTCCATTTCCGCCCGTTACGTAATTACGCCGATTTATGCTGTCTCATTTTTTCATAATCCTATTTATGTATCAAATACTTGCGTTTTTTTAACAATATGGATAATAATAATATGCGTTTATATTTTTGGCTTGGTGTATTTTTTTAATTTTGAACGAATCCCTTTACATTTTGTTCATAAGATAAAAAATACGCAAGTGACTGTGAAAGTTTCTTTCAAAAATGACAAGGTAAACCAAGCTTAGCATAGGCCGTGGACAAAGTCTCATTCTACCTTTTTTATGCCCAAAATGTTTGTCTGTGCCTCTGGATAGAAACGTTAGAAAGACAATTTCGTCGGCTTAGTGCAAGAAGTCATTAACTAGAAAAAATCAATTTTGCTATGATAACTAAATTCGTTCACAACAACACTTTTTGTTCATAATTAACACGATAATGCTCACGTTGTCTTGAGTCTGATACTTTGGCTAATTTCGAAAACATTCGGTGTTCTTTTTCAAGGAGTAATTAGATAGATAGATAAACAAGCAAGCAGGATGCGCTTGAAATTGCGTCCAACTACACTAATTTTGCAGCTAATGACTTCTTAAGTAAGCCGACGATTTGTGCAAGGACCAAGGTCTAAGCGAAGCTGTAATGAAATAGTTCCACCAATTATTCTCAATTAATTCAATTACAATCGAAAGTAAAAACACGTTAAACCTTATTGACCTACTTTGAGTTTAATACCTAACCATTATATTAATAGGTTTCATTTCAGGTCTTCACAATTAAAATGTCCGAACTATTTTCAGCTCACATTTCAATAATTCAGGGAATTTCGTATTTCGAATTTCGACGCAATAAATGAACGGAGCATTATAGTGGCTTGAAGAGGAATTTAAAATGTTTAATCCGTGAGCATAATATTTAATCCAAAAGCATTTTTTGTTGATAGAGGAAATCGTTATAATAAACTGGCTGCCCAATCGTTCATTGATATATGAAGGATACACCCGTTGCCTACCATCAGAAGAGATAGCGTGGCGGTCAAACGCCTATTGCTGAATTAAAAAAAATACAACTATATTATATTCATGATATCAAAAACTTTAACTGTGGGACCGTGAAAAAAATCAGCTGTTCCATACATTTTGTCGAAAGTCGTTGACATTTTTCTATGGAACAGCTGATTTTTTAACGATTTCAGGGTTGGTCCCATGGTAAAAGTTGGTCATGATGATGTAGTATGAGCCCTTTTCGGCTTGGCATACCCTTTCCTTATAACCCTGTACAGGCTACTTTTCATCATCATCACAGTTTTTCCATCAACACAAGAACATTATTTTTACAAAACAAAAAACAAAAACCGACTTCAAAAGACCGACTATTGAGTTATTCATCTATTTGTCGCGCACGTACTTAATGCAAATTTAAGACTTATATGGTTTTCTCATGGATACCATTATCAGAACTGGACTAATATCGAAAAAATTAAAATCGATTCACCCAGTCAAAAGTTATGTAAAAAAAAACATAAAAAAAAAAATACATACAGACGAATTGATAACCTCCTCCTTTTTTGAAGTCGGTTAAAAATGAAAGGGTGGATGTGTGTGTGAATGTATGTCACCGTATCTCTGTAATATTGATGACACTTGGAATAGGTAGCTAATATAATACTTAATGTTAGTTAGCCTTTTTTTTTTTTTTTTTGGGGGTGGGAAATCATCAAATGACCCTTCCCACTCTTTGGGCAGAGCGGAAGGGAGTGTCAGACTTCTACTGACCAAAAACCACCCATGTTCCTTCTACGCCCTTGTGACGCCGAGGCCACGGTAACTTCTACCCGCAGCCCCGACGGGCATGGGCCCTTTCGGGCCCCTTCCATGTTGCTGACATCTCTTTGAGGCGCGCGTGGAACACGAACGCGCCGTCGACACGGCCTGTGTCTACATAAGACGGACGGACAGCGAGCTAGCCCAATAGCTCACCGTCCACAGGCCCGCGTCTACGGTGGCCGGAGGTCGTCACGTGACCCCCGACGCCCGGAGCGCCTCCCACGGCGGCGGCTGGGACGAGAGGTTCTCTCCCTCTCACGTTCCGCCACCTCCTTCGCTAGCATCACTGCTTCGCAGAAGGAGGCGACGGCGTCCCATTCCTCCTCGCCCCGGACCATGGCTTGCACCAGGGCCGGACGCGAGAGATCGCCGCCGCCGATCGCCGCTACGAGAACACGGCGGGGCTCCACCCAAGCGGGGCAGACCTCCACGGTGTGCTCCACCGTGTCCTCCGGCCGATCCTCACAGTGGTTGCATCCGGGCGTTTCCTCCCGCCTGATTCGGTGCAGGTACCTCCCGAAACAACCATGTCCGGTGAGAACCTGCGTCAGACGGAAGGTAAGGGCGCCGTGGCGCCTCTCAAGCCACTCCTCAAAGAGGGGACTTACCGCCACTATTGTGGCGTGCCCTGCACGGGGTTGCGACAGTCGCTGTCTCCATGTCGCCATGAGATCGCACCGGAGGTCTGTCCGCTTCGCGGCAATGTGCCGCGGAAACGGAGTGACCCCCCGGAGTAGCGCCTCCGCGCGCCATTCATGCAGGCGCGCGAGGACTATTGCCTCCAGATCCCATGGCGGCAGTCCGGCAAGGAGATTCGCCACCTCGCCGGAAATCGTGCGGTATCCCCGAACTAGCCTGACGGCTAGGACTTTTTGGGGCTTATTCAGGTAGTGGGCGGCTCGCTTCCTCAAAGCGGGCGCCCACACCGGAGCCCCGTAAAGGGCCATGGACCGCACGATCCCGGCGTAGAGCCTCCGGCTGGAGGCGTTTGGCCCCCCCAGATTGGGCAAGAGCCACCTGAAGGCAGCCCCGGCCCGCTCCAGTCTGGGAGCCAAACGTCGGAAATGCTCCACGAAGTTCCATCGGCTATCGAGAACGAGTCCTAGGTACTTTAAAGTACACTCGACGCCGATGGGAACCCCTCCCACCATTAGCTGGGTTCCCGACGGTGGCACATTCCCACGCCCATGAAAACACATGGCCTCGGACTTGTGAAGTGCCACCTCGAGACCCAACTGCCGGATCCTCTCCACGACTACCGCAACCCCGCGTGTCATAGCGTCAGCCGCCGCCTCGTGCGACGCCCCCTGTGCCAGCACCAGCGTATCGTCCGCGTAGCAGACCACGCTGACGCCGGCAGGGAGGACGGCGCGCAGCACCCAGTCGTAACCGATGTTCCACAGGGGCGGCCCCAGAACCGATCCCTGTGGAACACCGCACGACATCTCTCGCCGGTTCCACTGGCCGTCTTGACCGGGGTAGATGATAGCCCTGTCAGACAAGTAGTCCCCGACTACACGACGAAGGTAGGCCGGCACCCGGTGATACCGGAGTGCCTCCCTAATGCAGCTCCAGGGCATGGTGTTGAAGGCGTTGGCGATGTCGAGAGACACCGCCAAGACCACACCGCCCCGAGAGACCGCAACCCCCGTCGTGAGGGCTCTCACGCGCATGATGGCATCCACCGTGGAGCGCCTCTTGCGGAAACCGAACTGATGTTCCGCAAGATCCGGACCCATTCCCTCAAGGTGCCCGGCGAGGCGGTTTGCAATTACTCTTTCAAAGAGCTTGCCCACCTCGTCGAGCAGCACAATGGGCCGGTATGCGGACGGCGAGTCCGCCGGGCGCCCCGGCTTAATGTTGGTTAGCCTACATTTCTTACTACATTTTTTAGCTTTGCATGTTTTTTGATAAAAACTCGTTTGATACAAGACTAGGTGAGGTAGGGTACAAAAACTGTAATCAAGTCAAGTAAGATAAGAATTCGAGTGCCAACTAAACTGGTTTTCGGTCTTATTTGAAGTATACATTATTTAATGTTTAAAGTTTTTCTATATTTAAAAGGCATTTCGTAACATGATGCAATAATTTAAAAGTTTCATCAGGAATGCATCTAACAACCAAGTTAGCTTTTAAAAAATATTTAAACATGTAGTCGTCAGTCATTTCGACTGTCATTTTAGATAAATAAATTAGAACAAATAGAAACCTACTGTATAGTACAAAAATCAAGAAAACATGTCCGAATATTAACTATACTATTTACATTTTAGAGATATCGTTTTCCTAGAAATAACGATTTTCAATTTCAAACAATGAACCAGCTCTAAAATTAGTACCAAAAAATCAGCAGCTGTTCCTTATTAAAAGTCAATGACACTTGACAAGATGTATGGGACAGTTCACATGTTAAAATTTTACTGTAATTTGCTCAGTGAATAAAGGCTTTTATTTTTATTATTTCATCCCAGAAAATATATCAGTTCCCGTAAGATAGCAACTGAAATCGCGGGATAGGTACAGCTAGTCTATGTATACATGTGTATTGTATACATAGTCTGGCAAGTTTCCCCCGCCAATGCTACGAGACGAAACCGATGAAGTTGATAATCTGTTGCCTATATTACTTTACTTCGTTTGAAAACTTTGAGTTTGATGAAAAAGTGAATCTATTGAACTTTATTTGTCTGGGGATTTAATAGGTATTATTTAGGTAGAATAGAACTAACATATTAATGTTATAAATGTAATAAAATTCAGACCACTTATTTTAATTTTACCTAATTTATTATCTGGTGCACTGAGAAAAATGGCCGTGTTAATTTTGGCTTTAAGTATGATGAATTCACTTAAAGTACGCAGTATTCTGTTATTAACAAAAAGTAAAATACTTAGCACCACATTTTACGGTGACAATTATCATAATAATTATGGCCTCATTTCCCAAACAATTCGATTACATCTTCACACATTGCAATTATAGAGTGATATTTACCTATTATTATTCGATTATCCAAAAATGATTTTTTTCTCAGTGTGTTTATTTAATTTTTGTTTTAAATAAGTTTTAATATGTTTTTAATTAACTTGCAATGCTTGTTTCAGGTACGTATCCAGGTGGGCGGCTTGCGTATGGCACTATGGCCGCTGGTGGCTAGTGGTTGCATAAGGATCGTGCCATGTAGTGTACTTTAGGAGAGGGTTATGCCCAGCAGTGGACAAATATTAGATAGGGTGAATGATAGTTCTGATGCATGCTAGTTAGTTTAATTGTTTAGGACAAATCTTGCAGCTGAATTTTGAACTACTTCACGTTTTCCTATTGGGCTGAAATTTGGTGTGCTTTAGGCCGTGTTCCGTTATTTTAGGGAGTTTGGCTGGGTTTGGTTAGGCTGAAGGGGGGCAAAAATTCCCCAAGCAGGACGTCGGTGTAGGTCGTAGGTATCAAAACTACTTAAAATTTGAATTTAGAATACCGGTGTAACTGCGATGACAATGTAATAAAAACTTGTCATTAAGCTTTTATTTAACTTGTAATGTATGTATTGTATGTAACTATGTTTGTTTGGGTGGAATCTTGCTACTCAGTTTTGAACAACTTCCCGATGTCCGATCAAGCTGAAATTCAATAAAGAAACTCCGATGACAATTCCGTAATAGCTTATTTTTAAAAATAATTTAAAAATTAACTTATTAATTTAATATTTAATTTTATTTCATACCGATGTACTTCTAGTTAACAAACACTATTAAATTATGAGTGAAAACTCGAAGGTTGAAGTCGTTCAGAACAACAAAACAAAAAACATTTTGTGGCTATTTTACGGCTCGTCAATATCAAAAGTTACCACAACACATTAATCAAATTGTAACCTTATTTCTTCACGTTTAAGTCTGAAATTGATGTACAGATTTACGTGTGTTATGGTTTGAATGGTCTAGTTTTTGCGATCGAATTTGAACCTCGTGGAACGGAGATAAGGATGAAAATAGAGTAAATTAGAGTACATTGTGATGAACCGTACTCCAGCTTGTTTCGTCGTAAATTCGGTGGAGTTTCATTACACGTACAGTGTAAGCTCACTGTGCAATTAACGTAGGAAACACTAGTACGGTCGCTAACAGAGAAATGTGTTGGGATAAAAAGTATTTTATGTCTTATTTCAAGGTGGGTAAGGTACACGTACGATATGTATCTCAAAATAAAGAAAATAAATTATGTTATCATTTTATTAATAACTAGCTGTTAATTACGTTAGCTGCGATCGGAGGACTTTAAAAGAAACCAAGATTGTGGCTACTTAGTTTAATTAAATTAATAAAATAATTACAATTAGCCTAAAACTAAATTAGGTGAATACTATCTGAAGTTAAGAGTAGTAATGACTTGAAAACGAGAAGGCTTCCATCTGGTCATCTCGGTGAGTTGCTGAATCGGCGCCTCGTGATCGGTGCCTAGGTCGCTTGTGAATCTGGAGCACGGCCTATGCAGCGTCAGCGGTTCCGGTTATTGAGCAATACGTAACTCCTCCACCCGTAGATCAGCAACTATTTTCCAACTTGTAGTGAAAATATTGCTGAAAATCCTTCCAGTGAAATTTCCTGTAAGGGTGAGGTTTCCTTGAAGTTAAAATCGATGACGGTGATGAGCAGCGGCTGGCAAGATACTTCGTCGTTCTCGTTAATTATTGTAAATTCTGGTGTTGGCAGGGTGCAGTTCGATGGTGAGGTTATGAGGTAGCTTCCCTGGAGTCGCTTGTACTCCTCCTTGCTGCCTTTCAGGTGAACTTCAGTAGGCCCAGGAAAGGTTGCTACATATTCCTTGTTTCCTAGTTGTTCCATGGCTTCCGTGTCTAGGTTAACAGTGGTGAGATTGCAGGTTGCTCCCAGTGAGTGGTGCGTACTGAGTTCCCGCGCGCAATCATGCTGGTACTTGACTCGGGTGATGATGTCTTCCACGCAGAGGTACTGCTTGTCTACCTTCGGGCATTCAGCCTCCATGTACGCATACACATCCTTATTGGTTGCAAGGAATAGGGGGGGGGGGGTATAAGGATTTGGTTATACCTGTTCGGAGCGACCGAGAGCTTGTATAAATCGAATGTCCCTGCGCTATTGGAATTTGGAAAACTATAACTATCTGCTTATTGATGAAGTATGACCCGGGTTTTATAACAGTATGGGAATCCCGTAAATCTAAGCTTAATACTCTAGTGTCTCCATGGATTATCTGGAGTCTATCTACCTACCTACCTATCTATCTACCTATCTATCTATCTATCTACCTACCTACCTACCTACTTACCTACTATGATGCGTGCTTAAGGCGCGCACAAAAGCAATCTTTTTAGGAACTATCAAAATTGGTGAGCTCCATGCGGACTCGGAAAGTCTGAGTATACCTTGCGTTAGCGTTTTATTTATTTGATCGCTAATCTCCTGCCGATGAACAAATGGATGACGATAGCATTTTGTATAAACCGGAGCCTCATCGGTTGTTCGGATTCGGTGTTTTATCTGGTTGGTAAAAGTTAAGTTTTCACCATCAATATAAAATACATCCACATATTTTGAACAAAGAGCCATCAAATTAGCCCTTCCTTCTTCATTAAGATGATCAGTGCGAAGTCGCGATAACACTTTCTCGCTATCTGGGGCGTTAATTGGTAACCGAACGAGTTTCCTCCTGTTTGCCGGAATTATGCTTTCGTACAGGTTAATATTTCGCGAGTCATGCAATAAAATTGGTGTCACCGCTGACCTTGTGTCTAGTAATAACTGCTTTAAATCAATTTTTGCTTTCCATTTGGTAAGCAAGTCAAGGCCAACTAGTCCATCGAAATAGTTATAAAATTTGAATACGAAAAGTTTGATCGGGTCGTAGTCATTAATTTCCGGAAAGCAGGGTACAGTTATCGAGTAGTCGTTTTGGCTAACAGCATGAACATTTGTGACCTCAAACGGATCGTAATCCGATTGTACGTGGATACTGTCATGCACGTAGCTACTGCCATCCTGCTCGTAAGTAGGATAGTACTCATAGCTGTCGGTCCCATAGCTATCACCGTAACCGTCGTGATAGTCGGCATACCCGTCACTAGTGCACTCGTTTAGATTCATCTCACGAGTCCTAAAATAGTTTGTTGGTGGAGGGTTGCCGTGCCTACTCCAGTCATGTCCTCTGAACCTAGGCGCTGTTGGGGATAGTGCCCTAGGGGTGAAATGTTGCACACCGCTCATCGGTTTAGGGTGGAACAATGGTCGAGGTTGGAGTTGGAACGTGCTGCTCCGCGAATTATAATTTGGTGGCGGCGCACTGAACATTTGTTGCGTGCGCGTCGGCATCCGCACAGGGGGTTGGTTGTTCAGCCCTGGGTTTAGTTCAACTGGGGGTTGAGGTTTAAACTTAAGCCCTTGAGGAGGTACGAGCATCGGTCTCTGAATAGGGGATGCTAACAACGGTGGTGGTGGTTGGTCAAGTGACTTTTGCTGTATAGGTATGGAGGGTTGTACTCTGTGGTACCTGGGTTGCGCATCAGCATTTCGCTGTTGAAGATAAAATTTATACATCTCTTCCTGGACGTATTGCAACGCCTGCTCGATAGTTGCAGGTCGCATGCAACGTATTCTAGAACCTAGCGGCTCCTGCAAACCGCGAACAAAAGCCTGCATTGTCAGTTTCCTATAGAGAACTCGCTTCGACTCTATAGTAGTCTCTAAGCTTTCATGTAGCGCGATGTACGTCATTAAAGTACTACACAACGTTTGACAATAGTCATAGAATTCTTGCGGCGTTCTATGACCTTGCGAGGCTAAAGAGAGTTCATTATATAGCGCCGCCTCATCGCGCTGATCCGCGAAGTAGTTAACTAGTGATTCCCGAATCTCTAACCAAGTATCCGGGACGCCATTAGAGTTGATTATTGTTGCCCCCCGCCCGGTTATCTTATCAAGAATGCCGCTAAGGAGGCATAAATTCCTTAGCTCGTAGCCAGGCCGCGTGGACATATAAGTTGCTACTAGCTGGTCGCATATTTCAATGAACCTGGTAAGAATATTAGGGTTCCCGTCGAACTCGGGTACTGGGCGTAAGGCCTTAAAAATTAAATCGAGCTGCTGAGCCATTCCTATAATTAGACTAGTTGAATTATTTGAATCAACTTCTAAACCTACATCTCTAACACTATCTAATTCTATATTACGGCGAGACTGACGAGATGCAGTCTCCCGGTCGTCCCGATTTCTGGGATGAAAAATTTTGGAAACTTATAGGATAGGGAGGACACAAGATAGGGTCCGGAAGCAACACAAAAAAGGAAGTTTCTGCGTACTTACATGCACATTCTGGTTCCTCTGCGTATCGATTTCTGGATACTCGTCCCCGTACCGCGGCTAGTAGATCCGGATCCCAGATGAAGGCTTAGGAGCCTGTCAGCGACGAACGGTAGTCAGGTCGGACGATTCGAGATGCTGGAGACCGCTGCGTACTGACTCTAGGATCCTACCGACTGCGCCAATTACGTTAGCTGCGATCGGAGGACTTTAAAAGAAACCAAGATTGTGGCTACTTAGTTTAATTAAATTAATAAAATAATTACAATTAGCCTAAAACTAAATTAGGTGAATACTATCTGAAGTTAAGAGTAGTAATGACTTGAAAACGAGAAGGCTTCCATCTGGTCATCTCGGTGAGTTGCTGAATCGGCGCCTCGTGATCAGTGCCTAGGTCGCTTGTGAATCTGGAGCACGGCCTATGCAGCGTCAGCGGTTCCGGTTATTGAGCAATACGTAACTTGTTCCCTGCCACGCTTCGCTGTGGATAAAAAAATATAGATAAAAACAATCCTTGATGCGTATTATATATCATGCTAAAATTTCAGCTCGATCGGTGCAGAACTTTTTGAGTTTTTGAAGCGTACACAAACCAACATAACATTTTTATATATAGAGATAAACTTGAAATTCGACGGGGAAAGTGGTATTTTTGTCTTTTGAAGTTATGTTGGCGCTCATTTCAAAAACTGATTTTTTGACAAAAGATCGTAATTAATCGCTGATCAACGGTTTAACACATAAGGTAATTTTCTAGTTACCATTCCTATAAAATACAGGGTTATAAGGAAAGGGTATGCTAAGCCGAAAAGGCTTGTAGTATTCATAATTATAAACAACTTTTACTATAGGACCAAACCGAAAATCGAGTAAAAAAATCAGCTTCTGCAATTTTTATTGAGAAGAAACAGAAACAACGAAACCACTTTGAATGTACAAAAATGACTTACATCGTTATTAAAACTTTCCCCACAAAGTCCCGTTTCTTAATACTCTCTCATACAAAATCTTTAAACCTATTTGCCCGGAGTGAGTGAAACTTTCCCATTTCCACTCGAAATAATTCAACTCAATTCGTTCCGTAACAATTTCCGCCCAAAGTGATTTCAATGGAATATCTCAACAGCATTATATTGTAATGTTGTGGCTCTGGTTCTGGGTTTGACTGCTCTTATTATAAATCAGCTTAAACCAGAGATGACAAAATCAGTTGATCGCGCATGTAGAAAAGTTACGTCTAAAAAAAAACCGCGTTTAACGCGGGACGATGCTAAATGGCGCTCACAATTAAGTGGCTCAAAATTAGGTCATGTACCTAGGCAATCATTGCTTATTGATTGGTCAATTGACAAGGACAGTATCAAGGCTCTTTTGAGCGTATTAGTTTCGTGAGAGAGCAATAGTCACAATGTGTGTGACTAAAAAAAATGTTCAAATACTGTCATTGTAATTGTACTACCAGGATATACTTACACTAGTAATTGTACTAACTGTTCTCTGCATTTTTATGTTTGATAAATATTTTTTAAACGACTAATAGCTTCGATCTGTCTACTGATTGCATGATCTGTGGCTTTGATTTAAGCTGTTCAGTTATAATATTTATGGTCATCTTATATTTCAGCGAAAAAAATAGTTCCGTTAGTCCTATTCGTCATCATCATCAAACACAATGATTTAACAAAAATGATCAAATCATCGCGTAAATACAACAGATGTAAGAAGTCATTTTAGATTTTTTTATACGGTGATCTCATTATATGACATCATATAAGAAGATTTCGCTTCCGAATATTTACTTGACTTTTCATCTAAGTATAATAACATTATTGAACTTAACCTTTAATCATCCCACAGCTGGGATACCAGGTGTACCCTCAAAGAATACTCTATAAGGTATTCCACCATGCCGGCCAAGTGCGGGTTGGTAGATTCTCCGGACGTATACAGGTTTCTTCACGATGTATTTCCTTTACCGAAAAGCCAGTGGTATGAAAAACCATACAAATATTCCAAAGAACCCATTGTGATACGAGACCGGTTTTTTTATGGAAACAAAAGTAAGTTATAGACTTTTCCAGCAAGGGTTTTTTCAATAAACAAACATACATAAATTCAAACTTTATCTCATTATAATAGGTAATATAATTATAAGTAGGTGTTACTGAGGTAGATTGTAAAAAATCAATATCTCTTTAAAAAAAGAAAAGAAAAAACCACATTATAATTATCTCGTCTCCAGAAACACGCTAGTTCACAAGGACCTCTATTCTTATGCGCTCGAGATTATCTCGGTCACTCTCATTATCATGACATTTCTAATGAGAGTGACAAGGACCGAGATAATATCTCACTCGCCAGAACAGGGTCCCAGTTCTCAGTTGATGGGTGACCCCGGGTACACTCGAGGTCAACCATCCGAAGATTGATTGGATTGATCGCCCGTTGCTTGACTCGAGCGATCTATTAGGATCTCTGGGGAACGAGTACTCGTATCGTGCCATGTGGAACAAAATAAAAGAAAAGAGAAACAAAAGTATTAGAATAAAGAATAACAAAAATTAAGTCAAATAATAAATAATAGTTAAACAAAACTAAAAAACACGCTTACAAAAAGGAGTCGGTTACAAACATACAAACAAACATACAAGTGAAGCTAATAAAAAGCGTGTAAAAAAGAAGATTTTTTTGTAAATAGTCCCAAATGTCGGTAACCCATCCAAAAACTGACTGAATAGTCGGTCATTGTAAATATCACCGTTGTGCTATGCCTTGCAAACGCTAAAAGATTACACCTATGTAGTGTTAGATGCTTTCTTGCTCCAACATTATTGTGTTATGAATTAAACACTGTTTTTACTTTAACTCGTATTGATTTACTTTAGGTCAGGTACCGATTAATTAAATAACAATGATATCGCAAAGGAGGCACGCCATCTTCCTTGATCCTTGATCGCGCGGGAATCGTCTCTCACGCTCGCTTGCCAGCCGCGTAGTGTTGTGCCGGCGCCGTAGTGCTGTGCCGTAGCGAACCATTAATCGACTCTAGGGAGAATCGCCTAATAGTAGGTATGTTTTTTATTTATAATAGCAAACAGGCAGATGGTCAGCCTGATTGTAAGCAAAACCACCGCCTATGAACACCTCTGCAATGCTAGCAGAGTTGATGATGCTTTGCCAGCCCGGATAAGTGCCTGTAGACACCCCTGTAAAAATAAATTCGTAGAGAGTTTTAGGCCGGCAAAAGACCTTTGTCAGAGCTGGGTTGTTAAGGAACAAACAACCGACGCCCTTAATTTAACTGGTCATCCAAACGACGGGAGCAAAGTGTAATTGCTGCTGGCGGTCTCTCACCTGAAAACTGACCGTGTCGGACATCGGTTTCAATCGAACACGTCCGAGGCGCTGTAAGAGCTGCTTGTGATTTTCATGTTTATATAAAAAAAAATCTATCTTCCAAAAATAACTGGAAATTTCGTCAATCGTAATCTATAAGCATTTTCTTACGCTTTTCCATTTTGTGGTGTCTCAAAATTGTATTGACCGCACCACGATCGCTCCACAAGTAAAGTTTTAGAAATAAACTTGTACGGCACCTCGTTCCTAATTCAATATACGCTACGGTACTCACCGTGAAAATCCATTTTCCAGGGTAAAACTTACGTAACATCATTTTAAAACCACCGTTCCTTTCATGCTCACGCCGAAGATCGTTCCACCGGGCACTTAAAATGACGCATTGCCTCGCTCATAAACCACAAAACATTGTAAGTACAGAAGGTAAGCTTCATAGTAAGTGCGCTCGAACAACGCACACATTGAAATCGCTTACAGATACAAGTCTCAGATCAATTGCCAGCGCGAGTGCACTGGCAATTTATGTGAGACTTGTGTCGGTTAGCGCGTGAGAAACGCACACATAGAGATAAATCGCCAGTGCACTCGCGTCGGCAATTGATCTGAGACTCGTGTCCGTTAGCGCGCTCGAGCATCGCACACAAGTCTTAGATCAATCGCCAGTGCACTCGCTCTGGCAAATTGATCTGAGACTCGTGTTCGTTAGCGCACTCGAGCATCGCACACATAGAGGTCAATCGCCAGTGCACTCGCGTTGGCAATTGATCTGAGACTTGTGTCTGTTAGCGCGCTCCAACATCGCTGCTTAGAGATCTTATTGCCAGTGCACTCGCGCTGGCAATTGATGTGAGACTCGTGTCCGTTACCGATGTCTGTGTGCATTGCTCCAGCGCGCTTACAGTGAAGCTCGACTTCTGTACTATCCATGTTTTGTGCCTATAATAATAAATAGAACACGCCGTGAATGCCAGTTATAAATCGATGGCTGGCAGATATCAGATAGAAATGGTTCGTGGAAGAGTTCGGGTGTCGGGAATGTACGAGTATTATGGTGGTAGTATTGTGGTTATATAATGGTCTTCGATAAGTACTCGGCTTGTGCGATTGTAATCGTTTTTAGCCGATTTTTAACAAACTTTTTATCGTTCGTGTCTAACTTTCTTCTCATTCACAAACTTCCTTTTTATTATCGTTTACGAAATGTTCGGGTATCGGTAAATTCTGATGTACAGCGTGGTTTTGTTGTAAAATTGAAATAAAGTAAATAAAATAAATATAATATTTTGAAATAAACCCATATTTATAAAAAGAAAATACTAAAATAAAATATACAAAATTGTGTAGGAAAGTATGGCAATCAGTTATTTTCTGTCATCTATTCAATCTGGTGCACCACGATATCAAAACGGGGCTACCAAGATAGTCCACCAGACTTTACTTTGAAAGATACGAGTAGGTAGTATTTCCAATCGTTTTAGCCGAATTTCTGCAAATTGTTTTATCCTTCTCGTTTATAAATTGTGTCTAATATTTATCGGAACGAATCATCCCAGTTATTTGCCTTAAACAAATATGTCCACAACCCAAATGTAAAAAATGCGCGAGCGGCCTAAATATTTTGACATCAGTGTTGTCCACTCAACTTATACGAAGTTATGACGATATTTGTGTGCAAACAATGTTGTGTCCGGTTCGAAGAGCAAAGTAGATACTCAATAAAATTATTGTGGTTACCAGAACTCTGAAAAGGATTGTTATTTATATCAAATGGCTGCGTCCCGCGGTTGCGTAGCTGCGTACTTGCACAGTAATGAAAAACTGTGATGAATAAATATCTATAATTAAACTGTGCCTGACAAGTCTATGTCCGGTATAAAATTTCATGAACGGTTGAATATGAGCGGTTTAAGGCGTGATAGCGCAAACAAACAAACTCACATTCATATCCGCATTTAGTTAGGAATAACAACAAACAAACAAACGTTTCACACTCACAGCTCCCCCCCACTAGGATGATCCTGTGTCGGGGATGCCATGGAACACACACAAAGACAAGGACAACTAACACCCAGACCCAGAGCAGACATTTAAATTCATCATTCAAATATCTACCCGGCCGGGAATCGAACCCGGGGCCTCTGGCTTAAAAGGTGGATATATTACCGCTGAGCCAAACAGGTTGTCAATACGAACGTAATCACTACGTGTTACTCCAAAATAAAAAACCCAACACTGAAATTGATTTTCCAATTTTCTGAAAAACTGTTTTCAGAATTACCAAAAATCAACGTCCCTAATCATAATTATCTAGAGTAATTTTTTTTACAATTTTTTATTTTATTTTACTACTGACTGATATAACTGTAAAGCAAGGAGTGAATAGGCACACCCAACAGGAGTAGCTCCTTCCCTTACACTGTAGGGTTCTTAGAAAGGTGGAGAGTACGTGAAGTGGCCATTACAGCCGCAACGGAGATTATTGCTTCTATGTCTAATTACTTTTAACCTACAACAGAAAACAGAGAGCCGGTTATCGGGCTCAAGTTTAAAGGTAAAGCTTTGACAGATCTAAGCTAACTAGAAATATTAAACCTCAAGGACATCAATATTTTTAGAATAAAAAGATTTGTCAACGAAGTCTTTTAGACTGCAAAACTAAATAGTCAGTAAAATATCACAATTTATATACATATATATAGGATTATAAGGAAAAGGTATGCTTAGCCGAAAAGGGCTCAACTTGACTGTAAATGATGATAAAAACACTCAAATTAAGCTTTATAAGTAAAGCCCTAAATGTTTCTACGTTCGTTTTACCAAAAGAGTTAAATATTCCCAATTCAACACAATAAAGATCATAAGCCCACAGAAAAGTACACAATAAAGTAATTTTCGAACAGAAAAAGTTTTCCCGTTCCAGACTAAAAAGGTCAAACTTATTTTTAGTCCTCAATGTCGAATCACGACTTTGATGGTGACCAACATCAACATCCAAGGTCCCATCCCTTCGCTCATAAGATTTGATTGTCCGGAAGGTTTTTATTACGTGTTTTAACTCTGGAAATGTACTATTGTCGAACATTTTGGGGCAAAAGGACGGAGTCTCAAAGTAAGCTATTGTGGAAACTTCTTTGAGAAGGATGCGTAGTTCATTTTATGCCTTTTTGGGATAGATTTGGACTTAGCACTAAACTGGAACTTACTGTTATTGATATTTTGTGCTTGTATAGATTTTATACTTACTAGTAATGTGTCAAAATATTTATAAAAGTGGTAGGTATTTTCCGTTTCTCTTTAAGTCTTGAACTCTATCAATCTTTATTATATCGGACTTTCTTCAGAATTTTATCAATATTTTTCCTACAGATTTATATTCACGGAAAATAAAATTCATATCCCTCAAGTACGATAAAATAACATAATAACATTTGCAAAACCCTACCCAATCCTTCCTCATAGCATTTGCCCGTAAAATTGTTTAGGTACCGTGTATACGCTTCCTATCTATCCTTTACATTCAAACATAATGCCCAGCCTGATATAAACCGTTTTACGATATATTCACATCACATCGTAATTTGCGAATAGCATTTATACCAGGCTATAATAATATAGCATAATATAACGTATAACAATATCATAGCAGTTTGTTATTCGAATCACGCCGATAAAGCTATGGGTTTATGATCATATTGTTACCGTGATCATATACTAGGGTTAATAAATAATTAATGGACAGCTTGTGATGTGTTATCTTCGATCGTCTGTACGAAGTCTTAAGTGGTGGTTACTTATAATAAAACGAAGTACGATAACAATACAAGTACTAAATTTAATGGTTATGGTGCAATAATGCTTTCCAAATACGGGTGGGTCTAGACTAATGCTACATAATGTTTGAGAAGCGCTGGTACGTGACAGTTTGTGGACTATCCAGCAGTTATTTAGTGTGTAGTGAGAGATAGAAAGAAATATATTTATTTGACACTAGCTGACCCGGCAGACTTCGTACTGCCATACAGTACTTCTCTATGGTACTGCCTAATTAAATATAAACACGAACATACCTACATTGCTTAAACAACAGTGAGTGCTTGCAATTCAATATGAACTTTATACAATAGCAATAAAGCTCGTTTTAGTTAGAAAACGTTTGTATGGGAAAAAGAAAAGGGCTGTTTTTAGGGTTTTTCAATATTTCTGAGAGATTTTCTTAATTTTTTTTCCGTAAGAACCTTCTCCTAATAATAACAAATACAACAAAAAAAGAATTAGTGAAATCGGTCCAGCCATTCACGCGTGATGCCGTGACCAAGGAAAACGGGTTTCATTTTTATATATACAGATGATGGGTCACGACCGAAGTAACAGTGACAAAATAATACCGATTGTGAAATGTACTCGTAGTTTAGAACACTTCGGATATAAAGACAAATCTAACGATACTTACCAATCAATCAAGCCTTTCATATACAAACACACACTAGCACACACGTTCAAACTCACAAAACTTCAAACTTTGACATTTACCTATAAAATTAGTAAAATTTTAGTTTCCACTTCCTGAATAAAGCAATCCAACGTACACCTTGCTCTATTACAATAATCAATGTCATACTTACAAATAAATACTGTGAGACCAATGTTATTCAAATAAATCGCTTTTATTCTTCACAATAGGCGATTATACGAAATCACCATAATAATAGCGGCGGGACAGTTACTGAGAATTATTTACCCATTACCTCAGATAAACCTAAAGCGAAAGATGGAGCACTGCGCTAGATTTGGGTGACGCCAAGAACTCCTCTAATTTCGCGCGTACATAGGCGCTACAGTGTTCGTACATGAATTATAGGAGTTCTTGGCTTCACCCAAATCTAACTTGACTAGAAGAG
The DNA here is from genome assembly GCA_949125135.1 of Alcis repandata. Classification (NCBI taxonomy): domain Eukaryota; kingdom Metazoa; phylum Arthropoda; class Insecta; order Lepidoptera; family Geometridae; genus Alcis; species Alcis repandata. Next base: position 5,191,364 of record OX421246.1, on the reverse strand, counting down.
ATCGCTCTTAGCGATAAGCACGCCAGTAACTGGCGTACTAGCCCTGTTGTTGCATTGGTTTTAGGTGCTATGATCCTTTTTAAGCTATTGCATAGCTAGAAGCTCGCGGGCCTTGAGCTATCGATGAATAGCAGAACTTTTAATGACTTTTTGAAATATCACGCTTGTCTCTTTATTTCAGCAATTCGCCTCTAGGTGGCATTGGTTAATGAAATAATTATAATTGCATAAGTTGATAAAAAATGCTATGTATCGCGGCAGTCCCCGAGTGCCACACGTCTTTTTTTGTTTGTAATTTCTGGTGTGAACAATAAAAAGTTTATCTGTTCTATCGATCATATCAAACGTAGTGCTCCATCTATGTCTCTAGGTTTATCTGAACCCGTTAGGAACTGCGTGTTAAATCCTCTTTGAAATAAAGCCTTCATGGTATTGTATGTTCGTTAAAAATGACATCAAAAAAATACCTAATCGGTTGATTCTGTAAACCCTGGATTTTCCGACAAAAGCTGTGTTCAGTTTGTTTTAAACATTATGAAAGAGTGATTCCGGTAGATATGCGATGATGAATTACGATGATGATGCTGACGAAAAGTAGCCTGTCGGGGTACGTACTAACAAACATTCACACAGACAAACTTTCGCATTTATAATATCAGTAGGATCAATTGATTTAAGCTTCTTGTTATCCCTGAAAATTTTATGGTTTCTGTAAGGTAGCGACTGAAATCGCGGGCCGTAGCTAGTAGATAAACCATTTTCATTGGCTCAGAGCCATTCAGACGGGCAATAAATAGAAAAGTCAATAGATAAGATCCTAAAAAGCAATTAGGAAAATAATATAATTGGACGCACAAAATTAGTCGAGGACACCCTGACCATGAAAAAACTAGAAAGCGGCTAATCGACATGTGGTCCAATGTAAGACTATCTAAGTTTGTAAAGAAAACAGGTTCGAGTTCAGTCAAAAATTGGTGGAGTAATTTTCAGGCTTAACGGTCCTCCGCTAGCACTTTCACCTCCCTGTACGACATGACATCTGACTTTTGTCTGGTCTCAGAATGTTCTTCTTGGTCATTCTAGTCCTCTCCTTCCGTCAACTTTTCCCTCTATGATGATTCTCATTAGTTCGTCATGTCGTACAAGGTGGTCAAACATTTTGCCTCTTCTATTTTCAATGATCTTCAAAGAAAAGTATTTAGACTTTTCTTTTCGTTCACCATATCTAACACTTCTTGATTTGTCCTCTGTTATATTTCGAGCTTACACCTCTTCGAATGCTTCAGCCTTTCACGTCTTATGGTCATAAGATATGTATTACCTACCCAAAATATGTTAATTAAGATCCACATATAATATCCACATAATCCTACGAATCTTATCCTACTTCCTACTATCTTACTGAATATTATGAACGCGAAAGTTTGTAAGAATGAATGGATGTATGTTTGTTCCTCCTTCACGCAAAAACGGCTGAACAGATTTACATGAAATTTGGAATGAAGGTTGTTCATGGTCTGCATTACACACACACATACGCTACTTTTTAAACCGGAAAACGCAGGTGAAACCGCGGGGCGCAGCTAGTAATTACAATAAAGCTTTGAGTATTGAGTATTTACGATCTCTCTGCCTCATGTCTCTATGTCTGCGTCCGTAGGTCAAAGTTATGGTGGACGTTATATTGGTTATCGATTGACTGCGTTCTAGCTTTCAGCAGACCCGTTTGTCTAGCAAAGTTTACGACTTGACAGTTTAGGTAATAGCTTCTTCCTTCCTTCATGGCTCTATAAATTTTTATTATTTCCCAATTAAGGATTCCCAATTTATTCGGATTGGGTCAAACGTTTTTGGAGTCTGTGTCTGATGAGTTTAGTGATCAATTTAGTTTATTACAGAAAATTTAGTTATGCCCTTGGCTTCTGACGTGTACCTATACCTGAAAATGTTGGTGTTGACTTTTAGAACGTTTTTACGAACCCTTAAAAAAGAAATAAAAAGCCGTTGGCTATCTCATTCGCGGAATTCTACAATTCAATTCAATTCAATTCCAGAACTACAACATTACTTTTTATTTTTTTTCTTTGTCTGGAAAAATTACTTGTATTAAAAAATATAATTTTTAACCGACTTCCAAAAAGGAGGAGGTTCTCGGATGTCTAAGTCTAAGTTTTTGCTTGTAATGTGTTTGGTGTACAATAAACCTATTTGTTTGGTAACCAATAACCTTCTAATCTATTTCATCACCAAGGAAAGACGTTCACAATGCACCCCGTCTTTCACCACACCAGTCTTCAGCCAGTCTACCTACACTGAGAAAAATGGCCATCAAAATTCCGATGAATTCACCTAAAGTACGGAGCATACTGATATTACCAAAAAGTAAGATTAGCACCAGTTTTTACGGTGTCAACTATCATATATATGGTTGTCACCGTAAAAACTAGTACCTACTAGCAGCAGTTTTTGGGTGACAATCATATATTATGATGGTTGTCACCGTAAAAACGTGCTAATCATCGTACTTTTTGGTGTTTATCAGTATGTTTCGTACTTTAAGTGAATTCATCATTATTTTAGCGGAATTTAGATGGACATTTTTCTCAGTGTGGTAGCTTTTAGTATGAAGTTATGAAGCAGTTGAACCCCTAAAGTCCTCCGGCTATGGCCCACAGAAAGGCAAAATACTGATTCTTTGATCTTTAATTAGGTAAATTGCCCTCGGTTATTGCTGAGAATTATTTTGTTAAAGTAATTAATTTCGGGATATTGAGTCATGATTACGGTTATTTTTTTATAAATTAACTATATTGTAATATTAAGTATACATGTCGTAGGTATTCTTATTTAATTGGAACAGTAATTTACATAAGAATTTTTCCGTCAAATTTTTGTTTACCAAATATTTTTAGTTTTTCACAATTATTATGAGACTTTGATGAAATTCAATGAGTTTAAATTCGTCTTGTAACTGTACACCTATTCGTGCCGTTTTATTTTGCGCGGGAATTTTGCTTCTAGCATAATTCCTGGTAAGTACTCTAACCAAAAATAACCGCTTGCTTGCCCAGGGGGGGTCCGCGCGCAACGCGCCTTTGCCCGGGCCCTCAGCGCGTGCCTATCTCAAATGTCCCACGAAAAAAACGAGACGACCCTACTTTGCCCCACCATTTTTTGCGCCGCCAGCGCGCGGGTCGGGTTTAACACAATCGTTTCTTGTGACTCAATTTGTTTAAAAAAGTGTCAAGTGTTATTTAGATTTATGTTTGTTATGAAACTAACTAAACAATGTTATCTTTTGTTTATCAAATTACGACTTTGGTGCGGAGTTATGCTGCGCTGAACTTAGAAGTAGGGCGTTTACATGTAGGTACCTACCGTATGTTGTTAGGTCTCGAAAAAAGGTTAAATCTTATGTTTCATGCTGGAATTTTTATATCTACGTGTTAGTTATTGACTTACCTTGATGTTCTGAAAAAATCTCCAAGATCTATCACTGAATTTAAGTAGAAAATCACTCTAAATCGCACCACATCACCATCACATCACTCACCGACACGAGCATGAACCGAACTGGAGCGAAGCGGAATTTTTTTGTTTTTTTTTTGTTTACTTTTGTCTGTGGCTTGGATGCTTGAATGGAGGGGAAATTTCACGAAGAAACGGGACAAATAATACAAATTAGGCCCAGGAGCGATAAAGACGGGTAGAATCAGCTTTTTTGACGGCGGGAGCGATGTTAACCACAGGTTGACATGGGCAAAGCTGAGTGACATGCAATGTCAACTACCAGTTAACACGGGCAAAGCTGACTTCAAGGTTATGTTAACTACTACTTGACATGGTCAATTCTAAATTCTCGATTTGTTAATTACTAGTTGACACGGGCAAGCAAGCGGATAAAAGCGAAATTCTAATTCAAAGAATTTTTAGCATGAGGCCAACCCTAACATCACGAAAATATTATATTTTCCATAGAAAAGTGCCAATGACACTTGACAAAATATGTGGAACAGCTCTTGTTTTTTGCGCAATTTTAGGGTTGGTGCAATCTAAAAAAAACCAAAATCAAAATTCAATTTAAATTAAAAAAAAACTAAAAAAACACGCTTTTTATAAAAAACCGAACTAAAAAAATAGAAAATAAAATTTTATAAATTTAAATTAAGAATAGGGTTGAAAATTTCAATAAATATAAATTAATAATAGTGTAAATAAATAAATATATGTATTTTATTTTTAAAAAGCGTGGGGTGCATGGGTCAATACATATTATATATTTTGTAGATACATTTTGTATTGACAGACATGAGTAGAGTGATTAGCATTTTGATAATATCTTAGAAAGCACCCCACGCTTTTTTAAAAATAAAATACATATATTTATTTATTTACACTATTATTAATTTATATTTATTGAAATTTTCAACCCTATTCTTAATTTTAATTTATAAAATTTTATTTTCTATTTTTTTAGTTCGGTTTTTTATAAAAAGCGTGTTTTTTTAGTTTTTTTTTAACTATTATTTATTTTTCGCTTTTTAGTTCGATTTGCTAACTATTAACCATTATTAATATGTACAAATGTGTTGGTGTTATCCGATTTTGGCCGTCTGCTCAAGCAAATTAAAAATAAAATTGATGCGTAACAAAAAATATTGAGCAAAAAGATTTGTAGCCGCGTGGTTTCGATCCTCAGACCTCATAAAATAAAATTGATGCGTAACAAAAAAATATTGAGCAAAAAGATTTCTAGAGCGTGGTTTCGATCCAGGGATAGATAGATAGATAGATAGATAAACTCTTTATTGTTCACACCATAAATTACAAACAAAAGGATTATAGCACCTAAAACTAGTGCGACAACTGGCGGCCTTATCGCTAAGAGCGATCTCTTCCAGGCAACCTTAGGATGGAGAGGATAGATAAAAAATATAAAAACGGGGTGTGCAATATTGAAGAATACTCGTATAAACCTACATTAAAAATAATAAAAAGTAATAAATACTTAGAAATACATTCAAATAAAATACATTCTAATACATACTAACAACTTCCTACATTTCCGAAAATCTAATATACTAAAACGTATAACAAAAAATAAAAATAAAAATAAAAATAAATAAATAAGTAAATAATAAATATATATAATAATGTATAAATATATAATACATAATACTAATAGGGAAGAATAAAGTACATAATAAATAAAAACAAAACAACAAATAGTGAGTAATAATAAATAAATAATCACTGAGAAAATGGCAATTGCGACAAGTGATGACAAGTGATGTGAGGGACCTCTGGGTTATGAGCCCAGCACGCTTCCACTGCGCCACTCTGTTCTCTGACACGAATGACGAAATTACCATTTGTAAGTTAAACGGTATTAAAAGTTAAAGAAACTTTATAGAAAAAGCGTGTTAAACAAATTAATAGTTAAAAAAACTAAAAAACACGATTTGTTTAGTGTATTGTCATCGGTCCTCGATATATCTACAAAGTTTGAAAGAAATCTGACCGTTTAAAGTGGGTCAAAAACGCGCTCAAAGGAGTCGGTTACATACAAACATACAAACATACAAACATACAGGTGAAGCTAATAAAAGCGTGTTAAAAAGAAGTCATAATGATGACGAGCCATTTTCAGCTAAGCATACCCAATTAATATTTTTATTTTATTTAACAAGAACATTATTTTTACAAAACAAAAAACAAAAACCGACTTCAAAAGACCGACTATTGAGTTATTCATCTATTTGTCGCGCACGTACTTAATGCAAATTTAAGACTTATATGGTTTTCTCATGGATACTATTATCAGAACTGGACTAAATTGAAATGGGACCAAATGGGAAGCGTCAGCTTTCTAATAAAAAAATAATCATCAAAATCGTATCACCCAGTCAAAAGTTATGAGGTAACAAACATAAAAAAAAAATAAAAAAAAAACATACAGACGAATTGATAACCTCCTCCATTTTTGAAGTCAGTTAAAAAATGACAAATGACAATTAATCGAGAGGCCTGATGATAAGTGGTTCCCGCTGCCCATACCTATATCATTCAATATTCGACGTATCCTACCCTCTACCTTCCCTTAAAACTCTGTTTTAGTAGGGACGTGTTGTAAAATCCTTCCCGGAAACACTCCTGCTATACTTAGTATTACTACCATAGTAAAGTATAGGTGTGCGGTTCCGCCGCCGACGGCAGTGCGGCAAACCTCAAATTCCATTAGGGCCGCAAACTGCGGGCGGTGTCAACAAACACAGAGAAAATTGTAGCGTAGGATTTTCTAGGACGGCATAGCACTGGCGTCTCCACCGCGACCGCTACCGCGTCAGGTTGGATATTAGCAATTGTGTTTCACCTGACTACGGTAACGCCAAAAGGTAGGTTATGCTTTTGACAAGGTACAAAGAAAATATTCACTTTTTAACCGACTTCAAAAAAAGAGGAACAATTCGACTGTATGTTTTTTTTCAATTGTGTTTTGAATACAGTAAAGTCAAAAACAAGGGGTTTTTTTTGCAAGGTATGTTGTAGGTAGATCTAAAAATAGTATTTTATTATGTGGGTAGTTCCAACAAAATTAGTTGACTCCAATAATACAAGGTACAAACAAAATAGACAAAATAAAACTAAGGACAAACTAGACAAACTAGCAAATTTTAATGCTTCTTAATCCTACTAATGGAAAAGTTTGTAAGTTTAGATGTGTATTTGTCACGTAAAAATGGCTCGACGGATTTGGATAAAGAAAATTGTTCCAAAGGAGCTGTACTGTAATCCTGTATTACATACAGTCCTAAGCTACTTTTTATCCCGAAAAAACGAACAGCTCTTGAAGGACAGTAGGTGAAACCGCGGGGCAAAGCTAGTTAATCATAATTGGTGCGATTTTCTTCGTATCAATTCTCATTTTCTAATTGATGTAATTACTAATTGTATTGTAAGTAAAACGTGTCAAGAGCAATTCAGATTATCGTAAAAACAATTTAATCGCGTGTGAAAACGATTAACGAAAGCATTAATGCTACTAAGAAATTAATAAAGATGATACTTACTTAGTATAATAAATATTGCTACGAATGAAAGACAACGCTCGGTATAAGCTTACTAGCTGCGCCTCACGGTTTTACTCACTATTCTTTTTTAAACTATTGCATAGCTTCTATCGCGGGCCTTGAGCGGGCCTTGAATCGAGAAATTCCGTAACGAAAATTTTAACAACCTAAGACACACCGGTGATACTTTTTAGTTTTGCCATCTATCGATGAATAGCAGAACTTTTAATGACTTTTTGAAATGTCACGCTTGTCTCTTTAGTTCAGCAACTCGCCTCTAGGTGGCATTGGTTAATGAAATAATTATAATTGCATAAGTTGATAAAAAATGCTATGCAATACCGCGCTTTACCGCGGCAGTCCCCGAGTGCCACACGTCTTTTTTTATATAAAAGAGCGGCAAACAGGCAGACAGTCAGCCTGGTGGTAAGCTAAACCGCCGCCTATGAACACCTGCAACAAGCAGCATTGACGATGCTTTGCCAGCCCGGAGAGATTCTGGTATTCTATCAGAACATGAATATTGGAGATTTTTATTCAATGATAGGCTTGCGTTTGTCCGCAATCTTTCCTGATGGTAAGCAGTGATGCGGTCTACAATGGAGCAGGTATTGGTCATATTTTCTGTATATAAGTAATGTAGCTTCCAGTGAGACAATAATTTACGAATGATCTTCAATCCTTAAACGGATTACTATTATGTACGAATAATAGTTAAAAAAAACTAAAAAAACACGCTTTTTATAAAAAACCGAACTAAAAAAATAGAAAATAAAATTTTATAAATTTAAATTAAGAATAGGGTTGAAAATTTCAATAAATATAAATTAATAATAGTGTAAATAAATAAATATATGTATTTTATTTTTAAAAAGCGTGGGGTGCATGGGTCAATAAGTAGATATTATATATTTTGTAGATACATTTTGTATTGACAGACATGAGTAGAGTGATTAGCATTTTGATAATATCTTAGAAAGCACCCCACGCTTTTTTAAAAATAAAATACATATATTTATTTATTTACACTATTATTAATTTATATTTATTGAAATTTTCAACCCTATTCTTAATTTAAATTTATAAAATTTTATTTTCTATTTTTTTAGTTCGGTTTTTTATAAAAAGCGTGTTTTTTTGGTTTTTTTTAACTATTATTTATTTTTCGCTTTTTAGTTCGATTTGCTAACTATTAACCATCCTTAATATGTACAAATGTGTTGGTGTTATCCGATTTTGGCCGTCTGCTCAAGCAAATTAAAAATAAAATTGATGCATAACAAAAAATATTGAGCAAAAAGATTTGTAGCCGCGTGGTTTCGATCCTCAGACCTCATAAAATAAAATTGATGCGTAACAAAAAATATTGAGCAAAAAGATTTTTAGCGCGTGGTTTCGATCCAGGGACCTCTGGGTTATGAGCCCAGCACGCTTCCACTGCGCCACTCTGTTCTCTGACACGAATGACGAAGTTACCATTTGTAAGTTAAACGGTATTAAAAGTTAAAGAAACTTTATAGAAAAAGCGTGTTAAACAAATTAATAGTTAAAAAAACTAAAAAACACGATTTGTTTAGTGTATTGTCATCGGTCCTCGATATATCTACAAAGTTTGAAAGAAATCTGACCGTTTAAAGTGGGTCAAAAACGCGCTCAAAGGAGTCGGTTACATACAAACATACAAACATACAAACATACAAACATACAAACATACAGGTGAAGCTAATAAAAGCGTGTTAAAAAAATACCTGCGGGTAATAATATTTCATTATTTATTATTGTAGGTAACGTGGGTGAAACCGCGAGTATAAGCTAGTCCTTAAAGAAAAATTACAAAGTAACTAATAATATGTTTTCCGTAGTAGGTAAGTTTCTCTACCGCGATGTGGAAACTAATGATATTTAATTGAAGAACTTATTAATACGAAGCTACAATGCAAGATTATTGCAATTTTATAGAAAAAAGTAATACTTACTGTAACTATTTACTAGAAACAATCTTAAATCTGAAGGGACTGAATTACACATAATGTGTTTGTTACTATATTATTAGTTCTTATCACATCACAAGGCTAAAAGAAAAGAGTAAGCTAAGTCGAAAAGGGCTTATAGTACTCATCATCACAAACAACTTTTACTATGGGACCAACCCTGAAATCGCAAAAAAACAGTTTTTCCATACACTTTGATAGTAGGTAAAGCTAATTCTGATAGAATAATACAAATTCCTATACAATAATACACATGTAACTTACGTATGGGTCCCAAACTTATTTGAAATCTATTTATAGCTCTCATATCAATATGTTTTACAGTGGCTCTAGCGCTTTGTGTGAACTGCGCAGTGATTCACTTGGTAATGACCCTTGTTACGTGCCATTGGCCTTGTAACGTTACGTCACGTAATGTATATTTGTGAAGATAACTTATCTCTCATTAAGGAATGCAGGTTTAATTTACGCGCTGAATTTTCATGTTTTCATTGAGAAAATCGTAAACGCTTACGTTTATATCTTCTAATTAAGTTTATATAAAAACTTTTTTTTTATATTAACTTAAATTTTAGATTAACTTAGGTACTCTATCTAAATCTCAATGTGTAATATTTATCTAAATGTAATCGATATTTATCTTTATCTAATTTGAATGCATCAGCATCAGTAACCAAGGAACAGAAAATATTGTCGCCGAAGCCGAAATCGGCATGGAGTTCATCATCATCTAAATGTGCTAGTTTTTGGGTTTACCTACATAATGTTATATATACAGGGTTGTAAGAAAAGGGTATGCTAGGCCGAAAAGGGCCCGTGGTACCCTGATCATTATGAGCAATTTTTACAACGGGACCAATATTTGACAAGATGTATGAAATAGCAGAAATTTGCAATTTTATGTATGCTTTGTACCGTAAAAAAGTTGTTAATTAATATAAATACCATGAACCCTTTTCAGTTTAGCATGCTCTTTTTCAATAGTCCTGTACAGGGACACCCAAAAACTAACATAAAAACGCTCACGCAAAAAAAATTGTGAAGAAAATAAATACTTTTCTTTTGCGTAGTTACACATTACAACAATTTAAATACACATCAATCTTCGACATTAACATATAAACAAGGACCTTGGACTCCGAAGGATGTCCAACGATAAATAAAGCCTTATCGAACGGACAGAAATAACCATGAGAATGGACATGTGCAGCCCATTGAATAAATACAATAAGTGAGCTGGTAGCTTAGATCAACTAGAAAGGCAGATATAGTCCCGCCTTAGATCCAAGTGAAGCCAAAAAAACTAACGCTACTGCCCGTTTCCGTATGTATGTATCCGTTGACGAATAAAAACTACCCTTATTACTACTTATTAACCGACTTCAAAAAAGGAGGAGGTTATCAATTCGTCTGTATGTTTTTTTTTTTATTTTTTTTTTATGTTTGTTACCTCATAACTTTTGACTGGGTGAATCGATTTTGATGATTCTTTTTTTATTAGAAAGCTGACGCTTCTCATTTGGTCCCATTTAAATTTAGTCCAGTTCTGTTAATGGTATCCGTGAGAAAACCATATAAGTCTTAAATTTGCATTAAGTACGTGCGCGACAAATAGATGAATAACTCAATAGTCGGTCTTTTGAAGTCGGTTTTTGTTTTTTTGTTTTGTAAAAATAATGTTCTTGTTTTTCTTGTCCACGTTCTCTAAGCAACTGACGTAAGAATTGACGATTGATTCGGGTAGTTTTTATGTGTCAAATGTGTGCTTGAAGTATACGTACACGGGCAGTAGTGTAGTTTTTTTGGCATCAATTGTATCTATGTAAGGCGGGACTATGTCTGCCTTTCTACTTGATCTGAGGCTGGTAGTGGAATAAATATTGTATTACTCGTTGAGCGGTTGAAGAACAGAAAAAAATAAGATAGCAACTGCTAGATAGACTCGACTGTAACTTCTAGAAAAAATGGTATATAGGATAACAAGAAAACGGTATGCCAAGCCGAAAAGGGCTTATAGTAATCATCATTAGGAACAACTTTTACTATGGGACCAACCCGGAATTCGCGAAAAAAAATTATAAGCTGTTTTCTTGTCAAGTGTCATTGACATTTTTATAAGGAGCAGGTGATTTTTTTTCTCGATTTTAGGCTTGGTCCCTTTGTTAAAGATGTGCTACTACCGCTTTTCGACTTAGCAAATCTTTTCTCATAGCCCCTTTTTCTTATATCTTTTTTAGTTTGTTATTTTAGCTTATTTTTAATTTAAGATGTAAATATATTGTACATTTTAGAGACACCTACAAAACAGTTCCTCGTATTTTCTTATGCAAGCGTTTGAGAACAATACGCTTCGGCCGAAGCTTCTAGACCGATTTGATTCGGCGTTGCAACGTGGTTAACACTTTGATACGGCTTGGACTAGCCAGATTTGTGCAACGGGAAACGTGCATATCCTCTTGACGATTAGTCAGATCGATACACGCTTTGAAGTGATGATGGTGGATCGAACGTTCCTTCTGCACTCACGTACAAATCTCAGCAGTAAGCTTCAGTTCCGATAAAATATTAGGAACGTTGATACGTATGTGTAGTGTAAGCCAAGATATATTTAATTCCCTTTTGTCCCTGGATTCAAATTTGGGGTTAAACAGTCCGGGAAATATGTAATATTTTTTTTCCTGAATTCAAGTTCGGGGATAAACAGGAGTTTTCATTTTTGTTTGTCATATCGTGGAGACTGGACGAGGGGACAACCAGGAGCTACTACATTACTAAAAGAACATAGTATCATACTAGCTGACTCGACAGACGTTGTCCTGTCAAAAGCCATTGCGTAACTATAGCAACCGTAGTATGTTGATGCTAACTTGTCAATTTATAGTAAAAATTATCAGTATAATATTTATAATTTGCAATAAATTAAAATTGCGACTATAATTTGAGATTTAAACTATCCTATCTCTCAAGTTGGATCGAACTGCACATGGTGTGCGAATTTTATTATAATCGGTTAAGTGGTTTAGGAGTCCATTGAGGACAAACATTGTGACACGAGATTTATATATATTAAGAATATCACTAATCATAACTACCTCTATTTTACAAATGCAAAAGGTAACGCTTTCACGCTTTAATTACTCAACCGACCATCATGAAATTTAGCATACACATTGTCAAGGGTACAGAAAAGGATTAGGGCACTTTTTAACCGACTTCAAAAAAGGAGGAGGTTATCAATTCGACTGTATGTTTTTTTTTTTATGTTTGTTACCTCATAACTTTTGACTGGGTGAATCGATTTTGATCATTCTTTTTTTATTAGAAAGCTGACGCTTCCCATTTGGTCCCATTTCAATTTAGTCCAGTTCTGATAATCAAATGGTATCCATGAGAAAACCATATATGTCTTAAATTTGCATTAAGTACGTGCGCGACAAATAGATGAATAACTCAATAGTCGGTCTTTTGAAGTCGGTTTTTGTTTCGTAAAATTTTTTTTTTTTTTTTTTTTTTTATGTAATTGAGTGACGAGACGAGTAAATCGCACGCCTGATGTTAAACGTCACGTTTGCCCATAACAGGTCTGCGCTACCCAGAATTTTGAACTCACAGAATTCAAGACCCTGCGCGACACAGCACTGCGCTCGTCACCCTGAGATATAAGTTGTTTAATCTCCCATTTGCCCTGTAATTTCACTGGAAACAATGCCCTTCCAACCGGAACACAGTAATGTTTGCACATTACTGCTTGGCGGTGGAATAACTGGCAAAGGTGTGGTACTTCCTAATAATGTTCTTGTTATTGTCATCATTTTTACCGTTTGCATCAGTGCGTGGATGAAACTGCGGCGCGCAGCTAGAGGGTATTATGCAAAGTGAGTGATAAATTTATTTGTGAAAGTATGTTACTTTTTCACGCTGAAACGGCTTAACGGAATTCAGTAAAATTTGGAATAAAGATAGTTTACATATTAGATTTTAATTATGCTATTTTTCATGCCCATAACGACAGTTTTAGAATAGTAGGTGCAACCGCGGGGCGTAACTAGTGCAATAATATGCTAAGATCTGCTAATAAATTCAGAAAAAATAAATAATGCTTTGATGGTAATAGCGCACTTCCACATTTGGCTGGTTATAGTGGCTAAGGAAAACCCTCTCTCAAAGAGAAGTGGGTAGATCTGTCTCCAAGTATCCGAACTTAGCCTCAAGTAAACCTCAGACGAAGCGGTTGGTGTGCTTGATCCTTGAATTATGTAGGAATACGATGAATTCTGGCGGAAATCATATTATATTATATATCGAATATTTCATAGAATATTTGTATGAGATTTGGATCAGAATATCAGATACAATAATTCATACATATTTCTATCGAATACTTGTTACATATTTTTTGACAGAACTTACCTATGCTATCCATTTTACCTTTTCTTCATGGTTTTATTTTTTGTCAATATTTCGTGTACTGAAAATTGGCTATTGTGTGATTGGTCAACTTTTGTTAATACCATTTCTCAACATCTTGACCAAAGTCTAGATCAATAGAACAAAGAAAATAATTTTCAGGATATTTCATTCCGTGTTTCTAGTTTTAATGATTTTGCTCCCATACTCTGTATCATCAAGTCTTCGGGTCTCATCATCATCATCAGCCTATCTAATGTTTGTCCACTGCTGGACATAGGCCTGTCCTAACGAACGCCACAAGGCACGATCTTCTGCCTCACGCTTCCACTTGTTCCTGTCGCCTTCGGTTTTCGAATTATAGGTATTAGCGTATTTTTCACTTTGACGTTTCCAGCTTGCTTCAGCTCCTTACTCATAAGCCTGTCAAATAAATCAGATAGGGCAAAGCCTTCTAATATTGCAGGTGGGCAATCTGACCCGAGCGACCCTTTAACAAAAAATGGGTCAGTCGACCCAATTGCCATTATTTTGTATCCAATATCTGACGTAAATAAAACGCTGGCTTGTGCCGGCAGACTATTAATTATTGCCAGCATTTATCTAACTGGCAACTTTTGAGCAATTTGGCCTACTTTTTTTGTTTGTTTTTCAGAGTCGTATTTACTAAATTTGAAATACGGGAGTCGGTAATTTGAAGATGTTATTATTATAGAATATATTTGGAAAACGTTTTGAATCTACGTTTCTGTTTTTGACAGCCAGGGAATGGATCAAATAGCCGGCTTCCTTATTTTATAAGAAACTAGCTGATTCGACAGACGTTGTCCTGTCAAAAGCCATTGCGTAACTATAGCATAGCAACCGTAGTATGTTGATGCTAACTTGTCAATTTATAGTAAAAATTATCAGTATATATACAATTTGCAATAAATTAAAATTGCGACTATAATTTGAGATTTAAACTATCCTATCTCTCAAGTTGGATCGAACTGCACATGGTGTGCGAATTTTATTATAATCGGTTGAGTGGTTTAGGAGTCCATTGAGGACAAACATTGTGACACGAGATTTATATATATTAAGATATAAGAAATATAATTTTGAGTTTTCTAAGAATACAAGACTGAATAGGTATCTCCTGTCTTGTAGTTCTTAAGTCTGCGTACTTCATCGTCGCTTACCACCAGGCGAGTGGATGTTCAAAAACAGACTTAATCATGTTAAAAAAATGAAATCAATAAGTGTAAACAAGTCAACCAGTACCTAAATATAACGTTCCAAGTATATGTGTAAACCACATTTTCTAATACCACACACGACCGTAACCTCATTCAAACCCTAAAACCAATTTCCGATTCCCGGGAACGGCTATTACCTCTGGACGTCTTGACAGCTCCTATTTCTAGACTGGCCATGGAAATGATGAATATTTAATTAATTCGAGCCTTCATGTGGCGCCTACAAAAAGATGTTAACAGCTATGGTAACTCTGATAACTTTTTTTTTTTTTTTTTTTTTATGTAATTGTGTGACGAGACGAGCAAATCGCTCGCCTGATGTTAAACGTCACGTTTGCCCATAACAGGTCTGCACCACCCAGAATTTTGAACTTGCCTATTTCAAGACCCTGCGCGGCACAGCACTGCGCTCGTCACCCTGAGATATAAGTTGTTTAATCTCCCATTTGCCCTGTAATTTCACTGGAAACAATGCCCTTCCAACCGGAACACGGTAATGTTTGCACATTACTGCTTGGCGGTGGAATAACTGGCAAAGGTGTGGTACTTCCCCAGGCGGGCTCTGCAAAAGAGTAAAACTGAAACAGAATAAAAGATGCTGAAAAAATAAAGAAATATAAGTTATTTTTAAAAACAAACTTGTCATGCATTGTCATGGGAGTTACACACGTATGCCAAATTTCAGCTCAATGGGACATCGGAAAGTGGTTCAAAATTGTGTTGCAAGATTCCACGCGAACAAACAAACATACATTGCTAGTAAAAAAATAAAAAAACATAGGATTTTCTCTTTCTTTTACATTAATTAAAATATAAACACAAACGTGTTAATATTTTCACAAAACTTAACACAGATCTAAGCGTTAAACTTGTACAAACTCAAGAAAATTCAAATATACTTTTTTTTTTTTTAAGTTCATTTAAAATTAATTATTTCTTTTTTTCATGCAGGTAATAAGTGCGCCAACTGGTCGTATCTTCAACATTTATGTAAGTATTTTTCAATAAGTACTCACAATAAATTGTTTCTACGATGTTTGGTCAAAGGGAAAGTTGAGTCCTGAAAATTGGGTTCTAAAATTTTAAGCCAAGTAAAGTGGTCCTGGGGGTATCAGGTGAAAGGACATTAATTTGGACATTTCTAAACAATTACTTTTTTATTTTTTACAATCATCTTCAAATCTGTGAAAAAAGGGACCGCACAGTGATTTGTGTTGTCTTAGATGTGATTTTAGGGTTCCGCGCTCGTTTAAATAATCTATCGCGCATTCGATAGTTCAGAGCCTTCGACATGCAAGTTTTCGCTTTAGCAGATTTTTTTTAAAGAAGGTTTTAGTGAGAGTGTTCTAAGCTTATGATCCACGAAAATTAGTTAATCCGAGCAGAGTTGAGGAAATCGATTGAAGATTGTGTTGTTGTGGTTGTTGGTTGTTGGTTGTTGTTGTGTTGGTTGTTGTTGTTGTTGTTGTTGTGGTTGTTGTTGATTGTGGTTGTTGGTTGTTGTTGTGTTGGTTGTTGTTGTTGTTGTTGTTGTGGTTGTTGTTGATTGTGGTTGTTGGTTGTTGTGTGGTTGTTGTTGGTTGTCTTTTCTAATCGACGTTTTTTACATTTTATTTGAATTGCTTATTCAATCTTTTATATTTTATCTTTGCTTTGCGTGATAATCAGTTGCTACCAATCTATTTTTATTCGTCACAAAAATCAACCAAAAATAATCAAATCATAAACTCGTTCTGTTATGCAAAGGCCATGCATATTTAGCGGATGATTCTCGATCGACGATTGCAATTCGATTCGATTAATATCGATACAGATTCGATTATCGGTTCGAGCGGTCGCTTTCGATGAGTGGACGTTCGAATAATGAATTAAATAAATCGTGGCGGGCGATACCATTAAAAGTTGAGCGCCAGTGAAGAATGCTTTCAACTTTGTCGATACGAGCTAAGACAGAGATTGATTTTTAAATTTGTGACTTTAAAACCGATAATTAATAAAAAAAAACAGTATTTTTTTTATTCGTCATTAGCCAAGGTGTTGTTTGTCTACAGCCCGCCTTTTTTTAACGCGAATAATTATTTTTGAAATTCAAAGTTATTTAATGCATAAAAGTCTGTTTTTGACCGACTGTTTGGTAGGCTACGATGTCGTCGAAGATAAAGTAAGCAAACTTAGAAAATACCTATTAACTCCGAAAAAGACCAAAATTATGGCCTAGCACGGGACAGGACAGGTTGTCTTACCTATTTATATCCCGCGAGAAATTGAAAAAGATATCCTCACTTCCTTACTCTTTTTTTTTTTTTTTTGGGGGTGGGAAATCATCAAATGACCCCCTCCCACTCTTGGGCAGAGCGGAAGGGAGTGTCAGACTTCTACTGACCAAAAACCACCCATGTTCCTTCTACGCCCTTGTGACGCCGAGGCCGCGGTAACTTCTACCCGCAGCCCCGACGGGCACTTCCTTACGGACGGGCTTTGTCACTTAGAGCGTGGATAAAAACGGTAAAAGTGCTGAAAGTAAATCTCTCCTAAGTACGCCACATGGCCTTACATTTCCACTTAGACACTACCAGTTGCCTTACGCAATTCGTATTACATACAATAAATTGTAGGTACACCAAAAACAACCAAACTAAAACTAAGCTAGTCTACGAGTATCTTCAAGTCACGAGTGAATCGGTTTTTTCTAGGCGTGCTCCATCGAAGACCGCATCCTTGCTTACCAGCAGGCGAGATGGCGAATTACTATAGGTAAATAATAAAAAAGCAAATTAACATAATATAGGGTTATTCATATAAGGGTAAAGTTAAGCTGAAAAGGGCTCATAGTATGAACAACTTTTACTATGGGACCAAACTGAAATTCGCGAAAAAAAATCAACTGTCCCATAGAAAAATGTCAATGACACTCGACAACAGCTCGTTCTCAGCTCGTTCAGTTCGTTCGTTCGGCTCGTTCTGGTATGGAACAGCTGATTTTTTTTTCGCGAATTTTGAGTTGGTCCCATAGTAAAAGTTGTTCACACTGATGTGATGAGTACTATGAGCCCTTTTCGGCTTAGCATACCCTTTATGAATAACCTTGTATGCAAGCGATTTTGTCCAGATAATCTTTGATATAACAGAATTGGAATACTGTTGCTAGTGGTAATTATGTACTCAAACTACCTGAATACATGAAAATATAACAACTTATCAAAGCAAAAACTTTTTTTTTTATTACTGTGTATTTCGCAAGTTCATGATAAATCAAAAAGAAGTTATTTGTAATACTAAAATACTACTTACTAATACAAAATGACCCTCCAATGTAACAATTTATTTAATTAAGAAAGGTTGGTCACCGTAGATTGTGATACCCCAAAAGACCCGGACCCTATTCTTAGGCACTCGAGATTATCTCCGTCACTCTCACTCCTATGACATTTGTAATTAGAGCGACAGTGACCGAGATAATATCTCACTTGCCAGAATAGAGCCCTGATACCCCAAACTTTCTCTATTCTATAGCCGAGCCTTTTTAATTGAATTATGAACTTTCAGACGGCTTAATTGAATTGTTTGTTTGGACTCAGGGACCCTATTCTTGAGCGCTCGAGATTATCTCCGTCACTCTTATTGTCATGATATTTCTAACCAGAGCGAAAGTGACCGAGATAATATCTCACTCAACAGAATAGGGGCCCAGGTCAGTCAGTTTTCAGTTACTTTTCTTTAAGGCTCTATTATTGCTATTGTTTGTTATTGACCGAGGAAAGCAAGGTCTCAAAGTCTGGGACAATTATCGTTTGTATATTATATGTGACGATAACTTTTACGATTGATTTGATCTTCGTGAAAATTTACAGACAATTAGCTTAATCTTAACTTGCTTATTTTTACAAAGAACATTTTTAATCTGAATTTGAACAAAATCAGTCAAGGGGTATTAATTGTAGGTATTGTAGTTGTGGTGGTTGTACACCACAACTACGACGTCGGGACCACGAGTCGGGACTCGTACCAATGAGTTCTTTCAAACTTAATATTATGGACAAATTTACATACCACTGATTTTTCGGTGAAGGAAAACATCGCGAGAAAACCTGCATACGTCCGGAGAAGAAATTCAATGGCGTATGTAATCCATCATACCGCACTTGGCCAGCGTGGTGGAATACGGATACGGCCTAATCACCCTTCGAGGGTAGACCTGTATCTCAGCAGTGGGAGGATTAAAGGTTGAGAATGATGATTGTAGTTTATTTATTTATTTATTAATATCAATTTCTCAAACACTTACAGCTTTCACTAAAACGTGTTTAAGACAATTTAAATATAAACTTAATATAAATTGTATAACTGGAATCTATTATAATATCGAATTACAACTAAAATAAATATTACAATTCAGAATAAGAGCATTAATCTTTGTAAAAAACAGATCAATAGATGTTAGTGTATGGACATCAAGTACCTACTTTTATCCCTGAACATTTGAAAGTTCATGTAGGTACAAAAGCGGATTACATTTAAATTATAAGCTGTAGGCCATCAATTCAGACGAAGAAAATGTACTTAAGCAGTTTTTATTTACGACTAACAAAGGTGTTGTTCCATTTTTCACGCATTTGTCCATCAAAAACTGGCTACATATTTTACGTCAGAATTTAAATTGAAAAAAAAGGGAGGCGCGTTAGTTTTAACGATGTACCTTCTCCTTTATGCTATAATATCTATTTTGCTATAACTTAATCTCCAATAACTGATATGGCTAGATTAGCCCAACACGTCAACTCAAGTATAACACGACACGACTATTCTCATCATGAAAATCGCATCTCACCAATGCTCGCGTTTACTATTTAACGTTATCGCGAATTGATCCAGTATGTAGGTACAATCAAACATAAACATACATGTAATTATGCTGACGGCACTCTGTACTGTAACAAAATACAGTACATAGATTGTATTGGACTTTATAACTGACTCGGTACAATTAACGTAAACACTACCACACACTACGCAGTATAGAATCACGTGGTAAATAAATATATTAGAATAGCTCTGTTTTATCTAAACAGAGCCATAAGGAAAAGGTACGCTAAGCCGAAAAGGGCTTTATCATAAATTGACCAATATACTTAAGTCCATTGCCAGTCAGGGATCAATTTGTGGGGTCAAATTTATACTTACTCACTTACCTTGGTGCCCATCGATTCAAGTCGAAAAACTTCGTAAAAATATTCCAAAAAACTGTTTTTTCTCGCCGCGAAGCGAAAACACATAGTTACACTCACGCGCCGCTCGGATTCTTGTGACTTGTGACGCAACTGAACATCGAGCGATAACACTGTATTAGGCACTGTTGTGTTCACCAGTCACGCACAAAAACACATTTCCCGTCCTGCCCCGAGCTTCATCTCCCCTATATCTTTTTTTATGCTGTTAATTGACGAAACGAGCAAATCGCTCGCCTGATGTTATACGTCACGTTTGTCTGTAACAGGTCTGCGTCACCCAGAATTTTGAACTTTTACAGTTCACGACCCTGCGCGGCACAGCACTGCGCTCGTCACCCTGAGATATAAGATGTTTTAATCTTATATTTGCCCTGAAATTTCACTGAAAACGTTGCCCTTTTAACAGAAACCCAGTAATGTTTGCACATTACTGCTTGGCAGAGGAATAACTGGCAAAGGTGTGGTACTTCCTTAGGCGGGCTCTGCAAAAGTGCTCTACCACTACTTCTTCTTCTTCTTTTAAGTTTTGGACTCTGCGGCTATGTAAGCCGCAATTCTGCCAGTGTCCGTTTTTTAATAAGAGTATGTTCGGTGTACCCCAGTAAAGTAGTGGAGACTTTACTAGAGGCTTTTCTAAGGAGTTTTGGAAGCAACACGGAATGACACGATTCACTGCATTTTATGATTTGCCCACACTCGTGCACGTCCTCGAGCACTTAATGGTTATTTTCCCCACTTAAAATAAACATTAACACTCAAAATTACACAAGTTTAGTAAAATAACAAAATGAAGCAACATGTCTCTTCCACGTTCCCGCCAAAAGTCCCTCTACCACTACAAATCTGTCTGTAACAGCTGTCTGTAAGTTTTGTCATTCGATATTTTTTTATACTCACTTTTTGAAAGCTACCGATGCAAACAAAAATACTGAACCAATATTAGTAGATAGAACATTTCTATTCTACCCACATTCTATTACAAAGCATTGGAATAAATTTTAGAAACTGGTAAAGTTTAACAATTACGAAAGATCCTAATTTCTTAACCAGAAGTTCGATTCAACAGATTAGAGTTTCGATGTAGATATCAATGGACGGTATTCTTTAATGAAATTTGGAAGAATCGTTTGGGAGATAATCGAGTTGAAGATATGAATTCATTTTACAAGTTAGACGATAAAAATTTGATTCAGGGAGATTTGAGATTATGGACGCGTTTAATTTGCAATACTAAGAAATTACGTTTTGAATAGTATCGTTTAAAAGATTTATTAAACCATATTGGAAGCAATCACTCTTAGCGATAAGAATGTCTTCTGTATGTTTCTCTAACGTATTTTACTTTTTTTAATTAATTGATAGGCTTGCGTTTGACCGCCATCTTTCCTAGTGGGAAGCAATGACTATGTGATTTCCTATTTGTCGTGTCCATAGAAAGTTATTGCATTGTATTGTAAAACTGCGGGACGCAGCAAGATAAATTATAATGATTAAACAACAAATGGTGTTTAAACTTTATCTCGTTTGTAAACACGCTGGTCTTGAATTGGCCGCAGACCACAATTAACCCAACAGTGGAGCCCCGTGATTGACCCCCAATTGGCCCGACGACCCAACTCAATTTAGTCGCTACTGTATAGTGCTACAGACAAAACAGTTCGGCGAGTTTTATGTTACGAGTAATGGCTCGATTATTAATTAACAAAGGGGCCTTCAAACCATGTTAGTGGTCATAGTAACGGGCCTTAACAATTTATTTTTTTTACTACTTGCGCCCCGCGGTTTCAACCGTATTTTCCAGAATAAAAAGTAGCGTATATAGGTATACATACATTCTGTCAAAAAAGTATCGGGAATTGATATTTTTTTTATAGATATCTTAAACTGGTTTCCATTTCGGAGCGCAGTTTGAGTTGCATCTGTTATTTAGATTTACCTACAATTTTGAGTAACAAATATTTAAACATTTGAACTTTGATATTTATAATAGGTATTAAGTAGGATAGTAGGATTTCGATGATAGGCTTGCATTTGTCCGCCATCTCGCCTGATGGTGAGCAATGATGCAATCTACGTTGCAGCTCGCTTGCCTATAGATGAAACAGATTCAATTTTGAGTTGAAGACACTCATATTATATCTACCATATCTGGTGACATCTATTCATTCATTCCATTCCAAACTAGTTAATACTAAGCTGATGCTGAAAATTAGGCCCTAGATTCCTTAGATTATCCTGGATTCAAAGGTTTTAGTCTCTATTCCAAAGTTGTGTAAGTGTGTGTTATTTTGTTAGCTAATGTATGAAGTCATACGTCACTATCACTACACGTACAATCAAATTAGTGTAAGTACAACACTAAAATCGTATTACCCCACACGAGTAAACAATTACGTGCTTATTTATGTGGTAACGTTCATTGAGCCTTTACCTACGATACTAGAGGAGACATCGCTCTACAAAACAATGTCGCATTTGGGTGTAGCTACTATGCCACATTTTATTCAGACAAATAAAGATAGATGGTTAATTAGTTTTATGACGCGATAACAGTTACAACAGTTGAAAATGTATAGTAAACTGAAAGTATTAAAAAAAACAGAAAACCAACAATAAAGGAAAGAATTGGTGTCATAACTTCATAAGGGACCCAGCTCAGCATAAATGTGTCACAGTGTCACTCGCTAGAGACGTTTGCTATGTCATCGTGTGTTCAGTTGTGTTGTATTGTTCGCATAAAATGTGTCATAATACAGGACACCGGACACGTCTCGTTCATATAATAATGTATGCTAATAAGTTTTTATCTGGCGTGGGACTGAATAAACTATGGTGCAGTAGTCACTGTTAAATGCGATTTCATTATGTAAAGATTCTTCTCTAATAAATTTGTAAGTCAAAACTTAATGGACACATACACAAACACCAAAAAACACATACATAGATCCATTAATAGATACGTATTTTTACTTGTAGATAACAAGATTTTAGTGTTGTATCCACCAAATTGATAGTAAGTCGTGGGAACGAATAATCTCATGTTAATTTAGAACAGTGTCTTCTCCAGCACGTGTAGCTCTATGTTCAACCTCAGAATAACAAATCGTCGCCTATAATCTATGATAGCAAATCGTAATAAAGAACAACCTCATATTGTAGAGCGTTGTCTTCTCCAGCAAGTGTAGCTCAATGTTCGTTCTCGGAATAACGAATCGTCGCCGGATAGGCCCATACATTGTCATGTCACCTAATACGTTACGGGAATAACCTCAAGTTAATAAACCTAATACCCATAGCCGTGTCACTTATAGCACGAATAGCTCAATGTTCGTCCTCGAAATAACGAATCGTCGCCTATCTATACGTTGTCATGTCAGCCAATACGTCACGGTTTCCTACCACGCTCCACTACCCCTAAGCTCAGTGGATTATCGTATTAACATAACAGCATTGGTATTTCTTATCTGCGGCCCACAGGGGCTAGTACACACTGCGCGCGGGCGCGGGGGACTTTCTGTTGGCTTTTCTTATTGCGTGCGACAAGTAGTTTGTACTTAATTGAGATTAATACCTGTGGTTTTTTATTCATATTTATTTTCTTCTTCGAATAACGCTTTAAAACTTTTTTGATTTAAATAAAAATATTTTGAAAAAAAAAAATTTTAGCACAGTCTAGCTAGTCCCACTGATTTATGCTTCTCGGACGACACGATCAGTTTTCGGATTGATGCATTGCTGCGAGTGGCATTTTCAAACTAAGCACTACAATTTGTCGGAAGACACGTAAAGATGTAGGTCCCCGGATGTCCCCAGCTGTTTGCCTTATAAAAACAACCGCCAAGTCAGGTCATGCCAAGTCTAGTCGTCAGCCTGTTTGGCTCAGTGGTAGTGTAGCCGCCTTATGAGCCAGAGTTCCCGGGTTCGATTCCCGGCCAGGCAGATGTTTAAATGATGAATTTAAATATCTGTTCTGGGTCTGGGTGTAAGTTGTCCTTGTCTTTGTGTGTGTTCCATGGCATCCCCGACACAGGATTTATTCCTAGTGGGGAGCTAGAGTGTGAAATGATAAAAAAAACAGAAATCAGAACTATGTTAAACAAAATCGTGCCCCCAATAAATGGTATTTCTTTCGAAACTTTGTTTCAAGTGTGAGCAAGACCTAACCTTTCTATTGTTTATCAGTCTTATTGGTGGACAACATTTATCTATTTTATCTACCTGTAGGATTTCCGCTACCAAATTCATTAGGAAGATAAAAAAACACGTATCGTTAAGGTATTAACATGATCGGAAGTTGATAATAAACGCGAGCCGTTTATGATTTAAAGATAAGTTTTGGATAAAAATAGAAACGAATTATTGAAGTTTTATAGTTACTAAGCTGTTTACGATGTAAAGGTCTGTAAGGGGTAATTCTATCGCTGAGATAGAGTATATCGAAATCGTTTTGTGCCAGTAACTTCCGTCTTGATAACAGTGGAAAGAAGAATTAGCTATAAGAAATGGCTAATTGAAAAAAAAAGGTTTTTACAAATATAGGGTTATTCATAAAGGGTATGCTAAGCCGAGAAGGCACATAGTACTCATTATTATGAACAACTTTTACTATGGGACCAACCCGAAATTCGCGAAAAAAACAATCAGCTGTTCCATAGAAAAATGTCAATGACGCTCAACAAAATGTATGGAACAGCTGATTTTTTTCGCGAATTTCGGGTTGGTCTCACAGTAAAAGTTGTTCATAATAATGAGTACAATGTGCCCTTTTCGGCTTAGCATACCCTTTATGAATAACCCTGTATTATTTGTATAATATACATTGCGACATCGCACAAATGTTATCACGATGTATTTATGATTTACCTAGCATGTGCAACGTCTTCAAGATTTGTGTATCCATAACACGATACTCGTATGTGATAGCCCGAATATTGTCGTTATCGCGATGAGTCTAGTTCCAGCATAGCAACAGTATCAAGGTTGGTCCTTTGTGCCTCTACATTACCAATAACCAAATTATGGAGGTAAAATATATTTTTTGAGCCATAAAAAGCGAAAATAAAATGCGAGAGCCACACAGACTTTTTTATTTTGGATTTGAGTAAAATTGGTCGAAAATATTAGACTTACAGGAGTCGCGTGGTTGAATTCGCCGCGAGCTACTAGTCTAAAATGAATCTTAGGCCAGGAGCGTATGAAACATTTATTTACCGCTTCGTTTCCTTCACGGCATTTCGGAACTGGCCCAACTTATCCTCGTCCATTTTTAATGCGGGTAGTTCCGAAACAGTATAATTAGTAACGACTTGGATCACACATCGTCTATTACGACTAATGTATTATTCAGGACCGTTACGTAGTATAGTTGGAGTCAGTACCTTGGCTTGAAACGTAGGTCTTACAAAATAGGGGCGGAAATTAGGATTACTATAAAATTTTATGAAGGTACACTGTTGACCGAGCAAAGTCTCAAAAATCTAAGGAAAAAAAGGACTTCTTTCTATCTATTTGTGTTGTTGAGCAGATACTAGTCTAATGATCCAATCATTATGAAATGCAGTCAAGTTTTTATCAATCATCATCATATTTGTTATAATTAAACACGGGAATACTCACGTAAAAATTAAGTCGTCTACTACGACTAGTTTCGGTCACATCCGGTGACCTTCATGAAAATGTGTGAAAACCACGTTAGTTTCCATAGTAAAATCATCATCATCTTCACCTATGTTCCGCTGACTGTTGTAGTATATATATCCAACACAATTTTTGAAAATTCAAATAAAAGATAATTTTTGTTTTAATTAAACACGGGAATACTCACGTAAAAAAAAACAAAAACACAACAACAACAAATAACAAAAAACAAAAACATAACAAAAAAACAACACAACATACACACACACACACACACACACATATTTTTATTCACATATTTTTATAACAAAAATGTGTGAAAACCACGTTAGTTTCCATAGCTAAAAGATAATTTGTTTTGAATTGAGGAGATATAGGGATCGTTCGTTCTATAGTGAACGACTAGTTAGCTGGGTCTACGCCCCCAAATATTCTAACCACATACTGTCGCTCCGTATACTGTGATATGACTCCCCCAAGTTGAACTCCGACTAAGCCCAGCTCTGTTATACTTAGTCCTGCCGTAGTGCCCATCCCTTGGGGATTACAGGGGTTTGATGTTTGGCCTTCTTTCGGACATCTTGGGATAGGAAGGTAAGCGGTATTACCTTGATCCTGCATCAATATTTTCAATATGTGAAGCACGGTTTAGTATCTTTGAAATGATTTTTTGAAAGAAGACATAAAAATACGTAAGTAAGGTAAATTTTGTAGGCTTTTTCAAATATTTAAGATGCAGAAATTACATTTATTTCAGAACAGCTTAATTTTATAATCAACCTTTGCTGTCTCACTTCTGGACAAAGGTCTCCCAATCTCCTACCAGACATGCAATTAACAAAGGTAACAACAATTTTACAACAACTAATAAACTGAAATGAAATATTACAAGTAAAAAATAGTTCAGAAGTCACTACCCTGTAAAATACTTACCCAAAAGGCTGTCGACGTTACCTTGTTACCTCGTTGATGCGTAGAATAAAATATTTATTGTTCTGTATATTTTCTTTCCCACAAAACATGTTTTCTTCTTTTCTAGCTTTTCTATTAGCTTGTACCTTACCTGTACCTTTATTCTTTTAATTTTATTGTGTACCTACTTTTTATTTTGCTGTTTCTTAGAGTTTTTGCGTTAATTTATGAATATACTTAGCAGACTCTAGAGAAAATTCTGAAAAGTGATTTTTTTATATAAAAGTGCGATAAACAACCGCCGCCTATGAACACCAGCATTACCTTCAACACGAACGGTGTTCATGGTGCTTTGCCAGCCCGGAAAGGTGCTTGTAGACTCCCTTTTTAAAACGTCCCATGTTGTAATTCGGCGAACAGATCTTCGATGGATACATTAGGCGTTAGGAAAAATTCCGAAAACTTTAAAATCGTGGACCATTAGTTTTACATAATAGATCA
Source organism: Alcis repandata (assembly GCA_949125135.1). Taxonomy (NCBI): domain Eukaryota; kingdom Metazoa; phylum Arthropoda; class Insecta; order Lepidoptera; family Geometridae; genus Alcis; species Alcis repandata. The sequence continues at coordinate 5,164,377 of OX421246.1, read as the reverse complement.
CATCAACCCACATTACCATCTTAACAAGTCTGTTTACTTGATAACACTCCGTAAACAAGGTCAAATAGTCAACAACAACAACAAAGGTCTTCTTCTATCTTGACTTACTTTTCTGCATCTTATTTTCTTCATTATATCTTTTTAGATGCCTCTTTCTTATTCTGCGACTTTTTTGGTAAGTATTTGCAACTTCTTAGAAGAGGGGAGGGCTCTTCTAAGAAAAAATCCGAAAAATAGAAAATCGTAAAGACCATTTACTAACTTACTCCTCTGGCGCAGCGACTCAAAGTAGGTCTTTGCCTCCGAAACCAGAATCGCACTTGATCTGGATCTAGCGCTGACTCTTGCCAGTCGTCTCGGCTTGGAGTTCGCACATTTTTTTTAATGTAATTGAGTGAAGAGACGAGCAAATCGCTCGCCTAATGTTAAACGTCACGTTTGCCCATAACAGGTCTGCGCCACCCAGAATTTTGAACTCGCAGAATTCAAGACCCTGCGTGGCACAGCACTGCGCTCGTCACCCTGAGATATAAGTTGTTTAATCTCCCCTTTGCCTTATAATTTCACTGGAAACAATGCCCTTCCAACCGAACACAGTAATGTTTGCACATTACTGCTTGGCGGTGGAATAACTGGCAAAGCTGTGGTACTTCCCCAGGCAGGCTCTGCAAATGAGCCCTACCACTACAAAAGCAAACATGAAATGTATAAAAAATGATAATAATAAAAAAATAAAACAAAAAAAGCATAAACAGAATATGAATCACAAATAAAAAACAGAGTTTAGGTCAGTATTCGCGGGTAGGGTACCCAAAAAGCTGACGACGTTGCCTCGTCTAATAGTAATACTAATTCTCTGGCCGAGGCTTACCAGCCTTTCTACTGAGAAAAATTTCACCTAAAGTATAGTGATACCTACTTACCAAAAAGTACAGCGACGGACTCGTGGTCACACCGTTTTGCTACACCAGTGTGACTACGAGTAATATAAATTCCTCGTGGTTACACTACTCTGAAAAGGATCGAGATTGCAAGATACTGGACGAATAAATTAATAGGTTAGGTTATGTTAGAACATGAAAAACAACGCACGAGCCGAGCGAGCGTAGCGAGCGTGCCGCGGCAGCGGCCGGCGAAGTGCTAGAAAGCTAAGTAGTGTAACCACGAGGAATATAAATTACTCGTAGTCACACTGGTGTAGCAAAACGGTGTGACCACGAGTCCGTCGTCAAAAGTACGATGATTAGCACCAATTTTTACGGTGACAACTATCATAATATATGGTTCTCACCACAGAGACTGATATCTATGGTTCTCACCCTAAAAACTGGTGCTTGTACTAGTTTTTACGGTGACAACTATCATTAGTATAAGGTAAACATCGTACTTTTTGGTAATTATCACTATGCTCCGTACTTTAGGTGAATTCATCGGAATTTTGATGGCCAATTTTCTCAGTTTGGTCGTAAAAAAAACATACTAGCACATAATGACATAATAGACCACACCGATCCACATCGCCATCTTAACAGCGTCGTGCATCTGATTACACCCGGACACCCGGTAAACAAGGTAAACAAGGTCAATAGCGAAGGAAGCAGTGTTGCCATACTCCAAATTGCCGGATGTGCGGTACGCGATTCGATACGGTACTTGAGGCTGAATCGAGAGCGTAGGCTAGATAATACAACATGGCGATAAGTGAAACAGGGTTTTAACAATGGGTTATGCTGTGCCGATACGGGTCAAAATATAAAAAAAAAATTATCATTATAAAAAAAATTGCTATGGGTTAGCAGATTTTTCTTTTGCGATTTCAGAATAATAATTGATCGTAATGGTCATAACCATGATTTAGCTTTGTTCGGCTTAGCATACTCTTTCCTTATAACCCTACAGTCATATAATAGTCATAGATTGCTAAATTTTTCAAGTATTCTTAAATTACAATTCTTAATTTTTAACCGACTTCAAAAAAGGAGGAGGTTATCAATTCGACTGTATGTTTTTTTTTTATGTTTGTTACCTCCTAACTTTTGACTGGGTGAATCGATTTTGATGATTCTTTTTTTATTAGAAAGCTGACGCTTCCCATTTGGTCCCATTTCAATTTAGTCCAGTTCTGATAATCAAATGGTATCCATGAGAAAACCATAATTATAAGTCTTAAATTTGCATTAAGTACGTGCGCGACAAATATAATAACTCAATAGTCGGTCTTTTGAAGTCGGTTTTTGTTTTTTGTTTTGTAAAAATAATGTTCTTGTTTAAAAAGTAAAACCGCCATCACCGCGTAAATAAAACCGCGGTGCTAGGTAACTTTTTATAAATTAACTAACTGACGAATCGTTAACATCCCGTTGGCAAGCATAACGTTTGTCCAAACACTAATTATACCTCAAAAGTGGCGTTTCGCCAATATTTTCCAAACTACCGATTTTTGTCTTGCTTCCTGGGGCTTGTACACAGTGCAAGTTGCTGGAGCAAGTAAAGGCGGAAGCTACACGTGCAAGTTTCTTTCACTGGTTACTTGTGATGTATATCTCATCGTCATCGTCAGCCTGTATCGACCCACAGCTGGGTATATGCCTTCTCTCCCTTGTGCCACATTTCTCTATCTCGGGCCAATCTCATAACCATGTCGTAATATGTTATCACCCATATCGAAGAAAGCAAAACGTATTTGCTGTAAGTAGCGGATTACTCATAGTACTCAAGACTCAGACCATTCGACGCAGTATTTTTTTTTTCTTACCAATTTTTTTTTGACTCCTCATTTTTGTTATTTTGGCAACTTACAGTCGTCGACCTATCACTGAACTCGTGCGCTTCTTAAGACGGTGAGTTTTATTTTTCCAGTCTCGTCAAGAATTGTCACAGTGCCACGTTTGGGTCTTTTTCAAACTTTATATTTTAGTGTCACCTGTCTCTATCTGGAATTTTTTGCAAGTTAAGAGATCCCCTTTCAGGTTTTTTTTTTAATTTGATCTCGGTTCCATGAAGCCAACGTAAAGTGGACTAATGCATGAAATCTGCTTCTCACCCGCAATGCGCATTTTACCACCGTGTAGAAGCACCATTATCCCCCCCCCCCCCCCCGCAAACAGAATAATGATGCAAATCCATTGTTGATTTACTGCCATAAGCAAATATGAAGTGTTAATACTAGGCTTGGCATCTAGGCCATGAATACATTATAGATTGCTAGCTGCGTCCTTCGGTTTCACTCGTATTTCCGGGATAATAAGTAGTCTATAATTATGATAATCCAGGGTATAAGCTAACATACCATACATACATACATATAGGGCATAACATACCAAATATCATTCAAATCCATTCAGCTATTTTAGCGTGTTTGAACAACAAACATCCAAACATATAAATTTTGAAATGTATAATACAGGGTTATAAAGAAATGGAATGCTAACCCGGAATTCGCAGAAATAAAAATCAGGTTTTCCTTAGAAAAATGTATGGTAAATCCAGGGTATACGCTAGCTTCATACCAAATTTTATCCAACTCAGTTCAGCTGTTGTGCTTACCATCAGGCGAAATTACGGTCAATTGGAAGCCTATTACTGAATAAAAAAAAACTCTTTTCGCGTGATTGAGCAACAAACGTCCGAACATCCAAACACACAAACTTCGACATTTACAATACTAGTAGGATATAGGATAGGATCTAAAAGCACCAAAGCCTAGCCTAACAATCAACTAACTTTTAGACAATGTTTTAAGCTTAAAAGAGAATTGTTTATCCTATAACCAGCGCATTTAATAATGAACCAGCTAGATTGGTTTTCTTTGAAGTGGAATTAGTTCTTTTAGTCTTCATTTCAGTGTTTATTCTTACCTTTATTATAGTAGAACGGTGTTGATTAAATCCTCAGTGTATCGGTGAAATGTGAAATTCTATTTGGTTTATGAAAGGTTTGAGAAAATATATTAATGAATCATTGTAGATATAAAAGACATTTATTACTTCACTTAGAAAAATGCCCACCTAAATTCAGCTAAAATAATGATGAATTTGCTTTATCTTCTTCTTAATATATACGGGCTGACTGGTTAGACACTTGACATATCCTAGGTTATTATAGTACTCATCATTATGAGCTACTTTTACTAAGGGACCAACCCGGAATTCGCGAAAAAAAAATCAGCTGTTCCATACATTTTGTCAAGTGTCATTGACATTTTTCTATGGAACAGCTGATTTTTTTTCGCGAATTTCGGGTTGGTCCCATAGTAAAAGTTGTTCATAATAATGAGTACTATGATAACCTAGGATATGTCAAGTGTCTAACCAGTCAGCCGGTATATAAATTACGTGTCACGTTGTTTGTCCGCTATAGACTCCTAAACTACTTAACCGATTTCAATCAAATTTGCACACCGTGTGCAGTTCGATCTAACTTAGGAGATAGGATAGCTCACATCTCAATTTATAGTAAAAAAAATATGAAAAATTAGAAAATTTAAAAATACTTACACCATAATTTAACTTTAGCGCTTTGGACAATGTAAACTTTTTTAATGTAACTTTTGACATTTGACATAGAATTGACGCAATGGCTTTTGACAGGACAACGTCTGTCGAGTCAGGTTTCAGTGGGCCTAGCACAACTTTGACGTAAAAATACGTAGCGAGTTTTCGATAGAAAAGTGTACGCCATTTACACCCGTCAGGGGCACACTTGACAGTCGTAAATGGCGTACACTTTTCTATCGAAAACTCGCTACGTATTTTCACGTCAAAGTTGTGCTAGCCCCACAGGTAGTATAATTTTAATTTTTAAAATACGAAGCATACTGATATCACTAAAAAGTACGATGATTAGCACCAGTTTTTACGGGACAACTATCATAATCATAAACATCTAAACAATCATAGAGTGGTGCTAATCGTCGTACTTTTTGGTGATATCAGGATGCTTCCTACTTCAAGTGAATTCATAATTCTTTTAGTGGAATTTAGTTGGCTATTTTTCTCAGTGTTGACTGAAATATTAATGCACAGCCTAAACCTCTAGTCCTAGAAACATGGCTGATGATGAACTAGTATATTCTCTGCATAATGTAGGCACTAAGCTTATATCTCCTATTTGGCTAAAAGCGGTAGTATATCCGCCTTATAAGCCAGATGTCCCGGATTCGATCCCCGGTCATGCAGGTGTTTGAATGATGAATTTGAAAATGAATTAAATATCAGCTCTGGGTCTGGGTGGTTAGTTTCACAACTCCGCCAATGTCACGTTAAATAGACCATCAAACGTAGAGAATTTGTACAGTTTAAAATTGTTCGACCGGTAAATGTGAGTTGTAGAGTTTTCTTCTAGTTTAGTTTTCTCAAGTAGTACATAAAATGTCGCAGAAAATGCGACTGCAGCATCATTTCACAGACAACATTGATCAACTATCGTAGAAATCGCACGCATGCTATTCTAAAGCCGGTTTCCCGCGTGTCTTCGGTGACGTAATGCGGAGTAAATAGAAATGTCAATGTCATGGCGGTGACGTCACATATCCGGTGATCCAATGCATGTCCATTATGGCTAGAACTCGCATCTATTCTGTGGTGTGACCTTAACATTGCGATGAGGAATGATTGATTATCCAAATCTATTTATAGGTATATAAGAGACAAAGTCCTGGCTCAATACTGTCTTTGAGACAACGCAGAGCCTAAACCGCTGATCGTAGATACGTAAAGAAAGAATGCGCAAATGTGTAGATATTCAGAAAGATTTTCGAAAATTCACCCTCGTAAGGGCTAAAATTGGGAAAAACGTTTATATGTCCTTTGTTTTTTGGTAAATCATAGTTGTGAAAATTAGTATTTAGATATATTTCAAAATGTATTGAAAGGAGATGAAATGGGGTATAATTTGAAAAAAATAAGATTTACTAGCACACAGGCTAAAATAGCTTTAAAACGTACGGAGTCTAATTATTTTACTAGTTTTCATAATTTATAAACATACAAACACTCTCAACTTTCACAATAAGTAGTATTGCAGTGTTTTTGATTTCAGAATAATTAATATCTGAGTAAACGAAGAGCAATGCAATTTCATGATTAATTTATTTAAGCACTATCGGATGAGGTAAATATCGAAGTTGAATAAGCTGATACCATTTTAATGAATACAATACAAATTAAAATTTTATTTAATTATTTTTCAGCAGCGTTTTCTGATGATTTTGCTTGTTAAATCAAATGAAATCCAGTTTAAAGACAATTACTTTTAATTAATGACCTCTTTTTGACTGTCTGTCTGATTATTACCTTTTTGTGACATAGCGACTGAACCGATTTTGACGAAACTTGACAGACGTATAAGCAACACACAATAAAGATTATCCGAAAGTTTATTTAAAAAACATCAGAGATAAAGCATAAAATAGATAAATATTACAAAAAAAGACGTCCTCCAAACCGGGTCGACCAAATTCACTTCTTTAGTACAATTCATACTAAATTATAATTATTTAATTTATATACAGGGTTATCAGGAAAGGGTATGCTAAGCTGAAAAAGGCTCATCATTATGAACAACTTTTACTATAGGACCAACCTGGATTTTACAAAATGTATGGAACAGCTGTTTTTTACGCGATTCCCGGGTTGGTCCAATAGTATAAGTTGGTCGTAATGAGTACTATGAGTCCTTTCCGGCTTAGCATGCCCTTCCGTTACAAAAAAAAAAAAACTAAATAAAAAATAATAAAATCAACCTGTACAACATTCGATTTTTTTTTATTCTCCCAAAAAGCGTAGAAATAAAAAATACACTTCCATTCAATCAACAAGTGACATCACGACGGTGGCGTGAGCAACTATTTACATGAATACTCGAATTTAGACTGGAAGACAATGGTATGAATTATTAATTTATTCATGGATATCAGCCTTATGCTTCATAAATGTCGCACGTCTTGTCCGGAGGTATCTCTACGGAGAAGTACGAGCTTTGAATAAATGTCAAAAAATAATTATCATTGATTTTATGTAAATATTGTACAAATTGATTTTATTATTGTATTTTTTGAAGGATTCAGACGAAAATTTGTGATTAAAAGTTGTACATAATTGTAATGGAATAAAAAACAGTTTAATTTTATTCAATGGTTTTAACAGAATGGATATTAGATTTTTTGTGTGCACGCGTGTACAAAGTTAGTGCGCCATAAAAGTGTTAAATGTGAAAAGGTTCTTATTTTTGATAGATGCGAGTGACATAAAACGCCATTAGCTCTTCAACTAATATATACACAAATACTCCACGCTGTTGGTATTTGAGCAACGTTTATTCGACTTCGATTTGAGTTGACATGTTCATATTTTATTAAATTCTAGTAATCGATTTAGTCTTTAACCTATTAATTAGGTAAACGAGTAAATCGATTGAACTTTTGTTACTAAGAAGTTTTTGAAATGAATGACTTGTGTTTGAGTAGTTTAGGATTAGTCAGTTGGTCTTGAAGTTTACAAAGTTACAAGTTCACAAGTTTACATACTACAAGTAGCCCTGGTTTTTAGTGTTCAGTAGTAAAATAAACTGTGATAATAGGTACGTAACTACCTGATAGTATTTATGTAACATAATAAAAAGTACTTAGATGTTATTTAATGTTCTGACATTAAAAAGTCGGCTAATCCTGACCACTGCTGATCCTAACTTTTTTTATGCGAAAGGGTGACGAAACGAGCAAATTGCTCGCCTGATGTTAAACAATACCGGTTTGTGCCACTCAGAATTTTGAACTTTACAGTTAAAGACCCCGCGCGGCACAGCGCTGCGCTCGTCACCGTGAGATATAAGATATTTAACCTCCTATTTGCCCTGAAATTTCACTGGAAACGTTGCCCTTCCAACCGGAATACAGTAATGTTTGCACATTATTCCACCGCCAAGCAGTAGCTTGGCGGTGGAATAACTGGTAACGAAGTGGTACTTCGCCAGGCGGGCTCCGCAAAAAGCCCTACCACTATAAAACCTGAAAACGTGAAACAAAACATAAAATAAAGCAAGAAATCTGTCTCATTGCCTGATTCCTCGAAATCCACTGGTGAAGATCAGTAGTGAGTTATCTTCGTGGTGAAGTTCATTGTCTTAAGTGGCTTGCAAGAAGAAATGCCTCTGCTATTTATTTATTTGTTTATTTATTACAGTATATTTTTAAACAATAATTGCCTTAAAACTCAGTCGGTTTTGTCTAGTCTGGACAATATAGATTCTCATAACAAAGTACAGTACAGTACAAACAAATACAAATAAATATTTCCCGGATTGCATTAATAGGCGCTGCGCGTGAGCACGCCCGAGAGCTGTTGTAGGTTGTTGCATTCATAGAATATGCCTACTCAGAAGGCATATGATATTAAGACGGCTGATGATAATAATAATGATGAAGTGGTTTTATAATATCGAACCAATCAAACCACTTTTCAATCTTATTTCGTACCAACAAAGTTTATTTCAGTGTTATCATCGGTAATTATAGCCCAATTTTAAACAAAATCTCACCCAATTTGGCTTATCACAGAATTAATTACATAGGTTAAGGTCAAAGACGCTAATAAATGCGTTGTTAGACCACAGTTTAGATAGTAGTACACATCACTGACATTTGATTATTATACAAATTGACATTTTACTTCGACTAAATTATTTTTAGCTGGCATTTTTAGTTCCTAATTTGATAATAATATAATTAGCGTCGATTCTGTTGCGCCATTTTGTGAACTAAGAACCTTATATTTATCATCGAACTAATTTTAGATCCGTCAAATTAGTTTAGTTTAGACTGTGGTTTAACTGAATAGACGTCAGGTATCAATTTGTTTCCACCTAATATTTATTTATTTTCTTATTCACTTCATTTATTCGATTAATTTATTCATATAGCTAATATTATTCTTTTGACTTGTTTGCTCTTCTAATAGTATAATCGAATCAATTGGTTGGAGTTATTTTAAAGCCCAAATATTTGATGTGATGTGAATAGTTTTTAGAAGCTGATTTATTTTTGCGTTTTCCGGGTTGGTCCTACAGTAAAAGTTGTTTATAACGATGAGTACTATGAGCCCTTTTCGGCTTAGCGAACCCTTTGCTTATAGTTGTTATATTTCTAGAGGGTAATCTTAAACTACTAGTCTAATAATAAAAACTCTTTCAGAATTGAATAGCTACATTATCCCTGAGTACTAGGTATGGGCACAAGGGCGTCGCCAAGGGGGGGCAGGGGGGGGCAGTTGCCCCCCCCTAGAGATCAAATATAGCTAGTTGCAAAGCGACCAAAGTGCGAGCAATTCACTTCCTTACCTATTAATAAATTCCGCATCGCATGACAAAACGTTAATAAATTCACAAGGTTTAATGTAAATTGTAGAAAATATTGAAATATTCAGAATAACATTAAGATTTAGACATCCGTTTTAAAAATCGCCGCCATTTTCATCACGATCATAAGATTTGCCAAAACGCAAGACCATTAAACAGTGTAATAATATGTAGATCCAGATCCAAAATATCACCCTCATAGGATCACTGGAAGATCCACTGGAATTTGACGAAAACATGAAATACGCCATCTTGGATTTTTGTTTCTGAATCTCGATTGTCGTTATGAACCTTTAGAATATTTCTTCAAGTACATTCCATCCATCTACAGCGGTTCCATAGCTGTGAGCATTTCCTTTTTTTTTTATTTGTATGACTGTCAAACTTTTTTGTATGGCGATGGCGACTATATTTTTTTATCATTTCCCCAAAAATTTGATCTACATTTCAAAAGTCGGGTGTACCCCTCTATATCCTTCTACCGTTTCCGAGATACGAGAGGTAAAATTTTTCGTCAGCCATCATCATCATTTATCCGATTTGAGCCACAAAGAGTCATTTTTCAAAGTGTTTCTTGAGATTGTCGGATTTAGCGATGTTGAAAACTTGAGGAAAACTCATTTACAAACTTGTGATATGATCTACTGCTAACCGAGGCTTCGTTAAGAGAAATTGTCATCTTTTTGGCCTGGTCTGAAATGATTATCAACATATCTCAAAACCATGAGTCCTACCAACATGCATTTAAAAGCAATACTGTAGGGAATGTTATAGAGAACATACTTGTCTTGAACAGTTTCCTAGTAGCTTGAATTGTTTTTGAGAAAATCGCGAAAAACCCATTTTGGTGACCTTCTACCCGGAGTAAGATTTTTTTCACGTATCGGATCGATGGTGACTTTTTAGATTTCATTTATGATGGTGTTTCAAACAATCCTACCAATTTTCAGCTGGGTGGAAATTACTGTACCTACCCTCCAATGTCTAAATTGTCCCGACTCTATTGTGCTGTCGAGGGCTTGTTTTTATACATCGATATTAGAACCGTGTTCTTATTACAATCGTCATCGAGGCAAAGACTTCCAAAGTGTAACGCTTTATGCTCTCGGCGTTTATTTTTTTTATCCTCCATAATATTGCCCCATTGCCCCCCCCTTAGTCATAAGCTGGCGACGCCCTTGTATGGGCATATATTTTACAACCTGCGAGGCTGAGAAGCATCGGGCAAAATGTCCTAAGCATCAACGAGTAAATTATATACATAGACTTACGTACGTAGCTTGGCAACGAAATAAAGTAGATAAATAAGTACATATTGCTCATCGAAGCAGAAGCGCCGGCGGCGTTGCTGCTTTGACAGGCGACCCGGAATGACGGTTGACGGCGTGACACTGCGACATTGCTGGGTGTTTGCCTGAGAAATATTGTTTTGCTAAGGTCACGTATTTTTAACAGACTTCAGAAAGAAGACGGTTTTCAAAGGTTCTCAATTTGACTGTTTTTTCTTAAATATAATTAAGTAGGTATACGACCGGTTTAGCGCAGAGGTCCCAGGTTCGGTTCCCGGCCGGGTAGATGCTTAAATGTTGGATTCAAGTATCTTCGGGTTTAGGTATTAATTGTCCTCGTCGTTGAGTGTATCATGGCCAGGGAAATTGACACAGGAAAACCTAGTGGAGAGCTATGAGTGTGAATCGTCCTTTTAAAATAAAAGTGACGTGGTGAGCAAATCGCTCGCCTGATGTTGGTAATTTGTAACTCTTAATAGTTTGCAGAGAACTGACTCTCACGACGCGACGCCGCCGCTTATATCTCCGCAACCACTCGATCGATTGTGTTTATATTCAAACTTAAAAATTTAATCAAAATAACCTACTTGGTATACACCCATTTGCTAGAATTTCATTTGCCATAATTTTATCTGCTATACTGGTCAACAGACATAATATTGTTTCTCATAATTTTATATGTTATACTAATTGTTTACTATATTAGTCACTTGCTAGAAACTTTGTTTTCCATAAAGTCAATTTCAATAATATAATTTGTTATCATCATTGTAAGGCGTAATTATCATATGTCATAACATCATTTGCCATCAAAATAACTTCTGGAAAAAAACCATAAAATCGGTTTAAGCTAAACGATCAATAGGTTAGGTTAGAACATGAAAAACAACGCACGAGCCGAGCGAGCGTGCCGCGGCAGCGGCCGGCGAAGTGCTAGAAAGCCAATCGCTTTTTAGGACAAAGGCGTTAGGTTAATTTTCTACGGAAGCGACTTGGATCAATCATAGTGATAAGTAGGTATTAGAAATAAAAACGATCAATAGGTTAGGTTATGTTAGAACATGAAAAACAACGCACGAGCCGAGCGAGCGTAGCGAGCGTGCCGCGGCAGCGGCCGGCGAAGTGCTAGAAAGCCAATCGCTTTTTAGGACAAAGGCGTTAGGTTAATTTTCTACGGAAGCGACATGGATCGATTATAGTGATAAGTAGGTATTAGAAATAAAAACGATCAATATGTTAGGTTAGGTTATGTTATAACATAAAACAACGCACGAGCCGAGCGAGCGTAGCGAGCGTGCCGCGGCAGCGGCCGGCGAAGTGCTAGTAAGCCAATCGCTTTTTAGGACAAAGGCGTTAGGTTAATTTCTACGGAAGCGAAATGGATCGATTATAGTGATAAGTAGGTATCAGAAATAAAAACAATTTTAATGGCTTTTTTTTTAATGATTTTTTTTTTGGGCTTGGATGTATTTGAAATTAATTTAGTATGGCGTTGAAATATTCTGTTAAATAATATTATTGCAAGTAATAAAATGGATAATAATACGTATGGCACTCGTATCATTATGAAGTCTAATGTACGGGCAAACAAGAGTATGTCACATAACTTTTATGGTAAACAAACAATTCGGGCAAATGAAATTCGGGCAAGTAAAATTCGGGCATTTGAGAATTATTGCTTATATTCTTCGGGCAAACATTAGACAACCAACCTACTTACCTGCCAAATTTCATCACGATTGGATCAAACATACTCAAGTTATCGTCGGTCAAAATAACAAACATACAAGCGTTAACTTCTGCGCCATATACACTGAGATCTTAACTCTACTACTTACTACACAGTTTCGGGTAAACTAAACCTTGCCACTCCTATATCTTCTCACCAACACACAATCTGTTCCGATTTTACTCGCATTCAAACTTAAAATGATTATTGAAATGAACTACTCACCTGACAAATTTCATGCAGATCAAATAAACCATACTCATCGTTACCGCTGGACAAATATACAAATATAGTTAGGTATTTATAAACGCCAATTTGTCCCTGAAACCTTCGCTTCGCTTGGTCAATAATGCTAGTGTAGTGTAGTCTATTGATTTGTAAACTTGGCCTGACACGACCCTGTGTAAATCTAAATCACGTGCCAGTTCACGTAGGCACTCGTATTGTGGGTATCTAATGAAACGTAATAATTAATCATCGTCGCATTAATTGTGCTCAACTAATGTTAATTATTTATAAAGTCTGTGACTAGGTACGGTGTTAATTAGGCACTAGTTTTCTGAGAAGCACGGGCTGCATGCGGACTGAAGGCGAGGCATTCTGTTAGTAAAGTCATATTCTGTAGTAAAGTATAGTAAGTTAATGTAAAAATATTTTTAAAACAAGCTATTGTTGCGTTGTTAACGAAGTTACACACGTATACCAAGTTTCAGCTCAATCAGACATCGGAAAGTCGTTCATTATTGAGTTACAAGATTCCACCCGAACAAACAAAAGTTAGTTACTCGTACATGTAGGTAATCTTAATTATTATGGTTTCTTCTAGCGACCTAAAACTTCAGACACTAAGGGTCAGGCCTAAGTCATTTGGTTTATACGAATTTCTTGAGTAATATTTTTGAAGACAAAAAAAAATTAAAAGCTGAATCTAGTTTAATATGCTTTGATCTAAGTATTCCAGACGTTAACTTAATATATTTTTTTTTTGTTTCCATTAAATTCCAATGGCATTTCTTTTAAATCATAAGATTAATGTTGTATCCATTGTTTTGATGCGATTTAGGTTTTCTTAAAAAAAATGCAAGTAGGTCGGTAAGTATTTAATTTTAGCAATACACTATTTTTCTAGGATATTAGTTTTTAGTATTTGAGAAACACATATCTAGTATTAAGTATTTTGTTATAAGTTTTTAACTTCTATTGTACAACCCTGAAACTCACACGCGAAGTGTTTTGAAATTCAGTGCCTTCTAATTTTTAGATGCAACTTTTTACTAACTAAATTAATGTTCTAATAAATTATTTAACAGGTTAATTATTATTAATGGTCAACTCGTTAAACTTTGCCCATTAACGCAGTCATTAACGTCGAACAGAACACTAATTTAAAATAATAAATTACTTCGCATAAGAACTTTAAAGTAATCTCGACAATTAGTAGAATTAAAAAAATATTCACCGAGTCTATGAGAACAAACAGCATTGTCTCTGGCACGTTTAGATCATTAAGTAAGATTAATTAATTTTAATAACCAAAATAAAGAGTACTTAACATTATTTATTCATTTTTCTGTTTTTAAAACAGTTTATTATTTGGAAATAGAATCAAAATAATGGATATAAAATAAATAATCTGAGCTCTTTTAATTTTTAACAGATACATTGAGCTACTATTTACTGCGATCTTACTAGAGTTGCCATTATTTCGCCGCAACGATCTCTTTCAATTTTGCCGTAGTCTACGAGACATCTCGGAAATATTTATGTCTGATATTGATAACTGAGCACTGGCAATAACATATGATTGAATTGGAGTTGTGGTGTCACCTCCATTAGTCCGTAGTACTTATGTTAATAGCTCAATGGTTCAACAAGGTTAACTCAAAGTTAGAGCCTCACTCTGGCACTCCATGGTTTATTTTGTTGTAAAAGGATTCATAGTAGGCATATTAAACAACTTTTACTATGGGACCAACCCTGAAATCGAGAAAAAACAGCTGGGGTCATCAAAACAGTTTGAGAACGACTGGGCTACTAAAACAATATGAAAATCATTATTACTTTTCTTAATAAAGCTAGACGTCAATATTGGTAGAAAGCTAAAATTATTCTATCTTTAGTACAAAGAATAACAATCTCGTTCCAAACCACGATTCAAAGGAGTATCAATATAAATTGAAACGTCAACCTCAAATGGTCCATTTATTGAAGATAATATTATTTTGTTGATGCTCGGTATCGTATTCAGTTTGGATTTTACAGAGCTGAGAGCGTCAAAAAATAATAACTTAAATCCGTGAAAACAGTTTCAAAACGATATTTTCATTGTGTGATGGCTTTCTATTTTTGTTTCATTATTTTGCCTGATTGGTATATGGTAAAAAAACCATCTATGAAACCTTTGCATAAGGGGTAAAAGTTATACGAAATACGGATAAATTTTCCTTTAATTAGGTGGAAATATGCGGTGGGCACAATTATACACGATTCTGCCAATTTTTTTAAAGACATGATTTTATTATTAAATGATCAACATTTTAATTTTTTATAGGTTTTTAGGGTTCCGTACGAAAATGGTAACAAGAAACCTTTATGGTGAGACTTCGATGTATGTTCGTATGCCACGACTAATTAGTTAACTCACGTAAAATTAAGTCATCTCTTACGACTAGTTTCGATCACATTCGTATTCCCCACGTTAAAAATAACAAAATGTTTAAAACCACGTTAGTTTTCTATAAGTTAGAAACATTTCATTTCAGAAAGTTCAACCAAAAACTGACAGGAACTATTTCAAAAACTAATAAGTAATATGTGCTTAATAAGTAGTTCGTTTGTAGCCAGTTTTCCGAAAGCTTCATTTCGCATCGATCAGAGTGACACACTACGTGATAGATGGTCCACAAACATGTCTCACACAGAGGAAGTTATGTTAAAGTTGTCACTTTCTTACCTTTGTTTTCGCACCTTTTAGATTGATGAATGCAGTGACGGGGTTGCTTTTGGTTTTTCATTGATGGATCACAGTTGTGTTCCTACAGACATAATATTCACGTCTGAATTTTTAAATATAAATCAGAAATAAAGATGAAAATGGCGATTTTGCACGTAGTCGTGTGTTTTTTGCGGAGTAAAGTTCTGTTTTGCCGGAAAAGGTATGGAAAAACGGAATTAATATAAAAATGCTACAAAGTAGGCAATAAGTCGTGTAAGATATTTAAAAATATGGGGTTGTAACGCTTTAAAACCGTTATTTATAATATACCTATACATTACATGTACGTATTGTACACGCGTATAAATATTTTCATACCACTGGTTTTTTGGTGAACAAAACATCGCGAGGAAACCTGCATACGCCCGGTGCGGTTTCACCTGCGGTCGAAAGGTTAACATGAGTTTACCGGTATAAAAAATAACCTGTGTGTTAATCCAGACGATGACCTTCATTCCAAATTTGATATACTTAAATCCGTTGATCCGTTTTTGCGTGAAAGAGTAACAAACATACATTCTTACAAACTTTCGCGTTTAGTAGAATAGTAGGAAGAATAGGATTAGTGAGAATATATATGTACATAATAGGAAGAGGAACGAGCAGCAAACCTATCATAATAACAAAGCCCTCATCAGAAAGGGTTGAGCCAAGACAAAAGTTGGAAGGAACATTCCCGGCCATTCATCAACGAGTCCAGTATCCAGGTCGGATCCATCAGCTGGCATTACACTGTTATGATTAAGATTGATCGCGAACCGTGACACGCCATTTCGTGTGTTTTTAGGGTTTCGTACCAAAGGGTTGAAACGGGACGCTGTTGTTGAACTGCATGATCGTCTATCTCTGTCTAACATTAAAATAGTTTTATCTTTTTCAACAGTAGGTATCCAATAGTTAACTTGTTAATTGTTTAATAAAATATGAAACAACGAAAATTATTACTGTGTTCCGGTTGGAAGGGCAATGTTTCCAGTCATATTCTAAGGCCGATAGGAAATTAAACATCTTATATATCTCAGGCTGACGAGCGCAGTGATGTGTCGTGCAAAGTCTTGAATTCTATGAGTTCAAAATTCTAGGTGGCGCAGAGTTATGGGCAAACGTGACATTTAACGTCAGGCGAGCGATATGCTCGCCTCGTCACTCAATAGCATAAAAATGAGACCGTTTTTAACGTTATTTAGAATAATACTATCGTATCGGTAACATAGTAATATATATAAACACCCAACTTAGTGTGATTAGTGAAAACTATACAGTGTAACGACAAGTTAAAAAATCGGCCCATAAAATAGATAAACTCTTTTGAATTCTTCCAGAAATGAGAGATATAAGGATAATAACGCCTTAAATCTAGTGCTGGTGAAGCTGGTGAACTGATATACCAAACAGAGTGAAAGTGAAGAATGAAACCCTTTGTTTTGCTGGTATTCGTAATGTTTGATACAGAACCCTTGGTACGCGAGTTCTAGTCGCACTTGTCCAGTTATTAATGGTCCGCGCCGCGCCATGCGCCATTCGCTGCTTTGTCTGACTCTGGTCTGGGTGACATGGAGCTATATTTATAAACCCTTTATTCAGCAATAATCAAGAAGCTAATCTATGTTTAAATGTACTTTTTCGATTTTTGTTTTTTTATTTAATTTTATTATATTACTAGCTGAACCCGGTTTCACCCGCTGTTTTTTTTTACTTTTAAACCTTCCCTAGATTAGAGGAAACAAAACTAAAAAAAACTCAAATCGATCCGGCCGTTTTCGAGTTTTAGCCAGACAAACGAACAGCGATTTATTTTTATGTATAAGATTTAGTTTTTATTTTTTATTTGATTGATGAAAAGTGCGTGTCATGCATGAGGTAGGTAGGTGTAAAAGCACTTTTCTTTCAAAAACAATTGCATTAAATTGACCATTTTTATTTGCATTTTTATTTCACAGGCGGAGTTGAAGTACGAAAAAAAAATATTTCGGCCTAAAATATTAAAAGCTACCATAGGGCACAATCAATTAGTCTAATGTCCAAGTGATAAAGCATTTTATTTAATACAAAACAGAAGTGTACAACATGTTTTTGTATAGTCTTACTCGTATATCAGCCTCCTCAAACAAAAATATTCACAAATCGCTGTTATTTTATTATGTAATTTCCTCTGAAGCAATCCACAATCTTAAACCAACGATAAACGGTAACTCATCACAATAAACAATTCACGAAATACAAAGGAATAAACGAGTGAACAAATAAATATCCAGATAACAAAAACAAATGAATGACAGATGTATAAGCAAACAATTTAACAGACAACCAGAATCAAATTAAATATTTGATTTTTGGTATAAAAGACAAGACAAGCAGAATCAAATCAAGTCCGTGCTATTTTTTTATTGCTAAAAGTTTGGGCAAAGTTTGCATCAAAAATTCAGGTCGGGCTTTTCATTAGCGATTCTATGCAGTTGCGAGACCAATTGGGTCCAATTTCGTTGGGCAGAGCCACCTGCTACCGGGGTTTTGCCTAGCTCAGTTGTGGATTAAGGATTTTGATCAGAGGTAAAAAATTAAAAAAAGCATTTAAACGCGTTTCGATAAATATATGTCAAAAATGAGTGGAAGAGATAACTGACAGCCGTTTATGTCTCTTAAGTATGTCACTTGTAAGGTAATTGGCCACACAGAAAGTGAGCGTTAGAATTTGTGGACATGTGTATGTAACGTACTGTAACATATCGCAATCCCTAAAAAAAAGTACGTACACGCCGAAAGGCAATCCTGTAGCAAGAGTTTCTAGGCCGCCTGAACGTATCTCACTTAGATTGGCTGTTGTTGTAAAAAGACAAAAAACCAGGGCCTACAACCACATGTCATCCGACCCCTAGCGCTCATTTTTAGCCCATCCCTAAAAGTTACGACGCGAGTTGGTGGTCAAACGACTTAATCGTGTTAAAAAATCTCCCAGAAACATTCTATTCGCGTAAAACATTTCAGTTCCACAACATTTTTTCACACAGCAACAACAATTCGACGCATCCAATCGGGCAGAGCCTGTTAACCCGAAACCACCTGCGTGCCATTTCGGGGCAACATTTCTGTTTCATCCGCGGCCGGTCCCTGCAGTGCCATTTGACGTTGCCATTCACGTCGGTTTGCGGTGAGTGGATTTTTAGGCGGTTGCACCTTCGAGGAAAACGTTTAGAAAATATTCGATAGATACAATACAGGGTTATTCAGAAAGGGTATGCTAAGCCGAAAAGGGCTCATAGTACTCGTCATTATGAACAACTTTTACTATGGGACCAAACAGGAATTCGTAAAAAAAAAATCAGCTCTTCCTCACATTTCGTCGAGTGTCATTTGACATTTTTCTATGGAACAGCTGAATTTTTTTCGCGAATTCCGGGTTGGTCCCATAGTAAAAGTTGTTCATAATGATGTACTATGAGCCCTTTTCGGCTTAGCAAAACCCTTTCTGAATACCCCGTATTGAAATTTATAAGCTAGACTAGCTGACCCCCGGCGGTTTCACTCGCTGTGTTTTTTTTTACTTTTAAACCTTCCCTGTATTAGAGCAAACAAAAAAAAAAGAAACCAACAAAACAACCAAAAAGATCCGAGCAATTTCTGAACACACTAACTATAAATATTTGACAACCAAGTGACACTATTTTTTATTTCTAAAAAGACAAAAGAGATCGGACATTCCGAGTTTACCGTACTGATAGGACGAACATCAAATGTTTCACAGGTAGGAACAGTTTGTATTGGAAAATTAAATTGTCGATTTTAGTATTTTTCTTTACCTATTACTCATGTTTATCACCGTTTAAACCTTCCCTGAACTTATACAAATATTTCAAGATCAAAATTAGCGAAATCGGTCCAGCCGTTCTCGAGTTTTAGCGAGATTCATTTTTATTTAAAAAGAAGAAGAAGATGTTAGTGTATTAATTGAAATTGTCAGTTTACCCACATCGGGCATTTAAAATGTGCACAGTCAAATAGTTTTAGTACTTTTTTTAAATAATAATAATAATAATTCACAAGTTCCAATACTTAATAAGTTTCTATAAATCCGTTTTCTTAACATGAATCTTATTATATTAGTATCATATCGTTAAGAATCGCAATACCATAGACTGTAGTATTTTAGTGGGGGAACGGGCCACATGCGACCCTCGGGGCATAAGACCTTACTTCATAGGATCATTTCTATAGTAAGCTCTTCCCAAGACAGACCCTCGGGGCATTCTCATTCTTCCTCGGCCGAGAGTACTGTCTAGCCACTCACTGTATGTACTCGTTACGTGTAATCAACCCATAAAGGGGCATGCCCGGCTGAACAAACATGTTACAGTTCTGGTGACTGTCTCTCCTCGTCAAAATATTTATACAAACCGACTCTAAGATTGTATTCAGCCCATTAGGTATCTCGGTCACTGTCATTCTCGTCCCAAATGTCATAAGTGTGGGAGTGACGGAGATAGCGCCTTGGAACAGTTTTTCTACGGTACCTACGAGGTATAATTGATCTGTCGACAAGGCGAAAGGTTTCCCTTGATTCATTAACGCGTAGAGTGTTCTCCCTTCCGATTAATTTAACGGGCAAAAACGTTTTCTGCGCGAAGGTACTAGGTCTATGTCGACGTTCTTCTGCTTTGCTTTTTGTGGGTGACAATACCAGTCGTATTTGGAGAAGGTGAAAAAGGCCTGGATTATTGGACGTCACAGCTTTAGTCTAGAACTAGATGAAGTATCATTGACATGTTTCTATGGAACAGCTGCTTTTTTCTTGATTTCCGGGTTGGTCATTTTGTAAAACTTGTTCATAATGATGAGTACTATGAGCCTGTTTCGGCTTAGCAAAACGTCGTTTTTGTTTTTCGGTATACACTTTCCTTTAAGCCTTTAACCCTGTATAATTTTTACCCATACCATTTTTTTACAAATCCGTTGAGTTATTTTGCCTTGAAGAAATAACAACAAAGCTAAATACGAGTACATAGTAAGAAGTTACAAACATAAATCGATGATTACATACATACAAAACAGTTATTTAAATAACATATTTACAACATAATTATCAGACAAATTATTATATTTCTATGGTATTATTTGTCCCTAATAAAATATGCCCGTGACGTTCACATCTCATGAAAAATTAATCAACGTAATGGGTGGTAAAAGTGGTAATGGGAGGAAACAGGCAACACTGTCCTATTTGCCAAGAGTAATTAACATCGCCGTTCAAAGTAGGTCCTTACCTTTAATAGGGACGGAAAAAGTCCACACGTAAATTATAGGGGTTATTGTAGATTCGTCCCTAAGTCACGGCAAAAAGTATGTGTAAATTCGGACGAATTTAGTTTTAATGTATGGAGTTTTCAAATGTGACGAATCAACTTTGAGACGAATCTACAATAACCCAAATATAGGCATGGGAAAAACGTCCACACGTAAGTAAAACATTTTAATAAAAAAAATTAAGGCATTAATTTTTTCTGTTGGTAGGTAAAGGTATTACAAAATTGATGAATTAATCTGTGATAAAATTTGTTTATGTAAATTGTATTTAGACGGCAATAAATAATACATACTTGACTTATTAATTCTACATAGAATATAAAAAAAATGCTATGACTCATTCGAAGTGGGACCTTATCTTACACGCCCGAGATTTTCTCAGTCTCTCTTTCTTTTATTATAAACGTAATGAAAGGCGAGTCTCGAGCGCTCAAGAATAGGGTCCCTGAATTTTTTCGGTTCGCCAAAATTGGCTGAAAACGAAAAATAACAAGGATAGGTACATGTTCGGGTTTGGGATGCTTCGGCCTCATACATTTGTTTAAATTAATTTAAATGGTTTCTTTATTCAATCTAAAATTTCGTTTATTCAACCGATTTATAACAATGACTGTAATAAATAACTGCTTTAGTAAGTTAGTGAATACAAATTAACATTTATCATATAGGTAATGTATTCAATCATCATTCGTCATTTTGTTTTCAAATCATAATCACAATTTTTTTACGGTTTTACTTTTTTTCTTTAGATATTTATTTCAAATAAACATGAACATTTTTATAAGCTTTTTGCTTAACTGGTCTTTTCAGTACGTGCTAATAACCAGTAATCATAATAAAAACCCAGCACATAAAATTATTCGGCTACGGCACCCGATTACATTCAAAATTTGTCAAACTAGCAACTAAATTATGAACCACTTCCCGATGTCCGATTGAGCTGAAATTTGGTAAACCTGTGTAACTTCGATGACAAAAAAATAAAAGCTTGTCTTTAAAAAATATTTTTATATTAATTACTAGGATTTAGTACAAGCTTTTATTTAACTTGCCTTCTTTTCAGTATGCGTCAAATCTTGCAAATGAATTTTGATCCACTTCCCGATATCCGATTGATCTAAAATTTGACGTAACTACCTGTATAGTGTCAGATGACAATGCAAAACTGGCTGAAATTGAAAAAAAAATGGTTGTCTGTAAAGTCGGTTTACGGACGATAGTTTAACGTGACAAAGACATAACAAAACATTGATGAAATAATATGTGACACATTTTCGTGCGTGCAGCCGGCGTTCATCGATTTATTAGACGTTGTCTCGTCAAAAAAATCTTGTTACTTAATTTTTTAACATGCTTTTTTCGTCAATATCCAAGACTTTATCAAATTGTAACGTAACAAAACAGCAATAACGCGGCGGGAAGTGAAGATGCTTCGTTAAAATAATTTATTACATCAGTCATGCGGACGCACCCGTCATGACTGCCAGCTCGCGTCTGAGATTCTTAAGATGACTGACGGGGGGAAATTAGGTTTTCCAGCCAGTTAGCTTTTTAATATACTCATCCTTGTATTGTGAAAGAGTTTGGTTGTTTTTATTTATTTGGTTCAAAAAACAATTTAGGTTAAAAGCATAGTAAAATATAATCTAGGGTTATAAGTAAAAGGTTTGCTTAGCCAAATAGGGCTCAAAATACTCGTCATTACGAACAAATTTTGCTATTTTACTATGGAAACTAACGTTGTTTTGACACATTTTCAAAAAATACGACGACGACTTTTGTAGTGGACGACTTAATTTTTACGTGACTATTCCCGTGTTTTTAACAAAACTTTTGCTATGGGATGGGACCAACCCGAATTCGCGAAAAAAAATTCACCATAGAAATAGAAAAATATCAACGACTGTCCACGTTTATGGAACAGCTGATTATTTCTCCGAATTCCTGGTTGGTCCCATAGTAAAACTTGGTCATAATGATGAATACTATGAGCCTTTTTCGGCTTAGCATACCCTTTCTGCAAGACCCTGTATATCAACTTTCATAAGTAAGGCCTTGTAGTTACTGTAGTAGCATTACATACTTACCTATGTAATCATGTACTTACACCTTGGTGACTAAATACTTACTCCATTTTCTGAAGTGTTTACATAGAATCACTGAAGTACATTACTAATACAAGTATTTATTGCCGATTGCACTTTAAATTATAATTATGATAAGATTGATAAGCTACCGTTAGGATCTTATCGTATCACTTATGAGTTTAACATTACAATATCATGTTTTCCTGGTACATTTACCTATAGATGATCAAAATCTTTGATTTTCTGATTCTGATTTCTGGAGATCTTTTTCTTTTTGATATTTACATCATTTATGGTGAAAGTTTTATTGAGCGTAACATATAGGTACATAATAACGTTGTTTTATTCAACAATAGGCATGCGCTCGAAGCCATCTCGCCTGATGGTAAGCAACGATGCGGTCTACGATGGAGAAGAAAAGAATAAATAATACCTATAACAAAAATAGTTATTAAAACTAAAAAACATGCATTGTCATCGGTCGTCGGTGTGCGAAGTTTGAATTAAATCTGATAAAAAAAAGTAAGGCAAAATCGAGTCCAAAAGGGTCGGTTACAAAGATACAGGTGAAATTAATAATTAAAAGCGTGTCAAAAAAGAACTACAATAAAAACCGTATGTAGCAAAAAATTTACCGAACAAAAAACAAGTCGGTTCCAAAACCGAAAACAACTTCGAGGAAGGATTTCTTTTAATGAGTATGGCGTACGACTGGAGTATCTCGCAATTACGCGGAAATAATACACTCGGGAATAAAAACCGCCGTAATTTCTTCCCTTTTCGAGATAAAAAAATAAACAAACAATACGAAATCCGCAAAAACACCTTCCCTTTTAGCGGGAAACGCTTTCCTTTCATCTAAGCGGTAGCGGTCAAAGCAACCCGTGCCTAAGTTCATGAAGGGTTGACCTCGGCCACGTGGAAATGAGTGACAGAGATTCATCATAATTAAATTATCATCAACATTTTTTTATCTTCTTACTCGTATATATAAAAAATGAATCGCTGTTTGTTTGTCTGGCTTAAAACTAAGGGAAGGTTTAAAACTAAAAAAAATAAAAAACAGCGGGTGAAACTTTTTGATTTTTAGTTTTTTTAATTAGTTTATTTTAGTAGCTTATGATTTTTTGTTGCTTAATTTTTAATTTAAGATGTAAATACACAATTTAGTTAAAAAAACAATAGAAATAAAAACAGATTAAGATTAATTTTATAAAAGCTAGGTTAAGTCAAAATTCTAGTAACAGTCGAGCCTCCCTAGCCACTAATCGAAACGCTATAGAAAACTAAGAAAAAATATGGGAATGACACTTCTGTAGAATAACCGATAAAATAAATATATCATAGAAAAGTCATTTAAAGTTTTCTAGGTTCAGGATTCTTTCACTTCTTTTCTTTCTTTCAAAAATCCAAATTGATATTGAAATAAAGGGTTATTCAGAAAGGGTATGCTAAGCCGAAAAGAGCTTATAATACTCATCACGATGACCCCAGAATCGGACTCATCACCCCGAAATTCGCGTAAAAAAATAGATGTTCCATAGAAAAATGTCAATGACACTCGGCAAAATGTATGGAACACCCGATTTTGTTTTCGTGAATGTCGGGGTGGTCCCATTGTAAAAGTTAGTAATGAGTACTATGAACCCTTTTCGGCTTAGCATGCCCTTTCTGAATAACCCTGTAGAATTTAGTCACTGCCCGCAATTATTTCCACCGCACGTCTTAAAGGTCAACCTTTTAAACGCGAGAGTTTACCTCCCGGTAGACTGCGATTCACTATAATGGACTCTGCGATAAAGTATCAAATCTTCTAAGTGCGACTATCATTTTATACTACGAGTATATCTATCAACTGATGGTTAGTTTGTGGATCCTTTTGGTTACTTTCTTACGGCAATTATATTATTTTTATTAAAGTTTTTGCACGCAGTACTTACTAAAATTGAAGAATACCTAAAAGTATTATATATTATAAACTAGCTTCCGCCCACGGCTTCGCCCGCGTGGACTATACCTCGGGAACCGATAATTAATTCAAGCCTCCTTTTTTTAAGAGCATGTAAAAGGCGTCATACAATGGAAGCAGGGACCCCAAAAACCCCCGGATGCAATAAATCAGCCCCCTCGAATCATTTAGAAAAATGACGGCCATTTTGAATCATTTTGATTTTCGCCACCACCATCAAGTAGCCCTTGCTAACTCCTATGACATTTAGTCAAACACCCACCCATCTTCAACCGTATCGGAGATATAGACCCTCAAAGTTTGTATGGCGGCCATGTTTTTGAGGCGACTATGTTACTTTTAATGGCTCCAAAAAGGTCCGAGGTTTTGGTGACTTTTTAGTCTCAGCGCTTTGGTAAAAATGTTTTTAGTTTTCGAGATAATTAGCAGTTCCACCTCGAGGATGTGACTTTTCGAAGGTTTTGGATTTTTTCCGGATGTTGTTTACACGCCTTAAGTTTAGTAGGTAAGTACATCTGTAAAGTTTCATTGAGTTAGCATCAAAACAAATTCTTTCTCCGTACTATCATTACCACGCCATTTCACCCCCACAGGGGTTGATTTTCCAAAAGTGGTGAAAATGGTGAAAAACGGTGTTCGTTATTTTTTTATTTGAAAGTTTCAATACCGTGGCGTCAAAAACAATGCTTCCCCATACAAACTCTAACACCCTATTAGACCCTACACACACCCTACACCCCTTTAGAGGTTGAATTTAAAAAAATTCTTTGTTGGTACATGTTTACTCGTCAAGACAAACACACCCTCCGTATTTTAAATTTCTACGACCAGCGGTGTAGGATGTGCCTTATCTGTCAGCGAGTCATTACAATTCTCTCTCCGTACTATATTTACCACGCCATTTCACCCCCACAGGGGTTGATATTCCAAAAATAATGAAACAGGTATCTATTATTTTTTTAGCTTAGTAAATTTGCAAAGTTAAATAATCGTACCATTGAAAAAAATATTTCTATACAAACTTTAATACCCCGTTTCACCCCTTTGGGGGTTGATTTTCAAAAACCAAAATAATAAGTGTCTATTATTTCTTTAAGATTAGTATATTGGCAAAGTTTCGTAACCAAAGCATCAAAAAAAAATCTTCATACAAACTTCAACACTCCGTTTAACCCCTTTAGGGGTTGATTTTCAAAAAACAAAAAAATAAGTGTCTATTATTTCTTTAAGATTAGTATATTGGCAAAGTTTCGTAACCAAAGCATCAAAAAAAAATTCTTCATGCAAACTTCAATACTCCGTTTCACCCCTTTAGGGGTTGATTTTTAAAAAATGATGAAATAGGTGTCAATTATTTTTTTAACTGTAGTATATTCGCAAAGTTTGATAATCGTAGCATTAAGAAAAATATTTTTTTCATACAAACTTAAACACCCCTTTTCACCCCTTTAGGGGTTGAATTGAGCAAATTCCTTTCTTAGTGTGCGTCCGCTTTTTAATATAAAACTTTTGTCCAAATTTGACGTTTGTAGCTTAAGCGGTATAGGCTGTGCGTTGATCTGTCAGTCAGTCTCGACATTCACTTTCATCTGTTTAACCCTTTTAGGGGTTGATTTTCAAAAAATAATGAAACAGGTATCTATTATTTTTTTTAGCTTAGTACAATTGCAAAGTCAAATAATCGTAGTATTAGGAAAAAAATATTTTAATACAAACTTCAACACTCCGTTTAACCCCTTTAGGGGTTGATTTTCAGAAAACAAAAAAATAAGTGTCAATTATTTTTTTTAGCTTAGTATATCTGCAAAGTTTCGTAGCCACAGTATCAAAAAAAAAATCTCCATACAAACTTCAATACTCCGTTTCACCCCTTTAGGGGTTGATTTTCAAAAAACAAAAAAATAAGTGTCAATTATTTTCTTAAGCTTAGTATATTTGCAAAGTTTCATAACCACAGCATTAAAAAAAAAATCTTCATACAAACTTTAATGCTCCGTTTCACCCCTTTAGGGGTTGATTTTTAAAAAATGTTGAAATAGGTGTCAATTATTTTTTTAACTTTAGTATATTCGCAAAGTTTGATAATTGTAGCATTAAGAAAAATATTTTTTTCATACAAACTTAAACACCCCTTTTCACCCTCTTAGGGGTTGAATTGGGCAAATTCCTTTCTTAGTGTGCGTCCGCTTTTTGATATTAAACTTTTGTCCAAATTTGAAGTTTGTAGCTTAAGCGGTTTAGGCTGTGCGTTGATCTGTCAGTCAGTCACGACCTTCACTTTTATATATATTGATTAGTAAAAAAATGTTACAAGGCTGAAGGAATTAAATTAAAAAAAAAAACTGAATTTAATACCGCTTGAATTTTATAATTGAACTAGCTGCGAGGTTTCAAGAGGTTAGCAAGAGTTATCGGGGATAGTAAGTAGCCCATGTGTTCATCCAGACCAAAAATTGATTTCAAAATGACTCATAACTGGTCTATTGACACAAAACACAGACTATAGATAAATACCGTGTCCCTTGGCCCACCTTGGTAGACAAAGATGGTAAAAAAAGACGTGTGGCACTCGGGGACTGCCGCGGTAAAGCTATTGCATACGGTGATACTTTTTAGTTTTGCCATCTATCGATGAATAGCAGAACTTTTAATGACTTTTTGAAATATCACGCTTGTCTCTTTAGTTCAGCAACTCGCCTCTAGGTGTCGAGTGTAAGGTTTCGTTGACTTTTCGCCAAGTTTATTTTATTTTGAAAATTATTGATAATTATTACAGAAATTCATTTGGATACATTTTTGAAAAATAGGCCTTGCAATATTTAAAAAAAATGATTTTCAAACGTCATGACGTCTTCCGAGTGTACACTCGGAAAAATTAGAAAATAGAACTACGGGGGTACCCCCGTAGTTCTATTTTTTTTAAAATGTTTAAGTTTTTATATCTTCCTTTTTTGTAAGGTTATTTTCGTTACTGAATTTCTGGATTCGGTCTCCACGCTAACGGCCCGTGATAGAAGCTATGCAATAGCTTAAAATACACCCACTGGATCTATAATATTAAAAGCAAGAACATCTGCACGTTTCGTCAATTGTAAAAACATCTAGACCGAAGATTGCCACTAAGTAGCAATATATAAAGCAATGCCTAGCTAGAGTGGACACTATCAAATGCTTCTTGTGGGGATTATCCATCACTTGGATAATTATCGCCGACGAGTCTCCGAAGATTAGGTATCTTTAAAGCACTCAGACAGTAAGCTCGTCTCCAGTACTAGAGAGAAATAAAAACGCTTTTGAGAGGGTATGAAATACAAAAATAGTCGTAAATTGAATACCTGGGATTTTATATAAAAACTAGCTGACTCGACAGACGTTGTCCTGTCAAAAGCCATTGCGTAACTATAGCAACCGTAGTATGTTGATGCTAACTTGTCAATTTATAGTAAAAATTATCAGTATATATATAATTTGCAATAAATTAAAATTGCGACTATAATTTGAGATTTAAACTATCCTATCTCTCAAGTTGGATCGAACTGCACATGGTGTGCGAATTTTATTATAATCGGTTAAGTGGTTTAGGAGTCCATTGAGGACAACATTGTGACACGAGATTTATATATATTAAGATAGATTAGGTTTTCTCACGCTTCTATATTCTGTCAGTGAAAAAAATAATATGGTAGATACCACTAACGAACACTAACGAACTAACTGTGTTGACTAGTAATTTAAAAAAAAGGTATTGAAAATGATTTTTAACTGTAGCATTTTCAAGAACATTTTAACAAGACCCAAAACCTTTTTTACCTAAGTAACGTATATTTTACCTAGTTTAAAACATTATTTAATTAATTTTATTTTATTTTCAGATAAATCATCATCATCATCTTAGCTGGATTGAATTAAGGTATGTTAATTATAAATGTTAATGATACTCGACAAAATGTAAGGAACAGCTGTTTTTTTTTTTGCTAAATGGGTTTTTTTTTTGGTGTTGTAGTTACATAAAGTGCCTAAAGTACTTACAAACAAATATCCGGACAGATGAAAGCAAATTTTGCCAGTAGTAGGTCAGCTTAGCCATACAATTTGTATGAATGTATGTCCGTAAATTCGGAGCATCGTTTATACAAATTGCCAGTTCTGATTAAAAGGCTTTTCAGTTACGAAATCAGTGTTCAATCAAGCTTGTTTACGTACTGATGTAAACCGGATATTTGAGCTAAACGGAACTGCTGGACCAATTACCTCATGCTGTATTTTAATAACTGTTGAAATTTGGTTCGCGATTCGGTGGAAATGTTATCAAAGGTGGAATTAGTTTGTATCCATTTTCATATTTATGAAATTTGCTTTGTTTTCGTCAAAACAGAAGCAGTAGATTCGGTTGAAGGTTATAAAAATCAACAATTTTCGCTGTCTAAAATAACATCATTATACATGTTTTTAATCAATTATTGGCTTAACTGCTGAGCAAAAGTCTTCAGTATAAAAATCATTAAATCAAAACCAAAATATATAAATTTCAGAAGGCTGGTAAAACTTGATACGAACAGTTTTCAAAAGCTTTTATTTAACTTGCAGTGTATGTAGGTAACTACGTTTGTTCGCGTGGAATCTTACTTACTCGATTTTGAACCACTTCCCAATGTCCAATTGAGCTGAAACTTGGTATACTCGTACATGCGTAACCCTGGTGACAATGCAATAAGCACGGTTTTTTTTGTTTATGGACCTGAAGTTTACCTTTCGCGCTTTGGCGGTAACAATCAGCCAACAATCCTTATAAAGCCCCTTAAAAACGGCTAAATTACGTTAGTCCTATTTATAACTCGTTTACAAGTCAGTCAAAAGTAGTTCAGTTATACGTATAACTTTTGGAAGCAATTTAGATCTCCGATAGCGCATAACTGCGCTCACTAAAATGACCTATTGTAAACAGCTTTAAAAACAGTCATAAACATTTCGAACCAACCAAACACGCGAGAAATTTATCCTCACAAAGAAAAGAAAACGCCAGATGTGTATTTACTATCGGTTTGAAAGGTTAAAGCTGGAAAAAGGTGGGGGAAACCTTTTCCCAGGAGTGGGATAGTGCAGGATATTAAAGTGGCACGAGTAACAAAAAAAAACCTTTTAGCTATCATATATTTTTTTGTAATTGGAAAACCTTCTAATGCATGTCCTGAATATGAGTTACGTTAAAGATATTCTGTTAAAATTTGTCTACAGTTTTCTCATTTATTATTATGTTTATTATTATTACTATATTTTTGTGTTTCAGGAAGTTTGTGAAATGAAAAATAATTTTATTATTTCGTCATAGAACTCCATCTTCTATATCGTATTGCTAAGTTGTCCAGTTGTTTAATTTTAAAGTTAAAACACAGATACTCGTATAGAGAGCGCAAAGCAAAGTCAGCCTCAGTTGGCCAATGATGCCAACTTCTAGCATTTTGTCAACGAAAAACAAATGTTACATACATTTGTTTTGAATTGAATTTGATATGTTTTAAAAAAAATTAAAATTTGAAATAATTTATTCAAATATGAGTACATCAATGTACACTTGTAATGTCAAATACAATTTTTACGAATAAATTAATACACAATAAATTAAATTTCAAAGAAAATAATATTATTAGAATGTCAAAAAAAATTATATAAAATAATTGCAATGTCAAAAAATCAATGTATAAAATAATTACAATAGTAGGTATATCAGTCAAGTATTATTATTATTACAGTCTAAATACAATTTACGTAGAGACTTTATCACAGATTTTTCATTTGATTGAAATATTTTTAACTGCTTACGACAAAACTCACAGTGACTTTTCCACCCCTTTGCCACAACTTTAGTTACCCATCTGTCTTTCCTGGTCTCCACTTTCGAAGCCCATTCTTTTCGTAGGGGACAACAGTTTTATGTTTTGTAAATAAGGGGTTTCTGACGCCTTTACGAGTACGCGGTTTTGATTTTACTGGTCTTTATGCTTTACTATTTTTGTCCTTTACCCAGTGGCATATAAATCTTCTAGATAGCTTATGTCCTTGTCTTTTTTATGGAAAATAATACATTATCATTATGTAGATACCAGACGTGCCAGGGTTATTAAGTGTCTTTAGGTCGAATAGACATTACGCCGTTACTTATAAATGGTCCTTAAAGTTAATTGACATAAGTATACAGGGTTATTCATAAAGGGTATGCTAAGCCGAAAAGGGCTCATAGTACTCATCATTATGAACAACTTTTACTATGGGACCAACCCGAAATTCGCGAAAAAAAAACAGCTGTTCCTTATAAAAATGTCAATGACACTCAGCAAGGTGTATGGAACAGCTGATTTTTTTTTTCGCAAAGTTCGAGTTGGTCCCATAGTAAAAGTTGTTCATAATGATGAGTACCTACTATGAGCCCTTTTCAGCTTAGCATACCCTTTATGAATAGCCCTGTATACTCACTTACTCTTCTTGCGCAGTGACCAAAGTGAATCTAAGTCTCCGACACTAGAGAATACACACACAAACAAAAACTGCACATATACACTTCATTTCTGTATGGCGCAAAAATTAAATAAAATTTATCAATAAAAGCAACGTTTTTATGTAAGTATCTATTTTACTACTAGCTGACTCGACAGACGTTGTCCTGTCTTAACGATGACTAGGTATTTAATTCGAATTGGTAAAAAAAGCCATTGCGTCAATTTTATGTCAAATGTCAAAAGTTACATTAAAAAAGTTTACATTGTCCAAAGCGCTAAAGTTAAATTATGGTTTAAGTATTTTTAAATTTTCTAATTTTTCATGTTTTTTTACTATAAATTGAGATGTGAGCTATCCTATCTCCTAAGTTAGATCGAACTGCACACGGTGTGCAAATTTGATTGAAATCGGTTAAGTGGTTTAGGAATCTATAGGGGACAAACAACGTGACACGTAATTAATATATTATTTTATTAAGATAATATTTTACTGCTGTTTTGACGAGTAATTTAGTGCAATAAAGTTTACTTGTAAACTGTTGCAAAATGTTACTGTTGATAACATTTTAATTGTATGTAGGTACCTCATTATACCTCACGTTTCTAACGTACGTCTTTCAGTAATTAGCTTCGGCATAACTACAGTATATACAGGGCTGTAATGAAAGGATATGCTAAGCTGAAAAGTGTGCATAGAACTCATCATTATGAACAACTTTTACTCTAGGACCAACCCTGGAATCGCGTTCCATAGAAAAATGTCAATGACGCTCGACAAGATAAATAGAATAGTAGACTTTTTTTCGCAATTTCAGGGATGGTCCCTTAGTATAAGTTGTTTATGATGTGATTAGGTACTACGAGCACTTATCAGCTTAGCATACCCTTTCCTTAAAACCCTGTAGGTAACCTTTAGGGTTGATGGTACCGCCAAATACCAACCTAGTTGAAACTTTATGCCACTTCAAAAAGGCGTTCATATTTTACTATCCCTTCGATCAGAAATATTGCTGACCGACTCTCCAATAAATTGACCCTCACGTAGAAGGTTCTCAGAAATCATCGGAAATGCTCGTGAAGATCTCAGATACTGCGCTTCAATTTATTACTTCTTTATAAGTTTCGGTGGCTTATCCCTAGTTGTTTGGAGTTACGGCCTAAATATGGCCCGGTCATGAAAATGGTGGGACTTAGGATGGGCTTGCAGTTTTGTAACTCAATCTCAACTAAAGCTTAGTGTGCACGGCTGTTTTTTGTCACTGGCTATTTCGTCACTCTGGTCCTTAATGTAGTGACTAGTCATAGGCTACTGCTTGCTTTTATGGTTTTTTCTTAGAGATCTAGTCTATGCAGATTTACGCGCACTTGGTGCGTCGGAACGTGACCTTTGTGTATTGTCGTATACGCTTAAGATCAGTATTCCGCAGGTACGCAATAAAGTAGGGCTACCCAACGATGTCCGCTCGGTCTGAAAGAGTGACAAAAGTCTCCTGTGCGCGCTAGGCCTTAAACATACATACCTATAATTTCTGCAAAAGAAATGGAAAACTTGTACTATTGTAGGGTATTGCCGTACTTGATTCGAGTTATTGTTCTGCTAGCTTTTATAGTGGCAATTATGGGAGCTATAACAAACATGCCTATTTAGCAGATTTATATCCAAATGGAAATATGAAAAAGGTATAAAATAACCGCCTTATAAGCCAGAGGTCCCCGGTTCGATTCCCGGCCGGGCAGATTAATTTAAATATCTGTTCTGGGTCTGGGTGTTAGTTGTCCTTAACTTTGTGTTCCATGGCATCCTCGACACAGGATTAATCCTAGTGTAGCTATGAGTGTGAAAGGTTTAAACCAAAGAGATGTTTTTCACGATTTATTTATTTATTTATTTTATACTAGCGGCCCGTCCCGGAGTCGCACGGGTAGACTTTGGGATAAACGTAGAGTAAATTGAAATCGGTCCAGTCGTTCACGCGTGATGGCGTGACCAAAGGTGTTGAGAATAATTATAGGAACTCTTTGTTATAACCTCTAATTCTCATGCTATTGCGTAACTATAGCAACCGTAGTTTGTTGATGCTAACTTGTCAATTTATAGTAAAAATTATCAGTATAAAACGCACACTGTTTTGATAGATATGATTGAATTTGAACTTTGTACAGAGGTAATAAAGTGCAAATTGACTCTTGGACGTTAGGAACATACCTACGTTGCTTAAACAACAGTGAGTGCTTGCAATTCAATATGAACTTTATACAATAGCAATAAAGCTCGTTTTAGTTAGAAAACGTTTGTATGGGAAAAAGAAAAGGGCTGTTTTTAGGGTTTTTCAATATTTCTGAGAGATTTTCTTAATATTTTTTTCCATAAGAACCTTCTCATAATAATAACAAATACAACAAAAAAGGAATTAGTGAAATCGGTCCAGCCATTCACGCGTGTGGCCGTGACCAAGGAAAACGGGTTTCATTTTTATATATATAGATTTTATATTAATTCGTTAGCTGCTGTTCTATTAGTCATGGTCATGACCATTTATTTAGTAACTAGCATTTTGTAACTCAATGGATCACGTAAAACAATTTTCATAGTGGAGCTCACGACTGGCAAAACTAGTTAAACCAAATAAAAAAGTTTGTGAGTTTGTTTGTGTTGTTTTGTTTGTTACTTTTCCATTCTGAAGCGACTTAGCGGATTTGAGTGGAAATGGAAATGGATTGCTTTCATACACAAAGACCACTTTTATGCCATACTAGCTGACCCCCGGCGGTTTCACCCGCTTTTTTTTTACTTTTTAACCTTCCCTGTATTAGAGCAAACAAAACAAAAAAAAAACCAACAAAGCAGACCAAAAAGATCGGACCAATTTTTGAACACACCTATAAATATTTGACAACCAAGTGACACTATTTTTATTTCTAAAAAGACAAAAGAGATCGGACATCCCGAGTTTACCGTACCGATAGGACGAACTTCAAATGTTTCACAGGTAGGAACAGTTTGTATTGGAAAATTGAATTGTCGATTTTAGTATTTTTCTTTACTTATTATTCATGTTTCTCATCGTTTGAACCTTCCCTGAACTTTTACAAATATTTCAAGATCAAAATTAGCAAAATCGGTCCAGCCGTTCACGAGTTTTAGCGAGACTAACGAACAGCGATTCATTTTTATATATAAGAAGAAGAAGATAAGAAGAAGAAGAAAGAAGAAGATGGCATCGATATAGGATGATTTTTTCGTGTCGTTGTTTTATTATGGCCTTTAGGCGGCCTGAAAACGCTAACACGAGGACTATGTATGGTCACTGGGCCAGTACGATTTCTTTTTACGTGAGTAGGTACTCGGCGTTACTAATAACAAAATGTGTCAAAACCACGATAGTGTTCATAAAAGTTATTTTACTTTTTAAATCCGAATCTTCCCGTATTTCATGTAACCACAGACCACACCGATTCGACACCTCGCATTGAATCACGCTCAATTTCGATTAACCGTCACGTAGGGTTCCGTCGGCAGTTCTTACGGGATAAAGAAACCATACGTATCTGGGTTCACGATCCCTTTTTATCGGCTATTGTTTGGAGTTATCGCTTTCGTGAAGAATCTCTGAAGAATACGTAAGTTAGGTATGTTATTTTTCGGTTTGTTAAATTGTGTTGGATTGCAGCAATTTTTAATTCTCCCACTGCTGGGATACAGGTCTACCCTCGAAGGGTGATTAGGCCGTATTCCACCACGCTGGCCAAGTGCGGGTTGGTGGATTCACATACGCCATTGAATTTGTTCTCCGGACATACAGGTTTCCTCACGATGTTTTCCTTCACCGAAAAGCCAGTGGTATGTAAATTCGTACATAAGTCCCAAATAACTCATTGGTACGAGTCGGGGTTTGAACCCGCCACCTCAAGAATGTGAAACGGCTGTTCTCCCACTGAGCTACCGCGGCCAGTAAATTGTGTTGGCTTGGACAATATCTTACAATGTACTCGTACTTACAGCATTTTGCAGTCGTGTTTTGGTTTTTCTTTTAATAAGAATATCTATTATCAAAGTATATTAAACGATAGTAGTCGATTTTGTAACCTTGACAACGCGTATACAAAATTAAATTTCATGATGATCGGTTGAGTAGTTTAAAAGCGTAAAAGTTAAACAAAGAAACTCACTTTCGCATTTATAGCACTTTAGTTAGAATAAGTACGACTAAAATTTAAGCTAGGTTCGACTACAACTATAAATCTTGATTCGAAAGCCATAGAGTCTCAAATTCACTGCAGCCCACTTTGTATGTGGATTTACTTCTGTGCTTATCTTGTACCTGTACTGTACCTGTGTAGATTTACTTCTGTACCTGTTTTGTGACCGTGTGTAGAAGGCATTAGTCCAAATAAAAGCTGACACAGTGACGTCACCGCTTCACTGTTGCCAAAGTTCATTCCCCACCATTCAAAGAAATTGAACGTTTGCACAAAAACAAATTTCGTTGTGGAAATTAAAAAACTTGTCCGAGTTTCTGCTATTTTAAAGACCAAGCCATTTCTCATTTTCTACGACAGTTTTACTGAACGATCATTTTGAACTGTAATTCAATGGATTAGAGTTAGAAATAGATATGGTTAAAATTTTTATGGTTACCGCAAGTGCAGAAAACCATATTGGTTTAGTAAAAGTTCCGTGGAAGTTTTTTTAGCAAACAGCGATCGTTCGGAGTTTCATTCCAATGGGTTTTCTTTGGACAATTTTTACTATTTTCTTTTGTTCGTTGCAAGTTTCAATTTGTATGGAAACGAGTAACTTTGTCCGTTTGAATTTTCTAGCTATACTCGTAGTATCGTACCTGTACGTTGCAGTTACTCAGTACTGCTCAAGTCCCTACTGTAAAAAATAATTGAGTTTGGATTAGATTTAACATTAATAATTACGAGTTTCTTTCGAAGTCGATTTTATTTTCAAAATTTATTTTCATATTTCGATCTATTGATTCGAAATATGAAATACATAAGTACACACTTTTCAATAGGTATTATTATTATCACACATTACTGTAACACATTTAAATCTATTGATCAGTTAGCATAGCCCCAATCTCAATGCGCTAACCTAGAAAATCTCCAACAAAACCGTAACTACGCAAACTAATTTAATAAACTAACATAAAAATTAGCACGTCCACTCAGCGCTGTTCCTGTCAACTGCTATTTAAAATTAAATAATTATCTGCTAACTACTAAATGTATCTAACAACACGCTGGCGTGAAATATTGGTTTACCACATGATAGAAATTGTACTGCGTTTTCATGTTATAAATAGCATTACTAGCGTTCCGCGGTCTCACCTGCTGTCGATAAACAGACAGAAAGATAAACTATTTATTGCTCACACCAGAAATTGCAAGCAAGCGCTTAAAACTCGCGCAACATCTTAACTATTGGCTAAATTTTACGCAATATTAAAAATATTAAAATAACGTTTCATACTCATAGCTCCCCAATATGATAGCTTGCGTCGAGGATGCCATGGAACACACACAAAGACAAGGACAACTAATACTCAAACCTAGAACAGATATTTAAATTCATCATTCAAACATCTTGCCGACCGGGAATCGAACCCCAGTCCTCAGGCTTATAAGGCGGATACACTACCACTGTACTAACAGGTCGTCGTTTTCAATCAAGTTCTTATCCAAAAGTTTGCCAAAAATTGCCTATTTTAAAAATAAAATAAAAAATATATATTAACAAAAATCAAGAAAATATTCTAGACATCTTAATTTTAGGCTATAAGACACTTCCTTCTACTCGTACATAAAATTTGATTATAATCTGTTCACCCTTAGTGAAGTCGACAAAACAAACAGACTTTCGCATTTGCAGCATTAGTGTGATATCATAAATAATTTACTATCATTTTGTTTGATTAATTTGATTCGGAAAATTATTTATTGCTATGACTGTGGGTTGACTCTTTGATAATTTAGATTGGTGGTCGTTTGATTTATTAAGTTCTGTAAATAAATTGGAGCTTGTTAAATAATAAAATTAATAAATCTGAATGTCTTTATTTTGATTTTGAGATTACAATTCAAACTTCAAATTAAAGTAGACATTCAGGAATTTTATTTGGTTTGACAAAACAAATAATTTCTGTTTCCAATCAGCATTTATGAGTGAGATGGTTAGATAGAGTAAGAGAGAAAGAGCTTTAGTTTGTTAAGTTTGTTAATTTAATTTTTATAAAAAACTGAAAAAGAAAACAATGACAAACATAAAATATAAATTAATAACAAAAAAATAAAATAAAAAAATAAAATAGTCTTAGTGTCAAATAAATATCTACCTATCTGTGGATCTTATGATACGTAGACTAAGATCCCGAGGCCTTCAGAGCTTACTTGTTTTGTTACAAAAAAAATGTACACAGTTGTTGTGTTGTTGTTGTAGTTGTTGTATAAATTGTTGTTGTGTTGTGTGTTTGTGTTGTAAGTTGTTTAGTTGTTTATATGGTACAGTAGTAGGTACTAGTATGTATCTACCCTTAATATAAGCAGATCTGCTACCTTGGTCCGATGCCCACCCAATATTCAAATATGTGGATAGGGTTTTCGGTTTTGAGATCAAAGGCGAAATCTAGCACGTCTTTTGGTTAGTGTACCGGACGTACATTCGATCGCTGGATTGGAAAGCCTACAGGGCTCTAGGGGTGCTTAGTGAAACACAGGTTGAAGATTTCTTGAGGACTTCTTGAGGACTTGTTGAGGAGTTGTTGAGGCGCCGGTCGTAGACTGAATGAATCTATGGGAAAACCATCGCTATATTTATATATTTTCTTACTGGGCTGTGATTGGTTCAATTTACGGGAGCCAATCACAGCAGAGCTTCTAAATCTGAGCGAGAGGTCGCCAGAGCAGGACGGCATGAGTGCGCTCCTGATAGTAAGGAAAAAAGCAACGGAGGTATTCAAAATTAAAGCGAGATAGCGATAGCTTTCCTTTCTTTTCTAATAAAATATCCTAAATAACTCTAAGCTCAAGTCTCTTTATTTCCTATCTAATTCCCTATCTTATGACTTTATTGCTCCTATCTATGTACTATGTACCTATTATTTCCTATTTCCTACCTATAGCCTCTGTTCCCGTCGTTTCTCTCAGTCCTCATTTGTTTATTCATAAAACTTAACTTACTAATTTACAATTAGCTTACGAAACATTATCCAATATCTTACAAAACATTATTCAATAGCTTACAAACATTATCAAATAACTTATAAAACATTATGCAACTTAAATAACAATCATTCATAACTAAAACTATTTAAACTATTTATACATAGGGGCGTCGTCCTGCACATCTCTCCCGCCGTGTGACTCTGTCGCACCTTCTACCGGTGCTGGGACGATGTCGCTCTGGATCGGCAGGATCACCAGCTTCTTCACCGCCCGGCGAAGGATGCCGTTTCTCGTTTGGATGTCTGCGGTGCGCACGACGTTGTCTGGACCAGGAAATGTGTTGATGACTCGCCCTCTGATCCACGTGTTGCGTGGGTGATTGGTGTCTGTGAGTTGCACCAAATCACCAACTTGTAGTGGATGTCCCTTTCCTTGTGGCTCCCGCCGTTTTTGAAGTTCAGGAAGGTACTCGGTGATCCAGCGGCTCCAGAATATGTCAGCCAATCTTTGAGCGGCTCGCCAACTGGATTTGGAGACGGTGTCTTTTTCGGTGAAGTTTCCCGGCGTTGGAACTCGGCCCGGCCCTCCCAATAGGAAGTGATTGGGAGTCAGGGCTTCTGGATCTGATGCGTCGACTGATACATGAGTGAGAGGTCGACTGTTGACTGTGTATTCTGCCTCGGATAGGAGTGTAGCGAGCACCTCTTCTGTAGGGTGGCGCTCGTGTAGTGTCGCTGTTAGGGCCGTCTTCACGGACCTCACCATTCTCTCCCATGCTCCGCCCATGAAGGGAGCACCGGGAGGTATGTAGCGCCAGGAGATGTTTTTCTTCGCTGCCTCGTCGGTGGTGGCTTCGTCAATCGCTTGACGAAGTTCCTTATCTGCGCCTTTTAAGTTGGTTCCGTTGTCAGACCATATCTCCGTCGGACAGCCTCGTCTTGCTATCATTCTTCTTAGTGCCATGATAGCGGAGCTGCTGCTGAGCGATCCGGCCACCTCGAGATGTACAGCGCGGGTGGTCAGGCAGGTGAAGATGGCGACGTACCTTTTCTGTCTAGTACGTCCAACGGTGACTGTTAGCGGCCCAAAGTAGTCCACGCCCGTATAGGTAAAGGGGCGCCGGTGATGGGCTAGGCGGCACGCAGGTAGGTCTCCTGTTCTGGGGCACGGCGGTGACTGGCTCCTCATCCTGCAGTGTAGGCACTGTCGTACGATTGCGCGCGTTATGGGACGCAATCGTAAGACCCAATACTGTTGACGGCACTCGTTGACCGTTGCCTCGACGCCGACGTGATGCATTTTTCTATGTATACCTTTGATAAAGAGCTTCACTATTGAGTGATTTCCGTCTATTATCATCGGACTTTTCAAGTTTTCTGGGATCTGTTGTGCGGCGTTGATGCGACTTCTTAACCGTAGCGTGGCGTCTTTGTACTCGATACTAAGTTGATGTAGGCGACTTTCCTTGTTTATCGGTTTCTGTTTCTCGATGTCTTCAATTTCTTGCGGGAAGGCCTCCTCCTGTGTTGAGCGCATTAAAAATTCTTCCGCTTTAATGAGAAGTTCGGCGGAGAGCGGTAGCCATTTCTTGTCGTTTTTCGGTGTGCGCTGCTCGATATGTTTTGACGTAACTTTTCTCGGGTACTTTCTCCAATCTGGATCCTTTTCTTTGTTTCTTATCGTCCTTTTATAATGGACCTTTTCTGTGCGGGTTCGGCAGAGTTGTATAAATTGTAGAACTCTAGCGGTGGCGTAGCGTAGTCTGTCCCAGCTTGAGAATCGGGATACATCTGGTAGACCTTTCGACAGTTTTGGTTTCTCGCTGATTGTGACGTGATGTATCTTTTCCTCTCCTGTTGAGTCTGTTGTCGCTGGTGGAGACGTCTCTGTCGGCCAGGAGCTCTCGGGCTCATAGAGGAACTCTGGACCTTTGTACCATCTGTGGTCTTTGTCGAGATCTGACGGTACGTCTCTGGTTGCGTCGTCGGCGACATTTAGCTTCGTCGGGACCCATCGCCATTCGTTGACTGTAGAGCTGTCTTCTATTGCAGCGAGGCGGTGCGCTACGTACGGTTTGTACGAGCGCGACCCCGTTCTGATCCAGGCAAGTACTGTACGGCTGTCGGTCCAGAAGGTCTTCGAGTCTGGTTTTCTCTCGTGTTCTTCTATGACAGCTTCGGCGAGACGAGTTCCCAATACGGCGGCTTGCAATTCTAATCTCGGTATTGAAGTGAGTTTTAACGGCGCTACCTTTGCTTTCGCTAGGATGAGTGACACGTTGACTTCCCCGTTCGGAGCGACTGTTCTCCAGAACAGGACGGTGGAGTAGGCTGACTCGCTGGCGTCGGTAAAGATGTGAAGCTGAACTGAAGTAGCTTCGCTGTAGTGTAAGTAACGTCTGGGAATCGTTACGTTTGCCAGACTTCTCAGGTGCTCGAGCCAGTGTCTCCAGTTTTCTGTTAAGTCTTCGTCGATCGGGTCATCCCACGCCGTTCCTCGGCGCCACACTTCTTGGAGAATCTGTTTAGCTCTGATGGTGACCGGTGACGCGAAGCCGAGTGGGTCGAAGAGTGACATGACGATTCTCAGGGCTTCTCGTTTCGTTGGTCGTTGTCCGTCGATCAGGGCTGGCGGTATTCTCGCGAGGTCGAGATTGAACGCGAACTCGTCCTTTTCTGTTTTCCATAGTAGGCCCAGTACTCGTTCTGATTTTTCTTCAGTTTTGTAGAGCTCTATGTCTTCGCAGGCTTCGGTTTCTCCGATCGCTTTCAAGAGATCGGCTGAGTTTGATTTCCACTGTTTGAGTTCGAAGCCGGCTTTTCCGTGAATTTCTCGGACTTGTGTAGTGATACGGATTGCATCTTCTAAGTTCTGGAAGCTGTCGAGGTAGTCGTCTACGTAGTGTTTTTCTATGATGGCCTTCGCTGCTTCCGGATAAGTCATTTCGTGTTTTTTGGCGTTCAAATTTTTCACGAAGATCGCGGTGGCTGGGGAACTCGATGCTCCGAAGATGAGTGACGTCATTCGGTACTCTTCGGGAGGTCGGTCATCTCGTCGATCGTTGCGCCATAGATATCGAAGCGCGTCTCTGTCGCTTTCCCTCAGCTTAACTTGCATAAACATTTCTTTGATGTCCGCCGTTACTGCGATATCGTGTTGTCTGAAGCGCATCACAACTCCCGGCAGGGATTGAAGCAGGTCGGGTCCTTTGAAAAGTAAGTCATTGAGTGACACACCCTTCGTCTTGGCAGCTGCGTCGTGGACTACTCTCAGCTTCTCCGGTTTCATTGGATTAACTACTCCGAAATGGGGCAGGTACCATGTTCTATTTGTCGTTTTTGCCTTCGGTGCTCGTTCTGCGTAGCCTTTTGAGATTAAAGCTTCCATTTGTTCTGTGTATTTTCGTTTCAGGTTCGGGTCTCGATCGAGCTTCTTTTCTATGCCATATAATCTTCTTAACGAGTTGTCATAATTGTCGGGGAGAGAGGCTTCCTCGGACTTCCATAAGAGAGCGGTTTCGTATCTTTCTTTTTCTGAGTGGACTGTATTCTTTTCTAAGATGCGTAAGGCTTGCTCCTCCGGATCGGACTTTGGTTTCCTCGGGTTGATGCATAGCGAGTCCATCGCGAAGTACTTTTTCATCAGGTCTTCCAGACTCTCATCGGGTTGATCTTCTCTGAGGTGGTTGACAAAGTCTGCATGGCGTCTCGCAGTCTGAGTGAGGCTTCCGTGTAGAACCCAGCCCAGCGGTGTGAGAGATGCCACTGGTTGGTTCTTGCCTCCTTTCTTTGTCCTCGATGTCAGTAGAAGATGCCAGTTGTCTTGACCGACGAGTATGGCTGGCTTCGCTTGTTCGTAACTGATGTAGTCGCTGATGTCTCGTAGATGTCTGCATTCTCTGATGCGGTCCCTTGGAATTTCTTGTGAGGTAACATGAAGATTCTTCACTGTTCTGGCTTGGATTCTCTCTTCACGACTGTTTGCTCCTTTAAGCGTGATGATGACTCTTCTGGACTTACTTTCTGCAGTCTTTAAGTCGTTGATGGCTTCAATGCGAAGTGGATCGATTGGTCCCGTAGCACCGATTTTGTTGGCGATATTATCGTCGATAAGCGTGACTGTTGACCCGTCGTCGAGCAGGGCGTATGTGTCGATCGCGCCTGCGGGGCCTGATGCTGTCACTGGGATGATCTTCAGGTAAGATTGTCTCGTCGCTGAAGTCCATGCAGAGTTGATGACTTCTATTTTCTGTTTCTCGTTGTTGTCATCGGTATTCTCCGCCCTTTTCGTGTAGTGCAGCATCCTGTGATGATAGTACTTGCAGTTGTTTATACCGCAAGTTTTCTGTTTACAAGAGTGGGTCTTGTTTCTGTAGCGGAGACATCTGAAGCATAGGCGTGCGTTCTTGGCGATGTCCCATCTCGTGCTTTCATTCACCTTG
Organism: Alcis repandata; assembly: GCA_949125135.1. NCBI lineage: Eukaryota > Metazoa > Arthropoda > Insecta > Lepidoptera > Geometridae > Alcis > Alcis repandata. The sequence goes on along the minus strand of OX421246.1, from coordinate 5,121,551 downwards.
GTGAACTTCTCACAGTCTTGCGTAACGTGTCCTGTGTCACTGCATACTGGGCACTTGGCTATTGACTGTGATTCTGTAACTGTATTCACTCGCTGTTGGCGTCTCTGTTGAGTGGGATGCGGCTATGACCCCACTGGTTCAGGCTGCGCGTACGGTCCGCACAGTTCGGCTTCTTTTTTCAAAAAGTTGTCGAATTTCAGCAGCTCTGGTTCCTCTCGGGACATTGAAGCGGAGAAATCGAAGTATCTGAAGCGTAGCGTTGGTGTGAGTTTCTCGACCATAGATTTGGCGACTTCCGGACTGTAGAGATAGTGTGCGCAGTTGAGAGCGCGAAGTGTTGATACCACATTAGTCACTTTGCTTGAAAATATGCAGATATCTCTCGGTGATTCGGTGAGTCGCGGCAGTGCTCGTAGTGCGTCCATTTCCATTGACGCTATGGAGTCTGGTCTCCCAAATCTTGACTCTAAGGTCTTCACGATTGTTGACGGATCTGCGTTGGTGATGAGCAGACCATCGACGGCTTCCTTGGCTTTTCCTTTAAGATTTCTTCGTAATCTATTGATGTTTTCAACTCTGGAGAACATCTTCTCCGTTTCGCTGTATGCTGCTCTAAAATGTAGCCATTCCTGATGTGCGCCATTGAATATTGGAAGTTCAATAACTCTTGGTCTTGACGCCTTGACTGCCATAGTGATGGCTTCTGTTAGTTGAGCGAACTCCGGAGGGAGGTTGGCTCGGGCTTCTTGCTGTCGGCTCGGCATAATCGGAAGAATCCGTCGCTGTCTATCTTCGAACTCGTCGATATTTGGCTGTTGGAGTCCCTCATCTAGGAACTCCGACTCCGGTAGGTGCGGCTCAACGGCCATGGTTGCAGGCGCCTGTTGATCAAGCCAGGCGTCCACACGAACATCCGCTTCCATTTTGGAGTATATCGAGACTTCGTCATCTTCTGAGTCGGCTTCCAGAACGGCGAGTCGGGCTGTAGCTAGCTCGACCTGGAGCCTCGCGATTTCTTCCTTAGCCTTTGCTATCTTGTACGCCTTGGCTGACTTCGTCGAACCAGTAGGCTTTCTATTATTTCCCGGCACAGGCTGTCCGGCTATTGCTTTCCTTGGCGTGGCTAGAGCGTCTCGTTTGTCTGAGATCGGGGCGCTCTGTTGGAAAGCGGTTGATTCAATCACTCTCGACGCTTCTGCAGTCCTCTTGAGTTGCCTCGTAGTAGTGCCGGTCATGGCTTCTGACGGTGGTGGCCGAGTACCCCATTCCGTAACCAGGGGTGCATGTGGTCTCGGCATAGCTGGCTTCATGACTTGTCTCGGTGCGGCACTGGTTGTTGCTTCAGACGGAGCGGGTTGTGTAACCCTTGCACTGGTTGTCGGCACTGGCGTTTGCATTGGGACTGTTCTTGCTGTTGCACTGATAGCTGTTTCTGTTATAGGGGGCTGTGTACCCCTAGTACTAGTTGACGGACCTTGTGATAGTTCTGCGCCTGATCGCGTAACTTGACGCGTCGTGGTGCCCGTGGCTTCTGTTGCGCAGGACTCTGTGGCTCCGACACTAGTTGACGAAGCTTGTGTGCGTTGCGAAGACTCGGTCTGGCCCGAGGTTTCTGTAGTTCCCGTTGCTGTAGTTCCCGTCGCTGTAGTTTCCGTCGCCGTAGTGCCCGAAGTTTCAGTAGTAACGGTTGCACGAGACGACGACGTAGAAGGGCCCGTTTCAGTGGACATGAGACGACCCTTCCCTGTAGACCGGGTAACTGGCATTACGATTTGCCAACACTTTCACTTATGCACTTTTTCACTGTCGAGTACTTGTTCACTGATGCGCACTTGTTCACTTGATGAACGCTAGTCACTGCTGCGCACTTCACTTGAACACTAGAGGCAGTCACTGGTCACTGGAGTCACTAAACACTGGAGTCACTGAACACTGGAGTCTTTCAATGATCCGGCTTCTGAAGGACCACTAAATGTACCGGACGTACATTCGATCGCTGGATTGGAAAGCCTACAGGGCTCTAGGGGTGCTTAGTGAAACACAGGTTGAAGATTTCTTGAGGACTTCTTGAGGACTTGTTGAGGAGTTGTTGAGGCGCCGGTCGTAGACTGAATGAATCTATGGGAAAACCATCGCTATATTTATATATTTTCTTACTGGGCTGTGATTGGTTCAATTTACGGGAGCCAATCACAGCAGAGCTTCTAAATCTGAGCGAGAGGTCGCCAGAGCAGGACGGCATGAGTGCGCTCCTGATAGTAAGGAAAAAAGCAACGGAGGTATTCAAAATTAAAGCGAGATAGCGATAGCTTTCCTTTCTTTTCTAATAAAATATCCTAAATAACTCTAAGCTCAAGTCTCTTTATTTCCTATCTAATTCCCTATCTTATGACTTTATTGCTCCTATCTATGTACTATGTACCTATTATTTCCTATTTCCTACCTATAGCCTCTGTTCCCGTCGTTTCTCTCAGTCCTCATTTGTTTATTCATAAAACTTAACTTACTAATTTACAATTAGCTTACGAAACATTATCCAATATCTTACAAAACATTATTCAATAGCTTACAAACATTATCAAATAACTTATAAAACATTATGCAACTTAAATAACAATCATTCATAACTAAAACTATTTAAACTATTTATACATAGGGGCGTCGTCCTGCACAGTTAGTTTTGTTGTTTTTCTTTTTTGTATGTTGTCTTTTTAAAGCGTGTTTTTGTATAACGATACACTGTATCGGAAAAACATATATTATCACACCCGTAAATCAATCACGGCGTAGTAATGACGTCCAGCCTAAAAATACACGCGATTTTTACACTACCCACTTTTAGGCTATTTTTAATAATGTTTGGAAGATTGCCTGAGATGATGTACTGATGTTGTTTGTACGTATTGTAATATGGCGTAGAATATGTAGTAGTGTCGGCACGTTACTGGAACGTTGTGGGGGAAGGGATGAGAGGTAGCGGGTTGGGGTTTTCTGAACTGTTCAAAAACCATAATGAAATATTGAAATACAAATCAATGGATGCTAAATGTTTTACAGCTTTTCCGAGCTTTTTATTTTTTTATCGTCATCATGATACGCAGTATCACCCTGCAAAATTTCATCAAGATTGGTCCAGTTACATAAGTATCTAATGAGACGCGCTTAAACGAACACAAGTTGCTCGGACATCAGCTTCGCAGGCTTTGGGCTATAAAATAGACTTCAGAAATTCAGGGATAGTCTAGTTTCCATTAGTGAAATATTTACTAAGATCGGACCAATAGTTCCGTTGCCCTTTACAAACAAACCTACATACAAACTTTAGTAACATCTGTATGGTAGAGAATTCCATCTTCGCTTCTTCTCGGAACCGCGCTCTTCCACAGGGGTTCCAAAGCGGATATGAGAAGTTCTCCCAGCTGGCTTAAAAAGCTGCACTGACGTGCAATACTGCCGTGTGGCGATAAATATGTTCCGACAGAATCTTGGCTTCTCTTACACTATCAATTATTAATAGTACCGCCTCGGGATTTGAGCAACGAATCTCAAGTTTTCTTCCACGCTTTCGGTGTAAAAGAAATCATATTAACATGTTGTTATAGGACAGGTTTTGGGATGAGTGGGTTGGTTGCAATATAGTGGTAATAAACAGAGAAACTGAATTATTTTCACATTAATTGTGATGAGGTTTTTCTACGGGACCAACCCTAAATTATGGGAAAAGAATCAGCTGTTCCCTCCCATAGAGCTATTCCATAGAATGTTAATGATGGTAGGTACTCGACGAAATAAATGCCACTCCTTTGTCTCGTCCTTTGCTCGTCTCGTCACTCAACGACATGAAAAAAAAAAACAAGTTAAGAATTTAATTGAAATTCATTTTATATTACCAATAATTTATCTTATCAAAATTATGATGTTACTATAATTTAACAGTTTTTACAACACACACAGTTTCAGTTCTGTTTATGTGTCCCAGTTTACAGTTTTAGTCAAAACGATCTCAACTAAATACACCCAAATCACCTCACCACGACTGCACTAAAATATTTTTATTACATTTTCAACACATAAAGAAAACACCTCACTCTAATTGACAGCCAACTCCGATGTACTGGCTTGCATCAATTAAACTCTCCGTCAGTCAATCTTCAGGCGGTTTGTGAAATATCAGCGAATCTAGTACAAAACCACGAAAAGTAACCAAAGTTCACCTACACCAAATTAGTGATATTTGAGAAATGCCGACAAACGAAATTGCACTCTAAACCGTTATGGCAATGACCAATTTAGCTTGCATTTGCAGGCTGAATGTACAGATGAAAACAGCAGTTTCTATGGTTAGCTTTTCTTTTGTTCGGATATTTTTCGACGCTGCTCCGATTTCCATAGTATATAGTAGGTACATATTTCCATAGTTTGTTTATGAAAGATGCTCGTTTCCAAAAGAGTGCATAATACCTACATACAAAAAGTTAACCACGTTTCTTTTTTCGTTGACTACAACGTCCTGATTTGTTTTCGTTGTTTAAAGGCCTTACTGTGAACTTTTAGCGTGAGCCGAAACTTGACTTTGTCTCTCTCTGCCAGCTAGGGAAAAGGCGAGACAAAGTTAACGTGAATTAGTTTAGGTGCACGCTAAGAGTTCACAGTATCGCCCTAGTTTCTTTTTTCAGGACATTCTTAGACCTGATAAGAGAAGACAGATATTATATCTTTCAAGGAGATTAAAACACTACCAGTAGACCACCAAGCCTGAAAATTACTCCACCGACAAGAACGCTCCTAAACAATGAATGAATACAGATTCATTCCGAATTGACATTTAAGTAAATAGCAACTCTAACTACGCAGCAATTAAATTAATTTTAGTAAGCACTGTGAAGCGTTACTACGCTTCATAAATATTTACAAGTGCTAAACTCGTGCGAGCAGGCAAGCGGAAATCGCTGCCACTTTCGCACTCGTTAGATTAGATGTGAAAGCAACCTCTTATAAAAGACTTGAGAAGTCGTATTTATACCTACCATAAAACAATGTACTTATCGAAAATGCAGTTTCCATTTAAGCTCAATAAAATAAACTTTAATACATTTATTTACCTACGTATTATTACATACATTTATCTATAAAATATTATATGTATCTACGTATTTTTTAACAGAAATCATTATATTACTATTATTATTATTTATTTTTATACGGTTAGTATTGCAGATGTCCAAAAGCGGCGTTCCGCTTACCATCAATCTGTCTATCTGTTTATTTTTTTAAAACCTAAAAATAAAACTTATATTTTGCTTCTTTCATTTATAAAATACAAATACGGCACGGATCAATAACGCTGTTTACTTATTGAGGATGAACAAAAACAAAAAACAGCGTAGTTAAGGAAAGCAGACGGAAAGTACTTGTTATAGGGGTTGGATATCTAACTGCTTGTTGGGCTTGACAGGATGACGGGTTGACAGGCTTTCTACCCTTCACGAAGCAACAGGCAAGCTGCCTCACACTGTTGCTTGGAGATAATTGTTGTAAATTCGAATGGGGCGCATTTTGTTCAGTGTGATTGTGAATACAGAAACTAGAAGGCATGGAAGTTGAGTAAAAATTGAAAATTGACAAATTCAGAGTGACATTGTCCTTTTTGAGAAAACTCTTGTTTATTAAAAAAAACTTTGCAATCTTTTTCTTTAATTAGTTATAGAAAATTCACAACACATTCGAAGTTTTCCTACTAACCTTATGTTAACTTTATATTACAACATGCGAAAGTGAATATTTTTAACGCTTTCATATTTTACACCTTAACTTCTCAACCGTTGATCATGAAATGTTGCATACCCATACACTATACGTTACCAAAAACTCCATGTAAAAGCCACTCCAGCTGACAGATTTTTAATACGCATAAAACTTTACAAAAGTGGGCGGGACACAAAAATAATCCTAAGTGTTTAAAAGCGTTAAAATGAGCGATAAAGAAACTACAACACTAAAAATTTATAATTTATAGCAAAAACTTAACCGCTTGAAGCACCTTGGGTACTACAGTACCAAAATCGAAAAAGCCGTAGAAGCACCGTGGGTACTGTAGTACCCAAACTTTTATTTCGCGCCAGACTCAGAAAAAGTCTCTATCCTGCTTTTACTAAGGCAAAAGACTTATAAGTATGAATGCCATCTCGTTCCGCTTGAATGTGCCATTATGCCGTAGTCGAACAACTTTAAACTCGGTGGATATTCGATTAAAAATTAAATAATATTCCCTGAGTCAAAGTCAGTTTGTGTTGACTTTGCGCGGTCGGCGGTGCATCGACGGGTTTTACGTAAATAAAACGTTAGTTATGCTGGTTCTGGTGGTGTTCTTGGTTATTATGCTTTAAATACTTGTTAACAAGGCTGATAACAATATATTTTAAGGTATACAAGTGTTTTAGTGTTTCGACTTCAGTCATTCTTCCAAGGCCTGATTGCGTCATCATCATAGACGGCCGTGTTTTTTATTTCTCAAAGTTTATTTTATTTACTGTGTTAGATGTTATGATCTATTTAAAATATAGTGAAACAATCATCCTAGAAGTGTTGTGTGTAGTTGTTTTTGTGAAATGACAATTTACGACAAGATGTAAACAAGTGTTGTGAAGTGGGAACAAAAAAAATCGCGGAAAAATTTTTTTTCGCTGGTTTTTAAATGCCTGATATTAAATACTTTTAAGGTGAGTAATGTATTCTTATTTTGTGACAAAGTGCAGATTGAGTCTATTATTAAATCTAAATAGTAAAAAACATACATTATCGCTTTACTTTTTTTAGTAAAAATATGTAAACTTCAAAGTCCATGTTTTTTTGTAAAGTAAGCGGTTATACGCTGATTTATATATAAACCAGGCCAACCAATGTTATGATAACATTCGTCATTCGACACGTGTATTAAACAGCTCTAAGAATAAACAATTACAAGTGGGTCCTTGTTCGAATGTTTAAGTCATAAAAACCATTCAAGTGATCGGCCGCCCGGCGCGTGACGTCACATAAACAAACGATGACGCGCCGGTGCTTCTACGGAAAAAAACCCGCGGGAGGGGGTGCCTCAAGCGGAAACAACATTCACAAAATTACTAATAACGAAAAATCTATCGTCTGCGATAGTCTTAATTTTCTAATAGTTTAGTGATGATTCATAAATTCGTAGGTCAAGAATATTGATGAAGTGCGAACGTTTGATTCGCAGTGCATTTTAGTGGCTGTTTATTTGCAATGCAACGTTTTGGCTGGTCTACAAGAAAACTGTTTAACACTTTGACTGCTGAAAACATACCTTGTGTTTTCCTGTGTGCACCGCGAATGCGGCTACACACGCCAGGCGCGTAAAACAATACGCATTGTATAATAAGCCGCAGTTTCATGAAGCGCATGTGATTATTAGCGGCAGTTAAACTGTTAAACTCTCTGTATCTTGTACATACCTATCTAATTATCTAGTAGGTATCCTTTCTTACTAATATTATAACCGTTAAAGTTTGTATGTTTGAAAGTTTGTGAGTTTGGATTTGAATGGAAACTTGGTAGTAAAGTAGCTTATCCTGGTCTAACATTTGTAGGACTGGACTGAATTGGACTACTTTTTATCCCGGAAAATGCGAGGGTTCAAAATTCTGTGCGGTGCAGACCTGCTATGTACAAACGTGACGTTTAACACCGATCAAGTGATTTGAAAATCTCGTCTCTCAATTAAAAAAAAAATATTAAAAAAAATCGTGAGTTACGTTTTAATTTTTTACCGTAGACAAGGCCATATGCATGGGTTAGTTGTTATAATAAAAACAAAGTACGAAGAAAGATAGTACTACATACCTATATCCATAGCTATCCTAGGATATCTAAAGATATGCATTGTTCGGAAATGCATACAAAGATACGTGATATCGTTAAGCGTAATTAAATATTTACCATTTATTCTAATCTGCATGCATAACGCTATCTATTGAACGTTTATTTGATCACGTGGACCTGTCAGTAAGATTAATATTATTAAACTGAGTTTACTGAGTTTGCGTTAGTTTCGTAAGGGTAATGAAAGCAGTGTAGGTACTACTTACTACTACCAAACTTTGATAAATCAACTATCTACGTGCAGCATCGAAACTTCACGCAAAATCTCTTTTTTTTTCATTGCACCAAGTATGCGATTATTTAATATATTTTTAGGAAACGAATAATACTAAAAAAATGTATTTTTTGCCATACATATTTTAAATCGAATAAAATTGATACTATAGGTACAATTAATTTATTAATTGAGGTAAAATTTTGACTTTAAATTGCTCTCCTGTAAAAAAAAACATTCGCAGCACCTAGGACTGGGATTAGGGCCAGGGACACAATTCTTGGGCGCTCGAGATTATCTCCGTCACTCTCAATGTCATGACATTTCTAATGATAGCGACAGTGACCGAGATAATATCTCTCTTCAGAATAGGGCCCCATGGGTTTTAAGCTGTCTAGGCTGTGTTGATATGTCAATCAGGTAATGCCTTTTAAATAAATAGATAGAACAAAGGGAAAAACATAAAATACTTTGATATTTTGATAATATAACTTGTAACTCATTAGAAATTTACATAGCACCACAGAATATAATATAGTAGTTGACAATACTAGAGACTCGTATTCTCAAGCCTACAAGTTGGTAAATGTATTAAAATAACATAAGGTGGGAATAACATGAAATATCAGTTTGAAATTCAATAGAGTAGATAAAATACCGACTGTGGAATAACAGAGCTCAATTGAGTACACGGCAGTCGGGTTGAAATACAGAATTCTTGGTGTCTATTGAAATGTTACAAACGCAAGGGGTATTCGAGAATATCTCAGTCATTCTTACTGCCTTGGGGACTTATGGATTGAGTACACGTAACGAGTACAGCGACGAGACAGTGTCGGTACTCGGTTTGTATAAACAGTTTGTCGAGGCGTACAGTCACTAGAACCATGATTTGTTTGCTCGGTTAAGTATGTCATTTACTGTCTCGCCACTGTACTCGTTGCGTATAATCAACCCATTAGACGGTGATGTCAGCTCGCCTAGCACGGATCGTGGACGAATAGTACTTCCACTGTTTTATCTCCGCGTACATGTGACTAAGCTATTTAGAATATCAATTTGTTTGTCACTTTTTTCGCGGGATAAAAACGGGGGAAAGAATATTTCTCATGTCTTATTTTCTACTTTCACTGTGTGGTCACTGTTGTTCTCATTAAAAATGCCTAGACAGTAAAGGTGACCGAGATAATCTCGAGTGCCCAAGGATAGGGTCCATGGTGGTTTACGTGTACTGTACAGTGACCGAGATAGTATTCACTCGCCAGAATAAGGCCCCAGTACGTTCTTGTTGTCACAGCTCTTATTTATATTTTATCCAGTGTTTCCAAAGATATGTAAAATAGATGTTGAGTCTAAAATTCAAGGACCAACTGCTCTGTTTACCTTTTTATATTTTTACTAGCTACGCTCCGCGGTTTCATCTAGTATTCTGCAGGATCCGATATTTTTTTCGAGATCAACAGTAGCCTATCTATAAATAAATCCACGGTGTAAGCTATCTCTGAATATAATGATTTCCATACCTACCGACTAACCAGTAGGCCTAGCATACATTCTGTCGTCGAATACTAAAAGAATGGTCGATACAGAAATGCACGAAAAATGGGACGGCGCAGAAAACTGGAAACTGCTTAAATGTTCATAAATTTTCTATCGAATACTTGCAACGTATTCTACGTCAGAATTTATGCTACGCCTACTGACCTGTTTCTGAACCTCCTTCGGGGAAGAACCCTTAAGGCTAGACTTCGCTGTCTGTTTGTATGTCACAGTCAATTATATAATTTTTTGACGTTTTTGCGTGATTGAGAAACAAACAATCAAACCGTTCTCAGTTTAAATATTAGTAGGATAGTAGGGTAGTAGATAAAGCCACCGACCCTTACAACAGGCGACGCTATGGTCGGGTTGAAGCACATCGATCTAGAAGAAATCACTCACCCACTCAGCCCTCACTCAGCCTTGATAATGCCTAGATTGTGGAGGATTGATTGAACTACCTGCTAGTTAAGGAGTGAATTCTATTTGAATTACCTTCTATTATCCATCTACCTACATGTATTTTAAATACTAAAGTACTGCGAATAAAATACCAAGCGAGATTTTTTTGTGATTTTTTTATTGGACATTTTTTTGCTTTATTCTTAAACTTGACAAATCTTTGATTTAACTCATTTTGTCAATTTTTGTTTGGAACTAGATGCCAAATATTTTTGCCAAATTTTATCGAAATCGGCTGGTAAATGGCACTGCAGCAAAATTTTCCTTTTTGTGAGAGCCTTTTGGAACAGCTGATTTTTATGTTTGCGAATTCCGGGTTGGTCCCATAGTAAAAGTGGTTCATAATCAAGAATACAAAGAGCCCTTTTCGACTTAGCATTCCTTTTTGTTATAACCCTGTAGTGACAGCTCAACCACCAAAGTCAAAATCGAATATTTATTCGATATTCAATTTCAACTCGAAGAAACCGTTATTTGGCGGACATTTCTGTTAGAAAAACTAATTTCCTTTTTGGTATCCTGAAAAGGGATGGGGGTTTTCTACGCCGAGGACTTTGAATATCAATCTGATTCAGTTAGGTACGAGTTTTCCAGATTTCAATGATTTTGCTATAAAAATTGATGTATGATATTAATAAATAATAAATAAATAAATAACGTTTCACACTCATAGCTCCCAACTAGGATAAATTCATGTGTCGGGGATGCCATGGAACATACACAAAGACAAGGACAACTAACACCCAGACCCAGAACAGATATTTAAATTCATCATTCAAACATCTGCCCGACCGGGAATCGAACCCGGGACCTCTGGCTTATAAGGCGGATATTACTACCGCTGAGCCAAACAGGCCGTCAAATTAGTAAATTAGTATTGCAAGCTATTTTCGAGTTTTTCTGAGACTAACACACAGAAATTGATTTAATACAATAATAATAGTTGTAATTACTATAATACTAAGGGATATAAGGAAATGATAAGCTTTAAAAAAAGTTAGTAAAAATCTACAAATATACATTTAGTACTTACCTACTACTTTTATGCAATTGTGTGACGAGACGAGCCAATCGCTTGCCTAATGTTAAACGTCACATCACGTTTACATAATAATGTACATACAAAAAATGACTACCTACATTTAGTCGAGAGTCATTGACATCTTTCTATGGAACATCAGATTTTTTTCCCGATTTCTATACAAAAAAAAACCGTTCAAAATGATGAATATTAGAATCAATTTCATACCCTCACCTTAAATCTTTGTAAATAAATGAAGTAGGAAGTATATAAGTATTTAAATAGTAACTTTATATTAGGTACTTAGTATGTAGCTGGGTAATTACCTAGTGCTAACCAATTACTAGATTGTGAAGTGCACTTGAGGTTCCTCAGCTATTCGAAAACACGTGTCTTTGTTATAAACACTTTATTATCTTAAGATTATAATCTTGCAGCATTGCTAATGTAACCAAGTACCTACTAACTAACTAAGTAAGTACGTAGGACGTAGGTATATCCTACTAATATTATTATATACTACTACTACCTATACTATATACTACTACTACTACCTACTAATATTATTATCTATTATCTATATCTATATCTATATATATATAAAAATGAAACCCGTTTTCCTTGGTCACGGCCTCACGCGTGAATGGCTGGACCGATTTCACTAATTCTTTTTTTGTTGTATTTGTTATTATTAGGAGAAGGTTCTTACGGAAAAAAATATTAAGAAAATCTCTCAGAAATATTGAAAAACCCTAAAAACAGCCCTTTTATTTTTCCCATACAAACGTTTTCTAACTAAAACGAGCTTTATTGCTATTGTATAAAGTTCATATTGAATTGCAAGCACTCACTGTTGTTTAAGCAATGTAGGTATGTTCCTAACGTCCAAGAGTCAATTTGCACTTTATTACCTCTGTACAAAGTTCAAATTCAATCATATCTATCAAAACAGTGTGCGTTTTATACTGATAATTTTTACTATAAACTAGCTTCCGCCCACGGCTTCGCCCGCGTGGACTATACCTCGGGAACCAATAATTAATTTAACCCTTCTTTTTTGAGAGCATGTAAAAAGCGTCACAAAATTGAAGCAGGGACCCCAAAAAACCCCCGGATGAAATAAATCAGCCCCCTCGAATCATTTAGAAAAATGGCGGCCATTTTGAATCATTTGGATTTTCGCCGCCACCATCAAGTAGCTAACACCGATGACATTTAGTCAAACACCCACCCACCCATCTTCAACCGTTTCGGAGATATAGGCTCTCAAAGTTTGTATGGCGGCCATTTTTTTAATGATATTTTAATGGCTCCAGAAAGGTCCGAGGTTTTGGTGACTTTTTAGTCTCAGCGCTTTGGTAAAAATGTTTTTAGTTTTCGAGATAATTAGCAGTTCCACCTCGAGGATTGGACTTTCCGAAGGTTTTAGATTTTTTAAGAATGTTGTTTACCTGCTTTAAGTTTAGTACATCTGTAAAGTTTCATTGAGTTAGCATCAAAACAAATTATTTCTCCGTACTATGTTTACCACGCCATTTCACCCCCGTGGGGGTTGATTTTCCAAAAATGGTGAAATTGGTGTTCGTTATTCTTTTAAGCTTCGTATTATTGTAAAGTTTCAATACCGAGGCGTCAAAAAACAATGCTTCTCCATACTAACTTTAACACCCTATTTCACCCCTAAGAGGTTGAATTTCAAAAAAATCTTTCTTGGTTCACGTTTACTCATCAAGACAAACACACCCTCCATATTTCAAATTTCTTCGACCAGCGGTTTAGGCTGTGCGTTGTCTGTCAGTGAGTCATTACAATTCTCTCTCTGTACTATATTTACCACGCCCCTTTAGGGGTTGATTTTCCAAAAATAATGAAACAGGTATCTATTATTTTCTTTAGTTTAGTACATTTGCAAAGTTAAATAATCGTAGCATTAAGAAAAAAATATTTCCAAACAAACTTTAATACCCCGTTTCACCCCTTTAAGGGTTAATTTTAAAAAAAACTATGAAACAGATACATAGTATTTTTTTAGCTTAGTACATTTGCAAAGTTAAGTAATCGTAGTATTGAGAAAAAAATATTTTGATACAAACTTCAACACTCTGTTTAACCCATTTAGGGGTTGAATAAAAAAAAATTAAGCGTCAATTATTTTTTTGAGTTTAGAATATTTGCAAAGTTTCGTAACCAAAGCATCAAAAAAAAATTCTTCATACAAACTTCAATATTCCGTTTCACCCCTTTAGGGGTTGATTTTTCAAAAATGATGAAATAGGTGTCGATTATTTCTTTAACTTTAGTATATTCGCAAAGTTTAATAATCGTAACATTAAGAAAAATATTTTTTTCATACAAACTTAAACACCCCTTTTCACCCCCTTAGGGGTTGAATTGGGAAAATTCCTTTCTTAGTGTGCGTCCGCTTTTTGGTATAAAACTTTTGTCTAAATTTGACGTTAGTAGCTTAAGCGGTTTTGGCTTTGCGTTGATCTGTCAGTCAGTCTAGACATTCACTTGTATCTGTTTAACCCTTTTAGGGGTTGATTTTCAAAAAATAATGAAACCGGTATCTAATATTTCTTTTAGCTTAGTACAATTGCAATGTTAAATAATCGTAGTATTAGGAAAAAAAAAATCATGCAAACTTCAACACTCCGTTTAACCCCTTTAGGGGTTGATTTTCAAAAAACAAAAAAATAGGTGTCCATTATTTTTTTTAGTTTATTATATTTGCAAAGTTTCGTAACCACGGCATCAAATAAAAAATCTCCATACAAACTTCAATACTTCGTTTCACCCCTTTAGGGGTTGATTTTCAAAAATGATGAAATAGGTGTCGATTATTTCTTTAACTTTAGTATATTCGCAAAGTTTAATAATCGTAGCATTAAGAAAAATATTTTTTTCATACAAACTTAAACACCCCTTTTCACCCCCTTAGGGGTTGAATTGGAAAAATTCCTTTCTTAGTGTGCGTCCGCTTTTTAATATAAAACTTTTGTCCAAATTTGACGTTTGTAGCTTAAGCGGTTTAGGCTGTGCGTTGATCTGTCAGTCAGTCTCGACATTCACTTTTATCTGTTTAACCCTTTCAGGGGTGGATTTTCAAAAAATAATGAAATAGGTATCTAATATTTTTTATAGCTTATTACAATAGCAAAGTTAAATAATCGAAGTATTAGGAAAAAAATAATTTTATACAAACTTCAACACTCCGTTTAACCCCTTTAGGGGTTGATTTTCAGAAAACAAAAAAATAAGTGTCATTAATTTTTTTTAGCTTAGTATATCTGCAAAGTTTCGTAGCCACAGTATCAAAAAAAAAATCTCCATACAAACTTCAATACTCCGTTTCACCCTTTTAGGGGTTGATTTTCAAAAAACAAAAAAATAAGTGTCAATTATTTTCTTAAGCTTAGTATATTTGCAAAGTTTCATAACCACAGCATTAAAAAAAAAATCTTCATACAAACTTTATTGCTCCGTTTCACCCCTTTAGGGGTTGATTTTTAAAAAATGTTGAAATAGGTGTCAATTATTTTTTTAACTTTAGTATATTCGCAAAGTTTGATAATCGTAGCATAAAGAAAAAAAAATTTTTCATACAAACTTAAACACCCCTTTTCACCCTCTTAGGGGTTGAATTGGGCAAATTCCTTTCTTAGTGTGCGTCCGCTTTTTGATATTAAACTTTTGTCCAAATTTGAAGTTTGTAGCTTAAGCGGTTTAGGCTGTGCGTTGATCTGTCAGTCAGTCACGACCTTCACTTTTATATATATTGATTGACAAGTTAGCATCAACAAACTACGGTTGCTATAGTTACGCAATAGCATGAGAATAGAGGTTATAACAAAGAGTTCCTATAATTATTCTCAACACCTTTGGTCACGCCATCACGCGTGAACGACTGGACCGATTTCAATTTACTCTACGTTTATCCCAAAGTCTACCCGTGCGAAGCCGGGACGGGCCGCTAGTATATATATAAAAAAATACAAAAAAATATTATAAACGCGAAAGTTTGTGAGTGTGTATGTTTGTTACTCTTTAACGCAAAAACTGCTGAACGGATTTACATGAAATTTGGAATGAAGGTTGTAAAGTAACCTTTGTGTTGAGGTTGTAAAGTAACCTTTTGTTGTCTGAGCACCGAATTTGATCCAAATTGGAGTTACGGAGATATCTGTTAACAAACATTCAAACACACACAAACGTTCACTTTTATAATACTAATATTAAAGTAGTAGTGATATAATATTTACAAATATAATAGGCATGACGACAGTATCAAAAAATCGCCGATTCAATGCTTTCAGGGGACTAGCCAGATTAAAAAAATTTAAAACACATGTTTAGTTTTATTTTTAAAAAACAGATTATTAAGATTTTCAATAAATTAAAACATTAAAATATAGCAATCGGCCATCTTGTCAGAAACAACAATCACAGCGTATGACGTCACGCCTCAGTGAACTCAGGTCATCCGCCGCTCATCACGCTAGACACAATGACATGTTTACTAGCCGTGACGTCAAGTCGACGCCATGACACAAGCAAGCTGTTTTCGGGCACTGTTGAAAAAATATGTGAAAAATGGCTTCAAACTTCGTTAAACTTAGGTTTATTACCGAATTAAAGGCTTTTTTGTAAATAGTAAATGTGTACTCACATTATGGAAGAGGATTTTAAAATCTTTCGTCACGCTTATTGCTCTTATGTGTTGAAAGTGTATCTTTATAAAACAGGTGCCAAAAGTCAACGGAATTTAAAATACTTTATGAGTTGAAATTTTCCATATTACATTTATTTTTACTCTTTTAACACTTAGGTAACTTCCTAGAATTACTTCAAAGCAAAAACTTTCGGAGTTCCAAATTATGAATGCTTTATGTACATTAGCTTTTCAGGCAGAGGTCTAATTTTTCTCCAAAAATTTAATATGAATTTCATCCCAGCGCTACTTCTGAAATATTAATATTAAGTAGGTGCTCAAATTCTATAGAAAAGTGGATAACTAGTCGTTCTGGATTCTGGATGAACAACCGTCTTCATTAGGCCAACGAAAAAAGAAAAAAAGCTGAGATAAACCTAGAGAAAAAGATGGAGCACTGCGTTATCAGAAATCAGAAATAACTATTGACCTTTAATAAGATAGGATAAGAGATGATTTAGATCCAAGAAAGAAAGTATAATTTACAATGGAAACTTAAAAATAACAATGTCACAGGTCAATTGCGTTGACAAAGAATTTTACTATTCTAGAGTTAAACTAAACGCAGTTAAGTTATAAAGTTTACTTGCACACAAATTAAAAACTTCAAAAAAAAAATAGTTAAATATTTTACTGGATCAGGCGTTATTTCGCGGAAGTTTATCTTTAAATGACGATTTGCGATTTAGTGCCGCCGCGAGAATAATATTGTGTCAATGTGTGCGTCTTGTGTACGTAGGTACGCGCGAAAGCAGAACAGTTCTTGGCTTCACCCAAATCTAACGCAATTTTCCATCTTTCTACAGCTTTATCTGAGTTTAAAAGCTGTATTTATTCTACACGTTTGCTTTACTGATTAATGATTCCACTGAACAAGTGTCTTCATTAAAAGGACGAATAATATTCATAAGTAGCATTTGTAACCCTGAGCTTACACTTTTGACATGTTGGAAGTAGTCTTCGTAATTAATAAAATCGTGTCTCTAATTAATCGAATTAATTAATTATTAAGTTAATATTCTGCTGGTAATTAGGTGAACGGAAAACAAATTGGTCTAATAGTATTTATCGTAACTGAAATAAGTTAATTTAAAAATATTTTTTAAATCAAGCTTTTACTGCACTGTCATCGAAGGAAGAGAGTTCTTAATAATTTTTTTTATTTTTTTATTTTCCATAGTAACATCAAATAGCCTCAAAAATACCTAAATTAGCTAGTAACAGCTCAATTACTATGAAATACACATATACCCGTGAACCTGGACTTCAAACACTGTTTATGATCTCCAAGTACATTCGAACCATAAAATTTAACGCAGAACGCGGCGTCTTTGTTTACAACAGTTCATAAATTGGTCTGTTTAAACATTTACTATTATAGCGACTCGGCTTTAAACGGTTAGAAGGTGTCTAATGACTTAGTGCAAAGTAGTGTTAGTCCTTTTTCAATCAGGGCTAACCACTCGGCCTATACTAACTTACAAAAATTTAGCCCAATACTTAGTCCGATCAACTAGGAAATTCTTTGTATGGACATCGTGACAGTAATTCTTCTGCTGCTCAAACTTTGCAATGTGTATAGATTACTGTTGACGTGTTATTCAAGTTTCATTTTTTTTTTCATTTGGAGCTCCGCTGAGAATAAAAAGGTCGTCAACCTATTTGTGACGTCAGTGTTACATCAGATATCCAGGCGACAGTGGTCGCTTACTCTCAGGCGGCCCGCTTGCTTGTTTGCCACCTATAACCGCCCTTCATAATATAAGTGCAACTTATATCACTTAAAGGTTTTATCTTTATATTTTATACTAGCTGTTTCCCTGCCACGCTTCGCTGTGGATAAAAAAAAAAAAGATAAAAACAATCCTTGATGCGTATTATATATCATGCTAAAATTTCAGCTCGATCGGTGCAGAACTTTTTGAGTTTTTGAAGCGTACACAAACCAACGTAACATTTTTATATATAAAGATAAGCATGTCAGGCCATGTTTTCGTAGAGTTTCGTTACAGCAACGTTATCAACGAACTAAGTACTATTATACCAAGCACGAAAATATTTGCTCAGTCTGCAAAAAGTTTTTCTACTGAACACACACAAAACTTTGAATTTGAATATGACTTAAAATTAAACATAACCAAACATTAGACTTGAGAAATAATCATAATGTTCTAGCTTCAGCTATTTCTTGTTAACTATAGACATTCCACCTACTCTAGAATCAAATCGTGTTATCTTTAAAACTAAACTTCAGTGAATATACCCTTCTGTTATTTAATTACTAAGTTTACTTTATATTTTCCTCCGAACAACTAACTTACAATGTTTTGAAGTAAACTTTCCAGGAAATATCTATAACAGCAATCACTCATCGCAAGTTCACGCATCCGAGTTTGACGTCAGACGTCAAGAACCATTGAGCTATTATGTACTATGTACTAGAGGTGACATGGCACTACAATGCGATGTTCTGTTCTGTTATAGAGACACAGGTTTTGCTCAGTCATTCGCTAATTAAGTTCTAAGCACTACAGATGACACAGAATCAAAACAATGTGACGTCCCGTTCATTAGTGCCCACTGCCCACGTCACTCAGATATTTTTTAGAAAATAAAACTTATTCACTTAAATATTACCGGGGTGACTCATGCATAATTTACCTACGCCTCGAGATATTTATGCGGATAATACAACAGAATAAATGATAATACAACAGACTGCGGCACGGACGTTGGCGAAGTGTAGCGATATTGCAAGCGCATCGCAGTGATGTAATGCTTTACAGTTTCATCTCTAGTAAGTCGGTACATGGTAGATTAGTAGCTCAATGTCAAGATGCGATCTATTGTTACTCGAGGCACGTTCTAAAGTTTCTATATTAATCCGTAGCCGTGACTGCCTTCTCAGACAGCGATATAATAATATAATTATTTCATATCGGCTGTACGTACAGCCTTTGGCGCTTAGCTATCTTAACTAATATTTGTAATTGAAAGTGAGTTTCTTTGTTTATTACGCTTTCACGCTTAAATTACTCAACCGATCATAATGAAATTTTTTATACACGTTGTCAGGGGTACAGAAAAGGACTTAGGCTACTTTTCGTCATCATTATCATAACTTTTTTGTAATCAATGTGCGAGTGAAACCACAGGTAGCAAGCTATAATATAATAACACGAGTGGGTGTTTTCCGATGGAATTGTTTCCATTTTTTGTGTCTTCAAGTCGCGAGTGAATCGGTTCCTTCTAGGCGCGAGTGCTCCATCGTAGTCTGCATCATCATTGCTTACTACCAGGCGAGATGTCAGTCAAACGATGAATAAAAAAAACATATTTCGTATGCCGGATCTAACCGGGGAACGCAGCTAGTAATAATTGTTTCGTATCAGCCGCAAAGCCTTTGGCACCTAGCCATGGTATTACATCAACTAGCCACAGCTATACAACTTCCTAGGCTAGCTTAGCAAGCTTCCGTCTCGTTCAGATTCCATGTTATGTAGCGCATACGTGAAGGAAATCTATGTTGAAATACCTATATTATTGAGTGTGGCAGGAATCGTTCTTAGTTGTTGCTCTAGTTTTAAACGTTTAATCTTTTTGCTTGTAATTTCTGATGTAAACAAAACGTCGGTGCTTTGTATATAGGACAAATTTTAATATACCAATAACAAAAATCTTTAAATGCAGTTCTTTATGACAGGTCGAAAGTTTTTCTACAAAATATTTTTAAGCCACAGTGGTCATATATTTGAACCACAGTGGTCACATGCTTGAATTATTTTCCTGTATAAAAATAATTTAAAATATTCGTAGTAGTAACTATGAAACTGTTTCTAATTAGCGTATTCGTGTTTTCTACAAAACACGGACGATATAAAGAATTTATAAATCTTTTGTTACGAGAAATAACGTAATATTTACACATTTTGCTATAAATACACGGGCCTATTAGTCGTAGTACCCAAATGAACCTTACGTAAGCAGTCTTACTTATATTGACGACCTGTTTGGCTCAGTGGTAGCATATCCGCCTTATAAGCCAGAGGTCCCGGGTTCGTTTCCCGGTCGGGCCGATCGGGAATCGAACCTTTGTATTTGTGTTGCTTTGTCTTGCTATAATGTAAAACGTTATTACATTTTATACAAAATGTTTCTATCTATAGCGTTATCTGAAAGCTCTATAAAGTTTCAACAATAATCCATACCTGTGAACGTAAGGCGCGATACGAGTGCTATTGCTGAATCGATAGAGGAGTTCACACCTCGATAGCTCGACGTCGGACGTATAAACCAGGAGACGTTGGGGTTGGTAAGACATCAGAGCGTTGAGGTGCGATAAACTATCGAACAAAGAAAAGCCGGTAAATAATGATTTACCCGTGTCTGTTATAACACTTTTTAGCTATATATCTATACGTTTTACTGAAATTATAAAGACGTATAAAGTTTGTGCATGTTTGTAGAGGATCTCGAGAATCGGTCCGATTTGAAAACATCTTTAAGTAATAGAAAGCTAATGTAAGTAATCTAGCTAAGTATCGGGCGCGAGTCCCGAGCATCTGGGCTAAGTCACCAATAGTTTAGTCTGAGTTCAAGTTCCACTCATAGTCATTTTACTTACTAAACTTGACGATTTGACCGCCATTTTACCTGATGGAGGTTTGAGAAAAGTAAGTTTATTGTTGTGAATGGACTTATTATAAATGGTCTCATATACCTAGTCGATTTGTAGCAAAGATCAATACTAAGTACAGTATGCAAATATTCACAACTAGAAATTACGGGCAACGACATTTGCATGTCCCGTAGTTTATTTGTCTCTCATCCATAGACGCCTATCCATTGTATTATAGACGTTCAAACATCATGTTAGAACGAGGTCAAATTCTATTGACCAGCGATTAGGGCTGCCTGCTGGCGGTAAATAATTTAACTCTACAATCGTGGCCACTGATTTTACTACTAAATTGATTTACGGCTGATTTAGTTTTCATTGTGGAGTGAGCTATTTGAGGAATGATGATTTTAGGTTACAGTACGTCGATTGGGCAAATTGGTTGAACATCAGGTTTAGGTGATTTGCATTATTGGTGTGGTTTTAATCGCTGACGTTAATAGAAAGTTGTTAGGTAGATGGATAAACTGTTTATTGTTTACACTAGAAGTTAAGTTAAGTAAAAGACAATAGCACTTAAAATGAATGCAACCACTGTGTATAAGTTTAGCGTGTAAGGTATATCTGTATATTATTTGCGTGTCTATCTGTGACATCGTAGCTCCCAAACGGCTGAACCGTTTTAAATTCAGTTTGTTTGTTTGTTGAAAGGTGACTCGATTGAGAGTGTAGGCTATGTTTCAAGACAATCATCGGTTCAACCATTTCAAGATTACTAGCTAACATTAACTGCATTGATTTCAGCTTTAGCTTTGATTATTATTTTCTAATCAGCCTCTTAGCCAAGTTGAAATTCCATCGAAACGCTATAGAAAACTAAGACAATGTATGAAATGACATCTGTCATAAAATATCTATATATATAAAAGAAAGTCGTGTTATGTTACACTACTTATAACTCAAGAACGGCTTTACCGATATGGCTGAAAATTGGTGAGGAGGTAGCTTAGAGCCAGGAAACGCACATAGGATACTATTTATTCCTATTATACTATTTATTTCTGTTAAATAAATTCGATAGCATTCAAGTGTGAATTGACATAAAACATCAGTCACTATAAAACGAGGTATAACAAAAAAGAATCAGACTTGGAATAACAAAACGACTTATTATACTCTTTGCGCAAATGACAGCTATGTAATGGACGTATGGATGACAATTTAACAGCTAAACAGATTTTGACGAAATTTGGTATGAAGGTAGCTTAAGCCCTAGGTAATATGTAGAATACTTTTTACCCCAGAAAATTGAACGGCTTTCCGCTATTCTTGCAGGACAGCGGGTGAAACCGCGGGGCGCAGCTAGTAGAATCTATAAATAGATTAAAGAAAGTAATTCCCATAAATTTTCCTACTTTTCCACAGCGTTTCGATTACAATTGGAACTTGCCTAGGGGGGCTGGGTTTTCTAATTAAAATTTTATTTTTATAACACACTAGCTGACCCGGCAGACTTCGTACTGCCATACGTTTTTATGGGAAAAAGAAAAGGGCTGTTTTTAGGGTTTTTCAATATTTCTGAGAGATTTTCTTAATATTTTTTTCCGTAAGAACCTTCTCCTAATAATAACAAATACAACAAAAAAAGAATTAGTGAAATCGGTCCAGCCATTCACGCGCGATGCCGTGACCAAGGAAAACGGGTTTCATTTTTATATATATAGATTACACATGACACACGCCAGTGTAAAGCAATAACCGTAGGGTTGCTCCCTTGGAGGGGTTGTCTCGCGTGAGGTGATTATGAAGTCGGAACAGACCACACGCACTGTGGAATAGGTTCAGATATGAGACTTAGTTGACCTCTTTTGCTCTGATTGAGTTTTATGAAATAGATATGTAGGGACCATGTAGAATGAATGACGATGTAAGCAGTTTTGTGTGCAAGCGAGATGTATGATCGGAGCTCGACCAGTTACTGCGTACTGGGTCGTAGCGTGTGGACGTCTTTCTCTTAAATTAAGGTTAAAATAAATAGAGTTTAAAATCAACAGTTTTATTATTAATAGTCACGACCCAGTGCCGGTAACTCCGTGCAACATCCCCTCTGCAGTTAGGTAGTCAGGAAGTAATACGCATTTAAATAGAAGAAACTTAATTAAGCTTGGCGTATAAGGACGCCAACAATTGGTCAACAGTTTTATTATTAATAGTCACGACCCAGTGCCGGTAACTCCGTGCAACATCCCCTCTGCAGTCGGGTAGTCAGGAAGTAATACGCATTAAAATAGAAGAAACATAATTAAGCTTGGCGTATAAGGACGCCAACAATTGGTGACCCCGCGTTTTCCTGGTTGCTTCGCTGCAGTGTGGTAACATCAACGAGGTTGCACGTATAGTTTTAAATTAAATTAAGAAGTGTTAAGTGAACAGTGATAAGGTTTCTGTGCCGTATATAGACAGTAAGGACTATGTTTCTCACCCCGGAAAAAAGTAACAGTGAAAAAGTGCCTGAACTAGCAACTAAAATGTCAACCGGTGAGGCCAGCACGGACTTAGCGGCGATAAGCGTCCAGTCCAGATTACCAGACTTCTGGGCGGAGATGCCGCGGCTTTGGTTCGCGCAGGTGGAAAGTGTCCTTAGCCCCCAAAAACAAAGCGATGAAGCAAAATATAACATGGTAGTAGCAAAATTGGGAAGAGATGCGTTGCAGCAGGTGAGTGATATTTTGCTGTCACCTCCAGCCGCAGACAAATTTAAGGCTATAAAAGAGCGATTACTACATGTATACGAAGAAAGTGCCGAGCGGCAGTTCCAAAAACTGGTTGGGGAGATGGAATTGGGAGCGCAGAAGCCATCGCAGCTGTTGCGAAAAATGAGAGAATTAGGGCGAAATGCCCAAATATCAGAGAAAACATTGCATAACCTTTGGACCAATAGGTTACCGTCATCAATAAGGTCGGTACTCATTGTGAGCCAGGACCAGTCGCTGGAAAATCTGGCAAACATTGCAGACAAAATTTGTGAAAACGTGCGAGGATCAGAAATCGCAGAAATTAAAAACGAATCATCAGTAAGCGATTTGTTTTCGGTCGCGCAGCTGACTACCCAGATGCAAAGACTCAATTTGGAGGTAGCAGCGCTGCGCGAGGAGGTGTCACATCATCGGCGCACTGCGACTCGTGGTCGTGGTGGCTACAGGGATCGTCAGCGCTCGAGGTCGAGATCCAGGACGCCAGCGGACCCGGGTTGGCTATGCACTCAACACTACAGATATCGTCAAGGGGCAAGGGGGTGCAAGCAGCCGTGTGCCTGGAAGAAACCAGCAGTGCCGGAAAACTAGTGGAGGCGCAGTCTTCCGTGGCGGGAGGTTTTGCGCCAAGCAGCAATCATCGCCTCAGTTTATATGACAGGGAGAACGGTTTAAAATTTTTAGTGGACACAGGGGCAAATATCAGTGTAGTGCCGGCGACGCGAAAACAAAAGTTATTAGGTGGAGATTCGGACTATAAATTATATGCGGCAAACGGCACAGAGATTAAAACATACGGTTCTAGGAACATGCATGTAAATTTAGGGTTACGTCGTCCGTATAGATGGTGTTTCATATTGGCGGACGTTAACCAGCCAATATTAGGAGCTGATTTCCTAGAGCATCATAAACTAGTGGTAGATCTAAGTGCGCGCAAATTAATTGACAAACAAACAAATTTGCTGACAATAGGCTGTATCGCTACTATGAATGAGTTATCCTTATCCACAGTGGACTATAATCATCCTTTCGCGAATTTGTTGACAGAATTCCCAGATATTACGAAGCCAGTTTCTTTCAAGGACATAGACAAGGACAAAGGGTGTGACGTCTACCACCACATAGAGACATCAGGACCGCCGGTTCGGGCCAAGGCAAGACCGCTACCACCGGACCGATATCATAAGGTAAAACAAGAATTTCAATTAATGCAGGAACTCGGGATATGCAGACCATCAAAAAGCGAGTGGGCCAGTCCGCTACACGTAGTAGCGAAGAAAAATGGAGATATTAGACCAGTGGGCGATTATAGGAAGCTGAACAGTATGACTAAGCAGGATTGTTATCCTGTGCCCAGACTACTCGATTTCACGTATATATTGGCAGGTAAAAATATTTTTTCAAAACTAGACATCAATAAAGCATACCATTTCATAAGAATAGCGCCTGAAGATATAAAGAAGACGGCAGTAATAACACCATTCGGTTTGTATGAATTTCCAAGGTTAAACTTCGGTCTACGAACAGCGAGTCAGTCATTTCAACGATATATGAACAACACAGTACTAGAGGGATTAGATTTCCTGTTCTCATTTATCGATGACGTCATCATTGCGAGTGATTCTATGGAGAGCCACAAAATGCATCTACGGAAGGTATTTGACCGATTTGCAAAATTTGGCATAACCATAAATCTATCTAAATGTGAATTTGGTAAGGAAAACATTGAATTTTTAGGATACCAAGTTTCGGCCGAAGGGATCCGACCTACTGACCACAAGGTAAAAGCGATTGTAGATTATCCAAGGCCAGAGACAGTTGAGCAATTACGACGATTTTTAGGGATGATAAATTTTTATAGGGCAAGTGTACCCCATGCAGCTGAACATCAAGCGACGTTAAACAGGTTCCTCAAAGGTTCAAAAAAGCGAGATAAAACAAAGATTGAATGGACGGCGCAGTCAATACAGGATTTCGAGCGATGTAAAGATGACCTCAAGGATGCGGTCATGCTAACACATCCGGTAAGTAATGCGCCGATGTCAATTATGACTGATGCTTCAAATACGTGTGCCGGAGCCGTTTGTCAACAATGGGTAGAAGGTAAGTGGCTACCGTTAGGGTATTTTTCGAAGAGGTTTACGACAGCTCAACAAAAGTACTCTACTTACGATAGAGAGCTCACGGCGATTTACATGGCTATGAAACATTTCAGATTCATGTATGAAGGAAGGCAATTGGCAATTTTTACCGATCACAAACCATTAACGTTTGCGTTCAACAAAGTGCAAAATAATTGCGAAACGCCACGGCGAACAAGGCAACTATTATTCATAAGCGAATTCTCAACGGATATACGATACGTTAAGGCGGGCGACAATACAATTGCTGACGCGCTTTCGAGAATAGAGTCCATACAATGCCCCACAGTAGTCGATTACGCCGAATTAGCAGTAGCACAGGAAGCCGATAATGAGTTGAAACAGTGGTTAAACAACTGCCATGATCATATTTCTCTACAGAAAGTGTTCATGCCAGGTTGCGATAAACCAATCTATTGTGAGAATAAGAACAATGTTTGCAGACCGTACCTACCACAGCAGTTTAGACGATTAGGTTTCAATTCGATTCATGACATAAGCCACCCAGGTATTAGGGCAACGCGTAAATTAGTGACACAACGATTTTTTTGGCCAAGCATAAATCGAGACGTCGGTCAATGGGCAAAAACTTGTGTAAAATGTCAAAAGTCAAAAATAGGGCGACACACAGTATCCGAATTGCAGCAATTTCCGGATGCAACGCGGTTAAATCACGTGCATCTGGACATCGTTGGGCCGTTATTACCGTGTAAAGAGGGTCATAGGTATTTAATTACTATGATAGATCGATTCACACGTTGGCCAGAGGCTATACCAGTAACAGATATTACAGCAGAAGTAGTCGCTAAAGTATTCTATGAATCATGGATATGTAGATTTGGAAATAGTTCCGTGATCACCTCAGACCAAGGGCGACAATTTGAGAGTAACCTTTTTGTGCAGTTATGTAAGTTAATGGGAATTAAAAAAACAAGATCTAGCCCGTACAGACCGCAATGCAACGGTATTTTGGAACGTTGGCACAGATCATTGAAACAAGCGTTAATGGCACGACTATCAGATAACAGGTCATGGTGCGAAGAATTGCCAACGGTCTTATTAGGATTGCGTACAGTCGGCAGGAGCGACAATGGAGTGAGTGCCGCGGAATATCTCTATGGACAGACGATAAGGTTGCCAGGTGATTTTTACGACTCATCATATAGGGAAACGAGCGAAGGGCATGCTTATCTAGAGCAGCTCAAGGAGAACATCAGTAACCTGAAACCAGTAACAAGGATGTCGCAAAATTCACGCTCAGTATTCGTTCACGACGAGCTACATAAATGTGAGTATGTTTTCATTAGAAATGATGCAGTTAAAAGACCGTTAATTCCTCCTTTTGATGGACCTTTCAAAGTCATAAATAGGAGAAATAAAGTCTACACGGTTCAGTTACCGAACAGGACAGTAAACATATCTATTGACAGATTAAAACCAGCGTTTTTAATTAAGAATAATGATGATGATGATGATAGCCCAAAAGATTCAGTTTGTGTCAGCAAATATGGTTTTTCTAAAGAAACGTTAATACCAACGCGCGAAAAAGCTACCCGTAGTGGGCGAGTTATCAAACCGCCAGTAAGATTCAACTTGTAAATTGTATTAATGTTAAATTGTAACAATTATTGTGTACGTGTATTCTGAATTGCAAAATATTGTAGAAATTATGTTGCAATAATTATGACAGACTAATAACCTAAACTAATGTAAGTAAGCGAAAAATGAACGTGGCACAAAAACGATCGAGTTCATTCCAAAGTTACTCACCAGCAGAATACATTGTCTATTCAAAATTATTTTCAAAATGGGAAAATATTACAGTAAAGAAGAAGAAGTGATTATTGCTCAAAACGGGGCCAATCAGGCAGATTTTACGAATCTTGAGAATCATTTGAAGATGCAAGGATTAGGCATCGTAATTATTGGAATTTTACTCGTCGCTGTGATTTTGTGCCAGTGTTGTAAAGGTTTTCAAAGTCACTTTTCGGGTTGGATGCAAAGACAAATGGGAGCATCATTGGATAATTTTAAACAAACCCAACCAGTGTGACAGCTAAAGAATGCAAGGCCGAGGTATCGAATTTCGCGTAGTGACCGGCCATGCGGCCGTCGCGCATATATGCTGATTCGGTACCTACGTCATTGAGTTACGTGCGATACGTTCAGTGAACTTATAATGTGAATGATTGTTTAACTTCAAATATGTTATGTGTATTTTTATGTAGTGATCTAAAGGACATGGTTCCAAGTTATTTCTACCTCTATGTGTGTTTAAATAAAATGTTGTAATGTGCATGTTAGTTAAGAAAATTTTATTTTTATTTTTTTTGGTAAAATTTTGAGGGAGGTTGTGTAGGGACCATGTAGAATGAATGACGATGTAAGCAGTTTTGTGTGCAAGCGAGATGTATGATCGGAGCTCGACCAGTTACTGCGTACTGGGTCGTAGCGTGTGGACGTCTTTCTCTTAAATTAAGGTTAAAATAAATAGAGTTTAAAATCAACAGTTTTATTATTAATAGTCACGACCCAGTGCCGGTAACTCCGTGCAACATCCCCTCTGCAGTCGGGTAGTCAGGAAGTAATACGCATTAAAATAGAAGAAACATAATTAAGCTTGGCGTATGAGGCGCCAACAGATAGATAAACGTTTTATTGCTTACACCAGAAATTACAAGCAATATGATAACATACTTAGATCTAGAGTGACACTGACGGCTTTATCGCTAAAAACGCTCCCTTCCAGTCTTTATAAATACCTACCTTAGGATCTAAGTTTAACTATACATAAACGAGTCGATCGTATTAAGTAAAAGTTTTTTGTAATTTTTGTACTAAAATTCTTAATCCTACTAATATTGTAGTTTGAAAGTGCAACTTTCCTGCGCATGTGTGTATTCTGGTTGTATAGTATATTAACAATGTTTTTATTTATGTTTTCAGGTACGGAGGCATTTATAAAAACCGAAACCACTAATAAAGTCGTAGTGAGTATTACAAACCTATTATGCCAATTTCACATCTTAGTCTTAAAATCGGTTTTCTATTAGTTACAACTTTACAACAGATTTTCAAAAACATACATACACAATTACACATTCAAATATATTTCTTTGTATTTTTTGTTTGGAAACCCTATCTTTCTTTGTATTTTTTGTCGTTATTACTAATCTAGAGGTATAATTGTAGTTTTAATAATATGACAAACATACTTGTCGAATCAATATCCTCCTTTTATGCAGTCGGTAAAAATAGTGGCAGCCCTACACAAGTGACACTGACATTGCACCAATGACACTTCCGCGAACACTGACAAATGACGTTGTAATTGCGTAGGCGACGCCTTCCAACAGAAAAACTGTTCCAATTTTAAATTAGAAAATCGAACGGCTTCCAAGCAATTTTCAGTTTCACATTATCTTTAAGGCCAGTCGTACACGAAGCGACTCGATTGTTGGACATTTGGTGATCTTGAGTCATCAAACTATTTATGGCAACTCGCTGTACGCTTATGAATGGAGCACAAAAATATTCGAAATTGGTAGATATCAGATTTATGTCTGTTCTGTTTAATTTTGGTTTACAACAAAATATTTTTAAGACATCACAAAAAATAATGCACATACTCAGTAAAACACATAAGAGACACTGAAGGCGAAATTATCGCTAAGAGCGATCTCTTCCAGATCGTTTGGATAAGAGGTAAAACATTCCCAGAGTGCGGACGGTATCTGGTTCTTGTCACTAAAATAAACATTACTGTATTTCTGTAGTACTCGAGTCGACAAAATAACAGCTACGGACGGCGACGTGACCTAGTAACTACATCCACGACAAAAGTTACTAAGTTCGCTATCGCTTTTTGAGTCGTCCACTTCCTGTACTTCCTTCGCCTCGTGTACAAAGAGCCTTATCAATTGCTCTTAGGTATGTTCAAATCAAAGATTGAAAAAAAATTAATTTTGTGACAGTAGGCACATTTGATTAGATTATAACTTTTTTTGTAGTAACCACAATCAACAAACTTTGAATACTCGTATTTTTTGTTTTAATTTTTTTCATTAGGAGTTTGTTTAATAATTTTCCAAAGTATGTTTTTGTTTCAAAATTAACTAGTTTTTTGTCCTCAAGTAGGCGTTTTTATTATTTTTTTAATTTTTAATTCCTATTTCATTTTATTATTTTTTTTTCTATTTTCATATCTTTAGTCTCAAATCTATCTTCCTACTAGAATTAGCCGCGTCTAAACGCTATTTTAAATATATCCCCAGATGTAGGACACATGTAATGGATAGAATTCTGTTTCCACGTGCTACAATGTTTCATTTCATGTTGACAGTTCTTCGTTACCGATTTAACTGTCCTAGTAATTAATGCGTTTTAAAATAGTTTTAAAAGCTATTGTCTTTTTCCGAATGATTTAATTTATAGTTATTTTACGAATCATTATAGTTGGAATGCTTGGGTGGATTAGAACGAACAATATCTACGCTGATGTTTTTTAGATTTTTAATTGTTTTTGTTTCTTATTAATGAAAGACAGGTGAAGCACTGTCTTCATGGTAAAATTTTCAGTTTGAAATAAAATCTGAATGTGTCTCATTTTGAGTAAAAGGATACTTACATATCGGAATAACTGAAGCAATTGTTGTACGTTTTGTTTAAATTTAGATAGCTAAGGGCTTGGTAAGGAATTAGCTTAGCGTGTTCGAATAGTACGTGGGTTCGAGTTCAAATCTCAACAATGAGCTAAAGTTGCCAGGATACTTTTTGGTACTCATCCTCAAGTTGTAGGCAACTAACGATGTGTTTCTGTACCTTACCTCGAGAGCCCCTATTACAAGCTAATGTGTTTACCATCAACGGCCAGACCATTTATTAACTCCAGGTTCCCGCTTAACCTGTAAACTATAAAATAATGAGTCCTATTACTGGAATTTGTGTACTGTGTATCTAAAGATTAATAAACTGCTGGGAAAAGGTCTCCAGCCAGCAATTTTTCCACTTCTTAGTTACAATCTTACAATAACAATTTACATCAAACAAACGTTTTACATCATCTCGTACATTGCCCTTTTGTACGAAATCAAATGCCGTAAAAGGTACTACTTAGAAGCTAATGTTCAGATTTCATGGGAAATTCACAAGTGTGAAAAAGTTCATGGACATCAAACCTTTCTCGTTTTCTCGAATCTATCTTTTATTGCTTTGTAATACGGCTGAAGTTAGCTTGAAGCTTTTAATGATAGGACACAAAGAAACATGTCGTGTTGTGTGGGTGGCGGAAAGGAAGTTCAAAGGTCTTTATGACGAACTTTTTCTATCCCCCTCTATCTATAGCAAAATCTACCTATAGAACAGAGAGAGGTATATATTACACAGTACTTAGAAATAATAAACTGGTGTTACGTTTAAAATACTACGACGGACAAGTTTTAGGTAAATTAGACAAAAAACCTAACCTAACTCGAACAAAACATATTTAGTTATTATCATATTATGTATATTTAACTGCTTGATAGACAGTTCAAACAGATAGTTCAAGTCGTGTCAATCGCAATAATTTTTGAACTTTGTATTATTGTATTTAAACAATTGGGAAATCCATAATGAGGAAACACATTATGATTCATACTCGTATTACAAAAGTTGAAGCGGAAAAAACATCTACTTTTAGATGCCATCAACAATTTCAATGAAATTTATTCAGGATTTTAGGAGTAAAAACAATCTAGCCAGGTTTTATCTTTGAGAAAACTTGATTCCAGAGTTTTTCGATAAAAGCTTGGTTGTTCAGAGAGTACTTCATTTTAATAGCGGCTGTAAAACGCCTTGTCAGCTCAAAGATAGAGATGATAGATAGATTCATTCTCGCCTTGTTTTACACTTTTTTTTTTTTTTTTTAAATCTTTATTTAATTTTAAAGAAGGGTTTTGTCAACAATGACAATGCCACCCTGTAGTTCTAACAACATATAAAACCGAAACCGAAACATTTAACAACAAGGACACTTAAAATTTTGAAACAAAAAATATATTTGCAGCAGTATCTTGGCTTCTCCAGAAGTAGGAGCAGCCAAGATACTGTTACAACAACCTATATTATATTCGAGGCACGCCAGAGCTCGGCGCTGGACCTCGTACCGCGCACACTCCGCCAACACGTGATGCACGTCCTCCACCGACCCGCAAGTACAGCATAGTGGTGATTCTGCTTTCCTTATCAGATACTTGAATTTGTTGGCTGGGATGTGCCCAGTACGAAGTCTAAGTAAGGCTACAACACTTTGTCTCTTTATGCCTATTGTATCAAACCATGGGTAACGAGGAAGTTCGCATTGGATTGTTTTGTACCAGATACCTACAGATCGAGATCGCTCATCGAAGTATTCTTGCCAGGTCTGGCGGCACTGCTGTTTTAGTTTAATCAAGATCTCAGTATGAAGTGGGAGGCAATCTATCAGTATCCCTTCGTCTACTGCATCTTTTGCGGCTCGGTCAGCTTCCTCGTTACCCATGATCCCAACATGAGAAGGTACCCACTGGAGAAGGACAACCTTATCTGCGGCTTTAAGCTTATAAATACTATTTAAAATTGTATAGGCTATCGGATATCCTCGATGAGTCGAGGTTAGCCGAGCCAAATGCTGGAGTGCACTCTTAGAATCCGTCACTATTACAAACTGGTTGGCATTTATATCTAATAGGTATGATAATGATTCCGAAATAGCAATTAGTTCACAATGCATCGTTGAAATATTTTCTTTGATTTGAAATTTTGCTCGTATATGCGTTTGCGGATCAAAGAATGCTGCTCCAGAGGTGAGCTCAATTTTAGACCCATCAGTAAAAATCACATAAAATGAGTCGTAATTTGTACTAAGGTATGCAGTGCAAATATCGCGTAACTGTAATGTTCCGTAAGACCTTTTGGACGACTCAACTCCCTCAATGTGCCATTTAATATTCTGAGTAAGGTCATAATTGCTTATCCACGTATCAAGCGAGTAGATATTTAGCTTAGGCCCAGACTGTATACGTTGCTCTTTCCACTTCAAATGTATCACCACTAACAAGGGGGTTTTTTTCCTTCTCCAGTACGCCCCACTTCCACAGAGATTACACAACTCCTCTATCACTTCCATAGTTACGTTCCCATCAAAAGTTCGTGACCGTAACCAAAATTTACCAGCGAGATATAGTCTGCGAATATGTAGCGGGGGTAGGCAAAGTTCGGATTCCATGGCATGTGTTGGCGTAGTTTTAATAAAGCCTCCTATAACCCTCATACATTGATTTTGTACTCTCTCAAGTCTAAAGAGATGACCTTTGGCACTTGTATCGTACAAAAAACAGCCATAATCCAGCCTACTGCGTATGATTGAAATGTAAAGACGGCGCAGATGTTTCGGATGCATGCCCCACGAGGATCCCGCTAAAACCTTGAATAAATTCAAAAATCTTAATGTTTTGTCCTGTATTTCTTTAATATGAGTACCCCATCGTAAATTCTGGTCCATCCATATACCCAAGTACTTCACGTTATCCACCTGTTGTATATATTCTCTACCCATTTTTAGTTCTATATTTTGCCTACTTCTGCCTCTAGTAAACAGAATAGCTTTGGTTTTTCTTTGTGATATAGATAACCCCAGTTCGTCCAGAAAACCGATCATTGCGTTTAAGGCACTTTCTAATTCATTCACGGCTTCCGGCACTCTTTTACGTGTACAATACAGCACAAAATCATCTGCATACTGTGATATAAAAACGTTATCAATGCCATGGCAAATTCTGATTGTGGCAACATTAAATAAATTTGGGGAAAATGGATCACCTTGTGCTATCCCAGTTCCCGTTGTTCGTCGCAAGATTTCATTATTATTCACTTGAATGATCAAGCTTCTTTCAGAAAGAAACATCCATAAATATTTACATAATATAGCACCGACGCCAATGTTATCCAGAATTTTCAGGAGACTAACTAAATTGACGTTATTATAGGCATTCTCCACATCTATAAAACAAGCTGCCGTAGCAAAACCACGTGTAAAACCCTTCTGTATACGCCCAACCAACCTAGATAAATTGTCCAGACATGATCTAGCTCGTCTGAATCCCACTGTTTCGTCAGAGAAGTAGGCATTCCTTTCCAAATACCACTCCAGCCTACGGTTGATTATTGTGTGAAATACCTTACACAAACATGAGAGCAATGCAATAGGTCTTACATCTGATGAGGAACCAGGCTTTGGTATTGGGACTATTTTCACATTCCTCCATTGAGATGGAACAAAGCTGGACTCTAAGAATCTACTGTATAAGAAAACAAGTGTTCGTCTGCCTTCCATGGGTAAGTTATTAATCATGGAGTAAGAAATATTGTCATCTCCGGGCGCTGTATCTGTTAGCTTGATACAGTTATTAAGTTCTGATTCTGATATCGGCGCAGATAATTGACTATTATGTGACGTAAAATTAGGCATATCCGGAGACACATAGTCTGGTGCTAAGCTGCTGATAAGAGATTCGGCTTTGTAGCGATCAATAAAAAAGCGATTTGATTTAAGACCTTTTATCCATCTCATTCTGTTCCACATTTCACTACTAGTCGTCACGCTTTCGATGCTACTACACATATCTTGCCAAGATTTTGCCTTTGCACGCCGAATGGCTGACTGAGACTGGCTAACTTTACTTTGCAAAGCTAATAAGTGATCTGGAGTTGGATTTTTCCTGAATGTGGCTAATGCAAGACGGCGTTCTGCGACGATTCGTGACAATTCCGGCGACCAATATGGTTTGGGAGTGAATTTTTTAAGCCTGACGGGATTATTACAAATTTTTATATTAGGAATGTGCAAATTGGCAGCTTTATTTATGATGCCCGTAAACCTATCATACGCGTCCTGATTATTTGATGGTAAGACATAATCCGTCAGTTCCTCTTTAATACACTGTCTGTACCCAACCCAGTCCGCCTTCTTAAAGTTCCTCTGTGTTTTACTTGAGCGAGGCGTACAGATGTCAAAATTCATTTTAATCATTATATGGTCACTGTTCAGATTTTCATTTATCACTTTCCACTTGAACCTAAGCGCTATATCAGATGTTGCCAGCGATATATCTGGAGAAGTCTTCTGTAATGTGCCATTAACAAATCTAACTAAAGTATGGCTGCCGTCATTAAGGGAAACGTAGTTGTTGTCAAGGGTCGCATCAAATATTTGTCCTCCTCTTGTGTCTCGTTTGGAAGACCAATTAGGATGGTGGCCATTAAAATCACCCGCAATAAGTGTGTTTTTTGAAAACTGTGAGAAAACTTGATCCCAATCTGATCCAGTTGTAGGTGGTATTGCATGTGGTGGACAGTAAATGCATATTATGTTCTCGAGTTGGTCACAGTTTAATAACTTAATGTGAAGTGCCTGAATATACTGATTGGATGTAATAAAATTGCATTGTTGGGCTCGCACTGACCGATGTGTCAATATAGCTATTCCCGCATATCCATCACTACGATCCGATCGGAATATATTGTACCCGCTAATACGAAAGCTACTGCCAGGATCCAGCCATGTTTCACAGACTAAAGCGATGTGTATCTTCTCTTGGTTTAGTAAAGCTTCAAATTCAATTCTCTTAGGTATAAGGCTGCGTGCATTCCACTGCAGCACATTAACCACTGCAATGGAATGCGCGCTATTCATATTTAGTGATTGTGAGGAGTTGTTATCCATGATTATTCATAAAATTAAAAAACGGCCAATCTGACATATGGTAAACAACAAAACATAGTGCTTCCTTAAACATAATACTTAAACAATTTCTAATCTTCTCTTCCCATGAAATATTAACTTCTAGAATCTTTTCTTTTAACTTTTTCAACAAAACACTCCAAGAAATTGGCTTCTTCTTACTCGATCTATTTCCATCTGCTCGCTCTTCTTTCTCAGGTATTCTTCTATCATCTTCACTGGTTTCTTCCTCCATATTATCATTCTTATCTAACGTTTCCACATTTCTCCAACTTGTTTTCCCTTTTTTCTTCTTAGCTCCATTCGGCAGAGTTTCTGATAACTTAGTTACTTCTGCATAGGTTGTAACTGTAGTATTATCTATTCTGCTTCCACTTGGTTGCTCCTGTAACTCTTTTCTAGCTGTAGCCGAACGTTGGGTCGAACCGCGTGGAGTAGGAAGAATTTTTTCGGGGGGAGTCGATTCTCGCGGTTTGGTTATCAACAGTGCTTGTCTATATGTACAATTACACTCTGCCATCACCTCACGGATCTTCTTCTCTTTTACAAAAACTGGGCAGATTTTAGCTAGGGCCATATGTCTACCTCCGCAGTTATTGCACGTAAATTCAGTCTTCTCACAATTCTGATGATAATCGCTACATTTAGGGCATATAGGTTTTGTGGCTGAGCAGGTTCTAGAAGAATGACCATATCTCCAGCATCTCGAACATTGTGTTACAGGGTAAATATATGGATTAATGGTTATTCTCGTGTCAAAAATGTACACATGTGACGGTAATATATCTCCTTTGAAACAAATTCTGACCGACTCACTCTCTACCCACCGACCGTCAAGAGAATTTCTGCGCTTTAATCTTTTTATTCCTAAAATCAATGTCTCGCAGGTCAGACTCTCCAATATTTCTTCTTCATTCAGGTCTAAATCGATCCTGTTGATAACACCATATGATTGATTAATATCCAATACTTTTTGGCATCGAAGTCCATTTTCGTTGAATATTTTGGACGCTACCAACACATCTGCGCTTTCTTCCTTACTTAGTCGTATAATAACCTTGTAGGCGTTAATATATTTAACTTCTACGACATCCTTTATTTTCTGCTCTTTTAAAGTTTTTGCCAATTTAAATTGTTTAGGTAACTTCTCTGCACATGTTAAACTCACTTCAATGTTTTCTTCCGGAATTCTGATTGACTCATCTATTTCATCAGCTCGCGCAAACCGTTTCCCCTTCCTTCCCACTGTTGTCCACAACTCATCCTGATCTATACCTCGGTTTCTCTTAAACTGTCTTCTTTCACTCCGTAAGTCGGTACTCGTCATTGAACATTCCAATAAATTATCCATACTGCCTGTCATCTCACCATCTGGTCGCATCATATCCGCTAAATTAGCCGCCTCGTCATTCTGCTCCGGAATAATATCGTTGTATTCATCCATTGTCGCGTAAGCGCATTATAAACAATGCCGTAGTCACTGCGCGGAACAAGTTGCACGAACCGGTTTTACGTCGAACGATACACGTCTCGCGGTAACAGGCGCCCGCGCGCGACCGTTTTACACTTAGGGTCTCACTTATAAAACCTGCTTAAACTTACCTAATCACTGGTTAAAAAACATTACTGTGTTCCGGTTGGAAGGGCATTGTTTCCAGTGAAATTACCTACAGGGCAAATGGGAGATTAAACAACTTATATCTCAGGGTGACGAGCGCAGTGCTGTACCGCGCAGGGTCTTGAATTCTGCGAGTTCAAAATTCTGGGTGGCGCAGACCTGAAATGGGCAAATGTGACGTTTAACATCAGGCGAGCGATTTGTTCGTCTCGTCACTCAATTACATAAAAAAAAAAAATCTACGTCTTGTTTTTGCACGTGAGAGTGACATTTCAGAGTCAACGAGAAATTGTCAAATAATTTTATGCAGTGACTAACTTTAAGCAGGCTTTATAAGTAGGGCCCTATGTATACAGGGTTATTCATAAAGGGTATGCTAAGCCGAATAATACTCATAGTACTCATCAATAAGAACAACTTTTACTATGGGACCAAACCGAAATTCGCAAAAAAAAATCAGCTGTTCCATAGAAAAACGTCAATAACACTCGACAAAATGTATGGAACAGCTGATTTCTTTCTCGCAAATTTGGGGTTGGTGTCAAAGTAAAAGTTGTTTATAATGATGAGTATTTTCGGCTTAGCATACCCTTTATGAATAACCCTGCAGAGTTCTATCTATATACTGCCAGTTGTCGCACTAGTTTTTAGGTGTTATAATCCTTCTGTTTGTAATTTATGGTTTGAACAATAAAGAGTTTATCTATCTATCTATCTATCTATACTTGTCTCGTTATCGATTTATTTAGAAGCCTATATTTTCACAGGTTGAATATCTCAGCCACTTAGATAAATGTCTGAAGTTAACCATCCGTGGCTTCTCGAAACCCACGAATCCTGTCGGCTATAATTTACTTTTCACCTGGCGTCTTCAGAGATGTTTAATTTATTAAGAGGCCCTTTAGGCTAAGTTAATTACTTAATAACCTTATTAGGGGAGTTGTTGGAATGTGTAATTACTGGACAAATTTAAAACGTAAAACGTTTGATACTGTTTTAGGTAGCTAATTTTAGTGTTTTAAGTATAATTAATTAATCGGCGACGAGATGGGTCGACGACATAGTCAGAGTCGTGGCTCGAACCTGGACCCGATAAGCAGTTGACCGAGGCAGATGGCATAACGGGAGGCCTATACCCAGCAGTGGGATAGAGAGGGCTGTGGATGATGATGATGAAGTTTAATTTAATAAAATCAATTTTTAAAGTTGAATTATTCTGCTTAAAATTTATTCACAACATGATATTGAAAAAACAATTTGACAAAAAAAGTTTTGCTACGCCTCGCACAATGTTTTAGTTTTACTACATTTTTCGATACAAAAAGTAAGAACATTTTAATAAAGTAAACACAGTTTTACGTTCTTTGTTTGCTTTTTCAATTAATTGCCTTTGCTGTTTTTCTCTTAACATTATTTTAACTTCTACTACTTTTTGTTATTTTAACTTTTTTAATTTTGTTTTTTTTTAGTTTGAATTTTTTTTTAAATAAAACGCTTAATATATTTGCATTTAATCATTCTAATGCCAAATCTAAAACAAGCCTACTTCCTCACAGTTTTCACTTTAATTTAATTTTAAATTTTATTTTAATTTGATTCAATTTATTTCACAAGTAACTAGTCGTCACAACACCTCCTCGCCTAAAAGTTAAGGCGCTTTGACCTATTTGAGCTGCCGACGTAAGTTGACCCGAATGTTAAGGGGCCACTGAGGCTTCTAACTGGAAGGAGCTGGAGTTTTCGTCTCAATTCACTTGTTGAGCGCTTCACGAACATTGTACGAATTTCTGGGCATTTTGCGCTTAAGCCTTGAAAGCTGACTTGAATAGAAAGCTTGCTATTGTTATATTTAGAGCTTTATCTTTCTAAAAATGGTGTGAAAGCTAGTCTGTTTCTGTAAATGGTTGTTAGTCTGGGGCGGTTCAATCCGAAAAATTGTAGTGTTTTTTTTTTCGTCTTATTTTTAAAACGTTGCAAAATTACGATGTACCAAACCACAGGCTACTAAGTAATTGTATATTTTCTAGGCCTCTATTTGTTTAAAACCGTTAATTTTTCCAGGATAAAACTTCACAAATTTTATAAAAGTGAAAGTTTGTGAGTATGTTTGTTACTCCTTCACGCTAAAACGAATGAACGCATTCGGATGAAATTTGACACGAAAGTAGCTTTTATCCTGGATTAACATATAGGCTACTTTTCATCCCGGAAAACGAGGGTTAATATTTGTTCCCAACGAGTCTCACTCGTTTAACAGTGTGACTGGTTGGGAAAAAAAATCCCAACGAGTCACACTGTGACTCGTTTTGGTGTGACTGGTTGGGGGGAACCCCTCTAAACTACGGGCCGCAACTAGTAGCCTAAATATAAGTTAATCTAAGGTGTGTGCTACCTTTAGCCGTTTTTTCTATTTAGTAACAATAATCCAAAAATCAAATCATAGAAACATACAAACTTTCACACTCACAGTATTAGTAGGAAAGCAATATTTTGCAGAAATTATTTCTTCATCGCCTTCACCGTGTTGTGCGTTCACTCATAAAATATGTTATAATTTTATCACATACAATACGTTAATCATCAAATTGCGCGATTAATTTGATTTATCGCTTGTAAGTTATAGCCATGAAGTCATATTTATTGCTGTTTAAATTATTATAATAGACTCGTTACGAAAATAAAACTTCCTGATTTTTGCCACACGCGAGAAATTTACTTTTCAAAAGATTAAGGAGGTTTAAAATAAAACGCGTAGCAACGCGTTGTCTTTGACCTGTGCAAATACTGACATCCATTAAATACACGTATTAACAGACTTTTTAATATTATTGAGTGACGAAACGAGCAAATCGCTCGCCTGATATTAAACGTCACGTTTGCCCATTACAGGTCTGTGTCACCCAGAATTTTACATTCTTAGACATCAAGACCCTGCGCGGCACAGCACTGCGCTCGTCGCCCTGAGATTATAAGATGTTTAATCTCCTAATTGCCCTGATATTTCACAGGAAACACTCTTCCAACCGGAACACAGTAATGTTTGCACATTACTGCTTGGCGGTAGAATATTTAGCAAAGATTATGGTACTTCCCAAGGCTTGCACTGCAAAAATCCGGAGCATATAGTAATACTAGTAGATACTATTACGTTCGTAAAGGGAGAACGGAGCCCTGGTGTCAGAATTTTAGGCCTCCTAAAAGGGCCACTGATATGAGTACATTCGCACAGACAAACGCAAATTTTACCAGTTGTTACATACCTGCCTCTCTTGCTAATCAATAATACCTCTAGATAACCCAAATAGAAATCAAAGGAAACTATTTTATTAATACTTTTATTAAACGCAATAACTTTGAGTGGAATCATAAACTAAAAGTGTAGCGGGCGATAGCAATGTGAATACTCTCAACACATTTGCAACATGAAAGCTTCTAAAACTGATCTTTTAATGTATTAAAGTTTACTCAAAACATCAATGCTCAATTACAATTTCAAACAAACTCATATTACTCTCATAGACAAACAAACAGAAGCTACTTCTCGTAATGATGATACAGTTTTTCGTCTAGACTAGACTTAAAAGCTGAATCAACATCTACTATCTATATTCTATCTATTTTATACAGGAGTATAAAAAAAAAAAAAGATAAAAAAAAAGAAAAAGAAGAAAAAGAAAAAGATAGATAGAAAAAGGGTATGCTAAGCCCAAAAGGGCTCTTAATAGGTACTCATCGTTATGAACAACTTTGACTATGAGACCAACAAACTTTTTATTCGCGAATAAAAGTCAGCGGTTTATAAAGTATTTTTTTAGGGAACAGTTGATTTTTTTTCGCGTATTACGTGTTGGTGACATAGTAAAAGTTATTCATAATGATGAGTACTATAAGCCTCTTTCGGCTTAACAGAGGCCTTTCATTTTAACCATGTATAGGCGCTGGTGAATACTTACCACGCCGCAGTCCATCCATTGGTTTACACAAATAACATTAAAAACGTTTTTACGAGTTTAACGTTTATCCCGAGAAGAGGAGACGTTACGCTTTCTGTTCTTTTGAACATTTTTAGTCCAAAAGCAATTTAGTCCTAACGCGATATAGTTATTTCGAGATAGAGTCTTACAGCGATCTATAACCAAACAAACAGGGGCGGCGTCGCCCGC
This sequence comes from Alcis repandata, assembly GCA_949125135.1. Lineage (NCBI taxonomy): Eukaryota > Metazoa > Arthropoda > Insecta > Lepidoptera > Geometridae > Alcis > Alcis repandata. The sequence continues at coordinate 5,080,655 of OX421246.1, read as the reverse complement.
GCCGCCCTCTCAGTCCCCCGCGTCGTCATACCCCCGCGCCTCTGTACCGCGCAGGCGAGGACTAAGATAAACGGTTTGGTTTATAGTCATACCTTCTGGCTAATCATATTGAGTTGTGGTCGTAAAGCTTCTAACCCAATTAGAAAATTGCGTGTAAAGCCGCTAGTCGCAGCTAGTCTTGTATTTTTATCAGATATCTGCATTCATAATGGAGCACAAATGGTTCTCGTCATTTGAAATACATTAAAAACTTCGGTTGATATAGGGTTACCTTATGTTTGCTTTTCCGGCATTTTTCAACTCTTGGATGTCGTCCAAAAAGTACCAATTTGTGTAAGTTGCGTCATGTAGTTTGACCTTTATTTTAAAAGGGCTCATAATTTGATTCTTTCTTTTCGGATTGTTAAATTTTATGTTAAAATATAATGTATAATTTTTTTTTTATTTTATGGATTAAAAACAAACCTAATTATATAAATTATGTATATCCGATTTTGTAAATCGCCTAATGACAATCTTTTTGTGTTACAAAAAGTCCTTAGCATATCAATGTTTAAAAAATACATTTCGAACATTTCTTAGAACCTCTCTAAAACCCCGTTCGTACGTGCTACCAAAAACAAAAACTACGATCTGCCATCAACCCCTAGCAGAGCTGAACAAAAACAATAGTGTCTAGCTTCGCGAAATAGCTGTTTTCGGGTTTCATCTTACACACGTGAAAATGTCGCGAGTTTCAGTAAATACAGGTTCCACGAAACGAAAGTCGGATCTTTTTGAAGACGAAACACGAGATATTGTATCTATGTAAGATTTTGTTACAGACTGAAGTATATGTCTACTAATTAGCCGAAATAGTATCTATTTAAAAGCAGTTCAGATTTCGTAAAAAGTGATATAAAATTTGAGAACTACGGCTCTTATTTTAGAAATTATGTAAGTAAGGTATTGGTTTTTGACATTTGTTTTGTGATAAAGCTTTAAAAGTTTGCTGTTAATACATTAACAATGTTAGGACCTCACTAATAGCGATCACTCGAATATTTGGGTTTCACGATGGCTAGCCAAATCGTTGGAATGACAGTGGCGCAAAATTTCGTCGCGAAGTCGCAATGTATGCGTAAGAGGAAACTAAGAAAGGTGTAAATTGTATCCTGGCAATACAATTCACACACAAGCATAATTATGTAGATAAGGGATAAAGGAAACATAAAATCACTTGTTTTAAGCTTCTAGTCGTGTTAGGTAATGAAAAAAATTATCAATAATTCAAATTGTCAAAACCTATAGAATTACGAGTGTATCGGTCTATTTATGCAGTTAGCGTTACTTGTTGAATCGTACTGTACGCAATAAAAAACTGTTTAAAACAAATGTAATGTCAAAACCACACCAATCAGCCTACAGAATCTCGTTCTAATTTCACCACATCAAGAATTCCAATTGCCATCGAAGCTGCCAAAAGTGTCGCCCTGGATCAGCGCATCCGAAAAAAACGACGCTAAGCCTTATACTTGCCCATCGATCACTGGATGTAATAGAAACCAGCTCCCCTCTCCCTTACCCGTCCTCTTCTGGACGTCAGTCACGGCGGTTTATTGGTTTGTCGGCTATTGGACACTGACTGACGGACACTCCGTTCATTTTGGGAATTACTTCGTTTCTAACACATTACTTACGAACCCAATAAGAGGTGCGGCTGGCGATTGGCAAACAATGTCCGAGGTGGATGTCGCGTTGATCGTGATATAGGTGAAGACATTTCCTAATAGCGGCTTGGTGGAACGAAATCGATATTCGGAAATGATTGGGTCGACGCGACGTGATGTTGGAGTAGTGACCTAAATGTCATTTTTAATTTTCGTCCACGTGCAAGCGTTTTAAAAATAATAAGTACTTACTGTTTCTTAGGTGTATTTATGATGATAGGGTTTTATGTTTGTACAGTCATACCGTCTCTCTGAACAGCATGACAGAATGGGAGTAGATTTGATAGTGTTAGATTAGCCATTTTTAAACAGTTTCATATTATATGTAGTCTCACAGTTTTAGGATTTTTTGCTTTTATTTCACTACTACTAATAATATTGCTATTTACTTTTACAAAGACCTATAATTTTAATTCTTGCAAATATTTTGACGGGCTAGACGTTTGACCAGAATTACGGCATAGTCGAGACGTTACACACACCCAGTCTAGAATAATAACTAAATCAACTAAACCTGCCAAAACTCAGTTAAATATTCAGTTTCTGCTACTAAAGCAAACCTACGAACCAAAGCTCATAAATAATATGCGCATACGGGCAATAAAAGACCCCACTAAAGTTAAATGACTCCATGTCGTGTTATTCTACAATAGGGTTGCCATATAACTTCCCCGTACAAACACGCTCGTTCTAACTGAGTTATATCATAGCAATCAAGTTAGCGAGCACCTGATGCCCCTAAAATATTGCGTCTACTCGCTCAGGTAAAGTCAGGTAGCGTATCATCCCACTTCTGAACAGAGAGATATTGCTTTCAGCTCCCTCTTGAAGTATGAATGGATAACGTGTTGTATTTTTAGGGTTTCACGAGTTTCTGCCTGAAGTATAAGATACTTAAGCTCATTTATCGTATTACGCCAAAAAAAATGACATCGTAGTGAATTGAACGTTCACGTAATGAATTTAATAGCGTTTCTTGAAAAATTGTCACCACTTTCACAAATGCGTTTCAATTTCTTAATAAATTGTTAAACTCGATACCAATTTGAGGATTCAGTTTAAAAAAATGTATAAAATAAATATTTTGTTGTATTATCATCGGAGCTATACAGCTATTTCAAATTTCAGCTCAATCAGACATCAGGAAGTGGTTCAAAATTCAGTTGCAAGATTTGACCCAAAGATACATACAAACATTACAAGGTAAATAAAAGCTTGTAAAATGCTACAGTCTATAGCCAAACCGTTTATCTTAGTCCTCGCCTGCGCGGTACAGAGGCGCGGGGGTATGACGACAAAGGGGACTGAGAGAGGTGCGGGCGGTGGGCGCGTGTATATCACACTAAGCGCTCCTGCCGCCCGCGTAACTGCTTAAAGTACTATAAAATATTTCGTTTCTTCTTTAAATAATTGAATAAGTATATTATTTCTTATGTCTAATGTGCTCTATTAACTTCTTACTAATAGGATGAGTCACGTGCGAAAACGAGATAAAACATTTTTACTATTACAAGCTTACAAGATCGAATGTTTTTATCATATCAAGATGATGGATGACAAGGGTCGACTCTGTTGTAACATTCAATAAACTACGCCAAACTGACAGAACTAAAATAATCTGCGTCTCGTTTCATTTTAATATGTGACAAAGAGATGGCAATAGTTTTAGACAGCAACTGTCGAATAAGTTTGCGATTATTAAAATTTATTTCAAGTTTCTGAGATTCTTTGGTATTGGCTTTTCGGTGAAGGAAAACATCGTAAGGAAACCTGCATACGTCCGGAGAAGAAATTCAATAGGTTCACCCTTCGAGGGTAGACCTGTATATCCCAGCAGTAGGAGGATTAAAGGTTGAGAATGATAATGATGAGATTCATAATATTAAAAATTAAATACAAGTGATCACATTTAAAATGTTACAATTACAGTTCTCAACTCAACCTTTAATCATCCCACTGCTGGGATACAGAACCCTCGAATAGGCCCTATTCCACCACGCTGGCCAAGTGCAAGTTGGTGGATTCACACACGCCATTAAATGTCATACTCATCCCCAATGTGTCATCATAGTCATGCTTCATTTATTCCGAAGTAACGACTCTACATTTCCGATAAACGCAATCTCCTTCCACTCAATAATGATATTAATTCCCAAGTAAATAGGTCTCATAATCGTGGTACGTTTTTTCGTTAAATTCCCTAAAGACTATGTAAACGAGCGGAGTCTACATGAGCTCATTCAGAAAAACTTCTTCCGGCGCTCAGATCAAGTAAAAAGGTAGATAGAATCCCGAATTAAATCCAGGTGAAGCCAAAAACTACCCTACTGCTGTGTACGTAAATTTCACGCACTTAGTGACGCATAAAAACTACCCGAATGTCAAAATGTCATTTTGATATTTGTATTCGAAATTATAACCAAAAAAAATGTTTTTAATGTGTTCCATGAGATTTACGATAAGTATACTCGTGGAAAGTTATTCCATCGGACGTCTTTTTTACTTTGACGTATTTTTGCTGTTTTATTTACTTATTATCATTTTATTTACTTATTCTTCTTGTCCACGTTCTCTGATCAACTGACGTAAGCACTGACGATTGATTCGGGTAGTTTTTATGCGTCAATTTATGTGCTTGAAGTATACGTTCACGGGCAGTAGGATAGTTTTTGGCTTCACTTGTGTCTAAGGCGGGACTCTATCTACCTTTCTATTTGATCTGAGTTCCGGCGCCCGCAGAGCGCTGTTAGAAACTTTTCTTGCGGTAGCTTGTTTAAAATGTTTTCAGAGCTTCGACGCTTGTTGTTTCTATAAAAAGTGTGTTTTGAAATCTGAGTCAGGGCTGGTCTCACTTAAGACGTAGCATAAATTGTAGTACGAGTATAGGTAGGTATTTATGTATAAAAGGTGTAACGAAAAGGTGTAGTTATACTTAAGGGTGTTCTTCTACACAACAAAGTGATCAACTTCTAAAACACGAGTTTGCTAAATTTGAGAAATAAAATGTTTTAGACACTAGATGGCGCTTTTTTAAATGTTCTCATACTAGATCGATGTGTTCTTCATTTCGTAATTTCTTTTCAAATCTAGACAATAATCATAACATGAAAACAAAATAACGTAATGGAAAATCTACAGTCGGTGACTCTCGATTAATTATAGCAACACAAGATAATAGAAGTAAACCGCGAGGGCAAACGTAAACTTAAAAAAAAAGTGGCAATAGTACCAATATTTTTGTTAGTTTATTTCTTCCATACCATCAAAATGGGATTAGGAAGAGAGCTTAAGCAAGCGCAAAGCCGACGCCACTCGATGTTATAAAACTGATGGATGATTTATGATATCAGAGTTATTATCGGGATTGTACCTTCATTAGAATAAACGAGCTTACGATCTTCCTTACATTTCCCTAGCTCAGCTCTTCGTAAATTTCCTTACCTTTGTAATAGGTACTATCAAATACAAAGACTTGTTAGTGTTCGGTGTTTTATAATCACTTGCTTTGTAAAGGAAATGCACCAAGGCATGAGCGTCTTGAGAAAGGAATAATCTTATTTTACTATGGAAACTAACGTGCTTTTGACACGTTTTGTTATAATTAACACGTAAAATGAAGTTGTTTATTACGTTTGTTATTATCGTATCATACCTATAACAGCTGTAAGCAACACATAAAAAAGAACGCCGCGAAATTTTAATATCAAAATAAAAGAGAATTTAATATGTCATGTTATTTACATAAAGAGAGCAAAATAAGACGTCGACTTTTAATAAGAAAGCTCTCATAGTCTCGTTCCAAAATAATTTCCAATACGTTTTGATGCTCGAGGGCTGTTCAGGTGTCCTGAAAAAGTGAAAACAATCTTCAAATTCCGAGGAGATTGCTTCGGTGCTTTGAAGTTATGTGACGTCGCGAACGAGGTGTTAGTTACACCGTTTTGAACAAAGAATTTCGATACAAATAAAATCTATGTATATAAAAATGAATCCCTATTTCCCTTGGTCACGCCATCACTCGTGAACGGCTGGACCGATTTAATATTTTTTTTGTTGTTTTTGTTATTGTCAGGAGAAGGTTCTTATGACAGAAAAAAAAATTACGCGATAATTAGAAAATTTAAGAATAGGTAGGTACTGTTAGATGCTTTCTTGCTCCAACATTATTGTAGATGCTAATTATAAATTAAACACTGTTTTTACTTTAACTCGTATTGATTTACTTTAGGTCAGGTACCGATTAATTAATTAACAATAATATCGCAAAGGAGGCACGCCATCTTCCTTGATCGCGCGGGAATCGTCTCTCTCGCTCGCTCGCAAGCGGCGTAGTGTTGTGCCGGCGCCGTAGTGCTGTGCCGTAGCGAACCATTAATCGACTCTAGGGAGAATCGCCTAATAGTTCGGCCATCCTGCACATCACGCGCCCTCGCGGGATTAGAAGCCTGTCTTCTGGACGATGGACCACCATAGCGCCAGAAGCAACTGTTCACAAACATAACTAATGTTAAACTTCAGCTTCTGTAGCACAGAAGTTGACAACTTACTCAACCATGACCATGAGGTGTTGCATCAAACTCGTGATTCTGTTGATCGTAAATCGTTCAGTTATTGTTATCAAAATTCAGTTAGATCTGAAATTTTATTATAGATATTACTTATGTGATGGCAACATCAGGTGAATTAATGCCATGAGACATAGATCATATAGTATCAAATAAAATATAGTGTTCATAAGTTAAAAATTATTATATCATCAGACACATGTGTGTCCAAATTCAATTGAGAGCTAAGAATAAGACTTTCATAGGAAAACAGTGATTTACAGACCCATGGGTGAATATTACCAATCCAGATTAATGTCACCGTATCGTTTCAAATGTCGATGGCATGATGCATTCTCGTCCAGATGTCGCCCTCGCTGGCAACCATGCTGGAGCAGCACCATCGGCCAACGGGCTGTGCAGCTCATTCCGGTGCAGTGCTGCTTGCTTCATATTCAGCAGCCAAGCCACGGACTCACTGTTCACAGACATAGCCAATGTTAACTTCAACTCCTGTTGCATAGAAGTTGACAACTTACTCGACCACATCCACAACCATGCGTTGTACCACCAGAACTTTGTTGAGGTCGGAACTCGTTATGTTAGTGTACATGATAATTCAATTAGATATTGCATAATGGTGACAGTTGGAAAACAATTCTATAAGACATGGATCATCATAGCATCCTCAGGTAAGACTTGGTGTCATTAAGCCATAATAAGATCAAACATTTATGAGTCTACATTCAATTGACAGATCAACAATAATACTTCTATAGGGAAAGTCATTTACAGACCCATTTGTTCATGTTACCATACAATCCAGAATAATATCACCGTTTCGCTTCAAGTGATGCCATGGTGCATTTTCATGCAGATGTCGCCGTCATTGGCAACCATACTCGAACAGCACCATCAGCAGACGGGCTGTGCGGCTCATCGGGTGCAGTGCTGCTTGCTTCATTTTCAGCAGCAAGTTCACCCAGTAGCAGCTCACACCATGCTGCTCGTAGAACTCGTGCACCCAATGTTGTAGACATCTCTCGGTGCGGTCCACTCCGAAGAGTTTCCTAAAGGACATGCGTATCCAAAGATCGCATGCTGTCACACTCCGATGAATTTCGATAATAAACCTGTTTATTCAAAGCTAACATACGGTCACACGCCGATGAATTTCGAAAATAGACCTATTTATTCAAAGCTAACATACGGTTATACTCCGATGAGTTTCGAAAATAGACCTGTTTATTCAAAGCTAACATACGGTCACACGCCGATGAATTTCGAAAATAGACCTATTTATTCAAAGCTAACATACGGTTACACGCCGATGAATTTCGAAAATAGACCTATTTATTCAAAGCTAACATACGGTCACACGCCGATGAATTTCGAAAATAGACCTATTTATTCAAAGCTAACATACGGTCACACGCCGATGAATTTCGAAAATAGACCTGTTTATTCAAAGCTAACATACGGTTACACGCCGATGAATTTCGAAAATAGACCTGTTTATTCAAAGCTAACATACGGTCACACGCCGATGAATTTCGAAAATAGACCTATTTATTCAAAGCTAACATACGGTCACACGCCGATGAATTTCGAATGAGGTCCCTAATGGACATGCGTGTCCGAAGATCGCATGCGGTTATACTCACACACTACATACCAGCGCCCTCTAGTGGTAACTTTAGAAATTTGCAAATAAGACTAGAGTCAGTCGCCACATCTCCATCATAACGTTGCAACATTTTACAGGTTCTTGTAATATTTTATATATCAGCAACCTTACTTTCCAAAAATCTTCATGACTAGTAGTCTCATCATAATTCGTGGTATTTTACAAACCAATTCTGCAAAAGAAATTGTTATTCCAAGTTTACTTAACTCAACCGTCAACCACTTGGAACAGGGTTAACCTTAGTTTAACAACCAATAACATAAGATAAATATATGCAATTAAAAGCAGGAGCTATTGCGTGATCTCCATCATTTATATTCCAACATTTGAATAGCTCTCTGTCATATTTTGGAGTGTCAGCAGTTATGCTTCGCAAATCTTTCATGTATAAATGCTCATCTCAATTTACGGTCTTGTAGAAACCAACTCTGCAAAAGAAATTGTTGTTCCGGGTTTACCAAACTCAACCGTCAACCACTAGGAACAAGGTTAACTTTAGTTTAACAACCAATCTTGAACACATAAGATAATAGTATATGCAATTAAGACCAGAAGTTTTGTTTGATCTGCATCATTCATATTAATCAACATTTGAATAGCTCCGTGTCATATTTTGGTGTATCAGCAGCTATGCTTTGCAAATCTTTCATGTGTATGCTCATCTCAATTTATGGTCTTGTATAAACCAACTCTGCAAAAGAAATTGTTGTTCCGGGTGTACCATCAACCGTCAACCACTGGGAACAAGGTCAACTCATTCATATTCCAACATTTGAATAGCTCCGTGTCATATCTTGGTGTATTTGCAGCTTTGCTTTGCAAATCTTTCATGTGTATGCTCATCTCAATTTATGGTCTTGACTCTTGTATAAACCAACTCTGCAAAAGAAACTGTAACATCTGGTTTACCTAACTCCACTGTTAACTACTGGAAAACAGGGTCAACTCTAGTTCAGTAACCAATCATTTACACATAATATCATTTATGACATTTGGCTGACAATACACTGCTTCTAGCAGTACAGTAGCAGTACTACACAAATTAATTTAGTTAGCCTCAGAATAATTGTTTACTATAGCACTGAAGAAATGAGTCAATTTATATTACTTGGTTTGGTATTCTAACTGTATGACTGTGTACTTATTTTCTCTCACATACCATTTAACATGATGTCATAGGTGCCATATTGTTACTTGAACAAATGTTTAAATATAATCCACTGATTAACTTAGTGAAACATGACACATTGTTAAAGTTGCTCACCAACAGAACAGTTTAGTTAATGATTTACAGTTACTCTGCTTTCATGTCAGAAAGGCAATTTCAAATATTACAGGAGTACATTTTCATATTCAAAAAGATACCATATTAGCTCAATTAAATTCTTACTGTCTTGTGTCAAACAGCATTTTGTTAATTTATTTTATTTGTTATGTTTGACCCTTTTATCAAACTAGCATTACTATTGAATTATTATTGTATCAATAATAATAATTTATTTACTTCAGCCAACTAAGTCCATATTTATAAATAATCATAAAACATTTTTTACTATAATATTATTCAAAATCCATTGACTCATACATCATTTTGCAAGGACAAGGCCTGGACTAGACATAGGTAAATGTATGGAAGAGCATGTCCTTACTGAAAAGGTCTTTGTATTGCCCATATTTTCATGATAGCATATTATGTAATAAATGCACAAGTAGAAGATTAGGTGTTGTATATTATTCCACCTTATTCATTCAAACAACTAGTAGAAACAAACTAGCACTAAGTCATCATCAGTAAAATCACCTTTTACTGAAATAATAGGTTGTCTACTTGTAAGTGGTAATTGATAAATAACCCATCAGTATTTGAAGAAGTTGCTACTCAAATATTTTATTTTAACCGATGAAAGAGTATCATAATGAATTACTGTACTTGTAATAAATACTCCACTCCTCTGTGTATATTTGAGTTCAGAGGCTGGGACTCAGGTGATCAATACACACGTAGCTTTTATGTATACCTTTGTGCAAGGTACAATCAACGCAACAGGATTTGCAACAAATATCACTTATTGTGAATTTGTGACCGATTGAGAGTAATTATGAGTTCTTAATAATCAATTGTTGTTGTTTTTAACATGTGGATTAATTATTATTATGTGTGTGAGTGGGTACACATATTATTTTTGTACAACCATTTTATTCATTGATAGCAACTTGAGAGAACATCCCATATAATATTGTTTGGATCGTTCCTCCGTCCATTCATTCTGACCAATTTATGAATATTAACCAGTTATGAACTTTAAAATACCTCTTTCACTGACATAGTAGTTGCTTTATATATTAATTGTAAGTGACTTTATTAACTTACTCGCATAGAATCTATAATAGGTAGTATTTAGTATCACTCGGTTTCAATCTATTTTGTAAGTATTGCTTACTATTATTATTCACATCATAGTATTTATGAGTGTGTCATGGTTTTCATTAATGCAGTAATATAATTGTTATTGTACAACAAACTTGGTAAATTGTACTAACTAACTCTGACTTTAAACAACTGACTCCGGTAAAGTTGATTTAACTTTTGTTGTTTTCATAGTAAGTTCTGCGAGTAAAGATTATTATGTATTTGTTATAGATTCAGTAGGCTTACCATTATCACACTGAACAGTTATAGTGGTAGTGTGTTCCAGACTCCACTTTAAATTGTACTAACTTGGTCGGTGTGAACATATAATATAACATGTATAATGCATTCTTGAATTACCAAGATTGTAAGTTTCAGAACATTTCGATAAGGTAATTACTTTTAACAGTCAAGGTATTAAGCGACTAGCTTGGTGCCCAAAACATAAAATCATTGCCCCATATAATCATCATCACAATTTTACAAGTATTTCAGGTTATAATTTGATGTGATTCCTTAGCACCAGATAATAGGGAAGAAACTAATGCCAGATTCCAGATTCAATCTCGCACAATATACCTACCAAAATGCAACAGGTTCAATGTACTTTAACTTACGTATGAGTAGGTACAACTTCGGGCATTTTGTGTTTCATCTCGTTTTTGTTCATTTGAATACAAAATGATATGATGGACTCACCAAAGCACGGTTCTTTAGTGTTACCTCTGGATATCCTTGGTGAAATTACAAGATACTACAAACTTGTATTCCGGGCGCTTGTAGGCTTTGTCAAATCCGACTACGCAGTATGGTAGCATCATGTTACGACGTGCTTCTGTAGGTATTGGTATTGTAGATAGTTTACTGCGAATACTTCGATGCGTACTTTCTTTGCACGACTAAAGCAATAATCACAGCACATGACGACTTCCAATTAGCTTTCTTTCGTTCCTTTGCTTTTAACCTAAAAGCTGAAACAAATCAAACTCGCGGGCGATTTTGCTCAGATCCCGATTCTGAAAACTGTTAGATGCTTTCTTGCTCCAACATTATTGTAGATGCTAATTATAAATGAAATACTGTTTTTACTTTAACTCGTATTGATTTACTTTAGGTCAGGTACCGATTAATTAATTAACAATAATATCGCAAAGGAGGCACGCCATCTTCCTTGATCGCGCGGGAATCGTCTCTCTCGCTCGCTCGCAAGCAAGCGGCGTAGTGTTGTGCCGGCGCCGTAGTGCTGTGCCGTAGCGAACCATTAATCGACTCTAGGGAGAATCGCCTAATAGTACCTACTTAGCGCTTTGGACAATGTAAACTTTTTTAATGTAACATTTGACATTGAATTGCGTGCTCAAATATAATCAAGACTCATTTACTCTACGTTTATCCCAAAATGTTTAAAAAATGAATGTCTACCCGTGCGAAGGAAGGAATTACATAGATACTAGCTGTTCCCTGCCACGCTTCGCTGCGGATAAAAAAAAAATGTAAAAACAATCCTTGATGCGTATTATATATCATGCTAAAATTTTGCAATGCTTTTTGACACAACACCGCAATTTAAAAACGAATCAATGGCGCCAAAACCCAGCATGTCACCGCACATGTGCTGCCACAGATAATTACAAAAAAAAATCAATTATCTTCTTAGCCTATTTCAGCCACAGCTACTTAGAAACGTAAGAAGGTTTTATTACGGCCTACAGGTAACTAAACAACATAAAACTAAGCATGTAGTTCCCTTCGAGCTGATGGTCAATTGTAATACTACAAATAACTGCCTTTTAACGGTAAAAGCTTTCCCTTCCGAGGTTCTTTTGTTTCATATTATTATGTACTTAACAATTAAGAGTTAAGTAGTTTGAAAGGGCTCTTGTATCTGATTCTAATATATTGAGCCACATTTTTTAATCCTTAATGAATTAGTCTTTGGTCCACTTGGGTATGCCACGCCAATCGTCATACCTTGCTATTATTTATTTATTTTTGACTCGTAATAGTCAATAATTGTCTGATAAGGGTTGATTACACTTAACAAGTACAGTGGCGAAACAGTGCCCTCGGCCGAGTACTCGGTTTGTATAAAAAGTTTGACGAGGCGAGACGTTCACTAGAACCATGATTTGTTTGCACGGCCGACTATGTCCATTTACTGTCTCGCCACTTTATTCGTTACGTGTATCAACCCATTATCACAAGTTAAGATTGAAGGATTCATTGTAGTTTATACTCTTCAAAGTTAATTTACAAACAAACTATAGTAACGTGACGTAGCTCTTTACAAGTTCATGTAACAAAAGCAATTTCCTCAGCAGAGGCGGATTTAGGATTTTGATTTTAGGGGGCTTGAACCAGATGGCTGAGGGTAAAAAAGCAAGGGTACGGGAAATAGGCAAAGCATTTTGGGTACTTTTTGGGAGACTGAGCTTCAGTAGCCTCCCATACCCCCCTATCCCCCCTCTGGATCTGCCACTGTTCCTCAGACTTCCCGTCTTCCTTCAAGAAACTATAACTAAACTTCGATTTCCCGTTTCCTCCTTCTGCTAGTTCGCCACATAGTAAACTGTTATCTAAAGTTTTCCACTTTACATAATTACTCTGCTCGTTTCGGTGTCACAGTCATCCATCTAAATGTTTGGTTTCAGTATAAATGTGCTGCAGTAAGGGTGATTCGCATAAAAAGGGAAAACTTGGTGTCATCTATCACTTTCCGTGTTACTCGACAAAGAAGGTTACTCTCTCAGGATGTAATTTTAAAAACAAAATATATTATAATAAATTTCACTATTTTTATGTGTATGATTTTATGTGTACAAACATTGTTACAGTTAATTTCCAGTACAATATTAATACCGTAATAAACATTAACGAAAGTAAAAGACTTAGGCCAGAAGGGAGCCATGTGAAAAAAAGAATAAAATTAAAATAGTTATTTTAAATTACTAAATAAAAATAAAAGTAATTAAAAACTAACCTTACTTGCGACCAGCATACCATTGCGATACTTTGAATATGAATTAGATGGACCCGACTAAAGGTTACGTGAGGTTAAATAGATCTCACACGCATACAAAATGAGTTTAGATAATATGAGTCTTTAGTGACCTCATTTGCACTAGTCTAAAGTATACACTGTAGTACAGTGACAGTTTTAAAACTCGACTCACACTTTTTCATGTGAGTATACCAGTGCAAACTTAGAAGATGCATTCACAGGAAAGTGTCTTCATTTTTTTTTAAACAATTTCTGTTGGCCCCTGAGGCCTCGCCAGCGTACTGTAACTTTAAAGATGCATTAACACGAAAGCATCATTCCTCATACTGTTTCTCTTTATATGTTGTCGTTCTCGATTCGTTTGAAAAATTCGTCTGATTTCAATTGCTAATACCTAGAGTTACCGACTTGATTTTTCTCCCTAACACTTTGATATGCAACTTGAGTTTCATATTCTATCGGAATATCTTTGGACCTTTATCCTCGGGAATGATTTTGGGAATCGGGTGTTTGATGAAAATGGATGAGACGGTTTTGTTTTTTGGGATGTTTGCTGATTTATTTATTCAAATAAAATTCGGTTTAGAGATTTTATAAGCATCGAATGAACATGTAAAAGACAGACACTTTTTATTTTGGAAAAATGTGGAAAATTAAAAAGTCGAAAAGTATCACATGCTTATTTAGCGTTACTAACTTCTTACTTAGTTACTTCATTACTTAGTGTTATGGGGGCGTCCATAAAATACGTGAGATGTTTAAGGGGGGGCGGGGTCGAGTCAAATCTCATCTAATCTTACGTTGGAGAGAGGGGGTTTCGGCAAATATCACGCAATTTTTTTTCTGATTGAAACAAAAAAAATGTACTATTTTGCATTTTTTTTTTTTACAATAACAATCCAACTCGTTTACGTAAGAAACCCACATTTTGAAAAATTTCACGTGAGATTGGGGATGGGAGAGGGGGTTGAATAAAATCTCACGACATCTCACCAGGGGGGGAGGGAGGGACAGAAAATTTTAAAAAACACCTCACGTAATTTATGAAATATTATAAAATATTTAGAATAGGTAATGCCTTGATATATTGATTTTAAATATTATTATATACCTAGTTCATATTACATAGTTTCATTTTCTTAAGAGAGGCACCTATCTATCTAATAAAACTCAAGTGTCTTTGATTTTGTGGACATTACGTTCCAAAAATGTTAAATTCGACTACCCCACCGTTTAATACCCAGGTATAAAGTAGGGATTTCAAAAGGAATAAAATGGCTTTCTGAACTGAACCCATTGAGATGGAGCATTTGGTCTTAGATCAGGGCAATTTCTGTGGAGTAGCGATAAGAGGTGAAATCTTATAGGTTTTGGGGCGCTTTACGTTTTTACAAACGTGTTAAGAGTTTTCCTCAATTAATGTTGACTTTTATGAGTAATTCCATTTTTCTTAAAAAATAAACGAGTGCAAGTAGATTAGTGTCGAGTTTGAAGGGCGCAACGTAAAAATCTTAAATCTGCTAAAATACTTAAATTTAAATGACAGGTGTAAAAATTGCAAGTTCGAAGGCACCACCTAACTAATAAATTGAACGGAATTTAAATCGTTTTCGTTCAGCTAAGTTTAATTCACAGATAAATAAAGTTGTGAAAAAAGACCGGTTTCCGTTCTAGTTTCGTTCAAAATTCTTGATTATCGTTGGATTTCATCCACAGATAATCAAGAATTTTGCTGAACGAAATAGCGAATATTGCTAGCTCTTAACCGATTTTTCTATTTAATTTTATTTTCTGTAATTATCTTTCTTCATACATTAATGTTTTACTAGAAGTATTCGTGTGTTCCTGAATTAACTATGTTTACGTAATAAGTTAATTATCATGTAAAAATGTGTTCTCTGCTTGCACATGGTTCAATTTTTGTAAAATATCACTACGTAGGTACAAGAAATTGTTGGATTCATATAATAAATCTTGTCTAGTGAAGGCATTCTTTTCTGTAGTAGAAAAAGTTGATAAATATTTTTTGTTTTGGTTCACGACAAAAATTTATCAAATGGAATTACTCGATAAAAATGGTGGTTTTTGAATTTTGTAACCTGGCACTCGCTATATCGTATTTAACATTAAGATTGATTTCATTGTTTTGGAAATATAAATTGTATACAAATTAGAAGATAATTTAAGAATAGCTTTATTATTTATTAACCGCATCGTTGTTGTCCGTGTAAAGTAATTCAAAGATACCTACACAAAGCAAACTACGGTATCAAAGCAAGAAAGCTGATGGAGTAAAGAACTTGTAAAATAACTACGCATTCAAATAAAGGTAAGCTAATCCCATTAAAGAAGACTTAGCTCCTCGAAGTCCAGAAAATATTGAAGACTATATGTATCCCTTGGATTAACTTGCTCTATCAGAAAATAATATTAAACGAACCATAAAACCTTTCACATCAATGTTGTGATCTGTGCTTAAACTCGTAAGATGTGATTATCTTTCACTGCTTCTAATGAATGTTTTCAATTTTATCGTACCTGCTAGCTAAATGTTATTTTTATTTTCAGTGCAATGAAAATAATAAGAAAACGAAATCCAGTTCAATGATGGTGTAAACAAGTTATGGCAAAGAAAGCGCAACAACATCGCTTAAATTAGTGTTTTATGTACAGAAAAGTTTATTTCGTTCTAAAAATACTAAAACAAACTATTGAAACAATTCTATTCTCAAGGAACTTCACATACAAGATAGACTTTCGTCGATTGTGCAAGTGCTTCAGTGTGTTTGCGATGCAATCAACCGCCAGGAATGCAGAAGCATTCCAAGACGGACTATCGATGACAGTGAGGAGCCTCCTAGTAATATTACAACCAAGACCTTGACCAGTCTACCAAAAGTGAACGACTAATAAGATAAGAAGATTAAAACTAAGATTTAAAAAGTTGTTATTTTTTGTACACATTTATACACATTTATTTTAATAAAATTCACAGTAAATTACATTTGCAAGAAATATTTATAAACTGTAGTTTGTAGTGTATTATTCTGTTTCCCTGTAGCAATTATAAGCGCTGGGTCTAAGGTACTAGACCTAGTGCTTTCTGAAATCCTTACCTAGGGTGTGTAAGTTAAAGATATAGGTAAAAAATCTAGACAAGTTTATAGTTATTAAGGTTTTTATTTATTTTTTTATTCAGTCATAAATAGGCTTGCGCCGCCATCTCGCCTGATGGTAAGCAATGATGCGGTCTACGATGTACGGTTTTCAATAGAAACCCACTAAAAACACCAAAACGGCCGAGGTAGATACACTTTTCTATTACTGATGTTATTCAAAAAATAGTATGTACTTTGATCACATATAGCGCTGAACAGGAAAGACTATTGGGCAATTACAGGTTTTCATACATTTTTTGTTGTGCTTAACTTTGCAAAGAATTTGTTTTATAAGACTTGACCAGTCTAGTACCACGAATATTAATACTAAGATTTAAAAAGTTGTTGTTTTTTGTAATACACATTTATTTTAATAAAATTCACAGTAAATTACATTAGCAAGAAGTATTCATAAACTGTAGTTTGTAGTGTATTATTCTGTTTCCCTGTAGCAATTTAAAGCGCTGGGTCTAAGGTACTAGACCTAGTGCTTTCCGAAATCCTTACCTAGGGTAAGTTAAAGATATAGGTTAAAATTCCTGACAAGTTTAAAGTTATTAAGGTTTTTCAATAGAAACCCACTAAAAACACCAAAACGGCAGAGGTACACTTTTCTATTATCGATGTTATTCGAAAAATAGTATGTACTTTGATCACATGTAGCACCGAACAGGAAAGACTAATGGGCAATTACAGGTTTTCATACATTTTTCGTTGTGCTTAACTTTGCAAAGAATTTGTTTTGTAAGTAAAAACACTCAATTACTTGTTTTAAACTCACTTTGAAATTTAACTTTTTTAAGCAGGATTCAAAATGGTGCTTCCTAAGTTTGTTTAAAAATAAACCTAAAGCATTTTAAAATGACATAAAAACGTACCTTCAAACTACCGAATCAAGTTATAATTTCTAAATTGAGTAGTCTAAGTCGATTTCGTTCATTCGTTTCGTAAAATTGACTTTGACGTTTCTAAATTTCCTAAAGTGGTACCTTCAAACTTGCTTTAAGATATTTAGGAATTTTACGCGGTTTAGCTAATTTAGAAATTTTAAATGCGCCTTCAAACTCGGCACCAATGCATACTAATAAAATTAGTAAAATAATATCGTCGTCAAAATTCTCAATTTTCCACTTTTTTACCAGGGAGGCGTTTTGTAGGGTAAAATGGAATTACTCATTTTTATTCTATCAATTTTTTTTATTTTTTTGATAAATCAATTTTTGAATTTAGACTTCTTTAAAAACAACTGAGCCCCCTTATATTTAAACACATTACTTTTCCCTCAACTTTTAGTCCATAAAACATCCTCGACCTAAAGTTCTCTCTGTAGAACTTCCTCAACAAAGGAGAATTATGAAAGTTTCCTCGGTCTGATGACGTCATTAACTCATTTATGACGTAATTACTCAGTTTGTTCTCACAAGGACCTTAGAATACGACTAACGATGCCAATGTCGAAAGGGTTCGATGATAAACAAAGGTTACCTTAGAAAGGTTTATTGAAGGTAAAGTTTCGAGTTACCTTCTACGCTTTTGAATATGAGTATTCAGTTGTTAGAATGTATTTTATCCAGGCATCCATCCAGTCCGCCTAGCAAGCGGTGGAAAGAAATAGAAATAACCTTTCTACCAATTTATCCCGCGAGAAAGTGACAAACAAATCGATAGTCTAGCTTTGTCGCATGTAACCGAGTAGGTACTCGGCCGAGGGCACTGTCTCGCCACTGTACTCGTTACGTGTAATCAACCTATTGGACGGTGTAGTGACAACAGCCCAACTAGCACTAGATGCCAATATTTCCTAATAATTTAACTACGGCGCATAAAAAGAAAGATAAGAAAAGATACATAAGTATCCATACCAATGTTGGACGCCTTCTTTCGCGTTATTTTTTCAACATTACGTAAAGTCAATAAAAATATTTCCTGATTTCTGATTTCTGGATGTTTTCGTATCCACGGACGCATAAGTGGTTATCCCGCAAATATGCGGTAAAACCTTAGAATCCCGGGTAAAACCACTGGATGCACGTAATTCTCTAATATTTACATTGTAAATAGCATCTAGCATAGGCAAGGTAGCCTCTGTATGCAGGCTTATGAATTATGCAGGACGGTACTCCTACCGTTACAAACTTACGGACGTCGGGAAATATTAACTGAGATTTCTGGGGTTATGGAGAATCGAGAAATGTTTATTATGACAAGAAACGCATTGAGGTTTCACTCGCTACACTGAAAAAACGTAAGGGTTGAGCCAACGTTCTTTTAGGGTTCAAATTTATACAAAGCTAGATATGCTCCGGGGTTTCACCCGCGAGATGATGAAAAACGGTGATAAGAAAAGTAACCTAGGCGTTAATCCAGGGTCCAAATTACCTCTATTTCAAATTTCATCAAAATCGGTTTAGTAATTACGGAAATACGTGGTAGCAAAAATTCACGGACACATTTTCGCATTTATAATATACTAGCTGACTCGACAGACGTTGTCCTGTCAAAAGCCATTGCGTCAATTCTATGTCAAATGTCAAAAGTTACATTAAAAAAGTTTACATTGTCCAAAGCGCTATAATTATGGTTTAAGTATTTTTAAATTTTCTAATTTTTCATGTTTTTTTTACTATAAATTGAGATGTGAGCTATCCTATCTCCTAAGTTAGATCGAACTGCACCCGGTGTGCAAATTTGATTGAAATCGGTAAGTAGTTTAGGAGTCTATAGCGGACAAACAACGTGACACGTAATTTATATATATTAAGATTGGAAGAAGGTAGTTGGAAGTCCAAGGTACTCGGAAGTGTTATTGTATTGTATTGCTACCGTAACGGTAGGAAATAGTAGGAATACAATATTAAGGGTCGTCGGGAAATATTAAGGGAGATCTCTGGAGTTATGTCGAATTGAGGTATGTTTCATATGATATACTAGTAACGCCAACCCTGTAACCCTGTTGAAGCCGATGTTGTTTTGGGGGTGCAAAATATTATAGGACAAGTCTAGTTTAGTTTAAACTCTCGAAGCCTAATAACTGGTTGCATAATTTATGATTGTATTATTAACAGTATTTACTCAAAAATCTAAAAATATAAAAAAAAGGTATTGCCATGGTGTACTCGTAGAGTAGATTTTTGTTACTTAATTAAATGATTTTCTCTTCTAAAATGTTGTCATTGATTTATATATTCAAAAAAATAACAAATTTGCGATTACGACTGACAGAAATGGCTAACGACCGCTTTTATCCCCCCCAAGGGCAATACAAACGATCATTAATATTTTGAAGGGGCGTTTTAATATTTTAAGGTTACTACCGCAGTTATTTGTTGATTTCAGTTCGGTAACCGCAAGAAGACGTCAAAAGAATATCTTGCCTCGCTAACCAAATTACAAACCACCTAATAAGACTGAATTTACTTTTCTACCCTCTCGAATAAGTAAAATCCTTCTTCAAAATTTCCTTTTTATTTTCACAATAAATAAAGGAGCAAATTGAAATACTTTCGGAAACCTGTGAAAACATAAAACGAAATATATTTCTTACCTTTATTACAGGAATTAATAAACGGCGATGGATTGCGAATTTGATCGGGAACTGTACCTTTTTGCGAATTCGATTTATTAAGGGGATGAATACACTTAACTCTGACGCTGATTTTGTTGTATATTAATTACTAGCTCTGCTTCACAGTTTCACACGCGTTTATGAGAATTATGGTAAAACGTCTACGCGTTAATGCAGGATGGCTCGATTTTTAGATCTGTTTGTTTCCAATTCAGCTTTAGCCGTTTTAGTGTGAAGCGTCTGCGCAATGCCAAACATACAGACAAACTTAATATAATTAATACAAAATATTTTTAATACAATAAAAAGATTGTCTGTTGTACGAGTATATCCAAACAAAAAGCATCACGACTGTGTGTTCGAGGCTTATAAAAAAATTGTATTTTGCGAGAAGCGCTCACCGTTTGCTTCCCGCAGTTCAAATAGTAGAGTCCATTTTTGTTTAATTGAAAACTGAAAATATTGTTTAAAAATGAAGACTTGAAAATCATAAATATTAATAACGTTTGTTTATTCGTTTCGATACATATATAAAAATGTTATGTTGGTTTGTGTACGCTTCAAAAACTCAAAAAGTTCTGCACCGATCGAGCTGAAATTTTAGCATGATATATAATACGCATCAACGATTGTTCTTATCTATTTTTTTTTATCCACAGCGAAGCGTGGCAGCTAGTGTTTTATATATTTATGAATATATTTTAGTTACAGTGTTTGCCAGCCAAACTTTACCAACGTTTAATGAAAAAATAGAACTAACCTAAAACCTAAATTACCCATTTAATAATTTGTCCTTTGAAAGCTCAAAATTAAATATCAACTAATTTGAAGATAAAAATATTTATATTAAAACATTAATCCTCGAAAGCTGTTTATGTTACGAAGGTAAACTGCGATAAAATTAAATGAAAATTTCAAATCAGGTCCAGTTTTAGATTTAGGTACCGAGTTCAGAATTAAACATGGATCCTTTGAACCAATGTTTTTACGCAGATACTTGCCGCGTCCCGGGGTTTTGTCCGATATTTTAGCTATACCAAGATGTAAACAAATGCTAAAAAAACTTCGATAAAGTCTGTGACTGCGCCTTAATGGCAATCTGTACAAGGCAGTTTAAAGTTATAGCAATAGTTTACAAATTCGATGCGGTACCATATTGTTAAAAATAATAAACTTCATACAAAAAAAATCCTACACAACCGCGCAGAATTCTGACCACAATCGGCCAATTTTCAATACAAACTTCGTCGATCCACGGATCCTAGGATCGAACTCCAGGCAGTCGTCAAAATTAGCAAATACGGTTTTACATCAAAACACACAATTAGTTCACTCACCCTTTAAAATCATCATCATCATCATATGCAACCTTTAATCCTCCCACTGCTGGGATACAGGTCTACCCTTGAAGGGTGATTAGGCCGTATTCCACCACGCTGGCCAAGTACGGATTGCTGGAATTAAAATCATACTATTTGAAAATTGAATGCCAGTGGGACGTCACTCCTGGCTTGAGGAAAACCAAATTAGCCCATTTCGCAATTCACGAAGACAGTATTCGAAGAGCAGTTACCCGTCTAAGGGCCTGGCCACGGGACATTCGCCGATGCGAATATTCGCGCGGTGCGAACGGCAAAGCTAAGTACATTGCTATGAGTTTATTTCAGTCGCATAGCAATGTACTTAGTCCATTGCTATGAGTTTATTTCAGTCGCTAGACGCTTCGCCGATCGCACCGCGCGAATATTCGCATCGGCGAATGTCCCGTGGCCAGGCGGTAAGGCCGTTGAACCATCTTTACCTCAAAAGAAACCCTCGTAATCCCTCTCCTTTCATTGTACCAAAAACAATGGAACTACAATTCGGAATAAACGACAAATAAAGTTGTACCTAAACACGGCAATTAGTTCAGTAATGCCTTATTCAATTATTTCGTTCTACCCTCATTAGTGAAAACCTTCGTAATGGCCAGCATTAATCCTGCTTACGCCGTCAAGCAGTTTTTGGGTCTTGTTTAATTATAGCAAAGTTATTTTACAAACATTATATAATTATGAAGGCAGCGTAATACGCGGTTCGTACAAGAGGCGAGTAGGCACGTGATTCGAGTAGCTACTGTACTTTATTAAGGGAATATATCCCATGTAGAAAGAGGCAATTAATCGAATG
Organism: Alcis repandata; assembly: GCA_949125135.1. Taxonomy (NCBI): domain Eukaryota; kingdom Metazoa; phylum Arthropoda; class Insecta; order Lepidoptera; family Geometridae; genus Alcis; species Alcis repandata. The sequence goes on along the minus strand of OX421246.1, from coordinate 5,058,412 downwards.
GCACCAAATACAGTAATAGCCCGCTTTACGCGAGGGATACGTTCCGGAAAAAATCGCGTTAACTGAAATTCGCGTATATCGAGGTTTATGATTAAACATAGTCAAAAGATACAAAAAAAATAGGAGTCATTTTAATCAATCACTTTAATTCTTAGAACACTTTGTGCAGTACATATACTCGTACCTACTTACTGTTAATTATTTTTACGGAAAAATACATCTATTGTCTTTTGAGTAGCGTTTTTTTATGTTCTTGTAAAATACGTTCATAACACCCAACACTTTTTTTAATTGTTTGACACACGGTCAAACAATGTGAATAAATTTTCGAAAGAGCATTTTGTATTCCCCCTGAAGATAAGGCATTTAAACGCGAAATTTAAAATTCGCGTTATAGGGAAACCGCGCATAACGGGGTAGCGTAAAGCGGGGTATTACTGTAATACTAACCAATTTCACCTCTCTCAAGTCAACCAAACCAATTCTAAGTGATCAGTCACCAATGTCATCGCGTCGTGACAACATCTCCGCAAAATGGTAAACAAATATTGTATGCCCATCCAAAATGGGTTACTTTAAAGACTATCTTTCTAGACCTTATGTAATAGGGAGCAATATGTGGGCGTCCGCGTAGGTATAATATTAATCAACAATCTACAGCCTAAAAGCTTCTGATTGTGAAGAGTGAAAGCAGAGGCTTTGGCCCAGCAGTGGGGGGAATAGACTAAGCTGAGATAATAATATTTTCGCAGCCTTTCTAATACAGAAAAGGTTGTTTGTTTAACAGCAACCGCCAAGCCATGTCAGAGGCTTTCAGGCCGTCTGAAAAGTTCTGAACTTACTTATTTCATATACTCATATTCAACCTCTAATCCTCCCACTGCTGGGGTCTACCCTCGAATTTCTTCTCCGGACGTATGCAGGTTTCCTCACGATGTTTTCCTTCACCGAAAAGCCAGTGGTATGTAAATTCGTACATAAGTCCCAAAGAACTCATTGGTGCGAGAGTCTGGGTTTGAACCCGCCACCCCAAGAATGCGAAGCGGCTGTTCTCCCATTGAGCTACCACGGCTTTTACTTACTTACTTACTTATTTACTAGCGTTAATATGTAATCGCTCCTAATATGTAATATGGCACATTTTTATGCTAATCGTGTCAGGCAGCTTAAAAACTCTGACAACAGGAGCTAAAAAGAAACTTAAATGATGGATACGAACTTTCTTACTCCTCTAGCTACGTATTTTTTCTCCCGAAAAACAATAGATGTTTCAAGACGATAGCGTAAAACCGCGGGCGGTACTGATGCCAAATATTTTCAGCCTATGACTGATGCGTATGACACATTAACATCGAATTTCAATAACAATGTAACCCTTTAATCCTGCTGATAACGTATCTGCCGAACCTTATCAGAATGCGACCTTTTTATCAAATTATTAAATTAATATTGGAGTGGGTGTTCATAATATCGGTAAAGCATCCTTGTTTGTCCCACTTCAACGGGACAGTGTTTTTGTACACAGTGGCTAAGCTCTTTTGTTTTGTGGATTGATTACTTTGATACGATACGATGTGTTTTAAATGCAATACAAGGACACTTTGTTGTAACCAAAAAAATTAAAAAGAAGCAGAAGAAGAACAAGCACAGGAACACATTAGAGACAGGACAGGAACAAAAAAAATCTTGTAGCTAAAATGTTTTTATTATTTTTAAAGTACACAATATGTGTCTATTGAATTCTTAGAGCGGCCAGACCTTCAGGTAACAACAGAAGTTGTAATATCTCGTGGTAGGTACAATCAATCGGGCCCAGAGATGACCACGGCATGGTGTGACCCGTTCAGTCGTACTCGTAACAGGAAGAAGGCGAAATAATGCCAGCATTTTCCGGAATTGTTGTTACCTTAGATAATGTCCTAGAACCAGTACTAGAAGGGTTATCTGTGGAAATCCCGATGCTTTCTGTTAGAAAACAGAAAGACGTGCTACGGAGCGAGTTTTAGCACCAATCCTTCATAACCCGACTGTGCCCTCCCTTCAATGTAAACTAATAATACTAACACCATGTATGCAATTCTGTATTTTGTGTACGACCATGTTCTGCAAATAAATGTTCTGATTCTGATTCAATAGTATCCGGGTATCTTTAGAAGATCCGCCCTTCCCCTAACCATAACAAAATGCGTGTAGTTGTGTCACTGTATCATCATTCCACTGCACAGCCCGGCACCATGTTATTGGATTACTTCGTAAATATTTTTGTATGGCATCGAAGTTAGGTTCTGTTTTACAAATATTGCTTTTGTTAGCCGCTGTAGTTTGCTCTTTACTCTCAACTGAAATGAATACTGCTGAAATTTCGGTGATAACTGCTCTTTGATTTTAATTAATTCTAAAAGGGGATTCGAGTAACCTAATAATAAACCTTCTATAAACAATTCACAGATATTTATTTATTCAGTATTTGAGAGCGTTGTTCTTGTCGGTGGAGTAATTATTATTTTCAGACTTGGTTTTTTGCTAGTGTTTGCTGTGTTTTTACCTTATTTTATGTCATGAAATCTGCCTTCTCGTGTAACTGGACTAAAAATGTTTTTTTTTTCGTTTTTCCGGTCCTCTACATACACAGATAGGTACAGGATTATTAGAAAGGGTGTGGTAAGCCGAAAAAGGCTACAACCCGAAAACGCGAAAAAGTATCAGCTGTTCCACAGAAAAAAGGCCAATGACCCTCGACAAAATGTATCGTTATATGGTAGATATACCAAAAACTCGTACGAAACGCTTTAATTCCACTTTTATTGTGCGCACTGCCAGAGTGTGGAATACTTTGCCCGAATGGGTGTTTCCCGATAGATATAATTTGGGTGTCTTCAAGTCGCGAGTGAATCGGTTCCTTCTAGGCAAGCGTGCTCCATCGTAGACCGCATCATTGCTTACCATCAGACGAGATGGCGGTCAAACGCAAGCCTATAAATGAATAAAAAAAAATGTATGGAACAGATGACTTTATTTTCGCGGTTTCCTGGTTGTTTACATGGTAAAAGTTGTTTATAATTATGAGTACTATGAGCCTTTTTGGCTTAGTGTACAAGTCCGGCTTGTCCCATTGTTGGGCAACGGTCTCCCTTCCATCTTTCCACACATCTCTATTTCTTGCCAACGCGGGCACATCCTTCTCAAAAGCGTCGAGTCCGTGACTTCCGAGGCCGGCCTATTGTTCGTTTAACATTTGAGACCTATTCAGAGCTGGTTTTAGCCCACACTTTAACCAAAATCTACTCCCAGACCACACCGACTAAAACCAATCTTAAATACAAATCATAAAGTACCTCAGTGGCTACGTAACCACTAAATTTGGACCCAAATTTAGACGGGTTTCCAAAATTAGTCGGTTATCTCAATATTAGTAAGGCGGACGCTAATCTCTCATTTCGCCATTTCGGCTTGACCTACAGAACCTACAGTCTTAGCAACACTGTGACAGAGTATCAAAGCTCATACAATTTGTAAAATTTAGGAAACTCAATTTCTGCCTGCTAGATTTTGTTTATTTTGCCGTTCTTAATTAACTAGGATTCAAGATTATTAATTCTAGAATGTAGGTGGAAACAGATCTTATAAAATTAAACAAAATTGCTTTACAAAGGACCTCCTTAAGAGGTGTGCGAAAGAATAGATTAGTTTTACAAAATTAATAAATTCAAATAACAAAGTTAATTCATTTAATAATAATGTCAAGGGTCAGATACAAAAGGCGATCATTCTTGACACGGCCCGCATTGTCAGGAGGTTCCTCACTCTGCAGCCTTAACCACCGGTAGCTTGGGACCTGCCCCGCTGCCGGCGGCACCCTAGGTTTAAGTTTTTATAATTTAGGTTTAGGTTTTTATATAAAAATATTGTAAAAATTTAAATTTAAGTAAATAAAGAACTCAATGAAAATTCGATAATATATACAAATACACATTATCTATTAAACCTTTCTTTCTCTTCTTCTTCTTTCTTAAATAGTTTAAATATAAAACGATCATAGTAACTGTCCCGCATTTACATTATTTTAACAAGTCTCACGACAGGCCAATTTGCTCTCTCTTCCTTTGAAGTAAAGTCAAGAGTCATTCAGCAACATTTAACTCCTCCATTATTCATACAAAGGTCGCGTAATTTTCTATTCACTTTTGAAGTTTTTCTCAAAGAACTTTATTCAGACGCGGCCACTGATAGTATATGCATATGCTAAATATGAAAAAGCTGAAACGCGGCCATTTTGAATTTTAGATTTTTGTTAGACAAATTCGTGGAAAATAAAAGCAAAGGGGTTTGTAAGTAGTTTGCTTTGACCCAGTTCTCGATATGAGTGAGTTAGCAAAAATGTTTAAAGCGTCAGAGAAAGTTTCGTTCTTTTAGAACTGAAAATGTTATGAAACGGAAAAACATGGCTTTCTTCAAGGATTTAAAATCACGTATTTATTTGATTTACTGTAACTTGGAGCTTACTAAGTTTATACAACTTTAGGTTCACTATGCGTTCTGTAACGACGAAGTATCAACTGTGGACCTAGCTCAAGTTCTGATGTAAAATATGTGGTAGTAAGCATTCGATAGAAAAGTGTACGCCATTTACGCCTGTCAATGGCGCTTTTGACGGGCGAAAATGGTGTACCTACTCTTTTCTCTATTTGCACCTATTACTGGAGTGCTTCTCGATTTTCGGCATCACACGTTTGCGGCTCAAAATCTTTGGCCTCGAATATCATAAGTTATCTATCTATCTATAAGTTTAAGCCAAATTGGTCTAACCGTTTTTAAGTGATGCGATTACCGTCTATCTTCAACAAACAGCATTTTATTTTCATTGCAAAGATAATTGAAAATTCTTTGAATTAAATTTGAATTTCTCACCGTGTTAAATAATGGCAAGATAAAGTTTATCCGAACAAATCCAATAACAACGAAATTTACAAAGCAACATAAAATAATATTATGAAAGAGAAATTGTGTTAAAAAGTCAAAATATATTTTCTTCATGAAAATAAGAGAAAACTATAACCAATCCTCACAATATTTACCCATTCGAGTAGAAATATAACCACTATAATATGAACCCACCAACCTCAATATATATTCATTTTGTGCCACACATTCTCTTATTAACCTCACTCACACATAGAAAACATCTAAATAAAATTACACAAAAAGATATTTTCCACCACTTTCACGCATTCACGTCGCGCCTTACAATATTTCGCGGCATTTATACATATACAATATAACATTTTTGTTGGTTTTCTTTCCTTATCTTGGGGCCGTTTCTGGCCATTGCTGCTCTAGGGATCAAAAGAGGCCACGGAAGGGTGTTTTATGATTTATTATAGCACGCGTCGAGAAGGACAGGCTTGTGTTGCGACCCTCATCAAGCTGTGAATGGATATTTTGTTTTCCATACCTCTTTATTTGGACTGCTTGGCACTGATAGAGGTTATTTACCCCGCTTATAAAAAGATAAAAACGATGAGAACTTGTTTTAAAACGGATTTGTGGACATTTTCATTTTTCATTTACATGACGCGTTCTTTTTCTTTGATAGGCTTCCGTTTGACCGCCATCTCGCCTTATGGTAAGCAACGACGCGGTCTACGATAGAGCACGCTTGCTTAGAAAGTACTAATTCACTCTCGACTTGAAGACACCTATATTATAGCTAACGGACAAGCACTTAGGTAGAGAATTCCACAATGCTACGGGTACCATTTTCATAAAGGTTGGAATGCTTGTAAAGCAACAATCCTTTGCTTCAGTACATCACTAAAACAAAATCATAAAATGTCACCACACAATATGTCCTTGAACACACAAAATGCCAAAACAAATTTATTAAAAAATAGCATTCAATCTCGTCGACAAATCAACCGAATCATAATAAAAAATGGATCACATAGAATCCGATTAGAGTCAGCTGTCAAAAATAAATAGCAATACCGAAATTAATAAATTAATAACGGTATCGGTGTCCAGGCTACCGGAAATATTTAATCGCTGTGATGGTTTCATTATTAAATTCGATATCGCAATTAATCGTCGATAAGCACAATCTGTTTTCAGGGTGACGAGGACTAAATAGGACAAAAACAAATTTACCGGTATAGAAGTAACCGCATCCTGTTTATCGTTCATCCAGTCAAATAAAAGCCTATTTTTTTTGTTTTCGTTTTCTCTTCATTTCATTTTCTTTCAAACATTCATTTTTATTCGTTTTTTTTTAACATCAATGTTTTTATCTAATACCCTATTATACCGTAGGTACTTAAAACTCCACATTATAACACAGACTGAACTCCATAATGTATTAAAAAAACCCGACTCGAACCTATTTTTAACGAAAATAGTACTATTACCGCCAACCATAAATAATATAATAACTTATGAGTTAATTCTAATGGACTCGACTAACGACTTACTAATTTTACGTTTTAGTTACATCGTTAAAACTGCGAGTGAAAACCATTTTACTTGCCTTCTTGGCGTCCTTGATTTTTCCGTGTTTTTGACGCTGGTTTTTGTGTCAATTGCTTGCTTGTTAAATGTTATTAACTGAAACTGGAAACAAACTGTGCTCATTAAAATATTCAGGTAACTCGGTCCTTGGACGGCTCTTGACTTTATTTACTCGAGTGAATCGATTGGGAAAATTATTCAAAATAACTGGGACAATAAATCATTCAGATAGCTTTCTGAAGTTAGCCCTTCCGGTGGCAAACAATGTTGTTATCTCGGTTCAACGTTTAACCATTTGGTTTATGGACGAGTTAATTTTATACACCCTTTCCTGTTATCTTACTCGCTCTAACTTTTTGTAGTGGTAGAAGGTGTGGGGAAGTACCACACCTTTGCCAGTTATTTTGCCGCGAAGCAGTAATGTGCAAATGTTACTGTGTTCCGGGCAATGTTTCCAGATAAATTTTAGGGAAAATTGGAGATTCAGTATCTTATATCTCAGCGTGACGAACGCAGTGAGCGCAGCCAAGACCCTACGGTCTTGAATTTTAAGAGTCCAAAATTCTGGGAGGCGCACACATGTTATGGCCAAACATGACGTTTAACATCAGGTGAGCGATATGCTTGTCTCGTCACTCAAAATAAAAACTCTTTTTAGCATAAATTTATTTCAAAGCGATAGATTTCAATTTCAAGAGATTTTCATACTCACCTTATAATATTATATCTTCCCAAGATTAATAGCAGCTCCATCAAATAGCATACAGGGTGTCAGGTAACTTCAGCGTTATCTCGGTTATTAATGTATTCGATGCTTCAACTGTATCTGATCTGTCCAATTCGAATTAATGGTGGCATTAGCAAGCAATTTCGTTTTGTTTCCTTCTGGCCGTGAGCTGCGAAATAGATGGAAAGTTCTTTATTGCATAGCCCGTTCGTTATCAGATCGTTGGCAGCTGTAGTTTTTACATCAGTATCCGAAAGTGGATATTAAAATGGTAGGCTGCTTGTTTGTTTTGTTCGTTTTTTTAACTTAAAAGAAAATGTATACCTACAGTTAGAAAAAAGATCAGATAGAAAACGTTCTTAATAAATTTAGAAAAACACTTAATTTATTACAAACTACACTATTTAATGCGTTAAAACCGAGATCAGGTTTTTCGAGACATAACTACTCATAATATAATAATTCGCTGCGCACGAACACACGAAGTTAGTAGCTTTTCTTAAGTTCATTTTCCACCCTGTATACAGGGTTATAAAGAAAGGGTATCCTAAGCCGATACAGGCTCATAGTACTCATCATTATGAACAACTTAACTAACTAATAACTAAGAGACCAACCTGGCATTCGCGAAAAAAAGTTGCTGTTCCATACATTTTGTCGAGTGTCACTAACATTTTTAACCGACTTCAAAAAAGGAGGAGGTTCTCAACTCAATTTTTACGTGAGTATTCTCGTTTTAATAATACTAAAATCTGCCAAAAATGGTTGATTAAAATTTTACCGCTTTCTCAAGGTTTGGGGAACTCCGGCCCTAATCAATTAGGCATGTCATTAGTGGTTCAATTACGTGTCTATAGAACAAAGAATTTCGATTTCGAAAAGAATTTGGTACACAGAATATTTAGTAGTACCTACTACAATAGTAGTACAATAAGGGAGGAATCAAATTGCTCGGAAAGAATTCCGGGAATGCTTTCAGGACTGAAGGACTGCCGTAATGATCTACTTGTACGGGAAAAGACATTTATAGCATCAAGGAGGTCGTATTGTTTACTGAAATCAGGTTGCAAAGCGGAAATGAATAATTTACTAGTTTTTTATTGAAAAAGGAATAAATTCCCGTATATCAGTTTGTCATCTTATTATCCTATTGGGTCTTATTATACTACTTTTTTATCGGATGGAACAGAATGCCTTTTTTCACAATTTTTGTCTTCAAGTAACTGTATTTGTTGGAGATGGCGCAACACTTCGCAATGTTTAATATTAGTTGAGTTACCTTACTTAAGAATTCGCTAGCTGCGGCTTGTGTTCAGTTGTGGAAGTTGTGTCTTACGCATAAATATCTCGGGGTGTTTATCACAAGATATCCCAGGTATAAATGCGTATGAATCTTGACTTTGAACGTTATATATTGCATTTCGATTATCTAGCAATTAACAAAGCAAAACGTGCCATACCAGTACATCACAATACAGCGTGAAGTCATCTCTATCACATAGATAAAAGATCAAAAAGTAAAAAAGACTATTTGTTTTTCATTTTCATATGTAGGTTTTTAGTAAAATATGAAACCATACCTTTGCTAACAGCTAAATACTTTCCATCAAAATAAAAATCTATTCCATACGGCATTCGCGATTTATCACAAAAACAAACACGACAAAAAGTACCACACCCCAAAAAAGTTACAAAAGCAAATGGGACGAATTTGTCAACCCGAAAATAGGAACGAATACAACGTTTTATCGTTCGCTACAATGGCTACATCCATTCCGTAGCTCGTAAAATAATAATTAAAAAGCAAATGGAGTCGTTCTGACGTGGGTGCCGCGTAAGGCATGGTTTTCTTTAAATGGCTTGAGAGTGCCCAGCGCTGCTTATGGAGCGCTCGTAGCGTACCTAGACTATACTTATTGATGTTTGTATCCAATCCCCGATGTTAATGGGTTGATTACACGTAACGAGTACAGTTGCGAGACAGTGCCCGCGGCCGAGTACTCGGTTTGTATAAACAGTTTGACGAGGCGAAACAGTCACTAGAGCCATGATTTGTTTGCTCGGTCGAGTATGCTCATTTACTGTCTCGCCACTGTATTCGTTGCGTGTAATCAAACCATTAGCAACAGACACAGTCAGTCTTTGGATAGATTGGCATTTACAATTAAGCGCTACCGTGAATCAGAAACTACATTGCATTGTAGGCTCCGGTTATTTGTTCTTTAACAACAATTACAAACTAAGTCAAGAGGCCATCAGGCGGCCTTAAAACTCTGACGCCAGGGCTAGCCTTTCGGCCTATATGAGCTTACTTACTTATTTACCGTTTATGGGACAGTTAGGACGTTATCGAACTGAAACCACCACCCCCTTATTAATAAACGTGGGCCTTTGCATAATTACTAAAGAGCTGTCTTTTGTCTTGTTCGATCGAGTTCATAAAGAAAGGAAGAAAAAGACAACGGAGTTACGAGCCACAACGCGGTTATTAATAAAGGTGGTCCATGCACACTATCTTTAAAAATGAGTTCAGTTGTACGTTTAAAGATTTTTAAAACAATTAGCTCTGCCCGCGATATTAGACGCACGGTGATGATAATGAAAAGTAGACGTTTCTTTTTTGTGCCATAGTGTTTGCAATTTTGTGAATTCTGATGTAAAGCGTAGCCACCAAAAACTCACTTTGTCATATAAAGTTAAAATGTGTTACATGTGTAAAGTTATTTTATGCACATGATGCATTCTCGGCTGTTCATACGCAGATAAACTATAAATAATATTAATTATACAAATTTTAATACTCAGATGAATGCTCAGATTAATTAATTCTAAACGTTCGTGATATCGAATCTAGGTAGTCCAATATTTCGCTGTGCCAAAAAAATTTTATTGGTGTCTAGAAATTGATAATTTAATTAATTGTATCTTTAAATTACCATGATAAATTACTAAGAAAAGAAACACTATGGCATAAAATAATAAAATTTTAACCGTTAAAACGGCTGAATCTATTTTGAAAAGGCATTTCTAAGACCACCGTTAGAAAATCTGCTATAAAAAAACTAATCTAAATTGGTCCACCCGATTAAGAGCTACTTTGTCTCAGATAGACATGTTACCGGCCAAACCCGATTTTAGGACAGACTAGTTTAGCCTAGGCTATACTAGTTAATCCTATCGCGTATAGGAAGAACTAGTTAGCCTAGGCAAAACTAGTTTGTCCCAAAATCGGGTTTGGCCGGTAACAGACACACATAGTCACACATAGGTATACCCCAACACACACAAACACACTTTTTTTGAGTCGGGGGTAAAAAAAGCATTTAATAAAAAATTTACAGAGACATCTCCAATGAATTGTATCTTCAAATTACCAATTCAGTGAATACAACCCCTTTAACCCAGTCACTAATTTAGGTACTCTAATATTTCACGATATCAAAAAAAGCATCTGAACAAGAGTTACAAAGTTTAATTAATTGTTTTCAAATTACCAATTCAGTGAGTACCGACCCTTAACCTACTGGCATCTGGGCTACATTTCCGTTTTCAAACTATTTATAGAAATGTATTATGAGAGAATCGGCTTCCAATACGAAATCAATATCACGGTGAATGATAAATATAAAATGAACTGAGTGTTGCCGTATTACACGATTGCTGTTTTAATACTTTTTATAGATGAAAATTTAAATAATTTGCAGTTTTAACACTTATTTTCACACTTGAAAAGTAAAGTACAGTAGTTTGGTTTTCAAAAACGGATTTATTCGAGAAAAGATTTAATATTAATGAATACATATCTATTAACTCTACGAGTAAGATGACAAAATGAATAAATTTTGTCGTCTTTGTTTAGACCACTTCCTTGAAAATTTTAGCTAGATTGGTTTAGCCGTTTTGTTGTGAAATGCTAACAAAATTAATAGAGAGAAGAGTTTTAAGCAAGTTTTATATTACACAGCTTTCTCCAATATTGCGCACCCCTCTTTTCTATTTCTCTATGTATCCTCTCCGTCCTAAGGTTACCTGTAAGAGGTCGCTCTTAGCGATAAAGCCGCCACTTGTTACACAAGTTTTAAGTGTTTTTATCCTTTTGTTTGAATTTCTAGTGTTAACAATAAAGAGTATATCTATCGCAGGACTCCATCTTTTCTCTTTAGTTTTTTTTGAGAAAACATCGGAGTCGGACGTAATTTTAATCTTAGCCATATATTGTGGAACGTAAGACTTCTCCCCATCAAAATGTTTACAAACAAGATATCAGCACTATTAGCCAAGCCGACCCGCGAACGGTTTATAAGCATCCGTAACCAATATTTCATCCTCTTTCAAACAATGTAATTTTTCATTGTAATAAAACTAGTAAGAGGTTTATCTACTTAGTATTGTGACGCAAGCAGTTTTTGGGCTATTCTAGGATCTTTCTATTTTAGTTACACTATTAAATTATAATAATTTCGTTTATTGAGGAACACAAAGAATTTGTAACGACGAGAAATCGAAGATATCATAAGATAACATAAGATATCATAAGGTATCATAAGATAATTGAACTCCATTGTTGTTCTAAATTGTCTGTAGAAATAAGTAAACCAACTTAACATTGAATAATAATTCTGTAATAAACAACAAACAAATAGATTTGCAGTAATTAATCTGCTCTTGCAAGTAACTAACTGTATTCATTGTGGATTCATTATATAATTATATAATACATGCTATAATTTACAGAGCCTTTAAACATGACGCCAATGCTCTTCGTTTGTTTCAATTTATATATCGACATACTCGTAATTTTGAGAAGTAGTACTTATTAGTTTCACTGCTATAACTATTTAGCCACGTCTTCATGTTTACACATATAAAAACATGAACACACACATAAACATAAACACACACATTTATATTCTGAGGATAAAATTTATTTTTTAACTTAATAAACAAAACCCCAAAAAATATTTCGTAATATAGGAAAATCCATCAATTCTCCGATTGTTCAACGCTTCGACTAAATTCCTGTTTCCTTTTTTCGCAGGTCGCGGAAAATGCTGAACGCCAATCAACGGTACTAATGAAGCAATCCGCAGACGGGATATTAGAGTAGCAGCCGCTCGAACAGCCTTCCGAGCGTAATAAAACAACACCTCGATTCATACCAAAGAAAAGACAAAGGATAGCAAACTGTATCACCAAAGCGAAAGAACGAGATTCCCATCAACGCATGCACAATCCAATGGCTCTGCTCGGAATTGGAAACTCAATCCAAGCAATATGTCAATTAAAGCCCATTCTCGAATGTAATCGACGACGCCATTCTAAAACCAAAAAGCTGAACGACGAGGTTTTTCAAACCTGACTGACAAATCGCTTTGTTCAACAAGTTTACATAGAGATAACTAAACTAATGTATGGTTACGATAAAAGCGGGAACCAGTTGATCGTCACCCCACCCAGGGACTCGTATGGCGACCTCAGGTCATAACTCTCACCGTGCACTGCCTAGCTTTGTTACTTTACCTTCGTGTCTTCTCACACTAGTGTCTATTCTGTTGCAACCTGAAGTGGCACTCGCCGCTGACTTCAACGACTCTATTCCGGAATACTTCTCCAATGCCAACTCGACGGTCAACTGGACCCTTCCGGAAACCAACGGAACTTCCAATCCACATCAACACATCAAACACTATAAGTACTCCATTCCTGTAACTATATTCCTCGTCATCGTTTTCTCGACTGTCATCGTTGGCACGATCATAGGTAACGTGCTTGTTTGCGTCGCAGTCCGATTAGTGAGGAAGTTGAGAAGACCTAGTAACTATCTGATAGTGTCGCTGGCAGTGAGTGACCTCTGCGTGGCATGCTTGGTGATGCCAGTTGCGGCAGTTTACGATATCATGGGAACGTGGCCTCTCGGACCTGTGATTTGCGACTTTTGGGTGTCAAGCGACGTTCTATCCTGCGCAGCTAGTATACTAAACCTGTGCATGATCTCAGTGGACCGATACTACGCTATAACAAAGCCTTTAGAGTACGGCGTGAAGCGAACGCCAAGGCGGATGCTGTTCTGTGTGTTTGTCGTATGGGTGGGTGCAGCGTTTATATCTCTCCCGCCGGTTCTGATACTGGGAAATGAGAAGTCTGAGACGTCGTGTTCTGTTTCTCAAAATCAAGCGTACCAGATATACGCAACGTTTATGTCGTTCTACTTTCCGCTGACGGTGATGGTTGTGGTGTATTATAAGATATTTATGGCTGCGAGGAGGATCGTGAAGGATGAGAGGCGAGCGCAGTCGCATTTGGAGACGCACTGCTACTTGGAGATTAATGTGAAGAATGGGGGTGCGGCTGAGGCGAAGCTGCTGGGGAATCAGACGCCGGTGCAGCCGCCGCCCAGGGGATCCACGGCAAGTACTAATACAACTGTAAGTAGTCGAGTAGTTTACGGTATTTTCGGAGTTATAACATTTTTGACGTGACAACGTCTAATAAATCGATGAACGCCGACTGCACGCACGAAAAAGTGCCCCGTTACGCTCATTGTAACGTTATGATCGGAGCGAGAAAAGTAAAAAGTATGCAATCATTTCATCAATGTATTGTTATGACGTTGTCACGTTAAACTATCGTCCGTAAACCGACTTTACAGACAACCAATTTTTTTTAATGGTGAAATTTATTCATCACCAAAAATAAGTCCATATATAAAAAGCCAGGCCTTGGCCCTGCAAGGAGACAATACGAGCTAAATTATAATAATAAACTACAACATTCTAGTGTTCGTTGAATAGAATAATTTTAGAACGTAGGTACCAAGAAACAGGCCGTAACATATTTGTGGAAGTAATATTACATATGGGCTCAAAAACGAATTATTCTAATTAAAATACTTAATATCACTTACATTTTCCAGCTCTACCTACTAAAATAATATTAAATGTTTATTAAATTCTTATTAAAAAAGATACAGCCATAACTATTGAATCTGAAATTTTAGGCCACCTGGAAGTCTCTGAAATGGCTTAGCAGCTGTAGTTAAGAAGTACTACCCTTAATTAACGTATCATCCGACGGTAACCCTCAATTAAAAATAACATGATCAATATTTTGTTACAGTGTAGCGTAGAGAAAACGGAGAGTACAATCGGGAGATGCTTCAGTGGCCAGCGGAAGTCCAACGAATCCCAGTGCCCGATGCTACAGCAGAACCGCACCCCCACTAAGCCGATACACACTATAAACAAGTCCCCAACATCACTAACCCCTACCACTAAACCACAAGGGAAAGAAAAAAGGAGGACTTCCTCGGAAAGCAATCAAAAACTGACGACGAATAGAATCCGATCGTCTCTATCGACTTTTGCTCAAAAAAGCCACATCGCCAAAGATTTACTGCACGTCCAATCGCCGCATCAAAAGAAACTAAGGTTTCAGCTAGCGAAGGAACGCAAGGCGTCCACGACGCTCGGGATCATAATGTCGGCATTCGTGATTTGCTGGCTCCCGTTCTTCGTCCTGGCCGTAATCCGGCCTTTTGTCGAGGAGGACGCTATCCCCGACGCAATAAGTGCGCTTTTTCTATGGCTGGGCTATTTCAACAGCTTACTCAACCCTGTGATTTACGCCACGCTCAATAGAGATTTCAGGAAGCCATTCCAGGAGATCCTCTTCTTCAGGTGCGGGAATCTGAACCATATGATGAGAGAAGAGTTTTACCACAGCCAGTACGGTGACCCAGACCAGCATTACTGTGTTAACACGACCACAAAGTTGCATAACTACGACGAAGGAGTAGAGATAGTATCAGCCGTCGATCGCGAGGAGACCAGGGCGTCGGAGAGTTTCCTATGATTGTCGATGCACGAGGTCCCTCGGGATCTAGATACTGTGATCTAAATAAGACTTTTTAATATTAAAACCGAGGTCTAAACAGTGTTAGAACATAAACTTGAAATGAAAGGCTGTTTCAAACAACTAGTCGTTACTTATTGTGAATAACTTGACGATTCAATGATTCCCTGAATTGTAACTAAAATAATTGTAAATTTTAATATTATATTAAGCTAAAATTGTATATTTAGACGGTGGATGGTTTAGTGAAGTGCTTAGAATGACCAAAGAGGTATAGTATTTAATTTATGTAAATTCTACTAATAGTGCAAGAGGTTAGTTGTAAATTGTTGTGAATTTAATAAAGTTTATAATGTAAATTTAATCGTGTAATATAATATTGAAATAAAGTAGTCAGACGTATTAATCCATGTGATAGTAGGAATAGAATTCATAATTTAATAACTATATAAAATTCTCTATGTATGTGATGGAATAACTATTGAAATTGTAAGTAAGGCACTGTCTAAAAAATTGCAGACATTTTTAAATTCTGTGCGTGCAGTTATGTTATTTTCAAAATAAATATTTATATATGTTATGGTGTAATAAGTTGCGTACGACCCGTGAAGGTGTATTTCGGTATTAATAAGTAAAAATTCATTTTAAAAAAATGTGTAAATTAAATTTTAATAGCGTTAAAATAAGCTTATACCTGTGGTAAAATCGGCACACAACTGAAAGATCAGCTCACATCAAATAGATAGTTACCAGTTTGTGATTTATAATCTTCAATGTTATTTAAAGTCAATTGATATTTCTGATTTCTTGTGTGAACAATAAATTTATTTATATCTCAATATTGCCAGTTCTCAAAAATTTCTAAAAGAAATTGTACATCAAATGATCAATATGACTTTGAATTTTCTTTATAGATATACTCTAATTTATTATTTTGTCTGTTTTTTTATTATTATTTATTTTTACATCGAACTAGGCATGTGTTTTTTGCTATAGCTTCATCCTCTCGCGGGTCGACCACTTACACGCGTCGGTGTCACTTTGCAATATTCATTTCACTATTGTACAATAGTACGTAATAAATAAAACATGGTGTTAGTGTAAAATAACGTAATTTAATAGTTTTAATGTGAATAATAATTATCCAATGATCATATTTTAGTTTCAAATTTTCGTTTTCACTTTTCAAAACTAGAATTATTAAAGAACAATAGGCACTGCCAATGAAAGTAATAATAAATGTTATTATTAAACAATAGCATTATTAATAATCGGGATTAAATTTAATAATTAATATTAATTAAAACTTGACGTGTAATTTTTTAAATTGCCTACAAAATACTTCTGGTTTTTTTGCCATCATTGTTTTTATTTGTTTATTTTTTTCACGACACCAGTTTTTCATACGAGTATTAGCGTTAAGTCTTATTGTGTTTTTGTATTTATACTTTCGAATTTAATTTGAAAATTGGATTGTTTGGTCTTTAATAATTTTCAGCTCCAGTTTCACTGACTGTGCTGAGTTTAGTGAAGCGAAATAAAAATCGCGAAAAACTACAATGTAAAAAGGGTAATGTCGAGGGTTTGATTTTAATCAAAATGAGTAACAAAAACATAAAGTTTGACAAAAGGACAGTTTAACAAGGTTTAACAACGATTTAAAAGATCGTAATGAAAATAGTGTAGGTACCCGTGACGCCTCCGGTGTTACAAAAATTACTGACATCAAATTTGGCTTCACACAACTAGCGCATTCAGCCAGTAGACATTGTGAAACTGGAGCATAACGACTAAATAATATAAATTGTAATTAATCTAACTTAAATATAAATTGTCACTGTTGTAAATATTGTTGACCATAATTATTATCAATATATTAATATTAAAACTAGTATAAGATAAAATAATATGGCAGTAAACGTGTGGGGAAACTACGCTTGGAAAAAATTATTTGACAGATTTGATGTTTATGAGATAAAAAAATAAAGCTGCGGGAAAACCTGCGCGTCGGTTATGCGGTAAGCGGGACGCAAAGCGGGAGCGTCTACAACGCGGAAAACGTCCTTCTCACCTACGTCTCTAGGACACAGATTGTAATAAAGTAAATAATTGATATGTAAATAAATAAATTGAGTTCGGGAATACCGAGTGGCTAGCCCTAGCGACATAGCTTTTAGATAACCCAAAGGCCGCAGAAGTCGTTATTTATTAATACAGAATAGATACTATTAATTCTGGTGATAGTCGAGCACCGAATTTCATATACGCATTACCCTTTGCCGGCATGGACGCTCTGTTTATGGTCGCGCAAATACACAAGACGTTAAAAAATATGAGCAGCGTCTCCCGCATTGCTGACAGTCCCACATCGCGTCCCGCTTTCCGCGTCGCTCACGCACAGGTCTGGCCGTAGCTTAGATTTCTTCATGTAGTTTCTTTCCATTGTGGATATATTGTGGTTGATTATGTATATAAGTATTTAAAACCGCATTAATCGATTTAGAATTAAATATTTTGTAAAATAGATACCCAATATATTTAAATTTATAAATTGTCTAAAAGTCTACCGCATGACTAAATGTCGATGAATTAAATACTTCCTTTGTATGCTATTGCAAAATTATGTAATTTTTGCTGACAAAATCTACGCACTTGTCTGTAATTTTGTTTCATATATTTACATTCTACATGGGTTTAATATATCGAATTATTGTAACTATAGTAAACGTGTGTATCTAACAGCTATAAAAATTCATGTCAATAGTTCGACAACATGTGGTAGCGTTTAATTTTCTATTTTTGTGGGAAAATGCCATTTTCTGCCTCAAAAGTCTGTTGTAACATTACTCTTTTATTTCTGAAACAGATCACGTTTTGTATTTCTGATTGACCTTAAAATCGTCTTTTTATTTTGTCTTCACCAATGAGTTAGGGTCACAGACTAACGGCTTTATCGTCTAACTGGCATAATAATCTGAATCCATTTTAACACTTGGCACTTAGAGCCTAGCCTAGTTATACAATAAAGCTGCTGTACCAGACTTGAATGTATATATTGTATATATTTAACTCTAATTGTACTACAAATATGTTACAGTATTTCAAAAAGTCAAAATCCAGCAATTTTTTGTGTGAAATTATGAAATCACATAATTTTAACTTCTTTTACAAGCTACTTGATAATGTACAATCAATATTATGACGTATTAATGGCCTCATAGAGTACAATTACAATTTGCGTTTGCGAATCGATCTTTGTATGAAAACAATACTGTATTAGACAATACTTTGATTTAAACCATATAATACCTTCTTACAATTATAGGTAACTTACTTTACTGTACCTACAGTTGTCTCTTCTGTACGTTTATTATCACCTATTTATTCTGTGCCTGTACGGAAAATGAACAGACGTTGTTTGAAGGCACTGCTATGCTTGAAGAACAATGCCGAAGTCCTGTACATCGAATTTCCTGTCAAATGTATTTTTGTCTACTTATCTCTTATAAAGGCAAATGTTCAAAGCTAATATAAATATTTTATACGTAAATAAAATGGATAATTTTGTCTGTGATTGATTTAATTACAACAAAATGTCTTCTTTTTTACAAAATAATTAATAATTAATTACAAGTAGCCAAATCATTCGCATGTAAAATCTGTACAGGATTCTTTCCGGCTTGTTTTTATAACATAATTTTACGAATAACATGTTGTTAAGGGGTCGTTCATTATTCACGTGATGTTTTTAGCAACTTTTTCATTCCCCTCTCCTTCCTGGTGATATGTGGTGAGGTTATAAAATTACCCACTCTGAAACGTAGTTAAAACGGAGCCCTAAAACGTAGTTAGTTACTTACTGCGTTAGTTAACTTAAAAGTGTGCTTCTGATCTGCATGATCTTATTCCCTCTAGCCCTTTCTACTATCGGTCTACCAAGGGCACTAAAAAGCGTCACCGTTTTATGGTTGATATACCAAAAACTCGTACGAAACGCTTTTATTTGATTACACCTTTATTGTGCGAACCGCTAGGGTGTGGAACGCTTTGCCTGAGTGGGTGTTTCCCGATAGATATAATCTAGGTGTCTTCAAGTCGCGAGTGAATCGGTTTCTTCTAGGCAAGCATGCTCCATCGTAGACCGTATCGTTGCTTACCATCAGGCAAGATGACGGTCAAATGCAAGCCTATTGCTGAATAAAAAAAAAATTAAAAAAAAGCTGTTCCCTTTTCGTACAGGTTTCAGAAGAATTTTTGATATTGTATTCGACTACTTGTGTAATAATAATTTTGGGGCTAAAGACAAAAGCATATTATCTAAGAGAACAATATTATATTTGCTCACTGTCCAATAAAGTTTTGTTCTCATATAAGCATTGTATAAGTTTCTGCCCTTAAATACCTTTGTTAAGGGGAGTAACGCACCGCTAAGTTTCCGTACAAAGTTGTTAAGTAACTACCGATATACCGGAACAGGAAAATATTTATTTAAAAACGCTTCCAAGTAACTATTCACATTAATAACTTGCAAAAGTACTTGTGCATTTTATTTTTGCCCTATTAATATAATGGTTTCGAATAATAAATAAAATGACATAGAATCAGTTTTAATAAAACAACTACATAAATGTTATCCAGGTCGAAGAAATTTGTAAGTTTGGAAATTAAACGGTACGTTATCCCTTTACGGTCTACAGATTGTTGTTTGTTGAATGTCGTTGTCAAATATCGATTAAACCCTTAAAGATATGTACATAATTCTATATTTAAACTTTGGTGAGTCTAACCTTATGACCCGTTCCGTAAAGAAACAAATCTAATAGAAGCGGCGCAAACCATTGCCATCTCACTCGCACAATTGCCCAATATTGCTAGTGCGACGGAGAGAACATGATTAGCGCTGATTCGTTTAGATTTGTTTCTTAATTGACGCGGCTTATACTTTATGTTATACTAGGTATAACTCGATTTAGTCCCAAACCTAATATAAGTACCAAGTATTGTAAATCTGTATAAAATGTGAAATATTCTATTCATTTTCCTATCTTAGAATCGTTGTAATTTTCTTATGTAGGTAGGGTCTAACGAGAGACGTAAAATAAAAATTAGATTTGAAACGCATTTTCATTTAACATCTACCTTTATTTAGGTAGGTACACCGAAATTCATTCTCCAAACCTAATACAGGGAAAATAAAACGGTGTAGTAAATCAAAAAGGGCTTATAATAGTAATTATGAACCATTTTCAGTGTGGAAACAACCCTGAAATCGATAACAGAAACTGAGGTGTGCCAAAAAAATGTCAAAGACAATGAAAATGTATGGAACAGCTGATTTTTTTTTTCAGTTTAATGGTTGGTCCCATATTATAAGTTGTTTACAATTCACAATCAGTAGTTTTCGGTATAGCACACCCTTTCTTCACAATTCTGTGGGCATATTTAGAATTTGCAATTGCAACCATTTTTTTTTTTATACTGAATAAATCCTCGTTTGACCACCAACCCGCCTGCATGTTAGTAAGCGACGAAGCACGCAGATTTCGAAGATACCTATTCACTCTGACCAATTCAAAAATACGCGACATAACTCACCAAAAATTAGCTGCAAATTCTGTTTTGAATGACTAAAATAAACGAGCGATCGAAAACGCTCGCTCCATCATGCGTCATCGGTTAGCTCATTACAGAAAATACAAAAATTGTATTAGTGTAAAATTCTACGACACTGATGAGTCTTGCCTTGAGTTTTTTACGAAGCCACATGAGTGGAGTCTATGGGCAAGGCATAAGCGGCTAGAAAAATCTAAAACAATTACGGACTTACATAAGCCAAAAAAAAGTTAATAAAAACTTTTTAAACTTTGTTTATAGGTACCTAAACGTTGCTTAGTTCGACAAATTACACTAAACTTTTGCGCAAACTCTAAATATATTTTTTTATATATTTTTGCGACCAAAAAAGAGTCGATAGTCTTTAAACGGCTGAACAAATTGTTTTGGAACCATAGCGAAGAACACTCTTGATAAAATACCCTTTCAAATAAAAAATCTAAATAAGTTCCGCCGTTTGGAGTTTACGATGCCACAAACAGACACAAAGATGTAATACATTTTACTTACAACTTTTTGCATCTGTAATTAAAAAAGTAATACGCAGTACTAACGAATATTACTTAACACAACGTACTATTTATAAGTAGGTAACAGTCTGTTAAGTTAAGACGCTCATGCTATGCTTTTTTGTCTACAAAATAACACTAAAACTTCCGCAACAAAACATAGTTTCAATACACATTTTTGGGCGAAACTCATATGAAGGAGAGCCGATTCCAGCAAACGTGTATTAAACAATGTTTTGTGTAGAGATTTGTATAGGGTGTAGACCAAAAGATGAGTCTGTAGATATTCAAGAAGCTCAAGATATAATTTGTGTGTCTTCAAGTCGCGAGTGAATCAGTTCCTTTAAGGTGCTCCAACGTACACCGCATCGTTGCTTACCTTCAGGCAAGATGGCGGTCAAACGCAAGCCTATAATTGAAAAAAAAAGCACCTTAGTAAAACATCTTTAACCCCAGAAGTGTCAGGTTACAACAACTGAAAACTGAAAACTGAAAAACTGACCTGAAGCACCGATAAATCCACAGTTTTTCACTATAAAGGGTCAAACTCATCTTTAGCGCTTGAAAAAGAACTAAATATTTTGCAATAAAATATAGGTTGATTAAATTGATAATTAGGTAAAATTGATTAGTCTAAATGACACTTAAAAAAGGCCACGCAGCCACTGTGGTTCAGTGTGCTCGCGATGCAACAAACCGCCAGAAATGGAGAAGCATTGCGAGACGTGCAGCAGCAATGGAAGGGGGCGTCGACGACGGCGAAGAGCCTCCGTGTAACATTGCAACCACGACCACTCTGCCGAGAGTGAACGACTAAGAAGAAGAAGAAGAGAAATTACATTTTTGTAGAATCCGCGATCGCTCGTACCTTAGCGCGAAGTGTCACTACCCGACGCTATACCGTGTTACCTAGCAGTTTTTAACCAAGTTTTCAACACTTTTATAATTATAAACACCATTAATATTCTTTTTCTGGGATAGCCATTAATTTACCTTCGTACTAAAATTAAGGCGTGAACTTTGCGCCCAAGTCAGAAATCAGAAATGTTTATTGACCTTAAATAATGTTGAATGTTACTTTACGTCACGTTTAAAAAGATTTTTACTATTTAAGAATTAATTTAAACGAAGTTAACAAAGCTTACTTGTACAAAACTTTAAAGAGTAATGAATTAAATAATTGAACATTATAACGTTTATTCTTTCGACAAAAGTTGGGCTTTAGTTCATGGATATTTTTTTTCTAAAGTATTGATGTCCTTGTCTAATAAGTTGCAATGACAAAGACAGAATCATATTTAGTCAGTTTAGATCTGTCAAATAAAGTCTTCAAACTTGGACTCATTGTGTCTTCGCCTTAATAGAAACAATAAGAAAAATCATGGCCACATGCTTAGTAATAAATAAATTAGTTACCAAGCAATTAAGTTAGTTTTAAATTACTTATTAGCCTGATGCTAGATTGTCATTTTAGAAAAAAAAGTGTTCTTTAGGCGTTTCTTAAAAAAACAAAAAAAAAATACACAAATTGCTCAATTCATTATCTTCTTATATATAAAAATGAATCGCTGTTCGTTAGTCTCGCTAAAACTCTGGAACGGCTGGACCGATTTCGCTAATTTTGATCTTGATATATTTGTAAAAGTTCAGGGAAGGTTTAAACGGTGATAAACATGAATAATAAGTAAAGAAAAATACTAAAATCGACAATTTAATTTTCCAACACAAACTGTTCCTACCTGTGAAACATTTGATGTTCGGTACGGTTAACTCGGAATGTGCGATCTCTTTTGTCTTTTTAGAAATAAAAAATAGTGTCACTTGGTTGTCAAATATTTATAGGTGTGTTCAGAAATTGGTCCGATCTTTTTGGTCTGCTTTGTTGTTTTTTTTTTTTTTATTTTGTTTGCTCTAATACAGGGAAGGTTTAAAAGTTAAAAAAAAACAGCGGGTGAAACCGCCGGGGGTCAGCTAGTTTTAGATAAAATATTAAGTTCTTAGACAGTAAGAGTATGAAAATATTAGTAAGTAAAGGTATGTAGGAGGATAGAAACAAAATTAATAAAATACTATTGTTTTAGAAGTAAAATTATCCAATAAAGGCAGAAAAAAGGGTTACTAGAAAGAGGGTATTTTAATATGGGATAAGTCCCATATTAAAAATAACCTTTTTCTAGAAATAATGTATTAAATCTTCGAGGAAAGTGCTTTGATCGGGCAACCTGTACAGAAAAAGAAAATTATATTTATGTAGCTACAAGTTCACGGTATTTAATACTCAGATGTTTTTATTTTCAAATGAAATCAAAATCGTGTATTCACAAGAATACATCTTAATATATATAAATTACGTGTCACGTTGTTTGTCCGCTATAGACTCCTAAACTACTTAACCGATTTCAATCAAATTTGCACACCGTGTGCAGTTCGATCTAACTTAACAGATAGGATAGCTCACATCTCAATTTATAGTGTCTACCCGGGCGAAGCCGGGACGGGCCGCTAGTTAATAAAAAAAAAAAAGTTAAAAAAAAGAAAAAAGATCTATCTTAAAATTAGATACACAATTAAAAATAATATTTTAATAATACATATTCAGAATATAAATATTCAGGCAAACAAACAAACATAAATTCAGACATCTGTAATTAATCAGTCAAAATTTAGTAAGATCATTTCAAAATTAAACACTCATCGTAATTAAATAAATAAATAATAACTTAGGCGGTTCCCTAAACTCCGTAACATTCTAGAAACTATTTAAGCAATTAGTCAACGTCTTTTTAAAATTAACCATTATTTAAATTACCATTAATTTTTAAATTTTATCAATCTGATATCGAACTTCATTACTAGTCAGTTAGGCAATAAGGTTGCATATCCAGTCTGGGTTGAATCTCAATATCCTTTCAAATATGATTAATGAGTTTGATTGTTTTGTTAGGCATTCACGCCTTGATTGACTACTCGACCGATCATCATGAAAATTTGCATACACTTAGTTAGGGGTACAAAATATGATACAGGGTTATTCATAAAGGGTATGCTAAGCTGAAAAGGGCTCATAGTACTCATCATTATGAACAACTTTTACTATGGGACCAATACCTACTATTGTAGTTATTTTATACCTTGATATTTTGACATTGCAATAATTTATATATTTTTTTTGACATTCTAATTTTGTTCATTTTGTTTCTTTGACATTTAATTTATTGTGTATTAATTTATTCGTAAAAATTGTATTTGACATTCATAAGTGTGCATTGATGTACCCATATTTGAATAAATTATTTTGAATTTGAATTTGAATTCGAAATTCGCGAAAAAAAATCAGGCTACATTTTATCGTCATCAGCATCACTAACTTTCCATGATCACAGTGAAACTACGGGACGCAGCGATTTCCTAATACACATGGCTATATGGAAAGGGCATGCTAAGCCGAAAGGGGCTCATAGTACTCATCATTATCATCAATTTTTACTATGGGGCGAACCCCAAAATAAACAGCTATTCTTTACAGGGTTATTCATAAAGGGTATGCTAAGCCGAAAAGGGCTCATAGTACTCATCATTATGAACAACTTTTACTATGGGAACAACCCGAAATTCGTGAACAAAATCACCTGTTCCACAGAAAAATGTCAATGACACTCGACAAAATGTATGGAACAGCTGATTTTTTTTCGTGAATTTAAGGTTGGTGCCGTAACAAAAGTTGTTCATAATGATGAGTGCTATGAGTCCTTATCGGCTTAGCATATCCTTTTCTGATAACACTGTATACTACTAAACTACTACTAGTATGTATCTACTACTTTGTAAATCTACCATTATTTTTAATTATTCCAAGATAATGGTAACCCTATCTGGCACAAAACACGACAATGACCTTTCCAGTGTCAAGAAGAAGCCAGAAATAGCCAAGCGACCTGTTAGCATAAGAAACTCATTACGTTGATGTTCTGTGGGGCTAGCACAACTTTGACGTAAAAATACGTAGCGAGTTTTCGATAGCAAAGTGTACGCCATTTACGGCTGTCAAGTGTGCTTCTGACGGGTGCAAATGGCGTACACTTTTCTATCGAATACTCGCTACGTATTTTTACGTTAAAGTTGTGCTAGGCCCACTGAGCTCTAAAATGGACAGAGTGTGACGCGATTCACTTACCCTCTTGTTTTTTAGGGTTCCGTACTCAAAGTATAAAACGGGACGCTATTACTAAGACTCCGCTATCCATCCGTCTGTCTGTCCGTCTGTCACCAGGTGTATCTCATGAACCGTGATATTTCAACTTTTGGTTAATAATTTTTGATAGACAAACTCTTTAGTTCTCTATTACTATAATATTAATCGACGACCTATTTGGCTCAGCGGTTATAATTATATCCGCCTTATAAGCGAGAGGTCCCGGGTTCGATTCCCGGCTAGGCAGATGTTTGATTGATGAATTTAGGTTAATATCTGTTCTGGATCTGGGTGTTAGTTGTCCTTGTCTTTATGTGTGTTCCATGGCATCCCTGAGTGTAAAATGTGTATTTACTGTTACAGTCATATTCAGTAATATTTTTCAAAGACTGAATACAAGCGAAACGTTCTCGCAGCCACGTATTGCTGTGTAAAAGCCACGTTAGTTTTCATTGTAAAAGCGTAATGAGAACTATTTTACTATTACCAGGCTGCTCTTTTCCTGGCCATACATTCCACATGGCGATAGGGTTAGACTTCTTCAGTTTTTTTCTCCACTTTGCTTTTCTCCCGATACATTCTTTTATGTCTATAGTCACCGCGTTACCAACTGAGTCGTGCGGCCATAAATTAAATCATTTCTCTATGTCCATCTCGCTCGCACTTGTGGGTCTTATGGAGCCACATAGTGATGTGCATAAGATGGTTATAGGCGCATATCGATAAGAATAAAATCAGATATCCCTATTGAAGTTTATGGCCCTACGACTCAGTTGGTAACGCGGTGACTATAGCACTACATTTTCCTTTAGCTACTACATTTTCCTGCTCCATCTTTTGTTTCTCTATGGATTTTCGACTGGGATAAGAAACTTGTATTACTATAACTAAGCCGAGAACCCTAATCCTTAGGTAATAATTTTCATTACAATTCCACTCAATAATTCAAGACCTCGCCGTATTGCGATAATCACTGTAGTTTGGCGAGTTGGAGGTTAAACGTATTCACCGTTATTGTTACGGCTTAGGCTGGTCGTACACGAGACCATTTGATGGACAATGACAAAAGTTTAACGTCGCTGTGCCAAAAACGAGCAATGTGTTTTAGTAGGGCATTGTTTCCAGTGAAATTACAGGGCAAATGGGAGATTCAACAACATATATCTCAGGGTGACGAGCGCAGTGCTGTGCCACGCAGGGTCGTCAATTTTGCGAGTTCAAAATTCTGGGTGGCGCAGACCTGTTATGGGCAAACGTGACGTTTAACATCAGGCGAGCGATTTGCTCGTCTCGTCACTCAATTTCATAAAAAAAAAAAAAAAAAAAAGTATTTATTTATGAAATGTGTATGTAAAAAGCTTACTTCTATCACTAACAAACCATGTACATTGTACAATGACACATTCGGTTTTCCTTGCGGATAGAAGACATGACATTAACGTTTACAATTATAGTCGTCTATCGTCACATGAGCCAAAACACGCCAAAACTACATTATAAAAAAAACCGACTCATTTGAAGTTGGTTAAAAATGTTCAACACAATCTTATGATAAAATAAACTGAACAACTAATGAGCGCGTCGCTAACGGTAGTCATTTTTTTTTTATTAATCCAAATGAAAAACCAACAACAGCGCCTAAAGCTAAGCTAAAGTAAGTGAAATGGCGTCTAATGCAACAATTTAAATAAAAATGTGTTTGATGGATATGACATCATTCATTCATTCATATGCAACCATTAACCCTCCCACTGCTGGGATATAGGTCTACCCTCGAAGGGTGATAAGGCCGTATTCCACCACGCTGGCCAAGTGCGGGTTGGTGGATTCACATACGCCATTGAATTTCTTCTCCGGACATATGCAGGGTTCCTCACGATGTTTTCCTTCACCGAAAAGCCAGTGGTATGTAAATTCGTACATAAGTCCCAAAGAGCTCATTGGTACGATTTCATTATTATTTTCTCATTTCTTTCTGGATATGACATGCCCAGAAAGAAAAAAATAGAACTATAGAGCGTCTTTCACTAATTAATTATTAATAAATTTGAGTGCAGCTTTGTACATAAATCAAACAAAACGCGGGGACGTTTTCTTACGAGAGTAAGAGAGTCGCAACGCATTTCGAGTCGCAACGTTTTTTGAGTCACAACGTTTCTTGAGTCACAGACATCGCCTCGTGTACAAACGGCCTTAGATTTACTGAAACAGATTAGCTTATAGTTAGGTCATTAGACCGTTACATAGTTCTTAGAAAATGACTTACCCTGACTATAATATTATAACCTGTAATTTTGTTTGCTTTCGTAATTGGTTTTGAATATTCATCGAAATGTAGGTAATTGGTTTTTTTATGAAAACGAAAGTGTTTTACTCAAGTAGCCAAATGTGTAAGGAAAATTGTGTCAAATATATTTCTATTTCTACTAATCATCCTACCAATTTTATAAATGTGTACGTTAGGACGTTTGAATACTTGTTACTGTATTATGCGAAAATGGCTGAATGGATTTGGATGACATTTGATGTGACGATAGCTTACACCCTAGGATTATACCTATTATACATTGTCCATGAAAATTACAGATAGTACCTGCAGAATAGCGGGTAAAACCGCGAAACGCAACAATATTATATTTATGGTAATAAATTGTCGTGCGTTATTTTGTTATAAACACGGGAAGACTCACGTAAACTTATAAGTCGTCTGTTACGACCAGTTTTTATCATATTTGGTGATCATCGTCAGAAGATAACAATTTGCCGTGCGTTAAAAATAATTTAATTTGTCTTGTTAATTAATAATTAATTTAATTTGTTTAATTTTTTAATTTTTTTTTAATTTGTCTCGCAAAATTCAATGGATCAATCTATTTATTTTTTTTTGTTTTGTTGCTTCAAATCCGTTTCAATATTTTTTTTCCTATACTTTTTTATTCTATGTATTTCAATACTTTAGAAAAAATGTGAAAGAAACCGCGCCGCGTAACTAATAACTTGATGGAATACTTCCCAAAACAGACTTTGAATTTGATCAGGTCTTCTGCAACATTAGACGCAATCAATCATCTTCATTAAACTCTACCTCGATAAATACTGATAAGCACTCCCAAAGGTACCTAAAACAGCTTACCTTCTATTTAACACCCTAACTTGACTCCACAAGGTTCGAATTCGAGTAGCTCAAATGGAAGGTAAAAGCACATCACTTAGCGCTAACAGAGTGAAGTTACGAACTTAACTAGTTACTTGGTTCTAGAAGTGTCAAGAGAGAATGGTTCCTAAAGTGCGGTGAAGTTGAGGCAAGTTGTAGTTGACCATTTGATGGTAGGGCACACGAGGTACACATCCACGAGGCTTAAGTTTTGCATGAACTTAAAACTATTATATTAGTAACTAGCTGCGCTTGGCGGTTTTGCTCACGTTTCCGGGATAAAAAGTAGCTTAGGTATGTGTTAATCCAAACTATCAACAATTTTCATTCCCAACAAAACAAGAATAGATATGGGCAGATATAAGGACTGGGACGACAATAAAGTGGAAACGCGGTCCCAGTTGCCGGATCCATTTACTTAATTTTAATATTTTTCACCAGCGCCGTAGCTCATAAATTAATGTAAATCCGTTCAGCCGTTTTTGCGTGAAGGAGCAACAAACATACTCACAAACTTTCGTGTTTATAATATTAGTAGGATACTGGGTTAACGAAAGGGTATGCTAGGCCCGCTAAGCCGAAAAGAGCTCATAGTACTCATCATTATGAACAACTTTTACCTACTACGGAACCAAACTGTAATTTGATAAAATCAACTGTTCAGCAATGGCACTCGACAAAATGTACCGCTTCTCAGTGGCCAACAGACGGCCGACGACCTCCTGGTCGGCCCCGAACGAGGTGTAATGATCTTCGTAGCTTCCAGCCCGATTGGTCTAACTTGAAAACGGTTAGACCAACCAGTTCGAGTCCACGTTCCTAATCCGTACAGCCCGGGAATGGAACAGACTTCCGGCTTGTTCCCTGAGAGATTTAATCTTGGACTTTTCAAGGTCAGAGTAAATAGGTATCTTCTAAATTTGCGTGCTCCATCTTCGACCACATCGTCGCTTACCAACAGGCGAGTTGGTGGTCAAATGCGGATTTATTCTTTGTAAAAAAAAAACTTGGCGGAGAACTGTGATACGGGAAAGAAAATAGGAAAAGCCTTTACCCGCAGAGGCTGAGAAAATAAGTCATGTTCAGCATTAAATTATTTTACCAGATCCAATCTGGATTGATTGGCGCAGAAGCGAGGCAAATAGCATAAGAAGAGAGAGGCCTGTCTCCAGCTGTTGGAGAGAGAAGGGAAGGGAGAGGAGGGAGGTGGGAGTGCAGGTTTGGGAATAATAATGATGGTGCAATATTCTTTAGAACATCCTTAAATGACCTAATTAGTACAAAGTATTTCTGTCCTATGTTTTTTCTCTTTGTACAAAGTTCACCTATCCTAACTAATACTCGTATCTATATATAAAAATGTTATGTTGGTTTGTGTACTCTTCAAAAACTCAAAAAGTTCTGCACCGATCGAGCTGAAATTTTAGCATGATATATAATCCGCATCGAGGATTGTTTTTATCTATTTTTTTTTTATCCACAGCGAAGCGTGGCAGGGAACAGCTAGTTATAAAATAAATGCGAAAGACAGTTTGTTTGCTTGTTTGTTACACTTACACGCCGCTGATCATCCTAAAATGTTGCATTCGCGTTATCAGGGGTATAGAAAAATATATTAGCCACTCTTTACAGTCATCAACGTTACCGTTTTACATAACCGAGCGGGTAAAATCGTGTGGCGCAGCTATTTATCTTATGTAATCTCAGTAATAGTATAAAAGTGAAGTTTGTGAGTATGTTTGTTACTTCTTCAGCTAAAACGGCTGAACGGATTCGGACTTTTGGTACGAAAGTAGCTTATACCATGGATTAACGCATAGGGTACTTTTGATCTCGGAAAACGCGGGTGAAACCGCGGGGTGCAGGTAGTATCTTATTAAATACTAGCTGACTCGACAGACGTTGTCCTGTCTTAACGATGACTATTTAATTCGAATTGGTAAAAAAAGCCATTGCGTCAATTCTATGTCAAATGTCATGTCATGTCATGTCATGTCATGTAAAAGTTACATTAAGAAAGTTTACATTATCCAAAGCGCTAAAGTTAAATTATGGTTTAAGTATTTTTAAATTTTCTTAATTTTTCACGTTTTTTTACTATAAATTGAGATGTGAGCTATCCTATCTCCTAAGTCAGATCGTACTGCACACGGTGTGCAAATTTGATTGAAATCGGTTAAGTAGTTTAGGAGTCTATAGCGGACAAACAACGTGACACGTAATTTATATATATTAAGAAGATTAGCTACTTATTCTTTTCTTATATATAAAAATGAATCGCTGTTCGTTTGTCTGGCTAAAACTCGAGAACGGCAGGACCGATTTGAATATTATTTGTTTTATTCGCTCTATAAAAGTATAAAACAGCGGGTGAAACCACCGGGTGCAGCTCTGCTGGTATCTTATAAAATATTATGTACATAATTATGGCAAGTTTTTGCGGAAGCGCTCTTTGCCCCACAATCATGGTTTAGCAAGTCATGCTGTTAACGAGTTTAAAGACGCAAGTCATCTCATTTGCATATCCATGGATTTAGTATACTTGTGATATTACTAGCTGCGCCCCGCAGTTTCACTCGCGTTTTCCGGGATAAAATGCGTATGTACAAAGTTTACTTCTATCACTAACAAGCCATGTACAAACCTTGTTAAAGTGCAATGCTTACATATCGGAAAACTCACACTTTCTGAAAAATTCAAATTGAAATATATTCACGATTTATGGGATATTGCAATTTACAATTTTATTTTTTTATTTACAATTGTTGTTAGTAATACTATTTTATAACAGTTTCAGTTTACCATGCACTAAAATGTTTGTATTAGTGAACTATTTGTGAACTGACACTTACCTAATGAAAAACAATATTTTTACAGGGTATTACAGCTATAAGTAAGATAGTGTCTAATGCAACAATTTTAAATAATAAATATTTTTGATGGATAAATCATTCTCAGAGAGAAAAATATAACATCGTAGAGACCACATTATAGAGCGTTTTTACCCAAAACGTGTCAATCACGTTAGTTTCCATAGTAAAACGATGAGTTTAAAAAGCGTTTAAAAGTAGCAAAGTCGGCCTTTTCGCTAAGAGCGATCGTAAGTCGTGGGTATATAATTCACAGAGACTCTCCTCGCCACTCGTCCTCTCTTATAGTGCCAGGTAACATATATTGCCAGTGTGTGTAGTTTTATTTTATTCATGTTATAATTAACACGGGCACGGGAATAGGTACTCACTTAAAAAATGAGTCGTCGTCGTTAGTCGTTTTATTATATTCATCACAGTATCAATCTCCATTCAAATAAAATAATAGCGACATTACCTAGTAATTTAAAATCTATTTATTAATCATTTTGACCAGTTTATTTTGGTAAGTCATTTTGTTCAGTTTTAAGTAGCACTGACAAAACGTAACGGTCAATTTTAGGGTCACCGACTCAAGATACCCCAAACTCGTAAAATCAAAAAAATATTTATTTCGTTTTCGGGTTTTAATTAAAGTGTCCACTTTCTCCTAACTGCCCTTAACGTTTTGTATCGAAATTTTTCAACGTATCCAATTACTTAGCTGATTCGAAACCATGTTTAGAATTTCTTAGTAATTTTGAGAAAGCAGAACCGAGGTAAGATTATTATCATTTTCTTACAATAGAAGGGCACGTTCCATTAGGCTTTAATCTGAATTTCAACATTTTCGACACAGTCTGTTATAATAAAATCTTGGAGTAGTGATGTGTGGCGGTAGACGAATATGCAAAGCCGAATTCGGTTTTACCCGAATTATGACGGTTTTACAAAGCAAGGAAATGATGAATGAATACTGAATTGTGTAAATTCAAAAGTATTTTATACTAAGTGATTGAGAAAAATTACCAAGGGGTGACAGCTACAAAGACCAATATATAAATAGCTACATACTCTGTAGTGTCTTCCTGTCTTAATATGTATGGCATATTGGATAAACTTAGGTACTACAAAAGTCAAAAAGCTGCTCATAACATTTAGCTTAAACAATTTATCAGATTAAATATTATACTTTTTTGTAGTCGGGATCTGTGGCTTTATCAGCAATTTTAAATGGACTGACAAGTTTAGTGCCTTTATTATCTAAAATACATACGATCTAACAACAAAACTTACTCAAAATCCTACAAATAATATTTTAATTTAATTACTGACCGCTAAAATAAACAGTCAGATTGAAAGGTTGTTGTAATTCGGCAGTTTTTCGGCTAAAACTGATGCCGAATTTCGTTCTTTTCCCATCACTACGTTTAATATGACCTGTAACAATGTTGCGAATTGTAAAAGCTTTATACGGGTCGTTAAATTTGATTAATTAAGTCGGCACATGAAGGGTTAGGTGCTTAAGTATAGACACCGCTGCTAAGTGATCTCTTAATGAAAAACATTAATTAAATCTTATTTACGGGTATAACTCAGATTTACGTATTATGTTGCTACTAAAAATCTTTATTTGATTTCAGACAAGTCAATGACGTGTGTTTTTTAACAATTAAATATGAAATACACACGGCATTGACTTGGCTTGTGTTTGACCGCTTTCTCGCCTGATGGTAAGCAATGGCGCGGGTTACGATCGAACACTCATGCCTAGAAGGAACTGAGTCACTCTCGACATAGATATTCTTATTATATCTATCGGGAACACACACTCAGGTAGAGCATTCCACACTCTGGTGGTTCGCATAATTATGTGAATCGACCAACCTGCACTTCAAGAATAGACTGGGTATTCCAGCGATGTATAAAGGTTGCATTTTATTGTATCTACTGTACATTAACATCAAGAAAGATAAGTGCAAACACAGTGTGATATATAAAGCTAAAATTACCACCAAGGAACTGCACAAACGCAGAAAACATAAGTACATGTACAATTGTACATAATATATGTAGTCATAAAATATGCCCTTATCTTTGCTCTCTTTTTGACAGTAATTCAATTCTTCCAATAAACATCGTAACGTATTAACGTGGAGGCTTTTGGCGGGAACGTGGAAGAGACATGTTGCTTCATTTTGTTATTTTACTAAACTTGTGTAATTTTGAGTGTTAATGTTTATTTTAAGTGGGGAAAATAACCATTAAGTGCTCGAGGACGTGCACGAGTGTGGGCAAATCATAAAATGCAGTGAATCGTGTCGTTCCGTGTTGCTTCCAAAACTCCTTAGAAAAGCCTCTAGTAAAGTCTCCACTACTTTACTGGGGCACGTACCGTACCTACTCTATCCACTTGACACTGGCTAAATTGTGGCAACCCCGCAGAAGCCATTTATAAAAATTGAAGTTGAAGTTGAAGTATTAACGTGACGTTTAACATCAGGCGAGCGATTTGCACGTCTCGTCACTCAATTACATAAAAAAAAAAACATGTAGGTATTGAAAAAAAAAAAGGTCTTGAAACTGAAACTAAATTACTAGATACACTGGTATAAGAGCGGTAAGCTCAGTTATTTGCGCAGAACATACATAGACTACATACCTATAGGTACTTTAAACTTTCGACCTGCCTGTTCAACTTATGATAAATGCCAAGAGAACCATTTCTCAAACTCTTGTAGTTTGTTATATGAGTATTAGAAATGTACTAGTGTCAGAAATTCCTAACTACAATTTCAGAACTCACAACTGTAAACCTTTTACCTAACTGTTAGAGTAGCGCTTGTGGTGTACTTCGACCAGGTGTTCGTGACCGATCACCGAAGTTGAGCAACGGACGACACGGTCTGTCTTCGGATGGGTGACCGTGTAGCATTTACAACTGAGCGTTACAGTGCGTCGGGTGACGCGTTTATTTGTAGGCCTCGGTTGTTTGTTCTTTAACAACAAACGCATACCAAGTCAGAAAGCTTCAGGCGGCTTAAAAACTCTGACAATAAGACAACAATAGGCCTAATACCTACGAGTTTACTTACTTTACTGCTAGTGTTTACCGTACTATACATACTACACTACTAGTTTTGGTGGAGTTGTTTAATTCTGGATAGCGCAGACCTTTTATAGGCAAACGTGACGTTTATAAACATCGGGTGAGCGATTTGCTCATTTCGCCACTCAATTTCAAAGTCATATTTTTTAAACGGTTTTATTTAGCTCACCCCGTTTGTTTTATTTATTCTTGGGTCAAATTTAGTAATTCAAATTTCACCCTCTTCCTGTCAACCGACTAATCTGAAATTTTGTATACACTTTGGATTTTGGTGACAATACAATTATGTTTATTCATTATCATTATAAATTCAAGATGGCCGCCGCTACAAAATGGCGGATAACGTAGGTTTTATCAATCCCATCAATATGGGTATCAAATGAAAGGGCTCAACAAGCAGAATACAATGTACTATATAAAATTAAAATCCAAGATGGCGGCCTCTACAAAATGGCGGATAACTTAGGTTTTATCAATATGAATTAAACAGAATGCGAAATAAAAACTAAAAGCTAGAAAATAAAAATAGGTTTTTTTTTTAAGTTAAACGGTTTTATGTTAAAAAACATACATTGCAATGTTTAAGATAAATGTACTAAAAACCAAAAAAATAATAAAATAGATACAGTCGTGGGAATTATAAACATATGCATAGACTAGACTAAAATAAAACCGTGGGGAGAGTTAAGTTAGTTAAGTTAGAGACGTTGTGACGTGTTTATAATTCCCACGACTGTATCTATTTTATTATTTTTTTGTTTAAATCAAAAGTCACATGAACTCCATCGTAAAGATTGTAAGGGACAAAATACGAAGTAACTATTCCGAAGTTACTCCACGTTCATTACAAGAGGTTGGAAGGCAACTTTAAACTTGCCCAATAAGCTCCGGCGCGCTTGACAGTCACCTAGCTAGAACTTTCACCGCATCGCATCTTCATTGTATGCAGCATGCAGCCCTATTTCAGCTGTATCTACGACTCAGTTCCGCAGAATGTAGCATGTCTGTGAACAGCGAGAGGTCTTGAAAACCCTCACGGTTTAATGCTATAGACTAAGTACCCAATGCAAGAAATGTTACCTCGTAAGATACCTAAGGAAGCTGTAACATATCGATAGAAATCAATGAATAACAGCAGGTTCCACAGACTGGAAACTC
Organism: Alcis repandata; assembly: GCA_949125135.1. Classification (NCBI taxonomy): domain Eukaryota; kingdom Metazoa; phylum Arthropoda; class Insecta; order Lepidoptera; family Geometridae; genus Alcis; species Alcis repandata. The sequence continues at coordinate 5,022,749 of OX421246.1, read as the reverse complement.
CTTTATAAATAGTTATTTTTTTTACTATCAAACTCAGCGTAGTTTTTACACCTTTTTTTGATAGAAGCCGCCGTGACGCGCATCGTGCGCTGCTGTTGACAGAGCCAGGCAGGATGTGGTCGCGAACGCAGCACACTTGTAATCACTCCAAAAGATCACTAATTGTGATCAAAACTAATTTTATAATAGTCAACAATACGTATACGCTACCTACGATTTTTTATATGTGAATTCTGTTCATACTCATATTCACTATTCATACTTCACTATTCATACTTCACTATTCATACTTCTATTTTGGTATGTTATGAGGTAATATTTCTTGCGGTGGGAGCTCAGTCTATGCGCCCACATAATGTATGGTGCTTTTAAGGAATGGAATACAGAACGAACAGGGACATGTTGCTAAGCAAATGTCTGCGGAGAGATAATATGAAGGGGATTATGAGGGAAAAGGAAACTTGGGGAATTGTAAATTTATTTCTTTATTACAATACTGTAGCTAAAGTGACTTTCGTTGTTTCTTTGTTACCCTTTCACACCTTATAATAACTACTCAACCAATCAACGTGACATTTTGAATACACGTTGTCATATTTTTTATCATTATCACTGTTTTTTATCAACCGGGAGTGAAACCGCGAGGTGTGCCTAGTCTATTTTAAGTATATAAAAATGTTATGTTGGTTTAAAAACTCAAAAAGTTCTGCACCGATCAAGCTGAAATTTTAGCATGATATATTATACTCGTATAATACGCATCAAGGATTGTTTTTATCTTTTTTTTTTACCCACAGCGAAGCGTGGCAGGGAACAGCTAGTACTGTATAAAAACACTTTATGAAACCCACATAAAATTACCGGGAACACAATATAAACAGAAAACTAAACGATCCCTTGATATAAACGCGATTTTGAAAGATGTACGTTTGAAGATGTATGTACGTGTTTTTAACGTTTTAGATTTATATGAGATTTGGTTTGGAATTGGATACAGTTTTATTTTATTACCCGACAACGGCAAAGAAATACTGCCCTCCTAATCATAAGCAACGCACTTGCATCCCGAACGGTTTTGAGATATGGCGCCAATAAGATTATTTTCGTTTTTGATGTGTAGTGAGAAAACTATTATAAATATCATAATAATTTTTACTTATTACTTTGCACACAACGTTTAACTTCACAGGATACAAATTTTTATTGTTCTTAGTATTGTTATTTAGTAATAAAATAAGAAAAACATTTTTTACCTAGTAAACATAAAAGAAACTTATGCATATTACTAGGCATAACCAACGCATTTGCGTCGTTTACGTCGCTTATGTCTAGGAAATGCAATTGCGCGTTTTATAATTAAAAAACATGGAAGTTGTCAGTATGTTTGTCTAGACATGTAAGCGACGCAAACGACGCAATTTTTTTTTTTTTTTTTAAGTAATTGAATGACGAGACGAGTAAATCGCTCGCCTGATGTTAAACGTCACGTTTGCCCATAACAGGTCTGCGCTACCCAGAATTTTGAACTCACAGAATTCAAGACCCTGCGCGGCACAGCACTGCGCTCGTCACCCTGAGATATAAGTTGTTTAATCTCCCATTTGCCCTGTAATTTCACTGGAAACAATGCCCTTCCAACCGGAATACAGCAATGTTTGCACATTACTGCTTGGCGGTGGAATAACTGGCAAAGGAGTGGTACTTCCCCAGGCGGGCTCTGCAAAAGAGCCCTACCACTACAAATAATAAATACGATTGTTAATCCTAAACGTATTGTATTTTGCGGTGCTAATGGCTAGTTAATCTGCTATTTATTTTTCCATGTCACTTATCATAAGCGTCGCAAGTACCAAATTTTAATGCGTTGGTTATGTTTAGTTCTTATTTTGATATTTAAGTAGCTAAACCAAATCATAATCGTCGTAAGTGATTTTAAAGAAATAAGCCGTAATAGCCATTACGACGGTTATCACTAGTAAGTCCTCTTATTTTTTGTCGATTGCGTTGGTTATGCTTAATAGAAATGGGATGCAATAAATTTAAAAAAAAAAGAGTCGGTGATACTTGTAGATCTCATTACGCAGATTCTGGATATATATATAACTCAAATCACCCAAAAATGTCGATTACGTTGCTTATGATTAGGAGGGCAGAATAGGAGAGGTATTTTATTCCTATAAACTTACAGTCTTTGCAGCGGGCAAGCCCGTAATGGATTGATTACACGTAACGAGTACAGTGGCGAGACAGTAAATGAGCATAGTCGGCCGTGCGAACAAATCATGGTTCTAGTGACTGTCTCGCCTCGTAATTTTTTTTATACAAACCGAGTACTCTGCCGAAGGTACTGTCTCGCCACTGTACTCGTTACGCGTAATCAACCCATAAGACGCAGCGCAGCTCACAACCCTTTATGGACAAAGAAATCGAGCACCAAATATCCTGTAAGCTTCCGCAGTAAACAATATCCATCGCAATCAGTCTGCGGCCTTCCGTCTCTATTACGAGGACAAACCGACTGTTGCCACGAATACTATCGAAACCACAAAATTACGTTTTATTTTCATTGTACCACTATACGAATATTTAATTTACTTATAAGAAAAAAAAAATCTGAAAAAGTATATTTTTTTGACGTTTTCTAAATCGAATAAAATTGATCTTAAGAATTTTCACTTATTAATTTACGTCAAATGTTGAATTTAAATTGCTCTTCTGTAAAAAATGCCATTTTTAGTTTCGATACTGTTCGTAGGAGCAGTGGAAACGCTGAGCCAGACAGACTGCGATGACGCATTATGGATTGGAAGTATTTGGAAGGTCAAGTTGGCTTCCGACAAGTTTGTCTAACTTTACTTAATCTACTACCGTTAGTGCCTTTTCACACGTACCATGTACCATGCCCATACACTTCACCGCCGGGTATCCGGCGCCGGCTACCCGGCAACCGGTACGTGTGAAAAGGCACTTACTGAGAAACAAATAAACATCAGATTTTAAAAAAATCGGTTGTCTGTAAAGTCGGTTTACTGACGATAGTTGAACATGACAACGTCATAAGAAAATACTGATGGAATGTTATTTCGATCGAATAGCAAAAAAAAAATAGAAAAAAAAAGCAATTGATTTTTTACTCATCGTGAAATAGTTCTGTTAACTTAACTTATAGTTTTGTCAATTATAGCATAACCTACAATCGCTGCACTAGCGGACCGATGCTATTTATTTTAATGATGAAAGCACGAATATTCGACAATATATCACTGAACATAATATATTTAATATCGAAAGAATCATTACCTTTATCACCGCAATTACCTATCGTTGCTATAAACTATGACACCACATTCACTTTTAACTGCACTTCATACTTGACGAAAACATGTAAATGTATTATTGTATACTTAGCAGCTGTCCACGCGGACGCATTGCTCACTCAAGTAGGAGAGAGACAGATGTCGAACGCTGCCGAACGCGGAGGCCGATTGTGCCTCTTTGTCGCTCGTTGCGCGCTCTCGCTTGCACTTCAAGCCTTAAATGGAACGCCTCAGAGCGACGGTAACGACGGTAACGCCACATGCGTCATGTTTTTTCGTACGTGCAGCCGGCTCCATCGAATTATAAGACGTTGTCACGTCAAAAAAATAACCTAGTTTTGACTTGTTATAGACACATGGAACTCACGTAAGATTGAGTGGTAATCAGTGTCATATTTCTGTCTATATTACGAGGACAAACGCTGAGCGCTGAGCTGAGCCAGATCGTTTGCGATGACGCATACATATAATAGATTGGAGGGTCAAGTTGGCTTCACAAGTTTGTGTAACTTTACTTAATCTATCCTGATTACTTAGAAACAAGTGAACATCTGGGTTTTAAAATGAAAACTAACTTGGTTTTGACACCTTTTGTTATAGACACACCATCATTCTCAACTTTTAATCCTCCCACTGCTGGGATACAGGTCTACCCTCAAAGGGTGATTAGGCCGTATTCCACCACGCTGGCCAAGTGTGGATTGGTGGATTCACATACGCCATTGAATTTCTTCTCCGGACGTATGCAATGCAGGTTTCCTCACGATGTTAGACACACTAAGACACACAGTAAGACACACACTAAGACACAGTACACAGTTCCAGTGTACTGTGCAAGTACTCTATGTGAGTACTCACGTGAGTACTTGCACAGATTGAGCCGTAATCAATATGAGGTCTTCTATCGATATTAGGTTTGAGTGGTAATCAGTATCATATTTCTGCTGTAACGCTGAGCGCTGAGCTGAGCCAGATCGTTTGCGATGACGCATAATAATATAGATTGGAAGGTCAAGTTGTCTAACTTTACCTTTCCTGCTTTACTGATAAGAATTTAAAACAGTTGATATCATGATTTACTTTTCTTTAAATCAGTTGTTGTTTGTGGCAGAACCCCTATAAACAACTTGAACTTAGAAACAAAACTAAGTTAGAGGGAAGTTTGTTTAACCAGTTAGCCAGTATTTTTCTGTAGCGTATAAATAACATCCAGCTCGGTCGGATACAGCTAGAGATTTGCCCAACTGTGTAAGTAATCACATTTTTTTTTAAATTTGGTATTTTATGGAAACCAACGTGGTTTTGTCACATTTTGTTAACATTAAAACGTGCCAGGAGAAACGCAACCGCAAGCTCGTCACGCTTGTGATCAACTGATGAAGATCGCGAAATGTGATCAAATTTAATCTAGTCGTACTAAACGACTTAAATAAGATAATTACTTAATTACTTACTTAATTTTTAATTTATTTTCGTGAGTATTACAAATGTTTTGAGTACACATCCATGAAAATGACTATTTTTATAATTTACAAAAATATCCAACTTGAAAAAAATTGTAAAAAGACAAATATACTAAAACAGTTACTTAGACAGTCTCAAACCAACCGAAGATAAAACAAGATCTTTACTCACAATCCACCACATTACCAAAATGAGCTCACCGACCTCAATTTGGCTGGAAATCAAAAGTCCAAGCTCCATCACAATGCGTCTCAAATGGCAGGTTGGCCTTGAACCATTGTGGCTCCCCTTGTCATTGACAAATGGATCCTCGGAAACAAAGGCTTTCGAGCGAGTGGGAGTCCCAGCGAGTAGGATCGTAATGGCCGATTACTGTGCATTTATTGATTTTTGAACTGTTGAAGCTTCTCTACTGCTGTCATAATACTTAACTATGATATGCCATCAAAAGTAAGTAGTATTAAGGCGAAGAATTACCCTAAAAACCGGTGCTAGTAGGTACATACTCGTTTTTACGATGACAACCATCTAAGATATTTTTTTTTTTTTTTTTATGATATTGAGAGGCGAGACGAGCAAATCGCTCGCCTGATGTTAAACGTCACGTTTGCCCATAACAGGTCTGTGCCACCCAGAATTTTGAATTCTTAGAATTCAAAACCTTGCGCGGCACAGCACTGCGCTCGTCACCCTGAGATTTAAGATGTTTAATCTCATATTTGCCCTGTAATTTCACTGGAAATAATGCCCTTCCAACCGGAACGCAGTAATGTTTACACATTACTGCTTGGCGGTGGAATAACTGGCAAAGGTGTGGTACTTCCCCAGGCGGGCTCTGCAAAAGAGCCCTACCACTACTACAACAATAGTTGTCACCGTAAAAATTGGTGCTCATCATCGCACTTTTTGGTGATTATCACTATGCTCTACTTTTTACTATTTCTATGCTTTATTTTTTAATTTTAGGTGAGTTCATCGGAATTTGGATGGCCATTTTTTTCAGTGTATTAAGTGATTATAACAAAATTGTCTCGTACACACAATGATCGTCAATACTCGTAGATGCTATCAAAGATAGGTCTGTTGACAAAAAGTCTTGCGTTCTTTGATCCGTAATTTAGATAAATATGCTGATTGCCTCGGCATTCATGTCATCCAGTCATGAAACGTCTTTAAATTATCTTTTTTTTAACTTGCCTTGTTAACATGAACCACTTCCCGTTTTCCGATTGAGCATATACTCGTACCTGTGTAATTCCGATGACGATGCAATAAAAACTATTAAATTATTTGGCCTTATTATTATGTAATTGAAATTGGGGAAGACCTTTGCCAGCAGTGGGACAGTAGGCCTAGCACAATTTCGACGTAATGTTACGTAGCAAGTATTTGATAGAAAAGTGTATGCTATTTACGCCTGTCAAGAGCGCTTCTGACGGGCATAAATGGCGTACACTTTTCTGTCGAATACTAGCCATGTTTTTTACGTCAAAATTGTGCTAGGAATACAGCATAATAGCATAAATTACACGGCAAATGGGAGATTAAACAACTTATATCACAGGGTGACGAGCGCAGTGCTGTGCCGCGCAGGGTCTTGAATTCTGCGAGTTCAAAATTCTGGGTGGCGCAGACCTGATATTAAACGTGACGTTTAATATCAGGAGAGCGATTTGCTCGTCTCGTCACTCAATTACATTAAAAAAAAAAAAAAAGCTTAGGTTAAATAATAAAAAAATATAGAGGTAATTCAAATTCAAATATATTTTTGTTATAATTAAACACGGGAATACTCACGTAAAAACAAAAAAAAAAAAAACAAAAAAAAAAAACAAAAATGACAAAAACAAAAACAAACAAAAATGTGTGAAAACCACGTTAGTTTCCATAGTCAAATATATTTATTTTGGACAACATATTAATTAGGTATAATCTATCAGATCTTCGTAGATATTCCAATCGATTCGATTCAATCTCCGATTCTCGGTTCGATTTCTAAACTAGATTTAACCGATTCACTTCTCCTCTCAAACATCTTTACAAACAATGGTGCGACACTCACACAATGACCTCACGAAATGGTCAAACAAAACGGACAAAAAGTAACAAAATGACCTCGTGAAACGCAATTTCCACTTAATAAAGTGGGTCCTATTACAGGGACAAGATGACAAGTGGTTCCTGAACTGACCGAGCTATTTATCAGTGTCGCGCGCATCCTGTCTGGCCCTTGGATTAATATGGTACACGCCAACGAGGGCCCACCATATAGACGCCTTGCCTATAGAGCAAACATTTCTAGACAACGCATTGGTATAAAACTTCACGCCAATTCATTACAAAATGTCAGAGGTCTCAATACGTAACTACGAGTAGCATAGAACGAACACGTTCAGACAACGCATTGGCTTGGAACTTCAGGCCAATTCATTACCTAATATCAATTTTATTGTTACCTGACTACGGCGAAGGAAAAAAAGGGGAACCCCTTTTTTTCCTTCGCCGTAGTCAGGTATAACACTATAATTGACATATAAAAACATAAGGTTATGTTTTTATATGTCAATTATAGTGTTCGTAACAGCTTCGTGTTTGTAAGAGCTAAGTCGCTATCCTGAGTGGGCTAGTCAGAGTTTAGTATTCCGTACAACTAAGCTACAGCGCTTTGCTGAAACCAAATTTAGAAAATTATTTTGTCTGGATGTCCATGAAGTTGTAAAGTTAGCGTTTCTTTTACACTTAAAAAATCAATACTTCTTAACAAATCAAATTTATTTTCATTTTAAGCCACAACGCAATGTTTATAAATTACACATTTGCCTACACAACAACACTTTTGGATTTTAAGGGGTCAGGGTCAGGAAGTTATTTTTAAACTCCGTACATGGCGAATAAATTTAATGTGATGTCTATAGTATGTGAAGTCGCCGGTAAACGCAGCCGTATTTCAAGGAGCATTGCTTGGCACAATTTGGCGGAGAAATATCGTTACTTGAAGGTTAGACTTGCAAGGAAACTTGTAAAAGTCTTCTGCTGAGTGAACAAACGGCGCCTGCCTAAACAGTATTGCAGAAAACTGAAGTTCCCTCTATGCGCCGCTTCAAAATTAGTAGGTTTCTTATCAAGTTTTTTTATAATTTTGTATTCATTATACAGTAATTTGACATTTTTATATATATCTAATTTACACTAGTTTTATATAAGTGTTATTATTATTTATCCCTTTGTTTGTAATTTCTGGTGTGAACAGTAACAAGAACATTATTTTTACAAAACAAAAAACAAAAACCGACTTCAAAAGACCGACTATTGAGTTATTCATCTATTTGTCGCGCACGTATTTAATGAAAATTTAAGACTTATATGGTTTTCTCATGGATACCATTATCAAAACTGGACTGAATTGAAATGGGACCAAATGGGAAACGTCAGCTTTCTAATAAAAAAGGAATCATCAAAATCGGTTCACCCAGTCAAAAGTTATGAGGTAACAAACATAAAAAAAAAAATTTTAAAAAATTAAAAAAAAAAAACATACAGACGAATTGATAACCTCCTCCTTTTTTGAAGTCGGTTAAAAAGCTTATCTATCTATTTTGCGTAATAAACACTTGTCTGCAAAAGTTTAATTTGCTAAACAATGGAGTTACAAGCTAAATCGGGCGTTTTAGTGACGATATAGAGCTTAAATTTGTTATATCTAAAATGGTACTTTATAAAGGTATATTTAATAAAAATATTTTTTCGTGAATTTTGTCCAAAACTCATTTTTTATACTCCAAGAATTACAATACGAATGATAAAGCAAGGCTTTTTTTCGTATTTAACCCATTCTTTCTGACTCTATAAATACAAAATAATATTGTAGTAATTAGATAATAATATAATATATCATATACTTCACGTATGTCCCTAATTTTACTCGATCGTTCATGCTAAAAGATGTCTTATCGAGGTTTATCGTACATCATAGCTATGACGGCTAGAAAGGCGACCTAAAAGCATTTTGGCATATCCGCGAATCACTAATCTTACCCGGGTATAATAAATACCTAGTAAAAGCAAGCAAGTTCTTGTCAATATTCAGAAAAGATATGATTTTAAAAAGACAATTTCACAAGCTGTTTTTCGCCGATTGCTGACTCTGGGGCATTTTGCGAAGTCATTATTCTTGTGTTACACAAAATTGACATACGCTTTTACAAAGTATTTCTTTAATTTCAATAGAAACGGCCTTCCTTAAGGATATTGTGTGATAAAATCGTAACATATGTTTATCTCCAAATGCTAATGTTTTATGTTTGAATTACGATTTTCTTTATTGAAGAATACGGTGAACGCTGCTTCCAAAGTTCGCTACTTCGTACTTAGTTTAAAATCTTTTGTACCGCAATGCAAACAACTTCGAAAGCTCCACTATTGAATTGAACTTGTGTCATCCTTTCAAAGTCGCATGCATCGTTATAAGGGCTCGTTTACAGAGACGCGGAGCGGTGCGTGTTGCGTGCAGCGTCGCGTCGAGCGGCACATCAAACATACATACCTATATTATATCTACTAGTAGGAGAGAGTTCATGTAGAAGCGTGTCATGCGTGTTTTGTTTTACGTCCAGCAGTATTCCGCAGTCACCGCCGCAGCTGCCATCGCGTCCCTCGAACTTGTGCAGTGCCGCGGCCGACGTTGTCATTCTCCACGCACCACCACCACTTGTAGTGGTAGGGCTCTTTCGCAGAGCCCGCCTGGGGAAGTACCACACCTTTGCCAGTTATTCCACTGCCAAGCAGTAATGTGCAAACATTACTGTGTTCCGGTTGGAAGGGCATTGTTTCCAGTGAAATTACAGGGCAAATAGGAGATTAAACAACTTATATCTCAGGGTGACGAGCGCAGTGCTGTGCCGCGCAAGGTCTTGAATTCTGCGAATTCAAAATTCTGGGTGGCGCAGACCTGTTATGGGCAAACGTGACGTTTAACATCAGGCGAGCGATTTGCTCGTCTCGTCACTCAATTACATAAAAAAAAAAAAAACCTCACGTCGCCCCGTGGCTTCATAAACGAGAGTACACATTACCATATGTTGGTCTTTCAACGTGCAACGCCGCGGACAATGCTGCAAGCCCCGCCTGCCGATTTGCGCGTCGCCTCTCTGTAAACGGAGTAAACGTACAACGTACCACGCGACGCGACGCTGCACGCACCGCGTTACACCTCATGTCTAAACGAACCCTTACAAATTCTAAAATAAGTACTTTAAAGTAGCGTACTTCCAAAGTATCGTCGTAGTCCTGTACTTTATCTATAAAGCACATCGCAATTCCAGACATCGAAATTCAGAGTTTCAGCTCACAATGAGTAATGTTGCTACTATTTCTCGCTACATAAGCTGAAGTGTCAGTGAGACATGACAAATGCGCAACACTTCTGTAAAGCAGCCAACTTGATTGCCATTCGCGTGGGCGATCCATCAATCATAAAAATATTACCGAGTTCTATAGGCTAGGAGCTGCGAGCAGGTTTAGGTAAGTAGCTTTGTGAGCGCAGACTAAAGACTTTGGGGGCAAGGTTTGTGGTGACAGCGTCTTAAACAATCGAAGCGTAAGAAAGAGAAAGAAAATCCGTATAATTCCAAACACTAATTTAAAACTCTGCAACTCGATGTACTGACGTTTAACAATAATTAAGGATTTGTCAATGTGTCATGCAAATCTCGATTGACCTACTATTCCCACATGTATAACGAGAAACAAACTGATTTCAGAATGGCCATAGAAATGAAATGATACGATATAATATATTATGATACCTACTAAAAGTGTTAACACCAGTACGCAGATCGCCACTATCCTCCAAACGAGAGAATAAACATATAGCCCTTCGTTGTTTTCAGATCTCTCAATCCGTCGACTTCAAAAAAGGGGTTATTTTGAACATATCTAAGTCAAACTGACCGCCCGCTCTCCTTCACCCTTCGTCAGCAGGTAAGCAACCGTTTTACTTGAGAACGACACTCAAAATATTCCAATATCTATACCTGCGAAATTTCAGCCGGCGCGCCTTCGTATGATGGATCTATGTTACAATATGTATGAGTTAGCTCTCGAAAGTAAAAAATAAGCTTTGTCCCAAACAATTTCTTGTATCCATTTATCAGAGCTTGGAATATTTTTTCTCTTGAAGAAAATGGTTGAAGTTAAATATTTTATCAGTAAAGTATGTAACACACATACGTACTCGTATATACATATCTTTATCATACTACATGCATGTATACACTTGCATATAGTATGTATAATTGTAAATACTTACATTATAGGAATATTAGATTTTTTATGAACACCACAAACAAACAAGCTACCTGTAACATTGGAAGCATCACGACTACGTTGCCAACTTTTTAGGAATCTACTAACAGCCCTAGTTAAATAACCCCATGTTATAGCCGCTCGGGAATACCAATCTATCTATCTATATATATAAAAGTGAAGGTCGTGACTGACTGACAGATCAACGCACAGCCTAAACCGCTTAAGCTACAAACGTGAAATTTGGACAAAAGTTTTATATCAAAAAGCGGACGCACACTAAGAAAGGAATTTGCCCAATTCAACCCTTAAGAGGGTGAAAAGGGGTGTTTAAGTTTGTATGAAAAATTTTTTTTTCTTTATGCTACGATTATCAAACTTTGCAAATATACTAAAGTTAAAAAAATAATTGACACCTATTTCAACATTTTTTAAAAATCAACCCCTAAAGGGGTGAAACGGAGCAATAAAGTTTGTATGAAGATTTTTTTTTTAATGCTGTGGTTATGAAACTTTGCAAATATACTAAGCTTAAGAAAATAATTGACACTTATTTTTTTGTTTTTTGAAAATCAACCCCTGAAGGGGTGAAACGGAGTATTGAAGTTTGTATGGAGATTTTTTTTTTGATACTATGGCTACGAAACTTTGCAGATATACTAAGCTAAAAAAAATTATTGACACTTATTTTTTTGTTTTCTGAAAATCAACCCCTAAAGGGGTTAAACGGAGTGTTGAAGTTTGTATAAAATTATTTTTTTCCTAATACTTCGATTATTTAACTTTGCTATTGTAATAAGCTAAAAAAAATATTAGATACCTGTTTCATTATTTTTTGAAAATCCACCCCTGAAAGGGTTAAACAGATAAAAGTGAATGTCGAGACTGACTGACAGATGAACGCACAGCCTAAACCGCTTAAGCTACAAACGTCAAATTTGGACAAAAGTTTTATATTAAAAAGCGGACGCACACTAAGAAAGCAATTTTCCCAATTCAACCCCTAAGGGGGTGAAAAGGGGTGTTTAAGTTTGTATGAAAAAAATATTTTTCTTAATGTTACGATTATTAAACTTTGCGAATATACTAAAGTTAAAGAAATAATCGACACCTATTTCATCATTTTTGAAAAATCAACCCCTAAAGGGGTGAAACGGAATATTGAAGTTTGTATGAAGAATTTTTTTTGATGCTTTGGTTACGAAACTTTGCAAATATTCTAAACTCAAAAAAATAATGAACACTTATTTTTTTGTTTTTTGAAAATCAACCCCTAAAGGGGTTAAACGGAGTGTTGAAGTTTGCATGATTTTTTTTTTCCTAATACTACGATTATTTAACATTGCAATTGTAGTAAGCTAAAAGAAATATTAGATACCGGTTTCATTATTTTTTGAAAATCAACCCCTAAAAGGGTTAAACAGATACAAGTGAATGTCTAGACTGACTGACAGATCAACGCAAAGCCAAAACCGCTTAAGCTACTAACGTCAAATTTAGACAAAAGTTTTATACCAAAAAGCGGACGCACACTACGAAAGGAATTTTCCCAATTCAACCCCTAAGGGGGTGAAAAGGGGTGTTTAAGTTTGTATGAAAAAAATATTTTTCTTAATGTTACGATTATTAAACTTTGCGAATATACTAAAGTTAAAGAAATAATCGACACCTATTTCATCATTTTTGAAAAATCAACCCCTAAAGGGGTGAAACGGAATATTGAAGTTTGTATGAAGAATTTTTTTTGATGCTTTGGTTACGAAACTTTGCAAATATTCTAAACTCAAAAAAATAATTGACGCTTAATTTTTTTTTTATTCAACCCCTAAATGGGTTAAACAGAGTGTTGAAGTTTGTATCAAAATATTTTTTTCTCAATACTACGATTACTTAACTTTGCAAATGTACTAAGCTAAAAAAATACTATGTATCTGTTTCATAGTTTTTTTTTTTAAATCAACCCTTAAAGGGGTGAAACGGGGTATTAAAGTTTGTTTGGAAATATTTTTTTCTTAATGCTACGATTATTTAACTTTGCAAATGTACTAAACTAAAGAAAATAATAGATACCTGTTTCATTATTTTTGGAAAATCAACCCCTAAAGGGGCGTGGTAAATATAGTACAGAGAGAGAATTGTAATGACTCACTGACAGACAACGCACAGCCTAAACCGCTGGTCGAAGAAATTTGAAATATGGAGGGTGTGTTTGTCTTGATGAGTAAACGTGAACCAAGAAAGATTTTTTTGAAATTCAACCTCTTAGGGGTGAAATAGGGTGTTAAAGTTAGTATGGAGAAGCATTGTTTTTTGACGCCTCGGTATTGAAACTTTACAATAATACGAAGCTTAAAAGAATAACGAACACCAATTTCACCATTTTTGGAAAATCAACCCCTGTGGGGGTGAAATGGCGTGGTAAACATAGTACGGAGAAATAATTTGTTTTGATGCTAACTCAATGAAACTTTACAGATGTACTAAACTTAAGGCAGGTAAACAACATTCTGAAAAAATCTAAAACCTTCGGAAAGTCCAATCCTCGAGGTGGAACTGCTAATTATCTCGAAAACTAAAAACATTTTTACCAAAGCGCTGAGACTAAAAAGTCACCAAAACCTCGGACCTTTCTGGAGCCATTAAAATAACGTTAAAAAAATGGCCGCCATACAAACTTTGAGGGCCTATATCTCCGAAACGGTTGAAGATGGGTGGGTGTTTGACTAAATGTCATCGGAGTTAGCTACTTGATGGTGGCGGCGAAAATCCAAATGATTCAAAATGGCCGCCATTTTTCTAAATGATTCGAGGGGGCTGATTTATTTCATCCGGGGGTTATTTGGGGTCCCTGCTTCAATTTTGTGACGCTTTTTACATGCTCTCAAAAAAGAAGGGTTAAATTAATTATTGGTTCCCGAGGTATAGTCCACGCGGGCGAAGCCGTGGGCGGAAGCTAGTTAAAATATATTCAGAGTAAAACGCAAAACATGAGAGGTATACTTAGGACACACACACACGGTTAATAAGTCCCTTTCATGCCCCAATTTACACCTCAAAAGTTAACTAAATCTAATAAAAGGGTAAAGAGAAAAGAATGGGGCGCGATATAACAAGTCATTTTGGGGTCGTGACCGAGGTTTTCTATTAGGAATGGGAATTAATGAAATCCCCATAAATTCGCTTCTTTTTGCGTTCAACTCGATTCGATTTAACAACTCGATTGCTTTTTTTCGATTATTTGAGGCGTCTTTGAATGAAGTAGACTTGCAAAAGTTTTTACGCAACTAAGTTCTCGTTTGACGACCAACTCTCTTACAAATCATAGATGAAGCATGCAGACTTAGAAGATACTATTCACTCCGACCTTGTATCTTAGAGATACAATCTTGGGCTTTTCAGAAAAAAACTATTTTTAGACATTCGCTGCGCTTTTAACCCGCGTTTTCCTGGATAAAAACCTAAATGTAAATCCAGCTTATACGAGTAAACTACATTCGTATCAAATGTAATCGAATCTCGAGCCATTTTTTCGTGATTGACTAACAAACTTTTACACTTATAATATTAGTAGGATTATCATCGAATTTTCTACAGCACGAAACTCCTAACGGTCCCTAAGATCTCTGCAAAATGTACCGGTACTGAGTTCTACTTATTTCTGATATCCTGGTACTTTTAAATCGACTTCTACCGTGACGGTTTTAAATTCGATTGTATGTTTTTTTCATTGATTTGTTTGTGACTCTCGTGTCCGAGGGTTGGCGCAACACATAGGCATGGTATGTCAAATTATCGCTTTACCAACCCCGTTTTTCCAACCCTATTCATGTACAAAAGGGCCCTTTTTCTTTGTGTCAGAGGCCGGCGCTAGAAAGCCTTTGTCTTTGTGGCTTTGGATTACTTATCATTAATTACTGGAGTTTAGGTGCAAATTAAAAATGTCTGGGTTACGCAGATTGCAAATTTTGATTAATCCTTGTTTGTTAAATGATCTCTTTGTTGTTTTGTTTTATTTTAGAAATTAGACTGCAAATTCAATTTAATATAATGGATATAAATTTTCATTTTATTTTTTTTTTGTTTTGTATAAATTTAAACGGCAATAAATAAATAACGTTTCACACTCATAGCTCATTAGGATTCCCTGTATCATGGATGTTATCGAACACACACAAAATCAAAGGACAACTAACATCCAGACCCTGAGCAGATATTTAATCAAGCAATGGGTCACCTGATGGTAAGTGGTCACCGCTGCCTATGAACACCTCCAATACCCGAGGAATCTTCAGTGGTTGCCAACCTTTGAGGGTTGGTTACCTTTCTTTATTAAACTCGTATGCCTACCTACTTCCATACCAAATTTAATTCAAATCCGCTCAGCCGGTTGTACGGTATACCTCATTTTGTTTGTCATCAATTTTTGGGATTTATACCTGACATATAAAGGATGTTATGAAAATATTGTCCCTTTCGTTAGCAAGTTTGTGATTTGATATCTTTTTGAGAATCTATTTAAACGACCTTTCTTAGTGATTATTCTTTTCATCTAAAAACCCGTGGCATAAAAAGGTGGCGAGAAAGTGAAGAGGTAACCCTTAAAAATCAGATTTTTGAGTACGTGGATCAGTATTAAATTAATTCCGAAAAGATAAAATCAAATATTAGTGAACTGTCCTGGAAATAAAAACTATATAATAATCTGTAACTTAAAAAATCTGCAGAAGTACTTAATGGATCAGACAGGTACAGTTTTGCTAATATATACAGGGTTATTCACAAAGGGTATGCTAAGCCGAAAAGGGCTCATAGTACTCATTATTATGTACAACTTTTACTATGGGATCAACCCGAAATTCGCAAAAAAAAATCAGCTGATCCATACATTTTATTGAGTGTCATTGACATTTTTCTATGGAACAGCTGATAGTTTTTTCGCGAATTTCGGGTTGGTCCCATAGTAAGAGTTGTTCATAATGATGAGTACTATGAGCCCTTTCTGAGTTGGCATGCCCTTTATGAATAACCCTAAATTAGGTTTTTAACTAAAATTAGCTTTTGGTACAAAATTATAATTTGAAAGCTGTGTTTAAAAAATTGTATTAGAACATTTAATTAAACATTGTATTATTATGAGGAAAACAAATTAAGAAAAAAAATTTGCTGGTTACGAAAAAAATATTTAATATTTTTTCAGTTCTTAGAATCGAAGAATCGATCAATAGGGGGCCGCGGGAAATTATTAAAAAAACAAATAAGAACCACTCTAATGTACACCCTGTATGACATATTAAAATGATCCAAATAGGATATCTCCGATAGCAAAGGCCAGCAATCCTGTAAAGCCCAAACGAGTTTTAATTCCCTGTAGCAACGAAAACCGTTGAATTTCGAATCAGCAATAACAAACTGAATTTGATACCCACACGGAAGGTAGGGTTTCCAATCGAAACCTTACATTCACAGTACACCCAGTAAATCAGTCATCGTCCCTTTTCTTTTTGCGTTTGATATTATCTCTTACTCTCACTCTCATGCCATTTCTAATGAGAGCGACAGAGACCGAAATAATATCTCACCGGCTTGAATAGGGCTCCAGCAGTTCGAAATTCGGCCTGAGAGGTTAACACTTGACATGTTCTAGTTCTAGGATATCATTTACTCATCATTAAACCAATTTTCGAACGACCGGAGGAGAAATTCAATAGCGTATGTGAATCAACCAACCCGTACCAGACTGGTGGAATACGGCCTAATAACCTTTTGAGGGGTAGACCTAGTATTCTTGACAGTGGATTTTTTTTAATTTTTTTTTTAATGTAATTGAGTGACGAGACGAGCAAATCGCTCGCCTGATGTTAAACGTCACGTTTGCCCATAACAGGTCTGCGCCACCCAGAATTTGAACTCGCAGAATTCAAGACCCTGCGCGGCACCCTGAGATATAAGTTGTTTAATCTCCCATTTGCCCTCAAATTTCACTGGAAACAATGCCCTTCCAACCGGATCACAGTAATGTTTGCACATTACTGCTTGGCGGTGGAATAACTGGCAAAGGTGTAGTACTTCCCCAGGCGGGCTCTGCAAAAGAATAAATAAAAAAAATAATATTGGATTGAATAAACACTGAGTATAGATGAGATTTTTTTTAGTACTGGGCCAAACCTGAAACGTAGGTACTGTACGTGTTTGTTTCCTTAGTTAAATCTGGCAACTGAATTTTGAACCTCTTCCCATAGTCCAACTGAGTTGAAATTCGGTATACCTATGAAACTCCCATGACAATGCTACAAAAGATTTTTTTAAATATTTTTTTCATGTTTTTTTACTCAAAATATGCATTTTGCACACTGGCAACCCTAGCCCTAAAACCGTAGAAATAATCACTCTTTTATGAACGTTCCTTTTTACATATTTCGGCTCTTCAAAAATACCTATCGGCCTGAAATAATATTAGATTTATTCATACAGTTTCCTAAAAAAAGTTCAAATTAATTTTTTTCATTTATTTTTAGCCGAAAGCCCAGGAAAGTTGTGTTTATCGGGTCTGTAAGTATGTGAGTATTTAATTATTTTTTTTTTTAATGTATGAATTTGTCCATGCTATAGCGGCTTGATCGATTTGAATCGCAAGGCTCGTTAGATTCATTTGTTTGTCGGTTTTTTTAATATTCTAGGTTGTTCATGGTGTGCATTAGCACATAGTGCATTAACTTCATTTTATCCCGGAAAACGCGGGGAACAGCTAGTATTAAATATTTGCAGGGTCACATGTGTCACATGACGCGACGGATCGAAGTCGTAGTCTTTGATTTAAAATAAGTGCAAATAATAATTATAAACATTAAAAAGCGCCATCTAGTTTAATTTGCTTTAAACAAAAAGAAATATCGGTTTAGAAATCTCTCACCAACCTCCTATACATACCTATTTACATTTATAAACTAGCTGCAGCCGGCGGTTTCACCCGCTGTTTTTTTTTACTTTTAAACCTTCCCTGTAATATAGCAAACAAAACAAAAAAAAAAAACCAACAAAGCAGACCAAAAAGATCGGACCAATTTCTGAACACACCTATAAATATT
Organism: Alcis repandata; assembly: GCA_949125135.1. Classification (NCBI taxonomy): domain Eukaryota; kingdom Metazoa; phylum Arthropoda; class Insecta; order Lepidoptera; family Geometridae; genus Alcis; species Alcis repandata. The sequence goes on along the minus strand of OX421246.1, from coordinate 5,004,580 downwards.
TGACAACCAAGTGACACTATTTTTTATTTCTAAAAAGAAAAAAGAGATCGGACATTCCGTCCGAGTTACCCGTACCTACCGAACATCAAATGTTTCACAGGTACAGTTTGTATTGGAAAATAAAATTGTCGATTTTAATATTTTTCTTTACTTATTATTCATGTTTCTCACCGTTTAAACCTTCCCTGAACTTTTACAAATATATCAAGATCAAAATAAGCGAAATCGGTCCAGCCGTTCCAGAGTTTTAGCAAGACTAACGAACAGCGATTCATTTTTATATATAAGAGAAGAAGTAAGAAGAAGAGAAGAAGATAAAATACAAGCTACAATCTTCAATTAAAATTTTATTATTATTTTTAATTTACATGTTTTCTAAAGACGTGCCACAACTAGAAGAAGTCGTATATTATATATAGTTACATTATTTACAAAATAAAATAATTGAAAAAACATTTTAATTTTAAAAAGTTCACATAGAACCAATTGATCGAACCACGCCATCGAACCACGGGGCCATAGCCAATTTAAATATGTACACCTATTAATTCTGACTTACTACCGTAACTGCCGTTATTACCATAATTACGTTTACCGATAATAAATCCGCCGTAGTAAACCCTTCGACAGATAAACAAGGGTAGGAATACCTACCCTTGTTTATCGCTCCTTGAATGCAAAACGGCCACAAATCAAAAAAGTGTAAAAACGGTTTTATTCGAAAATTGAGCTCTAAATCGATGATACTAGAGAGTCTATTTAAGACACCCACAGTTTTCGCTAAGTTTGACACCAAACCGCTCAAGCGCCTTTTTTGCATTGAGCCGCTTTGCGCACTGACTTCATTGCAAGACCGCCATTTTGTCAATTGTGACCCAGACCTCAAAGAGAACGCGCGTGGTTTTACTGCAAAACAGCCACAATCCAAAATGTGATCTGAACTTTACCATAGTTTTACCTGCAATAGTGCCACATTTTGGAATACGTCTTTTTTCCATTCTAATTTCAGGTGAGTTTATTTATAATTTAAAATGCAAAGGTGCCATATTTTAATATGTGTCTCTTTTACATTCCAATTTATTTAAGACTATTTATTATTGATAATACAAAAGTGGAGTATTTTAACAAGTGACCATTTTGCATTCTACTTTATTTGAAATTACTTTTTATATAAAATACAAAAGGGCCATATTATAAAAATAAATAATTTCTGTTCATGTTATTACAGGATGTCCAGCAGATCAAGAACTATTTTAAACATGGCTATTTCTAACGCAACAATGGTGTACGAAAAACACTCAAGAAACCTGAGAATCCCATTTTGGATGATGCTTTGTTTACATGGTTTTTGCAACAAAGGCGATTACATGTTCCAAATAGTGGTGATATGATTTGCGAGAAAACCCGTATTTTTCATCGCCAGATCACTAACTCGAGTACTAGCTTTAATGCAAGTAGGGGATGGTTAGATAACTTTAAAAAACGCCATGGAATAAGACGCTTGAAAATGGCCGGTGAAAAACTATCAAGCGATGAAGCTGCTATCGGACCATTTCAGCAAGAACTTCAGAAAGTTATTAGAGAAAAAAACCTAACAGCAGAACTGATTTACAATGCAGATGAGTCTGGTTTATATACTAGCGATTGTTGCCTGATCATACTTTAGCTTCTGGTGATGAGCGGTCCGCTTCCGGGAGAAAAATGATGAAGATGAGGATCACATTCATGCCGTGTGCTAATGCAGCTGGCACTCACAAGCTTCAATTGCTAGTTATAGGAAAAGCGAAAAACCCGCGTGCTTTTAAATCAACAAATCTCCCAATATGTTATCGAGCACAGAAAAATGCTAGGGTTACTAAAGACTTGTTCCTTGAATGGTTCAAGATGGAATTTGTACCTGCGGTCCGACGCCACCTTTTATCGGTGAACTTACCAACACGGGCATTGTTACTGCTGGATAATTGTCCCGGTCATCCATCAGCTGAAGAACTCATAACTGAAGATGGCAACATTTTTGCAATGTTCCTGCCACCTAATACCACGGCGTGTATACAACCCATGGATCAGAATGTTATACAAAATGTAAAACAAAATTATCGCAAATCACTGTTAATTGATTGTCTCGCCAATCCATTGAGTAATGAAAACCTCGCTGATGCATTAAAATGCATAACTTTAAAGGACACAGTTTTTAATTTAGCAAACTGCTGGGCGGCTGTTAAAGAGTCCCTTATAAAGAAATCGTGGAAGAATTTGTGTCCTCAACTTCACGCAAATGAAAACTTCGAACCAGAGGATGATATTCCCCTGGCCGAGCTGATTAACAGATTAAGAGGAAACACTTATCCGCAAATAACTGAGGCAGAAGCCCAAGCGTAGGCTTCTGGTGGCGCCGATGAAGAATTGCAAAGATGTGAGGTGTTAACTGACGAGGAGATCGTGCAATCGGCTATGTGTGAAGATGACGAGCAAGATGTCGACGAATGCGTTGAAGTCTCCACTTCCAAACATGTAACACCTGCAGTGCAGAAGCTATGAGAGCTTTAAACACAGCTTTGAAATGGGCTGAAGATAATAATTTAGAAAGCCACGAAATTATGTTACTTCGTCGACTGAGAGACCGCGCTTTCGAAATGAAGAACGAAAATCTCAAGCAGAAGAGTATTACAGATTTTTTTTACATCAACATAAGCTCTTTTTTTACTAAACGCATGTGTGTATCTTTCTATTTATAATAAAAGTCTTATGTCACATAAATTAGTATTTTATTTAATGTCTTTATGTACCTACATATTTGTATGTATTTATATTATTATGTATATGATAAACCTCAACCTAATTTTGCAGACTATGATCCGGACACCTTGATAATCCGGCAAGGGCCGATTTTTTGCCCGTCCGGATTAGTGAGGCCCTACTGTACTTATTTTGATAATTTCTCTATTTTTATATACCTTAAAAGAATTTAACGATTGTTCGAATAGATACTTTGTTTTTTTTGTAATGTTTTATGTTTTTTTTCCTTTTCCTTAGAAATTGTGATACTACAAAACTAATTCAAAAGAAATTAGACATCTTTGGATAGGTTATTGGTTCCTACAAAAAGCTTGTACTACATTTTCTTATTCAAAATAAATATTTTAATACATATTAGATACGTATAATGGTAAAATTAGATAGTTAAACGTTTTTTTTGCATAATAAAAAACTGTTTGTTTGATTTTTATTAAGAAATATTAATAAAGAAATTTAATTTTAAAAATATTCGTTTCATTTTTGGAATATTTCTTCTAATAATAGTTTGGATTTTGAAAACAAAAGGGACTTATTTGCATTTTTAGAGCGTGTGAATTAGATTCCAATATAATTTATAATACAGAAAGATACAGCAACAAATCACGCTTCGAATGGTATATAATAGTATACAATTATTCACTACATACATGTTTTTTTTTCAAAAAATTCTTAACGAAATTTTGTTTTAGCTGTACTGTAAAAAATGCTTTTTTGCTTTGTGGCTCTCTTGCATTCAAGGAGCGATATATTATTTATATATCGCATTACGAACTAATTAACCACGACTCTGATTTATTACCATACCCCACGTACCACGATTTCATTACTACGACTATTACTATAATTACAACTAAACCATTATTATAACTTTAAATCCTTAATAATCATTATCCTACAGGATTATAAGGAGGTGATATGTTAAGTCGAAAAGAACTAGTAGTAGGTACTCATCATTATGAACAACTTTTACTATGGGACCACTTCTGAAATCGCGACAAAATCAGCTGTACCACAGAAAAATGTCAATGACACTCAACAAAATGTATGGAAATGTTGATTTTTTTCTCGTGATTTCAGGGTTGGTCCCATAGTAAAAGTTGTCCATAATAATGAATGGACTAGAATATAATTTCTTATAATTGGACTTAGAGTACTGTGAACCCCTTTCGGCTAAGAAGGCCCCTTTTAACACCGAGGTATGATACACCCTGTAGCGATTTACAGATCGCACCCTGTGAGTGGGATGATTGTGTGTATCGCATTAAAGATACCAGTGGATGTAATTACTACTAGAGTGTGTGTTGTAATAATTGGATATCGCCTTAAGCATTATTGGTTCGTGGTGACGCTGATAAATCGTTTAGAACTAGATCAGATTAGAACGGGTTTACGCTGAATAAGTTTCTAGTGTTGTCAATGGGGTTCGTAAATAATTCTAACATTTATTTTTAAGACAGACAAACAGCTGCAGTCCGACACTCATATACACGGACACATAGACTGATACTTAGACATAGTAGTAGATAAACTTATCATCACTTCATCATCATTCTCATCTTTTAATCCTCTCACTGCTGGGATACAGGTCTACCCTCGAAGGGTGATTAGGCCGTATTCCACCACGCTGGCCAAGTGCGGGTTACTGGATTCACATACGCCATTGAATTTCTTCTCCGGACGTATGCAGGTTTCCTCACGATGTTTTCCATCGCCGAAAAGCCAGTGGTATGTAAATTCGTATATAAGTTGGAAAGAATTTTATGATATTATGTTATAAACTTTTAACATCCCTATTTTTGCGTTAGGGTTAAAAAACCTCTCATTTCAACTCGATCTATCTAGTCCAGTGAAACAAAGGGTTGATATTTTGCAATTAAAATGGCGTCACACCCGAACCGCTCGTTACAATGTTTTCGTTTAATTCGTTTAGTGAAGCAACAATGTCTGACTCGCTGGCCACATTTTAGTGACCATTCACCTGGAATTGGTTTAGTTGGACCAAAATGTTACGGGTTGATTACACGTAACGAGTACAGTGGCGAGACAGTGAATGGGCACACTCGACTGAGCAAATAAATCATGGTTCTGGTGACTGTCTCGCCTCGTCAAACTGTTTATACAAACCGAGTACTCGGCCGAGCACACTGTCTTGTCACTGTACTCGTTACGTGTAATCAACTCATTATTGCTGGCCGTGGACACAGTCTATTGTTTAGTTATTAAACGTGTGGTTTACAGTGTGTTTAGTTATTAAACGTGATAGTAGAGGAAACAAAAAAAGACTAAAAATTTTAGAAACCTGCGACCAAAATAATGTTGATATAGTTTTCAAATTGCTGAACCAATTTTCTTGAATTGCAGATTAACAGATTTTCAGATTTGAGCACACTTTTGATCGAATCACTATTGAAAGAAAGTAAACTGAATTAAAATTGGTATAGTCGTTTGGGAGCTACGATGCCACAGACAGTCAAATAAATACACAAACGCACAGATACATATTAACACACTGAAATACAGTAAATTACACAAGTTAAACTTACAATACCCTTTTTTGTGGTAGAGGTTAAAAAAGAGTAAATAACCGAGTGTTTTCTTTACATATATATTTGTAGATAGGTAGCCTATCTTATTGTGATCGTTATTTTTTATTATGTTGTTTTGGACTCTAGTGATCTATTTATTTATTATACGACGAAAACTCTTATAAATTGCCTTCATCGCCTAGTCTGAATCTAAACGACGATTCAAGTTACACCGGGTCCTGTCCGGGCACGGATATTGAAATTGAAATGTGAGGAAAAAACCAAATGAGAAATGTGTCTCTGTGTGTAGAGGTTTGTTTATGTATAAATCATGTAAATGTGATCGTAAAACGTAAAGCGGAATTACAGATGACAAACTATAAGTTGTGACGCAAACGATAATCCGAATATTGGTCTAAACGTTGTAACCAGTTAGTACAAAACAGCAACCTTAATGTCTAATTGACTGGTAATTGGAATCGACTTCATTTTGACCTTTTAAACTAACTTTAACTTTCAAAATAAACCCAATACCAATTGAATTCCAATTTATCAGACACTTAAACTTTAAAGACGCTGCTTGTATTGCAAAGCAATACTTGCCCTTTCGTCGCTTTAAAAAAAAATACATACTTACTTACTTGGTACTTGGTGAGCGGGCTCTTTTCCGCAACTAGGCCGGTGGTCGGCCCTTTTTGCGTGAACGGGTGACGGCAGCTACTCCAGCCACCCGATGTCCTCCAGGAAGTCCAGCAGCTTGCGCGTCCCGCTGCAGGCCTCCCGCAGGGTTCCCGGTGCTCCCAGGAACTTCGCTCTTTGAGATGCCACGCTATCGCACTCTAGGAGCACGTGCCTGGCCGTTTCTTCTGCCTCCATGCATCCTCTGCATAGGGGGCTGTCTGTGACACCTATGGTAAACAGGTGTTTGTTTAGTGGGCAGTGACCGGTGACTATGCCGACGAAAAGTCGGAGCTTGTCCCGTTTGAGATTGAGGAGCTTTCGGGAGGTTCTCGGGTTCAGTTCCGGGAACGCCTCCTTTGACTGCCTACAATCTTGTGTACTTGCCCAGTGTTCTTGGTGTAGTTTGTATGTTCTTTGTCGAATCCAGGTCCGAATCTGGCTGAAAGGTAGAGGGATCATTGGCTCTGGTCCAACAGGGCGCATTGCCGAGCCTCTCCGTACCAGTTCATCAGCCGCGTCGTTACCTCTGGATCCACTATGACCTTTAATCCACTGAAGAGTCAGTGTATTGTGCTTACTGACCTTCTCTAGCAGGTGGTGACATTGAACTGTTAGCCCTGAGGAGTGTTCAACTTTTTGCAGTGCTCGAAGAACCGCCATGCTGTCAGAGAGTATCCTGATTTTATAGCCAGTTACCTTTCTGTTTAGTATTGCTGTGGCCGCTTGAATGATACCTGCACATTCCGCTTGAAAAATGGAGCTGAAAGACCCCAGAGCTAAAGCTGTGTGGATATTCAGCTCTTCAGAGAAAGCGCCTGTACCAGTACCTGTGTTGGTCTTAGAGCCATCAGTGTAAATCCTAAGTTCTATTGTATTGGTGTTTTCACTAGGCTCTTCGTGTAATTGTACTCTATAGCTTTTGATAAAGATGTGTTGCTTAGGTACCCTATCGTAAATAGAGAGAATGTCAGGGTTGCCCACTGCACATTCCTTTATAATCGTTGTGTGGGTTGCTGTTGTGTTTTGCTCCCAGAGGCTGAGTGCTCGGAGCCTATATGCGGAGGCCGCGGCTTCCTGCTGTATATGTAGCTGCAACGGTGGGAGATTCAGTAGAGCCTCCAGGGCTGTAGTTGGGGTTGTTCTCATACATCCAGTTGCGGCTACACATCCCAGTCGCTGGAATTTTTTCAGTTTGTTAATTGTGGTGTTCTATTTGGTTCTAGGCCACCAGACTAGGGCTCCATAGGTTAGAGAGGTCGCTTTAAAAAAAAATACATACATTATTTTTATAAAATAGCGACAAATAAGCACATCGCCGTCCATAAGCTCCTGCAATACTAGCGGTGTTGATAATACTTTGCCCTAGACAGGTTATGTTTACGCGGCCCGGACGCGGCCCGGTTTAATTCAAATCGTGCTTTAGGCAGAATCAATACATTTCAAGTCACATAGCCCCTAAAAGATATCTGTCGTGTGAGAGAGCTTATCCGATCTCGGAGGATAAACGCAGGCTTTACTCTGATGGGGACTATTTATAAAGATTTTGGAGTGTCGTCGATACATTTATATCTGAAACAGAGTTTACCAAGTTATATTTTTTTATGTGAAACTAACTGCACCCGGCGGTTTCACGCAGCTAGTACATTTAAAAGAAAAATCTGTCTGCTTTTACAGCGGAAAAACATTTTTGATACAATTTAACTACAAATTGACTGTGTTAATTCAGAGATGAGCTACATGCATACTGAATTAAAGCCAAATCTGTTGTACCAGCCGTTTCAGCGTGAAGAAATAACAAACATACACACGCTTGCTTTCTCACTCACTCATTCACTCACTCGCTTACAAAATGTTGATACATAACGGCCTCACTTACATAGGGTTATAACGAAAGGGAAAGCCGAAATAGGCTCAAAGTACTCATCATAATGAACAACTTTTATCATGGAAAAAACCCGGAATTCGCGAGCTAGCGGCTTTCCTAATAACTTGTATACCTACCCAGCTTGCTAGCTAAGCTAAGCTAAGCTAAGTGATATCAGTTAGTACTACGTTCTACATTTTTGTATTGCACAAAATTTAATTGCTCACTGCATCTTTGCTTCCCATCAGGCAAGATGGCGGTAAAACGCCAGTCTATTATAGAATTAAAAAAGATAATTGACAAAAAAAAAATGATCTAAACCTCGTTTATAAGTTAAGCCACTTTATAAGTTAGTAAGCAAAGTTTATGTAATAAGTAAGTAAGTGAGATAAAAGTGAGTAAGTAAGTGATTAACTTTATTTCCGAAAAAAGTTACAGTTTCAAAAAAGAATTAAATGGGATTATTAAGTATTTATAAATTACTAGCTGTTCCCTGCCACGCTTCGCTGTGGATAAAAATAAATAAAAAATAAATATCAAGGATTGTTTATTGTTTTTTTTTTTTATTTTGTTTTTTTGTTTATCATGCTAAAATTTCAGCTCGATCGGTGCAGAACTTTTTGAGTTTTTGAAGCGTACACAAACCAACATAACATTTTTTATATATATAGACTAGCGGCACGCGGTTTCACCCGCGTGGTGATAAAACAACGGTGATGATGATGATGATGAAAGTAGCTTATGTTATTTTCTGGACCCCTGACAACGTGTATACAAATTTCATGATCATCGGTCGAATAGTTAAGGCGTGTAGGCGTAACAAACAAACAAAAAATACTATGAAATCGTAGAACCGATATACCCGTCCCTACCAAGTTTTCATCGAGATTCGTTGAAAAATACTTCCTGTACGCGAGTACCAACTTACAAACAAACAACCGGACAGATGAAATACAATTTTGTCAGTTGTAGCAATGATAAATAAATAAACGTTTCACAGTCACAGCTCCCCACTAGGATGATCCTGTGTCGGGGATGCCATGGAACACACACAAAGGACAACTAACACCCAGACCCAGAGCAGACATTTAAATTCATCATTCAAACATCTACCCGGCCGGGAATCGAACCCGGGGCCTCTGGCTTAAAAGGCGGATATATTACCGCTGAGCCAAACAGGTTGTCAATGATGTTTCGCTCGCTTCGCTCGCTCGGTTAATTAGTAAAGATTCTCATTTGAGATAATAAAAACTTTATTACCCTTACACAAGGTTTTCAAAAGTGTAAAGGCACCTTAAATATCTCATTAAACGCCTGCCATTTCATTAATGAAAACCAATCTTCTTTGATCGCAGTCGTTCCCTGATAATTCGAAACCATTTTCGTAGAAATAAATTTAATTATTCGTTCGATGTTTAACGCTTTACAGAATTATCGTCGGAAATAATTAAATTATAATGCAAAGTTGGAGACGAAATTTGAAATAAGGACGTTATTTTTATTTCTTCTTCAGCCGCGTCGTCGTTTACCCATAGGTGAGTTGGTTCATATGATCATATGCAACCTTTAATCCTCCCACTGCTGGGATACAGGTCTACCCTCGAAGGGTGATGCCAACTACAAATTCGCGCTGAAAAAAATTGTACTTAAGCCGTGATTTTTTCTTAGCTTTTTTAACATTGAACGATGACCGCTTGACCGTGGCCTTAAAACTGTCACACCAAGGCTGGAACTTACTAACTCACTTATGAATTGTATGTTTATTTTATGTGTGATGTATATCTTATTACCAGTAAATATATCCTCATAAGCCTCTCAACACCTTGAAAATGAAGACGAATCTAACGACAACTCACGTTATAAAATCGGTGCCTGCGTGTGTACGGTCCGTGGGTGGTTTCGTTCTAAGATTTATCTTTTTAGTCAGAAAATTACTTACACACTCGATTTTCACTTCATTTTGAAATTTCCAGTACAGTATTATCCGCTTGCTTGCCCGTGTCAACTAGTAATTAACAAATCGAGAATTTAGAATTGACCATGTCAAGTAGTAGTTAACATAACCTTGAAGTCAGCTTTGCCCGTGTTAACTGGTAGTTGACATTGCATGTCACTCAGCTTTGCCCATGTCAACCTGTGGTTAACATCGCTCCCGCCGTCAAAAAAGCTGATTCTACCCGTCTTTATCGCTCCTGGGCCTAATTTGTATTATTTGTCCCGTTTCTTCGTGAAATTTCCCCTCCATTCAAGCATCCAAGCCACAGACAAAAGTAAACAAAAAAAAACAAAAAAATTCCGCTTCGCTCCAGTTCGGTTCATGCTCGTGTCGGTGAGTGATGTGATGGTGATGTGGTGCGATTTAGAGTGATTTTCTACTTAAATTCAGTGATAGATCTTGGAGATTTTTTCAGAACATCAAGGTAAGTCAATAACTAACACGTAGATATAAAAATTCCAGCATGAAACATAAGATTTAACCTTTTTTCGAGACCTAACAACATACGGTAGGTACCTACATGTAAACGCCCTACTTCTAAGTTCAGCGCAGCATAACTCCGCACCAAAGTCGTAATTTGATAAACAAAAGATAACATTGTTTAGTTAGTTTCATAACAAACATAACACTTATAACACTTGACACTTTTTTAAACAAATTGAGTCACAAGAAACGATTGTGTGAAACCCGACCCGCGCGCTGACGGCGCAAAAAATGGTGGGGCAAAGTAGGGTCGTCACGTTTTTTTCGTGGGACACTTGAGATAGGCACGCGCTGAGGGCCCGGGCAAAGGCGCGTTGCGCGCGGACCCCCCTTGGGCAAGCAAGCGGTTATTACTGAAAATAAACAAACTATAACTTAAACTAAAACCATAAACGCCTACATATTAGAATAGGCGTGACGAAAGATTTTAAAATCCTCTTCCATAATGTGAGTACACATTAACTATATTTACAAAAAAGCCATTTTTTCTGTAATAAACTTAAGTTTAACGAAGTTTGAAGCCATTTTTCACATATTTTTTCAACAGTGCCCGAAAACAGCTTGCTTGTGTCATGGCGTCGATTTGACGTCACGGCTAGTGAACATGTCATTGTGTCTATGCTATGCGTGATGAGCGGCGGATGACCTGAGTTCACTGAAGCGTGACGTCATACGCTGTGATTGTTGTTTCTGACAAGATGGCCGATTGCTGTATTTTAATGTTTTAATTTATTGAAAATCTTAATAATCTGTTTTTTAAAAATAAAACTAAACATGTGTTTTAAATTTTTTAATCTGGCTAGTCCCCTGAAAGTATTGAATCGGCGATTTTTTGATACTGTCGTCATGCCTATTGAAATCAAGACCTTTACCTACGCAGATGTCTCGAAACTTATACCCACGGAAAATCTTGGTGGAGATTTTCCATAGTGGGCCTAAATAAACACTCCACTGTTTGTCTTTAATTCCTACACTTTCAAATTGAGTAGGGTACCTTAGCCTTGGATAGAGATAGAAGGAAGTACTGGTAGCCTTTCCTTATAACCTTGTTTTAGTTGTTACTAGCTGCGCTCCGCAGTTTGTAACCGTGGTGACCGCGAGTGGCATTATAACAGAGTACTACTGCGTATGGCGAATGGGCTATATCCATGCCAAACTACGTCCAAATCTGTTAAGCCGTTATAGCTTGAAGAAGTAACAAACATACCTACAAACACACATTCAATGTTTTGGATTCTCGATCTTCTAGATCCTGTATTTAAATAAAATAAGAAATATGACAGTATCCTTTTTTTCATTTTTATTGAATTTAAATCTAAATATCCTTCTAAACGGGCAGGCGTAGAGTTTCCATTTATTAAAATTTTCTCGGACACTGAATTTTGGGTTTTTTCCGGACTCAATCCGTGTTTTTTTGATTTGGGTCATTCATTTAAAACCCATGCGGTCATAAATGAAAATTTAAAAAAATATATAATATTATTTCTGTAACTTTAAAAAATATGGGCCTGCTAAATCCACCAGGCTTACCAAGGAACTTTTTGCCGAGGGTTGACAATTGTGATAAAAAAAAATACGATTGAATGATATTACTAGTACAATCCTTGTAACTTTTTTGTTTCCTTATTAAATCTCTAAAATGTGAATCCATAATTTGTTAGCTAAAACTTGTTTGATGAGATCAGATATTTTTTTCTATACTGGTCTTTTTCCTTTTTGTTTTTTTTTCTAAAATAAATTATTGCCAATTTTTCGTCCGGACTTTTCAAATGTCATAGTAACCCTGACGGCGTTTATTGTATCATAAATATTCATCGAGCTATTTCCAGCTAACCCTTCCGCGGTCGAGGCGGGCACGGTCACAATATCGACGTTGGACAGATATTTGTTATTATTTTTATTTTTACAAGTTTTGTCGATGTTCCGCGAGACCACTCCCAAACCATAATGAAAACTAAGGTAAAACGTTACAACGTTAAAACGGTTGAACCGATTTTCATCGACCATAGTTATAACACTCCCGAGTAATTCACCTTTCAAAAAAAATTAATAAAATCAAAATCATCCGTTCGGGAGCTACGATGTCACAGACAGACAAACACAGAACAGACACATCAAACTTATAACTCCCCATCATTTTTCTTCTAGGCAAGCATGCTCCATCGTAGACCGTATCGTTGCTTACCATCAGGCAAGATGACGGTCATTACAGAAATTACTGAATAAAAAAAATATAATTGCGTCGGGAGATAAAAATAATTATTACTAATTTCAACAATTAAAAATCAAAGTGCAGTTGTTGTAGGTTGTGGCAACTGGCAAGGTACCAAAAACACTGGCTGCATTCCCGCGGTAAATTGCTAGGGAAATTCGTTGCGCGAGGAATGATATGATATAATATGTCTTAATTAACTGGCTAAAGCTTGAGACTTCGTACCCGGTATTGTGCTGCTTGCTGCTTGGAGTACGGACGTTTTTGTTTTTGAGTGACGAGACGAGCAAATCGCTCGCCTGATGTTAAACGTCACGTTTGCCCATAAAAGGTCTGCACTACCCAGAATTTTGAATTCTTAGAATTCGAAACCCCGCGCGGCACAGCACTGCGCTCGTCACTCTGAGATATAAGATGTTCAATCTCCTGTTTGCGCTAAAATTTCACTACAAAAAAATCCCTTCAACCGGAATACAGTAATGCTTGCACATTATTGCTTGGCGATTACTTCCAAGTTAGAGATAGATAAATGTAGCACTCGGACTAGATAAATCCACCACACTAGATAAATCCACCACGTGAACGTCGAGGCTATCCAGCTCCTCGACAACACGAACATAGTGAGAAGACTAAAAAGGAAAAAACCTTTCGAGTTAGTGTAGTGTTATGACAGTGAAGTGTAGTTTAGTTAAATCTACTAGTAAAGAACACATTAACAAAGTGTCTTCGCCTTAATAGAGACAGTAAGAAATGTGTTAATGGACACAATCTTAGCAATAACTTACTTAGCAATTTATGTTAAACGCAAATTACTCATTAGTCTTTCAGGCTAGATCGTAATTTTAATGATGTACTTATCTATAAAATGCATCATTACAAAAAAAAAAAAAAAAAAAAAACTCGGAGATAGCGCAGTTTTCTATTAGTTTTAGATTTTTTTTATCGAACTTGTAGAAAACTTGAGATAATCCTACTTAAACCACAAACTTTATTTTACTTCACTTTTTGCAAGAATCGTTACCTGCGTAGCAAAAAAAATACGCTACGCTTCGAGCTACAAACGTGCTACGTAAGTTTGAAGCTAATTCTACGAAATGCCTACGATCAACAACAGAATTTGCATTTACTCTTCAGAATAAAGTACCTAAGCGACCGAGATTTGCTAGGAGAAGTCAGGAAACTCGGAAAAATGATTTTTCCAGACATGAAATCCCCTTCGCAGAGGATTGTTTCGCCACATTTCTGGAATAAGGTTTTCTATTGTTTGTTGATTCGAAATATTCCCACTGATTGTGGACATAGGGGTTATTTCAGATCGATGTAAAGCCAAAAAGAGCTTATAGTACTCATCATTATGAACAACTTTTACTATGGGACCAACACGGAATTGGCGAAAATAAAAATAGTGCCTACATTCTTTCGAGTGTCGTCGTAATTTTTCCATGGAACAGCTAATTTTTTTCACGAATTCCGAGTTGATCGCGTAGTAAAAGTTGTTCATGATGATGAGTAGGTACTATGAGCCCTTTTCGGCTGAACATACCCTTTCCGTATAACCCCGCATAGTAGTAGCAGTGAGTAACGAGCGCTACTTTTTATTATAGCAAAGATATTTAAATTAATACAGTATTTTAGTGGGTTCAAAATTAGAATTTAAAGTAGTTCTTTAGTTGAAATAACTTAAAACTCATATTTCAGAATAATTTAACCATTAAGTAAACTAATCACATCATCAAAACTTATGAAGAGCACCAAAAGTACGTTAATATGTGAAATTTATTAGGGTTAAGTAGACAGCTTAATCTAATTGATCATACCAGTTTAAACATATTTCCAGAAAATTGTTATTTATAATGTACGAGGGCAAAGCAACTGGTTTTTTTGGTACTTGTTTTTCAGCAAACAAACAATTAAAAATAATGAAATATATAAATTACGTTTCACGTTGTTTGTCCGCTATATTAAACTACTTAACCGATTTCAATCAAATTTGCACACCGGGTGCAGTTCGATCTACTCGTAACTTAGGACATAGGATAGCTCACATCTCAATTTATAGTAAAAGAACATGAAAAATTAGAAAATTTGAAAATACTTAAACCATATAGCGCTTTGGACAATGTTAACTTTTTTAATGTAACTTTTGTTGACATTTAACATAGAATTGACGCAATGGCTTTTGACAGGACAACGTCTGTCGAGTCAGCTAGTAATGTAATAAATTGAGAAGCGTCCTGTTTTTAACAGAAACGAAATTTACGAAAGAAGTAGGTATAGTTTGTATGGTACTATGTTTTTAATTTTATAGGTTCTATTTCCACCTACATTCCACAAATAAAACCTTCAATCTTGAAAAAAAAATTAAACAGTCGAATTGAGAAGAACCGTCTCTTTTTTGAAGTCTGTTAAAAACCAAAACGAACTATTAAGTTTAAAATTACTTATAAAAGGAACACCCGCGTTTTCCGGGATAATAGCCCATGACCATATTCCTTCAGGTTATACCTACGTGCCAAAAATATACACTTCGCATAAGATAACACGCAAAACCACGTGATGAGGGTAGTTAACAAATATTTATCAAAAGTTTGCTAAGGGCGTTAAGCACAAACACACAAAACATTCAGAGTACAGAAGTTAAACTTCATAGTAAACTCGCTCGAGCAACGCACACATAGACATCGTTCACGGACATCAATAGCCATTATCACAAATCAATAGCCATGTCCACACTGTACGAGCATGGCACGCAAGGCACACTTCTGTCTCATTCTGGACCGTCCTAATGGGTGGATTACACAACGAGTAACGAGTACGAGTACATTACGTAACGAGTACAGTGGCGAGATAATGCTCTCGACTCGAGTACTCGGTTTGTATAAAGTTTGACGAGGCGAGAGTCACTAGAACCATGATTTGTTTGCTCGGCCGAGTGTGCTCGTTTACTGTCTCGCCAGTGTACTCGATCCGTATAATCAACCCATAAGCTTAGCAGTCAAAGCGAGATAGAAACGTGCCTCGCGGGGCATGCCCGATCAGTGTGGGCACAACCAATCGCCAGTGGACTCACGCTGACGATGTATCCAAGACTCGTCTCTCTGAGCGATATCTATGGATGCATTGCTCGAGCGCGCTTACTACAGAGTTATAAAGAAAGGATATGCCGGAAATCACGAAAAAATAAATCAGCTGTTCCATAGAAAAACGTCAATGACACTCAACAAAATGTATAAAACAGATGATTTTTTTGGCGGTTTCAGAGTTGGTCCCATAGTAAAAGTTGTTCATAATGATGAATACCTACTATGAGCCCTTTTAAGCCCTGTAACCATATCCATAAAGCTTAACTTCTGTACGCTGAATATTTTGTGTTACAAACAGGCGAGTATTCTGAATATTCATTAAACAGAACACAGCATCGTAATTAGGGCGCGCGTGTTGGTGCCTTGTAAACTCGTCTCTACAGTGAATTCAGAGTTATCGGTCATGTTTGTGAAGGGGAGTTATTATTGGTCCATTGGAATAAAACACGGAACTTACAAGGTTGAAAGAACCCTTTCCTTGATAAACCGAAATCGGCGCATACTACTCATTATTATGAACAACTTTTACTATTAGACCAAGCCTGAAACAAGAACATTATTTTTACAAAACAAAAAACAAAAACCGACTTCAAAAGACCGACTATTGAGTTATTCATCTATTTGTCGCGCACGTACTTAATGCAAATTTAAGACTTATAATTATGGTTTTCTCATGGATACCATTATCAGAACTGGACTAAATTGAAATGGGACCAAATGGGAAGCGTCAGCTTTCTAATAAAAAAGGAATCATCAAAATCGATTCACCCAGTCAAAAGTTATGAGGTAACAAACATTAAAAAAAAAAAAAAAAAAAATTAAAAAAAACATACAGACGAATTGATAACCTCCTCCTTTTTTGAAGTCGGTTAAAAAAACAAATGATCCATAGAAAAATGTCAACGTATCTCGACTTAATGTATGGAACAGCTGTTTTTAGTCGCGATTTCCGGATTGTTCCATAGTAAAAGTTGTTCATAATGATGAGTACTATGAGCTCTTTTTGGCTTAGCATACCCTTTCCGAATCGAAAGGCTGTTTCTTTCAAGTAACTAACTAATAAATCATTGTCACATTATAAATACTTGCTTCATCAAAACCTTCATACTTTATCGCCTTCTGTAATCCATGTAAACAAAGTAAGTACAATTCAACCAACCACCGGTACCGGTGATCAAATGACGGAACTATTTTTTTCCATAAATTCGGAATAGATAATGCGATTGTGTCTCCCCCACTCTGCTGCACATTATTGTGCGTTAACTCTATTATTTTCTCGCTTGAGCCACAGGGGAACCAGTTAAAACTTTTAATGACTTCCATAGACCACGTTTACCCGATGGCGAAATAAAGGAGTTTCTGCAGGGTTGTAAAGAAAGGGTATGCCAAGCTGGAAAGGGGCCTATAGTACTCATGATTATGAATTATTTTAAAAACTGTTACTTTACTCGCAATGTATGTAACTATGTTTGTTTGGGTGGGATCTTGCAACTCAATTTTGAACCAGTTCCCGAAGTCCGATTGAGCTGTGGTACCTATACGTGTGTAACTACTCCTGAAGACCATGCAATAAAATCTTGTTTTTAAATATTTTCAAAATTAACTTATTTACTGTGGAACTAACTCTGAAATCGCGAAAAAGTATGCTGATACATTAGTAAATGTCAACGGTATTACAAATTGTCTGGAATAACTTTTCAAAAATTTTTGAACGTGATTTCAAAGTTCCATAACTCCTATAGTAAAAATTGTTCATAATGATGAGTACTATGAACTCTTTTCGCTATTTCATACCCTTTCCTTTTAACCCTGTAAACATTAGCTTTGTTATTTTCTGGATAAACTTTGCTAACTCATTCTCAAGCAATGGATATGGTTTCAAATTCTTTTTCATTTGAACACTAGCCGCGCCTCGCGGTTTTACCTGCACGGTGATAATAATGAAAAGTAGCTTTCTGACTTATTTCTGTTGAGAACGTTTATGGAACATTTCATGATAATCAGTTGAGCACTTATTTTAAGGCGTAAAAGCGTAACAAACAAAAATGCGGTCGCATTTGAAATATTTCATGAATTTTGTGTATGTATTTTTGAAATAAATTGATTGATTGATTTTTTAAACGATTTGGGCCTTACTTATAAAGCCTAGTTATACTTATTCACTGCTTAAAATTGTTTTTTATGCTATTGAGTGACGAGACGAGCAAATCGCTTGCCTGATGTTAAACGTCACGTTTGCCCATAAAAACCTGTCTGTCTTGTTTTTACACGTGTCATTTTATGTCAGTGAGAAGTTGCAGAACATGTTAGGTAGTGACTAACATGAAGCAGCCTTTATAAGGCTCCAGAACTAGGAGTAACGGAGAAGTTTTCGTGAACTTCCGTGATTTCTTGCTAATCTTCTGAAGCAAATCGCTACTCGCGCATGCTAATATATATCACGGTCAATTCAATGGACAATACTTTTAAAGCTTGCTTAAAATTAATATTTGCTTAAAAATTTTCAGTCTTGTTTTCTAATAACGATTTATCAGAATCACCACAAACCAATAATACTTAAGGTGATATCAAAAGGATTAAAAGTTGCCGATGATGATGAAGATTGGATAGAAGAAGAAGGATGTCAAAATAATTACAATGGAAGCTCCCTCACTTGACTATAGGTAGGTAGGGATAGTCAGTTTCCTTGTACTTCGTCACTGTGTACTGTGATGTGGCCTTAATTAAATCTGACAGCATATTTTAACGTTCTGTTATTGCAGGGCGTCTGTCGCCGGCGTCGTCATAAAGGCCTGAAAACACGATAATATGCGATACTGCGACGATCTTGGCGTAGGCATTGCGGCTTCGGCTAAGCTGTTTCACTGCGGAGGCTTCATACAATATTTAAAGTCGGTCGGCGTTGTGACATAATGCACTACACAACACATATAGTAATGCATATTGGACATTGCAGTGTATATAGCACATATTTCAGTGCATATTTACACTTATCGGTTGCACATAATTTAAACACCAAGTCGAGTCTGGAGAAGGTACACGCTACAGTGCGTTTTGACGAGAATGCGTCTTTTAAATTAACTTCCTAAGTGGGAAGCAATCCAATTCAATCAATTTGTATAAAGCAATATTTAACGTTGCATATCGTCACTTCACATAGATGGATATTACTGCAGATGTTGCTAACGTCATACCAATATGACAATAATCATATTAACTTTGTCGTCGCCGTCGCTTCGCATCGTGTGGACAGGGCCTTATGGAAGGCCCTAATATTCGTGTTATCAGAGAGGTTTCCCAAATGACAAATTGCCTCATTAATTATGACAGGTTTCCTGTCATGTATAATTGAATATATGATTATTATTATTTCTCGGTCTTTTTTGTATTACGATATTGGGTAAAGTTGGTAAGAGCTGGCTGCTTATATCGGTGAAGAGCTATAATTTTCGACTCTATATTAATGGACCTAACGATTATATTAGCTATAGAAAAATGTTAAAAAGAAAATATATGTACGAGAACACTAAAATGCTGCTATGAAATTTTGTTAATTACGCATAATTTATTGAGTTAGTTAAATAGGTACACGTAGGTAGCTAAAATTTTCTTACCTAATAAGAAAGGTATATTTTAAGATTTTGCTATTCAATTCAGTTCTATGATTCTGTTTTCACTTATCATTTGTTTTTTTTTTCTTGTTTTAGTGTAAATTATCTGTTTTAACAATGACAATTCACACTACACATGTATAAGAATATGGCTTTAGTCAGATAGCCGCGGTACTCAATATTTACCGCTAGATTTATCTGAGAGTTTAAATGACTACATGAACTAGACAGAAAAATGGTATCCATTTTTAACTACGTGGAATTGCGGGCCCAATTTAGGCGCATGTCCCCTGAGCCTGGCTGAAATCAGTTTCCGACCAGGAAAATGTGGAAGCAACTTAATTAAATTACGGATTTTTACCGTAATTTTTTTATAGGCAACAGCGCGTTGCATTTTAACCCCGACTCTAGAGGTGTCATAAGTTTATGTGTGTATCCGTGGCATTGTATGTCACACACGCTGAACTAATTTCGATATTGGTTCCTTTGCTTAGAAGGTGACTTAATCGAGTGTTCTTAGCTATGACGTCACTTGCCGGTCCCAACAGAATACCAGCGCTGGTCGTTCACAGCCAGCATACGAGTATATGCTGAGTTGGGATCGGTTTTTGGCTCAAGAGCACGGATGCATCTCATTATCTTTTGTTATTGTTGATTTGTTAATTCTATGTGTTTTATGTGTGTTTTGGTGACTTAAAAATATTTTTTTCTGTATTATTAACTATAGAATACCTGCAGAATGTATGCATGTATGCATGTTCAAAGTAATGTAAGTAGTGCATTTGTTAGAAGGTTAAGCTCTTTGCTAGCCGAAGTTTTTTTTTATATTTAATTTAATGTTAAAAACCCCATTTATTAAGTGTCCCTAGTGAGTAATCTTCAAACAGCCAAACAGATTTTATTTAATCATAGCTCACACAGATCACTCTCGATTTAGTACCTTTCAAGCAAAAAATTTACGACTAAATCGTTTAGGAGCAACGATGGCACAGACAGACAGTCAGACACGTTAAACTTATAACACCCCGTTATTTGCGTTGGAGGTTCAAAAAATAGAAATAAAATACATAAATAGAATATTACAAACGCTTTAATCCCACTTTCATTGTCCGAACCACTAGCATAGAATGCTCTGCCTGAGTGGGTGTTCCCCGATAGATATAATCTAGGTGTCTTCAAGTCGTGAGTGAATCAGTTTCGTCTAGGCGAGCGTGCTCCATCGTAGACTACAGTTTTGCTTACTATCAGGAAAGATGGCGGTCAAACACAAACCTCATCATCATCATCATCAGCCTATCGGATTTTTGTCCACTGCTGGACATAGGCCTCTCCTAAAGAACGCCACAAGGCACGATCTTCTGCCTCACGCATCCACTTGCTACCAGCCGCCTTACGCAGGTTGTCGCTCCACCTGGCCGCAGGGCGCCCTACTCTACGTTTGCCGATCCGTGGTCTCCACTCTAGAACCCGTCTACCCCAACGGTTGTCAGTTCTCCTACAGATATGGCCAGCCCATTGCCACTTCAGCTTGCTAATCCTCTGAGCTATGTCGGTTACTTTCTTTCTTTGTCGGATAATTTCATTCCTGATTTTATCTTTCAAAGAAACCCGAGCATAACTCGCTCCATACCCGCTGAGTGACTTTAAATCGAAGGACCAGCCTCACTGTCAGTGTCCACGTTTTAACACAAACCTATCACAGAATAAAAAAAAGATTACAGATAGAATAAAAAGAAGAAATGAAATCATAATAGAAACCCTACTTACCACCGATTGTAGTTAAATATTTCATAGACGTAAAACCTTTACCATTTCCACTTGTATATTGATGGTTCTGATTTCCCGAGATGAACGAACGGAAAGATCTAGTAAATAAGTAAACGTTTTTAGACTAAGCTCCCACGCAAGAAATCTTACCTCATAAGATACCAAAATATAACTATGAAATAGCGACAACAGTTACTTATTATATAGTAGAGAGTACGGGTACAAACTGGCTTTCTCCAGCCTGGAAGAATACTAATATTTATAATTAATTTTGAATCTGCTGAATAGACTTCTAAATCTTGGCCAGATTCTAAACCAGCCAGGGTGGTTGCCATCTTAATGGATTGTTGTCTCCAAATAAATATCTTTCGGTAGACCAATGAGGTAGATCAAAGGTTTCAATTTGTAATCTTATCTTGTATATTTTTGGGTTCTATAAGCAAAATATATTTCACAACAGTAAAAAGCAGATAAATATAATTACCAAGTAATTGCAATCACTACATCGTAGTTCAATAATGGTATCTTATTAGGTAAGATTTCTTGCAGTGGGATCTTGACCTATTCGGGTATAAAACACAATCCGAGAAGTGAAGTAAACAAGTCCGTTCTAGGAACCCAAATATTGGAGCTAGTGACACCCGGAGACTCGTTTCATTTGACCAGTGTTTTTCGAAGTGTGGACCGACCCCTTTAGGGGTTTACGAAGCCCCTTTAAGGGGTCGCAGTTACTTTTACCTCAAAATAGCTGCAATTTCGCAAAAAAGCTTTTAGTTTAAGTAAAAGCCAAAACCATGCTAGTTTACATTGTTGTTTTCACTCGTTTTTTTTTTTCTTTTAAACACAGGGGGCCCTGTGTTAGAGCGAACAAAACAAATAAATAAATGTTCAAATTCGGTCCAGCCGTTCTCGAGTTTTAGCAAGACTAACGGACAGCAGCGATTCATTTTTATGTACCTACATAAGAAGAAGACGCGACTTAATTAAAGTTTGGAGATAGTGAACATAGTGGTCGCGAAAATTTTTTCATACTTAGGAAAATTTTCATACGTCACGTAAAAGGTTAAAACACTGCACTAGGCTGTTTTAAAGTCGTTAAGGCAACAAAGGTCGGCTACAAAACTAACTACGCCTCTAATTTACTGTATCCTTACATTTACGTAGCGCGAGGCTTCAAAAAGGTTGTGAATATGTCATTCAAAACTCTAAATGACATGTCCAATAGTTTGTCTGTGCATGGCCACTATAATGGCAAGCGTGCACGCCAACTCTATGAGGCAAACGCCTCACTCGTTTTAGTTCGGAAAACAGTGTTTTTGTCTGAAAAACTCACACGTTTTCGACACAAACACACTATCATTAGTATCAATTTATCATTAATCGTTTTTCACCACACTCTACTACACTGCGGAGCATAGGTCTCTTCTTGTAATCTTTTCCGCTCCTTGGGTCTTTACTTTAGCGAATGTGATATTATCTCGGTCACTGTCGCTCTCATTAGAAATGTCATGACAGCGAGAGTGTCCGAGATAAACTCAAACTGACCAGTATACCCCCCTGTGAAAGATCATCCGCTATTTTTCCAACTTTAACTTTAAGTCGCCAACAAACGACGGTCACCTGATGGTGAGTACTTAAGTAGTCACTGGTCACCGTCGCCCATGGGCACCTCCAATACTCCAGGAAACTTCAGTGAGTTGCCTACCTCTGAGTAATCTAGGTATTAACACTTCGTTTTTTTTTTGTTTCTCTTTTTTTAATCTTTTATTATTTTACTTTTAAACATATCTTTTTTGCCAGCCCCAAGTAACCTTTTACATAAAGAATACATTCATATTACAACCATTAAAAACCCTTCGTTTGATGGAACCAAGATTATGGTTCGGACAAAAAGCCGAAGACAGTACCTTCCTGCCTTAACAATGACATCAGAATAGTAAAGCACCAAGCCTAAGTATAATATAAAACCATTCAGCTGTTAGAGGGTTACATTTCTATTCAAATCTTCCTATTTATCGGAATCCCAGCTTTTATAGGATCGTTTCGCTTTTCTACCTAATTCGTATTCATCGACAGTTTAATCTGAGTTCTGTATATAACAAAGGATGTTATGTTTACTGACAATGGCTGAACGTAACAATGATTTCAGATTCGGAGAGTAATCCATTTCCATTTGTTAGAAGGTCTACTGATATATTTTCCTGTATGTTTATTTGTATTCGACGTCTATCAAAAGATTAACAAATAAAAGAAAAGATAAAAAAAAAATAAAAAGCAATTATTTCATTGTCACTGGAGTTACACCGGTATACCAAATTTCAGCTCAATGGGAAATCGCAAAGTGGTTCAAAATTCAGTGGCAAAACAGAACTTAACTTACACCTAGCTAGTTATTATACCTATTGAAAGCTGCAATGAAACAGTAATTATCGAACTTTATTACAACATCACTAAATGTGAAAGTAAGTAAGTAATTATATCTCGAGAATTAATACAAAATTGTTGAATAATTTCGAAATGTTGAATTTAATATCTTGTCCAAACATGTAAACAAAAATGGCGGACCGTCAACCAATCATGGCACCACGAACTGTCATCAATTGTCAAACCGCCATGATTGTTTACACTTGGCAATTACAAACTTTGTTCTTGTTTACGGCTTCAACGTCGTATAACGTTACTCTCACATAGAAGCCTTAATACCTTAATTTGCATCAAGGGTAAACATTTCCGAGATACCGCCGATAGGGTAGTAACATTCATATCGTAAACGGAAGGATTAGAGC
The DNA here is from genome assembly GCA_949125135.1 of Alcis repandata. NCBI lineage: Eukaryota > Metazoa > Arthropoda > Insecta > Lepidoptera > Geometridae > Alcis > Alcis repandata. Next base: position 4,980,776 of record OX421246.1, on the reverse strand, counting down.
CGGGATCTATTATTGGAATCTTGTTTAAGGTAATGGATACTGATATCCCTGAGGGTAGTTCTAATTTTAAATAATGTTTTTGTTTTATGCTTGTATTTACCTCCAGTTTGCTCTGTTTGTTGTTATTTTGGTGAAACAACTATAAAAATAAGTGACAAACAAGCAACGGGTACTTGAAAGGTGATCACCGCTGCCTATGGATTGGACACCTCCAATACCCAGGGCATCATCAGTGCGTTGCCTTTCAGGACTCTATTCATTATTTCCTCTCTGTATATAGGCCACTTGAAGGCCTTCAAACCAGTTTGTAGGCTTGGATGTCCTTAATGAGGTCAAACTTAATGAAAAGGATTGACCGAAATTCGGTACAAAAACCTTCATGATCGCGAAACATCGGTTCAAGAAGGACGGATTAAGTTTGTATAGTTTTGCCAGCTCTATAGAACTGTATCGCAATATAGGATATAAGGAAAGATATATAGGTATATATAGGTTATAAGGAAAGAGTACGCTAAGTGGAAAAGGGCTTATAATACTCATCATTATGAACAACTTTTACTATGGAGCCAACGCTAAAATCGTGAAACAAGAACATTATTTTTACAAAACAAAAAACAAAAACCGACTTCAAAAGACCGACTATTGAGTTATTCATCTATTTGTAGCGCACGTACTTAATGCAAATTTAAGACTTATAATGGTTTTCTCATGGATACCATTATCAGAACTGGACTAAATTAAAATGGGACCCAATGGGAAGCGTCAGCTTTCTAATAAAAAAATAATTATCAAAATCGATTCACCCAGTCAAAAGTTATGAGGTAACAAACATAAAAAAAAAAAAAAAAACATACAGACAAATTGATAACCTCCTCCTTTTTTGAAGTCGGTTAAAAAATCAGCTGTTCCATAAAAAAATGTGAATGACACTTGACAATATGTATGGAACAGCTGTTTTTTTTTCGCGATTTCAGGGTTGGTCCCATAGTAAAAGTTGATCAAAATGATGAGTACCTACTACGAGCCCTTTAGCTTGACATACCATTACCTTATAGCCCTATTCATGACCATCACGACGATTTTTGATGTCCTATTTCGTTTCAAAACCTCTTCTTTAAAAAGTAACTTTTTTACTATTCTTGAAACTTTCCTAGAATTTATTTACGTGTACTCTGAGATCAATTTCTACATCGGAGCGTGTACTTTAATTGGATTTTTAAAATACATTACTTATAAAAAGGTCCCGAATACGAGACCTACGCAATTAATTTCAAAAGGGCCTCAGAAAATTCACGTCTCAATATTGATGACTCAAAAATCTCGTGCTGACCAAAATACAATTTATTTTACGTAATTTTTTTCCATGTAAGTAAATCTGAATACAGAAAGCCGAATGTATTTCAATTTATCTAATTGAAAATACGAAAGAGTCCTCGATTTGGGAGACCCTTTCTCGTTCGCTTAAATCATAACTCTGGATGAACACCGAAAAAAATGGAGATGGTAAATACAACTGTGCACTTTGTGGGCTCAATATTTTTTTGTATTTTTTATGTCGTTTATATTTTTGTTTGTAAAAATTATTGAACCTCTTACGTATATACGTATGAGTTTCTGCCCAGTTAAACTGCGCATAAAGTGAAGAAAAAGCAGAAAATCGTACTCTAGCTTGTTTCGAAATAAGTATACCTACGCTATTATATAGTCAAAAAGTTATGCTACATTATTTCATCCATTGTTTTACGGTAAAGTAGGTATATTCGCCATTCAAACCTCCATATACGAGAAAAGTGAAGTAAGAAAAAGGGCTAATGACTTCCTTACACGGAGCAGCGCCGAAAATGGAGAAAAAAGAGGCTGCAAGTCAATGGAAGGATCCACAAAACAGCCAGCCACAAAAAAACACTATTATGTCATATTGGAGCAAAATAAACCAGCAAAACCCGCACCCACAAAACTTTTGAACCCGCAAAAAACACTAGCTACAAAATAGACATTTTTATACCACCTCTTCTTTGCACCTGCTCCATGGATAATACATAGGGAATGAGGGACGCGGTCTTTCAGTATTTTTACTGTAAAACAGGTAATTGGCAGGCAGTCTGCGTAATGGAAAACGATAAACTTAACCCAGCAGAGCATTAATTTCAAATTGTGGCCTAGCTTTTATATGGCAACAAGGAATTGGAGGATAATTTTATGGTTATTGTACGATACCTCTGTAAAAATATGTTAAATCGTTGGGGCTACATAAAAGGCGAGTTTTATCGGGATGTTACAGATTTTCGAATGACTTTAGTCACTGTAGGTTCAAAGCTTTCAGAATAAAGTTCGGAACGCTGCAGCGTTCGTGAAATCCAAACAGCGCACTGTTTGGATTTCACGAATGTGGTTCTGAAGGACTTTACAAATGGTATGTAAGAAACTTAAGTAAGGCGACAGATTAAATAACTTAATAGTCTTAGGCTGCTGGGCAATTTTATTACGATAAGGCCTTCCAACGTTTTTAAACACAAGATAATAATATAGAGAATATGCTTTTAAAAACAAGCTTTTACTGCACAGTCATTAGAGTTCACGTTTCTTCGTAACTTTTTAACCGATTTTGATTAAAATTATAAAATTTGGAATAGAGATAGTTTATGCCCTGGATTAATAAGCATATCGCGGGCAAAGCCGCTTGGCGCAGTTTGTTTACATACTATTATTATGATTTAAGTTTTCCTGTTCTAACATTTTAATGAAACTATTTGAATTGAAATCGAGAAGTGGTTCAAAATTCAGTTGCAAAATTGGACTTAAACACAAATAGCCAAGCAGTAATGCGCAAACATTACTGTGTTCCGGTTGGAAGGGCATTGTTTCCAGTGGAATTACAGTCACTCAATTACATAAAAAAAAAAAAATAATAGATAGACAAACTCTTAATTGCTCACACCAGAAATTACAAACAAAAAAGATTATAACACTTATAACTAGTGCAACAACTGGCGGCCTTATCGCTGAAAGCATTGCATGTTCTGGGTTGATTACACATAACGAGTACAGTGGCGAGACCGTAAATGGGCAAACTCGCCCGAGCAAACAAATCATGGTTCTTGTGACTGCCTCGCCTCGTCAAAGTGTTTACACAAACCGAGTACTCGGCCGAAGGCACAGTCTCGCCACTGTACTCGTTACGTGTAATCAACCCATTAGCTAGTTTGCTGGAATAGTCCAGCAAACTAGCTAACATGCAAATAAAAGCTTCCAAAAACGAAAAAACTCAATACGAAGGTATTATCTATCCCGCTGATCGGCCGTCCTATCTCGTCTTCCCATCCGCGCCATCCGAGCTATCGAGCGCTGCCGATCGTTCCGATAAGCTCGCATGTAGCCGGTATGACCGTGGGCCATAATTCCCTGCATTGCAGACTACCCTGCACTACGATTTACTACTGGTTTAAGTTATAAGAGACTTGTATCTTGGTCATATCTATCTATCTTCTCATTACTCAACCTTAAATCCTCCCACTGCTGTGATACAGATCTATCCTCAAAGGGTGATTAGGCCGTATTCCACCACACTGGCCAAGTGCGGATTGGTGGAATCACATACGCCATTGTATTCCTTCTCCGGACGTATGCAGGTTTCCCGACGATGTTTTCGTTCACCGTGAAGCCTAAAGAACTCATTGGTACGAGTCGGGGTTCCTCAAGAATGCGAAGCTGTTCTCCTTGCCCATGATCATCGCAAATTCTAAATTTAATTTATGATGCTTGTATGCCTGGGTAACAAAGTTGGTTGAAAAGACAGAAGCTCGCCAGACTCCGCCTGTCAGCTTAGGTTTATCATCACCCTATCTAATATATGTCCACTGCTAGACATTGTCGTCTCCTAAAGAACGATGGCACGATTTTCTGCCTTACAAGACCATCGCTCCACTTGACCGCTGGAGCACACCGTGGAGGTCTGCCCCGCTTGGGTGGAGCCCCGCCGTGTTCTCGTAGCGGCGATCGGCGGCGGCGATCTCTCGCGTCCGGCCCTGGTGCAAGCCATGGTCCGGGGCGAGGAGGAATGGGACGCCGTCGCCTCCTTCTGCGAAGCAGTGATGCTAGCGAAGGAGGTGGCGGAACGTGAGAGGGAGAGAACCTCTCGTCCCAGCCGCCGCCGTGGGAGGCGCTCCGGGCGTCGGGGGTCACGTGACGACCTCCGGCCACCGTAGACGCGGGCCTGTGGACGGTGAGCTATTGGGCTAGCTCGCTGTCCGTCCGTCTTATGACGACACAGGCCGTGTCGACGGCGCGTTCGTGTTCCACGCGCGCCTCAAAGAGATGTCAGCAACATGGAAGGGGCCCGAAAGGGCCCATGCCCGTCGGGGCTGCGGGTAGAAGTTACCGCGGCCTCGGCGTCACAAGGGCGTAGAAGGAACATGGGTGGTTTTTGGTCAGTAGAAGTCTGACACTCCCTTCCGCTCTGCCCAAAGAGTGGGAGGGGTCATTTGATGATTTCCCACCCCCAAAAAAAAAAAAAAAAAAAAAAAAGGGCGCCCTACTTTACGTTCGTCGTCGTGTACTATAGTCATTTATCACCATATCGCAGATACCATGGATAGACGTTAGGATACAACTGAAAATAATTCAAAAACGTTTTCCCAGCACGAGAGTCAAAATAGAAACCACCAGTAGACCAACTAAACCACTTGCGTTACCTTACCGACTAAACATTTTTTTAAGGTCGGGTCAGAACCCTTTTACTATGAGGCTACCCTTAATTTATTTTCAATTTGTTACATAATAAAATTTGTTTAGAGATATCACTATTCAATTTACTCATGGGTGTTATCGGCTACTTTTGGCCCCGTATTTATAAATAGGGAGATATAATTTTAATAATTTAATTTAATTTGTATGTTTAAAAATGTACGCAAAAAATGAAAAATAGAGGGAAAAAGTAATAAAGCTCACATCAGATCCAGCAGACGACATTCATCTATCAAAAACCCATCCATACTGGATTATAAAAAAAGCGAACCAACCCTGAAACCGAGAAACAAAATCCTGATCGAAACATTTTGTAGTGTCATTATTATTTTTCTAAAGAACTTTTTTTTTCTAAAGAACAGCTCATTTTTTTCTCGATTTCAGCGTTAGTCCCATAGTTGTTTATAATGATGAATACTATGAGTATTTTTCCGCTTAGCATGCCCTTACCGTATAGCCCGGTATATCGAAGAAATCGTCCACCATCACCCGCTACCGCTTATGCCTTGTTCGCCTGCCAATAGGTCGCCAGCACCACTTTGATTGCCGCTTTCCGTGCCCATCGATCGCCGGCTGTAATTCGCAGCTAGATATCATCAAGAAACCACACTTTACACTAATATTATTTATAATGGATGATATTTGGAAGGCCAAATCAAAATGTTTATTGCCACACTGGGTGCAAAATTATCACTAGTTACGCCCCGCAGTTTCACCCGCGTTTTCCGGAATTTAAAAATTAAATAAAGTCGGCTTACGGGTCACAATGAGCGTAACGGGACTTTTTCGTGCGTACACCCGGCGTTCATCGATTTATTAGACGTTGTTACGTCAAAGGCAACCTATATGTTAATCCAAGATATAAACTAGCTTCATACCAAATGTTATACAAATTAGGTCAGCCGTTTTTGCGTGATTCAGCAACAAACGTCTAAAGTCACAATCATCCATTTACAAAATTAGTAGGACATTTTGATGTTTGGAAGAAAGCAAAATCAAAGTGAAAGTATTTATTGCCACTCTGTGTACAAGATGATCTTAGAATAATATACAGGGTTATTCATAAAGGGTGTGCTAAGTCGAAAATGCCTCATGGTTAGTACTCATCATTATGAACAACTTTTACTATGGGACCGATCCAAAATTCGCGAAAAAAATCATCTGTTCTATACATTTTGTCAAGTGTAATTGACATTTTTCTATGGAACACCTGGTTTATTTTTCGCGAATGTCGGGTTGGTCCCATAGTAAAAGTTGTTCATAATGACTATGAGCCCTTTTCGGCTTAGCATACCCTTTATGAATAACCCTGTAGAGTTGGACTAATATGAGTTCACTTGCACGTTTGGATGTGTTCCTTCGCCAAAAAGCCAGTGGTATGTGAATTCGTACATAAGTTCCAAAGAACTCATTGGTACGAAACTCTCTTATACCACACGTATGTTTGTTATTATTATTTTTGTCTTAAATAAATATTTGTCTATGTCTATGTCTATGTCTACACGAAAACTACGAGTAATTCCTTCCGATATATCGGAATAACACCGGAAGACTCGCTTTTCCTCCTTTGCGTGTTTATAGACAGTTTCAGTTTGGCAAACTAGTATTTTAAAATGGATAAAATATTTATTTATTTATCTATACTAATATTATAGAAGTAAAGTTTGTGTGTTTGTATATTTGTTAAATTGTAAGGGGTAATCTCGGGATCTACTGAACCGATTTTAAAAATTCTTTTACCAATAGAAAGCCACATTATTGCGGAGTGTCATAGGTTATATAAAAAACCGATAAATAAAAAGACTTTTACGTGGTAGTCCGTTTTGCAAAGTGAATCGGAGAAAAAACGGTCCGGACGGCGCGCGATGGCTTCGGGTTTAATTAACATTATGCCCAACGAAGTGGGCAAGGGTCAGCTAGTTCAAAATATTCTTATAACACCTTTACAGTTGGACCAAGGCGGTGCTACCCTTATATCTATGTTATATATATCACAGAAAATTAAAAAAAAATTACTAAAAACAACAATAATAATAAAACAAAAGAAAATATTTAAATTACCAATTCACACCTCTCACAGAGGCTGTGAGCGGCCCTTGTGAATTCTACCAGGTTACAATAAAATATGTCCGTGTCTTCGGAGATCCTATTTAACAGGCTAATAGCGCGTGACGTAGGGGAAAACATTTGTAGGTTAGTCCGATGTCGGTAATATATACTTATACCATAGATAAATGCTTATACTTTTGTAATACGATTTGGGTCATTATTTGTAAGAAATCATAAGACTATTAAGGATCCAAATTCTCTGCTATATTAACAGCTCCGCTATCCCACAGAACTTTTATTTTTTCACAGTAACTATATTAGCCTATTTTTTAATCCATAGAATAAGCTAGCTTCATACCATTTATCCAATTCCATTTAGCTTGGTTCCGGTTGGTATGAAGCTAGCTTATACCCTGGATTAACATGTAGGCTACTTTTTATCCTATAAATCGCGAGGGAAACCTCTAAGCGCGGCTTGTTTGCAACATTAGCCAGCCAGTTTGGCCGCCATTGTACTATTTTTAAGTTTTTTTTGTTTACTATGGAAACTAACGTGGTTTTCACACGTTTTTTGTTAAAATTAAACACGGGAATACTCACGTAAAAACGTGTAAAAATGTTTACTCGTACGTGAGTATTCCCGTGTTTAATTAAAACAAAAAAGTTTTTTTATTCAGTATAGGCTTGCATTTGACCGCCATCTTGCATTTGTTCATTTGTTTTATGATCCTTTTTTGTCTATAATTTCCGGTGTAAACAATAAAGAGTTTATCTATCTATCTATTAGTAAGATGTATCTTAAGGCAAAGATAGACACGTGTTATCTCATCACATAGCATAAAGCAGACAAAAAATTACGTGAGAGCGTGAGCAAGTACGTTTCAACACGACTCGAGCTGTTTGCTCTTCATCTTCAATCTTATGTCAAATTACTTCTTCGACCGAATTTCGGCCCATAATGTAACATAAAACAATTTGCTGCGACATAAAAATATAATGGATGGAATTTACATGCTCGTCGTGAGGTGGCTCAGATAAACTTGGAGAGAAAGATGGAGCTCTGCGGTAGATTTGGGTGAAGACAAGAACTCCTCTACTTTCACGCGTACGTATTTGAGTGCTACAGTTTTTTTACGCTAATAAGTCCGCCTCTGACCTCCTACTCGCCTGATGGTAAGCGACGATGTGGTCGAAGATCAAGCATGCAGACCTAGAAGATCTTCACTCTAACCTTGAAAAGCCGCGATTGTATCTCTCAGGAAACAAGGATGCCTGCAGTCTGTTAAATTCCTTGGCTGTACGAATCAGAAACGTAGATTTAAAACATTTTGTTCGTCCGCGCGAAAGTAGAGGAGTTCTTTGCTTCACCCAAATCTGATGCAGTGCTCCATCATACTCTCGAAGTTTATCTGAGTGGGCTGGCGGCAATTTGCCAATTGTGCTCGTCACCTCTCGTTATGGTATTTTACAATATTGACTTAGGTTATACCACAGAAGAGGTAAGAGTATCTACTGGTGGTTCTGTCAACAAATTGTGGGAACGACGCTTTTGAAGTTTGTTTTTTGAATTATCTGTTTTATCAGGATTTGGAATCCGTGCGGTGGTATATAACTAATTAGGCAGCTTCATAAGAGTGAAGAGCTTAAAGAGTTTATCCATCTAAATATCTTTTCTTATAGTGAATAAATCCACGATTGACCACAACTCGCCTGTTGGTAAGCTACGATGTGATTGAAGATGTAGCACGCAGATTTAAAAGATCCCTATTCGCTCTGACCTTAAATTATCTTTAACTAGCGGCCCGTCCCGGCTTCGCACGGGTAGACTTTGGGATAAACGTAGAGTAAATTGAAATCGGTCCAGTCGTTCACGCGTGATGGCGTGACCAAAGGTGTTGAGAATAATTATAGGAACTCTTTGTTATAACCTCTATTCTCATGCTATTGCGTAACTATAGCAACCGTAGTTTGTTGATGCTAACTTGTCAATTTATAGTAAAAATTATCAGTATAAAACGCACACTGTTTTGATAGATATGATTGAATTTGAACTTTGTACAGAGGTAATAAAGTGCAAATTGACTCTGAACATACCTACATTGCTTAAACAACAGTGAGTGCTTGCAATTCAATATGAACTTTATACAATAGCAATAAAGCTCGTTTTAGTTAGAAATCGTTTGTATGGGAAAAATAAAAGGGCTGTTTTTAGGGTTTTTCAATATTTCTGAGAGATTTTCTTAATATTTTTTTCCGTAAGAACCTTCTCCTAATAATAAAAAATACAACAAAAAAAGAATTAGTGAAATCGGTCCAGCCATTCACGCGTGAGGCCGTGACCAAGGAAAACGGGTTTCATTTTTATATATATAGATTAAATATAACTAACCATGAATAAAGAAACTCACTTTCACATTTTAGTTAGGATAGTTTTGCCATAATCAGCTTTGCCTGACAAAGCTAAACTCACACCAACCTACACAAAACACTCGCACTCACATATTCACTCGCGCTCGTTCATTTCGTTCGCTACACATAAATTAAACGCATGCGATTTATAATGGGTTTTCCAACCAATAGCCAAACGAGTCATATTGTTACTCGTCGGGAATTATTTACCCTTCGAGTAACACTGCTACGTACCATTTATGTGTTGTGTATTAAATAAGTTAATTTTAAAAATATTTTAAAATATAAGCTTTTATTTTTTTACCAGTTATACTTATATATATTTGATCACAGAGACTTAAATTATGAAATTACAAAGCTTTTATTGCATTGCCATCGAAGTTACACACGTATACCAAATTTCAGCTCAATTGAACCACATCCCGATGTCCATCGGGATGTGGTTCAAAATTGAGTTGCAAGATTCCACCCGAAATAACATACTTACATATACATTGCAAGTTAAATAAAAGCTTTTTAAAAAGTAGTATTTACATTCTTTACTCTAAGTACAAAACCAAAGGGTCATTCAAAAACTCAACACGAAATGGAACTCAGCATTATTCTAATGCCAGCTAGATATTTAATCCTTCTGGCCCTTTAGAGGGGCTGATTGCAAAAAGTTTATATACCAGCGGATTTATTTGACTCGGCGGGTTCAGACGCCATTTGAATTTTGATTTGGATTAATTTTAATTGATCCTAAGCCAAAATGGCGCGGAGGGTGATTCTTTTGCGGATAACGTAAAGTTTTATTTGCGATCATTTTCAAATTACTGCTTTCAACTTTAAATTGTTTGATTGCCGGAGCGTTCGTTGTTTGGACCTACAAAAGTTTTCTGTTCTGAGGATTTTCTTGAAAATGAATAAATTACAGTATCATATAGATGGGTTTACTTGTAAATATTCTATGATTTTGTTATTACCCATGTTAAATTTAGTTATTAGACAATGGACATGTTCCTTTCAACGTAAGTTTCTTAGTTCCTATTTAGATATTATTTATAGGTTTTTAGTAGGTACCTACAATATAAACCACTAAATATGCACGCCCAATATGGGTCTACTGTTGAAACTATCTAATTTTAAGTTTTTAAGCGACTTCAAAAAAGAAGGAGGTTATGAATTCGACTGTATGTTTTTTTTTTATGTTTGTTACCTCATAACTTTTGACTGGGTGAATCGATTTTGATGATTATTTTTTTATTAGAAAGCTGACGCTTCCCGTGTGGTCCCATTTCAATTTAGTCCAGTTCTGATAATGGTATCCATGAGAAAACCATATAAGTCTTTTGCATTAAGTACGTGCGCGACAAATAGATGAATAACTCAATAGTCGGTCTTTTGAAGTCGGTTTTTGTTTTGTAAAAATAATTATTTTGTACACAGTTTCTCAATCAAAAAAATTAGTTTTTTATTTAGTATGTTATTTAATGTCGGAATCGAACTGCTGTTTACTTTCTTACCTATAGCAGTTCTGATTTGGGTTATTTAGGTCGAAAATGTACCGTGTTTGATGCCGCATTGTAGGATATTGAGCGGGCTAGGTAAACATCCCTAACCTTGGAAGTTATACCTATGGGTTTATCGCGTTACGAGTACAGTGGAGAGACAGTGCCCTCGGCCAAGTGCCCGGTTTGTATAAACAGTTTGACGAGGCGAGACAGTCACTAGAACCACGATTTATTTGATAATTTGTTGCTCGGCCGAGTATGTCCATTTACTGTCTCGCCACTGTAGTCGATAAGTGTAATCAACTAATTAGATAAAAGCCACAGGAATTTATCTATTTCAAATTTGTTTTAAATACGTTAAGTTTAAACTTTTCTAGTCTCATGATTGACCGACTTAACAAACGCAAAGGTTCTAAAACAAGAAGCGCTCAAAATATTATTTAATTTCCCTTTAAGCACCAATCTTAGAGATACTTGTCCATCTATAGCAGTTCTATAAGAGGCGATATTTAATTGACCACCAAAAACTCCAATTTTGAATAACAAATGTCGCAACAATATATCAACTACACAAAATATATGTATTAACAACAAAATTAGTCAGTCTAAAAATATCTCTGGCTAAAAGTTAAAATTATAATCCAAATATTTTTTAAAGTATCTAAACTAAACTTCTGTACTACTATTTTTATAAGGAGTAAGAGTAACCTTAATCGATTCATATATAAACGACCCCACAGACGAAAAATAGACTACTTAGATTAGACTACGGAAAAATATTTTGATATTGGTAAAGTTTGGATCACATACGGTGATCTTTTTCAGGGAGTGATTACAAGCGTGACGCGCTCGCCTTCCTTGCACTGAACTCGCGAGACGCATCGCGCGTGATTGTCATCGGTTGCTGTGCGAGCATTTTGATGCGTATGAAATATTTTAGGTGCGCGATTAAACACTTCCTGCTCACAGGGAGCACTTTCAGGGCAAGTCTCGAAGTTGTAAGCCCCTGGAAACTCGCTCATTAAGAAGTTTCCTCGTCGCTCAGAAACAGCCATAATTAACAGATAACTCCGGATAACTTGACAAAAAGGCATCCTACATGAATTATGAGTTGTAAACTTGTGGGAAGGCTTTTGGGATTGAGGCAACCTACAGGTGAGCTAGCACTTCATTTTTTGAAAGCGTCTCTTGAAAAATCAAGTTTTTGGTGAACTAATTAGTAGGTCGTATAAGGGAATAAATGATTAGCAAAATACCTTATTTCGACACATAAAAATAATAGTTAAGAAAGTATGACCAAAAATTAGAAAAGATATTTTATACAGTGCTTGGAAAAGCTGTTTTCAATGTTACAAATAATTTCAATTAGGCACGTAGATATTCTAAGGAGTACCTACCTATAAGATTTACTTACTATATTTTCATTTAAATCGAAATAGGTTATTAGAGTCCGTTTTAATTAATATAAAATTCTGTGTTGGTCTAAATAAAGTACACACTATAGGCATAGGCCTTGTTGCCTTATTCTTTGAAATGCTTTGACAACATCTCGCTGACGGGAAAAATCACGAGCGAAAACAAGACGGAGAATATAGCAGCGATTAATTTTAAGTAAGATTATAACGACATACCACTCGATAAAATGACTAAATCAAGCTGTCGATTCAGGAAAGCACCTCATATATCTGATTTATCCATAAGATAATGTTCATTTCGTATCCAATCTGGTTCTTTCAGAAAATAAATTGAAATCCATTGGTTCCAGAACGAGTGGATTTCCTCTGTACGAACACAATCGTACTATAGGTAACGATTTAGATCTAGATTGAGAGGAGATACATCTGTGTTTACGTAAGTTTAGTCTATCTCTGATTCTCAGATTATCATTATCATCTACAACTTTATTCCTCACTGCTGGATAGGCTTCTCGCGGTGTCCTATTTATTCGCATAATGTTGCATGTCAGAAAGTTATTCTGCAAACTTCATCTATACTAATATTATAAAGAAGTAAAGTTTGTGTGTTTGTATATTTGTTAAATTGTAAGGGGTAATCTCGGGATCTACTGAACCGATTTTAAATATTCTTTCACCAATAGAAAGCCACATTATTGCTGAGTGTCATAGGTTATATAAAAAACCGAAAAATAAAAAGACTTTTACGTGGTAGTCCGTTTTGCAAAGTGAATCGGAGAAAAAACGGTCCGGACGGCGCGCGATGGCTTCGGGTTTAATTAACATTATGCCCAACGAAGTGGGCACGGGTCAGCTAGTTTGTCATAATTATGTTGTAGTCATATTGTTGGCTTCGCATATTTTGTCGTTGTCATATTTTATAATCATATAGCAGCTAGTATAAATAATATTATAGTATACAGTGATATTATGGATACAGATTATTAGTAACAAATAATATTAGGGTGTAAAATGTTATGGCTAAAAATATTGTGCGAATGAGTAGGGAATAAATAAAATTACTATGCTAAATGTTATTATGGTTAAAGTAGCTTAAAAGTTGTATGTATCTGAAATGTTGACCATCTCTACCTAGTATACAAAGTTTTGAGTGACATCCTAGGGTACCGAGCATAAATTCTGTCAAAAAATACGTAGCCAGTTTTCGATAGAAAAATGAAAGAACAGATGCAGTTTCCATTTACACCCGACAATGCTGTCCCATTTTTCATACATCGAATCAATCGAATACTCGCATCGTTATTTTTCTAAAGAGCTCTTGTTTGGAATCCTATTGTTGAAAGAACTATTGGTATTGTTCTAGTACTATTGTTTTACTATTGCATTTTTATTATTGTTTTAGGCTGTTATTTGCTACTGCCAAAAGCCTCTTCTGGCTTTTCTACTCATTCTCTACACATACTATATTTTTCGCATAGACATTAATTATTCGTTAAAAACTTAATATGTAAATAAATCAATTCAAAGGAACAAAAAAACAAATCTTCAAATGAAATTGTTTTTGATATCTTAGAAAATGTTCAATATTCACAGGTATACTCGACGAAATTGTGCCCCAATTTGAATGTTCCCGCAGGAAGGTAAGTATTTCCCTTCATAAGGATTATCCCGGTATAAGCTCGCGTATTCTTGGCTCTAAAGCCGGCTTCATAATTGTTTTCACAATGATTTTGCTACGCAGCGTGTTTGGAACTTTGATCGGTGAGAAGCGGGAGAGAAAACCAATGTTTTTGAAAGAAAGTGAGCTATATGTATAGTATACTTATATATACTTATATAGTATAGGTATACTTATACGTAAGTTATATAGGTAGGTATACTGGGTTATAAGAAACGGGTATGCTAAGCCGAAAAGAGATCGTAATATGCATACTTTGAAACTAATTTACTTATTTTTCACTTGAACAAATTTTACTATAAAAAAAAATAAAAAAAAGAGCAACTGACTCCTACATATTTTCGAGTGTCTTTGATGTTTTTCTATGAAACAGCTGATTTTAATTTTTTTACAAAACAGCTTTTTCATGATATTTGCGGCTTAGATAATAATAATCATTAAAATGTCATCATGACCCATTTTAATTGGAAAAGCTTGACTTTGACTTGTCCAGATATCTCGCAAACTTTCGAGGCTTACTCAGTTAACTCACGCTTGTTTGAACCACAATTTAATTATAAGTTTAATTTTATTTGAGCGAATGAATGAAGGCGGTGACAAGTTGGCTCTGTATTAGGATGGATAGGATGTTTGAGGCGGCGGCGGCGGCGGTCGAAGCAAACGAGGTAATGTTTACCACAAAGTTAACATTTTTATTGAGCACACCTGCACCCTAGCTGCACCCGACGGTTTCGCTCGCTGGTTTTTTTTTTAGTTTTAAACATTGCCTGTATTAGAGTTCCCCGTTTCAGCGTGAAGGAATAACAAACGTACCTATAAACTTTTGTGTTTATTGACCGAGCGAGCGAAGCGAGCGAATCGTCTCTGCAACGACTGGCCAAATTTGCTTTCATCTGTCCGGATGTTTGTTTGTTTGTATCGTTCTCTCGCGAGGTCTACTGTTCGCTGAGCTACTAGTAATATTTGATTTGTTTACAGTTTGATATAACAAAATTATAAATCCAGTAGTATTGAACGCATCAAAAAACTAAAAGCTCTTTACCCTCAACAAATTTTCTTCCCTTTACACGGGAACTGCGTCGCAATACAATTTTCGTTTTGTCGATGTAAAAGCATACATTTTCACATTTTTCTTGAGATTCTACAGCACTCGAGGAAATTCGCTCTATTCAAATTAGGGACACATCCTTTGATGTTACTCATAGGTACCTATTATTACAAATATCACGTTCCCGGAAGTAAGAATGGAAAGACAGCTTTGAAATACTATAGCGGTACCTACTACGAGAGTAGAAAACTGTCAGTGATTTTCCGACGGCATAATTCGGAGCCGTTTTAGGGGTCCGTACGAAAATGGCAAAAAGGAACGCTTATGGTAAGTCTTCGGCGTCTGTTCCATTGAAAAAACATTCTGCCGTCCACTAACTATAAAGCCGTTAAGCCACAGGGGGTCGATTTTTACTTTTAAACATGATAGGATAGAGTTTAAAATTCTCTATCTACCTGTCTAACAAACGTGTTCCTATCTGTCATAGGTCCTAAGATAAAAATAGCACAAACGCCGCTACATGACATTTCTTTTCAACATTACACGTCTATAAAGTCGTCATATAACATTAACTCTGCCGTCCACTAACTATAAAGCCGTTAAGCCACAGGGGGTCGATTTTTACTTTTAAACATGATAGGATAGAGTTTAAAATTCTCTATCTACCTGTCTAACAAACGTGTTCCTATCTGTCATAGGTCCTTAGATAAAAATAGCACAAACGCCGCTACATGACATTTCTTTTCAACATTACACGTCTATAAAGTCGTCATAAAACATTATCTAACTAACTAGCCGCTATAATCCCATAACGACATAAATATGTATTAAAATATCAAATAATTACTTACTTAAAAAGCCGTTTATTGTGTTTTGTACGCTAAAACACAGCTATAGTACTTTAATTACTTTTAAGTTGAGGTGTGTGTTTTAATTTATTGAAAAATTCCTTAACTAAAACACAGTTACAAGAAAAACCTTCGAATAAAAGACGTTAAGGTCGCTTAACCGTTTTTTAGATAAGGATTCACCTTATTCCATTATACAATTTACTACACTTGCAAGTCGTCAAAAGATATTCGAAAATTAAATTGTATTTTTTTTTATATATTTCCTCAACTTAAAAAACGTTAAGCAGCATTCCTTAATTAAAACGCCGTTATCTGCCATCACCCCGCGCTTTATTTTTTTTTTGTTACACTAATATTATCACCGTAGAAAAAAGAACTAGATCTGATAATCATTATCTAGTTAGTGGTAGGCTTGTGACTCCCGCGTTAATCGTCAAAAAAGATGTCTGGTTTTAGTGTTACTTTGTAATGGCGAGTCTATCGTTTTATTCTGCAAGATAAACAGTGGTTTCAACGCAATAATTTATTTAAGATCTTCGCCAGTGTGTTACTGATATATTTGCTATTGTCGTTTTACTTCATGATTTTACTCATTACTTCATCAAACCCGAAAAAAGCCCCCGGAACCGACGGGCTCACCGTTGACATCTGCGCTGCAGCCATCCGAAGCGAACGGGAAATCTTCTTAGCGATAGCAAACAAATGCTTGTTGCTGAGGTACTTTCCCAAGCAGTGGAAAGCGGCGCACGTGATTATCCTACGCAAACCCGGTAAAACAGATTACACACATCCGAAGTCATACCGTCAAAACGTCTAACGTCGAAAAGGTTTTGGTAAACCGACTCCAATGGCATCTCCTCCCGACCATCAGTCAGAAACAGTACGGTTTCATGCCCCAACGAGGAACCGAAGACGCCCTCTATGACCTGGTAGAGCACATTAAAAAAGGAGTAAACAGCAAAAACATCGTACTCCTAGTCTCCCTGGATATAGAGGGCGCATTCGACAATGCATGTTGGCCCGCCCTAAAAGACAATCTAGCGAAGAAGAGGTGTCCAAAAAACCTCTACGAGATGGTAAACTCATACCTCAATGACCGAAAAGTCAAAGTCAACTATGCAGGAGCAGCACACGAGAGCGAAACTACCAATGGGTGTGTCCAAGGATCTATCGGCGGAGTACCTTCTGGAACGTAATCCTCGACTCGCTGCTGCGACTGCTGGAAGCAGAGGGAGTATACTCTCAAGCCTTCGCGGATGACGTCGTTCTCGTGTTCACAGGTTCACAGTCAAACATCATCGAGCAGCAGGCCAACAACACGTTGGACATGATCGTGAAATGGGGAAAACGTAACAAGCTCAACTTTGCAGCGCAGAAGACTAATGCGATGCTCTTCACCAAAAAGTTGAAGTACGAACCCCCAAACCTGGTCATGTCTGGCATCCAGCTTAATCTCGTCGAAGAAGTCAAGCTGCTTGGCCTGTTGATCGACTGTAGGCTCAATTTCAAAGCACACGTGAAAGCCCAGTGTAAAAAGGTGGCGGATATCTCCAAACAGATTGCACGTGCGGCGAAAGTGACCTAGGGTCTAAAGAGCGCGATCACGAGAACCATCTACGTCGCAGTGGTGGAACCCATCATCATGTATGCCTCAAGCGTGTGGGCGCAGGCGGTAGACCTCGAGGAAAACAAGAAGCACTTGAACTGTTTATAATTGTAGTATTACTATACCAATCCCCAAATTATTTGTAAGGTTTATTAATTTATTTATTTATTATTATATTTATTTATTCTTTAATATATAGCAGAAACCGAATATTATGGGTATGTATATATTACATTATTTTTAACTAGAATTGCAAAATTCAATAATAAACATATATTTTAAGTTAGATAATTGTAGTTTTATTTTTCAAGTTAGCTTATTTTGAAATGGTATTTTCAATTATTAGTAGTAAATGCTTAACTAAAAAGTGGCTACGTCCCAGATGTTTTATGTTTAACTGCTTTAAAGATAAGTATTTGAATGCTTAAATATTTTTTTTATATAAGTTATCCATAATACTTGTCAAGAATGTGGCTAAAATACATTAACGGCATTTTAGTTAAGTAATTTAAGTTAATTTTATGAAACATACATTTCAATAGTCAGTTACCTAAAAACACTAAGCTAAAATGCCGTTACGGTGAACTTAACTGCATTTTAGCGTTTGGTTTTCCCTTTTATCAAAATTTAAAGCACGGCTATAAAGCAAAAAATGTATTTTACATTTAAATAAACAGGTGTATTCATTTTATAGTACATTTATTAGAAAGTACTATAAAAAACATATATTTCTATATCAGGAAGTCTCGTATAAAGTTTATGGTTATAAAGTAGCATTCATTTTAAACATCTCCCGCGTTTTTTGCTGATATCTCCAAACTTGGTTTTGAGGCTTAACGGCATTATAGATAGTGGACGGCAGAACTAACTAACTAGCCGCTATAATCCCATAACGACATAAATATGTATTAAAATATCAAATAATTGCTTACCTATAAAGCCGTTTATTGTGTTTGTGTTTTGTAATTACTTTTAAGTTGAGGTGTGTGTTTTAATTTATTGAAAAATTCCTTAACTAAAACACAGTTACAAGAAAAACCTTCGAATAAAAGACGTTAAGGTCGCTTAACCGTTTTTTAGATAAGGATTCACCTTATTCCATTATACAATTTACTACACTTGCAAGTCGTCAAAAGAAATTCTAAAATTAAAATGTATATTTTTTTATATATTTCCTCAACTTGAAAAACGTTAAGCAGCATTCCTTAATTAAAACGCCGTTATCTGCCATCACCCTGCGCTTTATTTTTTTTTTGTTACACTAATATTATCACCGTAGAACAAAGAACTAGATCTGATAATCATTATCTAGTTAGTGGTAGGCTTGTGACTCCCGCGATAATCGTCAAAAAAGATGTCTGGTTTTAGTGTTACTTTGTAATGGCGAGTCTATCGTTTTATTCTGCAAGATACACAGTGGTTTCAACGCAGTAATTTATTTAAGATCTTCGCCAGTGTGTTATTGATATTTGCTATTGTCGTTTTACTTTATGATTATACTCATTACTTTATCAAACCCGAAAAAAGCCCCCGGAACCGACGGGCTCACCGTTGACATCTGCGCTGCAGCCATCCGAAGCGAACGGGAAATCTTCTAAGCGATAGCAAACAAATGCTTGTTGCTGAGGTACTTCCCCAAGCAGTGGAAAGCGGCGTACGTGATTATCCTACGCAAACCCGGTAAAACAAATTACACACATCCGAAGTCATACCGTCCTATAGGTCTCCGATTCCAATGGCATCTCCTCCCGACCATCAGTCAGAAACAGTACGGTTTCATGCCCCAACGAGGAACCAAAGACGCCCTCTATGACCTGGTAGAGCACATCAAAAAAGGAGTAAACAGCAAAAACATCGTACTCCTAGTCTCCCTGGATATAGAGGGCGCATTCGACAATGCATGTTGGCCCGCCCTAAAAGACAATCTAGCGAAGAAGAGGTGCCCAAAAAACCTCTTCGAGATGGTAAACTCATACCTCAATGACCGAAAAGTCAAAGTCAACTATGCAGGAGCAGCACACGAGAGCGAAACTACCAAAGGGTGCCCAAGGATCTATCGGCGGACCCACCTTCTGGAACGTAATCCTAAACTCGCTGCTGCGACTGCTGGAAGCAGAGGGAGTATACTGTCAAACCTTCGCGGATGACGTTGTTCTCGTGTTCACAGGTTCACAGTCAAACATCATCGTTGGACATGATCGTGAAATGGGGAAAACGTAACAAGCTCAACTTTGCAGCGCAGAAGACTAATGCGATGCTCTTTACCAAAAAGTTGAAGTACGAACCCCCAAACCTGGTCATGTCTGGCATCCAGCTTAATCTCGTCGAAGAAGTGAAGCTGCTTGGCCTGTTGATCAACCGTAGGCTCAATTTCAAAGCACAGATGAAAGCCCAGTGTAAAAAGGTGGCAGATATCTCCAAACAGATTGCACGTGCGGCGAAAGTGACCTGGGGTCTAAAGAACGCGATCACGAGAACCATCTGCGTCGCAGTGGTGGAACCCATCATCATGTATGCCTCAAGCGTGTGGACGCAGGCGGTAGACCTCGAGGAAAACAAGAAGCACTTGAACATTTTATAATTGTAGGTAATGTAAGAGCGATTTATTGTGTGTATACTTTTGTTTTGTAAACTTACTTGATAAGGATCTCAAAGCCATATTTTAAAAAGTCTGATAAGAGTTAGAATATTACTAAACCAATCCCCAAATTATTTGTAAGGTTTATTAATTTATTTATTTATTATTATGTTTATTTATTCTATAATATACTTATAGCAGAAACCGAATATTATGGGTATGTACATATATAATACATTCTTTTTAACTAGAATAGCAAAATTCATTAATAAACATATCTTTTAAGTTTGATGGTTGTAGTTTTATTTTTCAAGTTAACTTATTTTGAAATGGTATTCTCAATTAATAGTAGTACATGCTTAACTAAATAGTGGCTATGTCCCAGATGTTTTATGTTTAACTGCTTTAAAGATAAGTATTTGAATGTAATTAACGGCTTAAATATTTTTTTTTACATAAGTTATCCTTAATGCTTGTTAAGAATGTGGCTAAAATACATTAACGGCATTTTAGTTAAGTAATTTAAGTTAATTTTATGAAACATAAATTTCAATAGTCAGTTACCTAAAAACACTAAGCTAAAATGCCGTTACGGTGAACTTAACTGCATTTTAGCGTTTGGTTTTCACTTTTATCAAAATTTAAAGCACGGCTATAAAGCAAAAAACGTATTTTACATTTAAATAAACAGGTGTATTCATTTTAAAGTACATTTATTAGAAAGTACTCTAAAAAACATGTATTTCTATGTCAGGAAGTCTCGTATAAAGTTTATCGTTATAAAGTAGCATTCATTTTAAACATCTCCCGCGTTTTTTGCTGATATCTCCAAACTTGGTTTTGAGGCTTAACGGCATTATAGATAGTGGACGGCAGCATTGTCCGCTATTCTGTTTGATAACTATACTTCACATTTTTTGGGTTTTGCTAATGACAGAAATGTCGTAGGACGATGAGAACTAAAGGTTTTTTTTCGTTTCTAAGAGGTCGCACGTCTTGTGCATTTGTTTAAAGAGCTGCGCTGACTGCAGAATATTGGAATAGAATAGAATAAAAAATTGAAGTCCAAGTAGGTAGTTCTATTAGTTATTAGTCGTAGAGATGTTTTATTTGGGGGGGGAGGGGGTATTTCTTTCAAAATAGGGGATAATTTGCTGCAGCCCCATTTACCGGCAGATTTGATAAAATTTTACAGACATATTTGGAAACCAATTCTAAACAAGAATTTCGAAAATGAGTGAAATCGGTCAAAACGTTGTCAAGACTGCGATTGTCGTAAAAAAGTTGTCGCGAGGTCTACTGTTCGCAGAACTACTAGTATTTATTAGGTACATAGTTTGATTATTTGTGTATTTGACCATGTTGTTCTAGTAGCAATTTTAGTTTTCCGCGTTCGTTGAAAATACGACAGATAAGGTACGGAACCCTCGACAAGCAAGTTTTTGCTTCATTAGCGGATTTTTTTTCTGTACAAATGCCAAAGAGCTCGGGGGCAATGAACAGCAGGTAATGAGAAACGCGAACTAATTGTTGAGATTGTAAAGAAAATTATGGTCGTCTGCAAATAGTTTTATTGTTAGGTGTGTAAATACAGGGTTATTCATAAAGGGTATGCTAAGCCGAAAAGGACCCATAGTAGGTACTCATCATTTTGAACAACTTTTACTAAGGGACCAACTCGAAATTCGCGAAAAAAAAAACAGCTGTTCCATACATTTTTTAGAGTGTCATTGACATTTTTCTATGTCGCGTTCAGTTCCTTTCATCAAAAATAGATGACGTAACAATATGTTAACAATATCTAGGTTAACAATATCCTATCACTAGATATTTTTTACAAAGAAATACTGAATCGACGCTGTACATTACACCCTTCGAGGTGAAATGTTCTTCTTGAAATAGGTCCGCCCTCGAAATAAAAATAGCGTATTCAATAAAAGTGATCATTAAAATTGGATTACAATAAACGAAGATATCACGTAACATATTTCACACAAATATCCACTCTCATGTATACCCTTTTTTTTTAAAAGGGGTCCAGTTGTTGCAGTAGTTTGAAGCGCTTTTGTTCATTTTTTCATAAATTCCAGGAAATTCGCAAGATATGTTTAAAGTACAAAATAATAATGTAGGTACTGACTAAATAGGGACACATCCATTTGTTTTATTTTACTTATTTAAATTAAAATGAGTAAAAAAATATTAATTTAAATCTTTTAGTATTTTGTTAGGTACTTACTGTTATTTTATATCGCGTCTGATACTAAAAATAAATTATATTAATCAATTATAAAAAAAATCATTTAGAGGTACCATTTAGATAGATCTACGGAAATTACATTATTAAATAAACAATTTAAAATTTGACATTTCATAAGGAATTGACATGATATTATCTTAATTGAATACTATTGACATTTAATTAAAATGATTTCACATTATGCATAGAATTTAAAATAAAATTGGAAATTATTAATTATTATTATTTTTTTAAAACTACTAAAACTATTTATTTGGCTGTGTAAGTACATATTGAATGCCCGATGTGGGTAAACTGACAATTTCAACTAATGCACTAACATCTAGCTTATAAATTACAATGTATCAGTTGATCAATAAATGTTTCTGAATCTGAATCTGAATCCATACTGACTCAAACTTTTTTGTTTTTAACCGACTTCAAAAAAAAAGGAGGTTCTCAATTCGACTGTATGTTTTTTTTATGTTTGTTACTTCATAACTTTTGACTGGGTGAATCGATTTCGATGAATCTTTTTTTATTAGAAAGCTGACGCTTCCCGTGTGGTCCCATTTCAATTTAGTCCAGTTCTGATAATGGTATCCATGAGAAAACCATATAAGTCTTAAATTTGCATTAAGTACGTGCGCGACAAATAGATGAATAACTCAAGTCGGTCTCTTGAAGTCGGTTTTTGTTTTTTTTTAGTGTAATTTCCCATAAATTGTAGGTAACATTGTGCAGAAACTGCTCCCAAGGACTCCACCGCAGGAATATACTCCGACAACAACAGAATTGCTCCAAACAACAGAACAACAAAGCCCGCCACGACTTGAGAGTAATGTTTTGCGACACACGGGAATCAAAAATTACAGATTTGCTCGTAGCACAGAATGAATATTACAGAAGGTAGTCGCGGGAAATCGCAAGGCCACCTTCTTGTAATATTAATTCTCGACATAAGGGTTCCTCTTTACCATTTGATACGGATTTTTATAAGATATAGGTGAAATATATCACAAAAATCCGTATTAAAATGGTAAAAAAGAACCGTTATGGCAAGAGTGCGGTGTCTGTTTGTCTGTACGTCACAGCTAATTTATCTGAGGTATTAACAAACGCTTTTTACTATAAAAAATACATTAAAACCCAGCCACAAAAAAATATGTCGCAATGTTAAAAAAATCGAAAACAGATAGATTGATTGGCATCCCGCTCGCGCCTTCTTGCTCGCTTCCTACAAACGAGCGAGATGGCCCATGATTACCAACACCTGCACGCTTACACAACAAAGCCCCTGGACGTCGTAACTTGTATCTAATCTGTGTCCCTGGATTCTAGTCATCAGCACGTTCGTACGTCACACGTTACTAGGTAACTATTATCTAATCTGTGCCATTAGTTCGCGAGCTTCAGAGCCCGCATGTCCTTCACTTTAGTTTGCAACTCCACAATCTCTACCAAGTTCTGATGTAATGTCGCCTTTCGCATTAGTAACCTAATTACGTTTATCACGTCTTGTAAACACATGAGGCCAGGTTTAGCGAAACATATTACTAAGTTCCAGATTGTGGACGCAACTTGAAAGGGTCTGGTGTAACTGACTTGGCTATGTAATGCCTAAATGTTTCTTGAAAAATGTGCGATACCAAAGTTGATTCCGTTGTAACTTTTTAAATGAACATTTATTACTTACAATTATAATAATTATTATTATTTGTCAATTTTGGGCCTTATTTATAAAGCATAGATAAAGAGACATCAAATAGTGCTGTCAAAATTATTTTAGTTTAGAATTTGGTACAATCGATATCATATCATATCGATATCAAATAAAAGCATGAATAGTAAATCTCGCTGCGTTAATTAAAATCGTCAGAAAGCACCATTATTTTACTATGACTCCAGTCCACACACTGTACCTACTATGGAATAAAACTTAAATACCTACCAATTAGTTTCAGAACCAAAACGAGTCACAGTGCTACTCGTTGGTTTTTTTTTTCCCAACAAGTAACTCTGCTTCCGCACTGTTCGTAAAAACAACATCCGGTCCGTTTCTCTGTTAGTCAAAATCACTCTCTATTGCTCTCTGTTTACGATCTATAATGCTCTGAAATACGTATAAGATACATAATCTGAATAAAGTCACCTATGTACAGCTTTTCCTTTTTAAAGTCCTTTAAAAAACGTAAAGCATGTATCCAGAATATGCAGCACTCAACTGTGGCAGTGGCTTTCGAGTTGAATCGAATGAGCGTAAAAAAGCCACAGTAAAAGAGCCAAATGCAGCTTACGAAAATCATGTTTGGTGTTTCATAGCATCGCAGTTATTGAATCTCAATTTCATATCTGTGAGAAGACAATAACTACGAATCATAAAGACAATGCTAACATAAACCTGATATGTACTTTTTATAATTTTTAATAATATAATTTATTGATTTTTTTTTTTTGGTTATAAAAAATACCAAGCGTTCGTTGTTATTGTCTTTTTGATTATGTGTTTTGCTGAATAACGTCTTCGACCTTTGCCGGAAGAGTAATAACTGAACATACAAAAAAGGGTTCTTGCCAAAAGATGGTTGCACACCCCGTTTTTATATTTTTTATCTATCCTTGTAACATTTCTAGCTGTCCTACCTAGCTAGTAGCGAAATAAAACAGCCAGTACCTACGTTAACAAAAGTATATTTAAAAAAAAAAGAGAGTAGATTGACAAAAAAATTATGAAGAGTTCAGAGTAAGAATTTAGGTTGGGGTTCGAGATCATTCACCGACTGAGATACGTGGTTCGACCGTTTAGACTAGACACACTGGCCTTGGTTCGTAGGGCGAGGACACACTCGTCGACGGGCCCCAAAGTAAGTCTGGACCCAGACGACAAGGTGGAGACTGGAGACTGCACCGGCGCACGTAGTAGCTGCCGGCATCAGGTCAGCAGTAGGCACTTCCGATTCACGGTGTGGGGAAATGGGGAAGCAACCCTTAGTGTCCGGATGAACCCTGGAAGTCCATGTTCACGATTTGACTGCCGCATCTCTTTGTGCTACGCAAAGCAAAAGCAAGCACCTAGTGGTATCTAATGCAGTGAATAGTATCTGAGATGAGGCAGTGAAACTTGTACAGTGTTTTTAAGTATACACAGGGTATACATACACATAATTACGTCTATAAAAACTAGCACAGTGGGAGAAACGTTAAAGATGGAAAATTCAATGAAAAATGTGGATTAAACTATCTAGGTATATTCAGATATGTTTCTAAAAAAATAATTAACGGTCCCGATAGCGGGGACCGTCATGGAAGGTGCCTAATTTACAATATAATAAAATATAGGGTAGTAATAACGCAAAAAGGTTTGTTTACGACATAATTTAATTAAGAATAGTGATAGTGTGATTTGTGAAATAGGTATTAAAAGCAAGCTCGGAATAAGTTACGGCCGTTAATACAAATTCATGAAAATATCTGAATATACTCACGTCATACAAGCAAAATGCACTGATAAAATGATTATTTAAAACACTCGCCGGATTCGGGGTAAGCACAGAGCACTAAAATTTGTACTTATACAAAATTAACGTGTATTTAGCACGTATAATTTTTAAAATGGCAGAAAGTAGGATAGACGGACGAGCGACTGCCGACGAGGTCAATAAGGTCGAAGCCGTTAGCTCGACTCCCGCGCATACGAGGTGCGCGCTCATTGGTCGATTGCGATTGGTCATTGGACATTACTAGGTGTGTTTACGAAAATCGCTCCCGACATAAAGTTATGATACAGAATTTAAATATTAAATTAAAAAAATAAATATAAAGGAATGAAAATGAATGTTCTTAATTTATGAGACGGTAACGAACCGTTACATCCTCTCCATCCTAAGGTTTCCTGGAAGAGATCGCTCTTAGCGATAAGGTCGCCAGTTGTCGCACTAGTTATGGGTGTTATAATCCTTTTGTTTGTAATTTATGGTGTGAACAATAAAGAGTTTATCTATCTATGGTCTATCGTAGTTGTCCCACTGCGTTTTCTGTGGTTCCACAGCAGAGTCATCTGAGCGGATACAGATCCGAGTGAGGGTCGTTAGGGCACTTGTGAGGACTGAGGACCTGCATAATAGAAGCAACGAGACTCAATCTGAAGCCAGCCCCAGCCGAGTTGCACTTCCATAATCGCAAGTGCTATAGAAAACTGAAACAATGTTTGGGAATGATTTTCTTTAATATAATTTAGAATCTATAAATTTATTAAAGATGTCATTCTCATAGGTACATTGTCTTGTCTAAGTTCTCTACAGGATTTTAAGGAAAGGGTATGCTAAGCCGAAAGGACTCATAGTACTCATTATTATGAACAACTTTTACTATCGGACCAACCCTTTTTTTTTTTTTTTGACCCAGGGAAAATCCTTTATGGATACCACGCCCGCCCCGGGGAGGGCAGGGTGGTTATGTGGGAGTCTCCGCCCTAGTGGCGGCATACCCACTAAAAACCCTGGGATGTTCCTCCAGGCGATGGACGGAGCCGTGGGCCCATTAAATCACCGCAGCCCCGCCCAGCCTATGTCCGCCGTGAGGCGGACCCACCTCGGGTAGGGGGTGGCCACCCCCTCCCACCTCGTAGCGACGCGTCGGAACATCAGACGCGTCGACCACCCTGGAGGGCCCAATGCGAAGCAGCGGGCGTCCCCACACCCGCCACTCCAGGCCCTCCTAGCGGAGACGGAGTGCACTTGCCCGACTGGCTCGCACCCGTATCCGCTCCGGTCAACCGCAACGGAAGCACAGAGTGCTTCCGCGCCGTACCACCTCGCCTCTCCACGCCCCATGCCTAGGCTCGGACCGCCGCTTCCCAGAATGTCCAGGGCGCCGGCCCGAGCCCCCACCTCGGGTTCCTCTTCGTTTCACCGGGCTCAGTGCCACGGCTACTTATCCCCCCCGCCACGGAAAGGCGGGAACCCATTCGGGAGGGATCGGACCAACCCTGAATTCGCGAAAAAAAAAATCTGGTGTGTCAGACATTTCGTTAGGTGCCTTTGACATTTTTTACAATAAAATATAGAACCTGTAAATCGATTATAGGAATGTCACAACTAAATAGCACAACTATAATTGAACTCTCGCTTGGAAGCAACCTCTCTTACCGATAAGGCTGCCTGTTGTTTTATTAGTTTATTATCGTTTTGTTCGTAATTTGTGGTTTGATTTGATAACTATCTATTTTCAGTTACACTTTATTTTTTAATCGACCAATACTTTTCTGTTAATTTCAACTACCAAGCAAGCTGGTACCAAAGAAAAGTAGTGACCGTTACGTGCAGTAACTGTCACCATTTTTCTTTGCTTTGTACTGAAAAGATTGTCAAACGTTGAAAAAGTAAAGCGAATTTTCACAGCCTTTCAAACGGCAGTGACGGTGTCAAAGCGGCTGTAGTTAGGGCACATTCACACTAGCCTGGACCGTTTGACAAGCTTCTTGTGCAGTCGTGCATAAAGGCCAGCCTTTATAACGGTAGTAACAGTAGGGCAAGTGGCATGGTTTTTCGATTTTTGTTAATTATGTGAAGTTGGCCCAAGACCGAAAGGAATGGAAGAAATTGGAGGTGCCCAGCAGTGGGACAGCATAGGTTAAATAGAAATAAATGTCAACTTAATTTTTTCTTCTGCATTAATTTTAATAAAAAAATTTATATCAAAACTGATATTTTACTATGGAAACTAACGTGGTTTTCACACATTTCGTTTTTTTTTTTTCGTGGTTAAAATTTTTTTTTACTTGTTAAATTATAACAAAAACTTGATATTTATTTTTTCTACAATATTGGGTTCTTCAAAAGGGCTGTTAATAGAATCTTTAAAGGTCGGCAGCGTATCTGTGATGCCTCTAGTGTTACAGGTATCCATAGGCGACGGTGATCGCTTACCATCAGGCGGCCCGTTTGCTTGTCTGCCACCGATGGCATCATCATCATATCATATGCAACCTTTTCCTCCCACTGCTGGGATACAGGTCTACCCTCGAAGGGTGATTAGGCCGTATTCCACCACGCTGGCCAAGTGCGGGTTGGTGGATTCACATGCGCCATTGAATTTCTTCTCCGGACATGCAGGTTTCCTCACGATGTTTTCCTTCACCGAAAAGCCAGTGGTAATGTAAATTCGTACCGATGGCATAAAAAAATAAAATAATAATTTAATTTATTGAATGGAATTAATTGAAAATAAACACTCACGAACTCCCTCTACTAACATTACTGGGTAAACCCGCGAAGAACAGCTAGTTTTTAATAAAAGTCAAACACACTATGGATACATCGATATTTTATCATCATCAACCGTTTGCCACCCATTGCTAAAAAAATGGCGGAAAACCCCGACCTATGAGTATTAGTAGTAAATAACTTATGAGTAGGTCCTGTGCTGTCATCGATATAACCCTATTCTTTTGTCGATTTTTCAAGTTAACAAAAAAACACAAAATCGAACATAAAATCTCCTTTTTTTGGAGTCGACATTTTTTTTTACAAAAAACTAGACATGCCATACTGACTATTGCTACCCAGCTTTTCAGGTTTGTAAGCTATCGCATAACAGTTTTTTTGGCTTCCTTTTGTACGGAATCGCATTTCATTTGGCTTCTGTTCGACTTTTGGGACAAAAACCAGGTATAAACCTGGTTTTTGTTTTTATGACATAACTAGGTGCCCGCCGCGGTTTCATCCGCGTTATCCGGGATAAAAAGTAGCCCATATGTTTAAACAATTACTGACGGAAAATTTTAAAAGAAATAATCAAATTCTGTAGAACAATTCGGGTAAAAGTATGTAAGAGAGCATCATTCTATGTTGATTCTTCATTATGGTAGATAGTTATCTCTATTTATTTTTTGAAAGTATAATTATCTTCTTTTCTCTGTAAAGAATACGCGAAAGATAGCTCAGCCCGAAAACGTTATTTCGTAAAAAATATATCAAAGACTAAAAAAAATTAAAAAAATCTGTTCAAAACACATACTTGTAAGCGCGGGCTAAATACAACTTTTCGCAAATATAATTTAACATTTTACTGATTTAATTTAACCAAACGTGTTCCGCAATTCAGATTCAAATACAAATGAAATGCTACAAACTAACCCAAAACATTACTGAAACCATAGACTATAGAGATACCTATGTCGAAACTAAAACCTCTAACCGTCGAGCGGCACTCAATAAAACCGCAGCCGCGTCCGCACCCTTAATTGTATTATTATTATACTAACTACGCCCCGCGGTTTTACTTGCTATCCTACAAGACACGACGTGGGCAAACGTGACGTTTTACATCAGACGAGCGATTTGCTCGTCTCGTCACTCAATTGCTTAAAAAAAATAAAAAAAAGACCAGAAAATTTCCGGACAATTTATTTTATTTTTTAAAGTAAAATGATGTAAAAATTTATTAACTGTGTAAATACAATGGTGGAATAAATTAATGTTAAGTCTCTAAAGTCTATCCTAGCGGACACACAATGTTTAATTGAATTTTCATCAGACAATCTTCTAAGAATCGTTTATTGAATTGTCATCGGAGTTACGAAGGTACAGCACAGCTCAATCGGTCATCGGGAAGTGGTTCATAATTCAGTTGCAAGATTTAACCCAAAAACAAACCAACAAACAGGACCGACTAAATAAAACCTATGAAACCTATGTGTTAATTCGCACCAAACCCAGCTGTTTTTACGTGATTGAAGTAACAAACTCCCGAACTTTCAGATTAATAATATTGCTAGCGTTATTAACATATAAGCTGCACCCCGTGGTTTCACCCGCTCGCAGTGATAAAAACGGTGATTATAAAAAGTTGCGTAAGTTATTTCAGGATAAGCTTTCATTCCACATTCAACATACATTCATCCGTTTAGCTGTTTAAATCGTAAAGAATAAGTAACAGAACAGAACAAACATACGGACAAACTTTCGAATTTGTAGTAGTAGGATAGTATTCTATCGCCAAGGATTATTCTGGGTTGTGCGATATTTCGTCGGTCTTTGTCTGCTTTGTTAAAATTGTCATGCGAGTGAGAGAGACCGAGGCAATATCGCACGTGCCAAGGTGACTAAGCTAGTTAGAACACAACGGCAACGTTGGAGTGATTTGATGCTTTAATTTCAGAAAATAGTTGTAGAGATACTAAATATGTTTCTAATAAACTAATTGTATACTAACAGCGCCTCGTGGTTTCGCCTGCTATTCTACTAGAATATAATATAAATTGTTATTACAAGCTTTTATTTAACTTAGATACCTACAACGTATGAATGTAACTATGTTTGTTCGGGTGGAATCTTGCAACTCAATTTTGCCTTTCGGCCGCCTATGTAACTGTTACAAACGAAGAAAAATGTCTCTTTTCTCGTTACCAGTTACAAACTAGTAAATATTTCAATGGATTAGAAATATGTTTAAATAGTTACAATGAAACAATTTCTGTTCTTAAGTTGTAGTAAAGTTATCAAAAACGATCTTCTGTTCTTATTTTGTAACAACCTCCATTTCCTCCGTTTCTCATAGGTAGGTAGGCGAGAAGACGTAACTTACGGGAGAAAAATAATGGAAAAAAATACCAGTACTTACATTAAAAATAAATTTTTAATTGACTTTTAAAACAAAAACGAAATCCTACTTAAATTTTTAATAAGTCTTACTCTATCTATCCCATGTTTCTTAAAAAAATATTTTAAATCCTTCTCTATTCTCTTATCTCTATAGTCTTTATTCTCTTCTTTATTGTCTTAGCTCCTTCTTACATTAGGATACTCACAGGCGACGCGAGTCTCGGAGACGACCAGTGATGTTATCGCAAAAATTTCAACTACCGTAAATCGTTGTTTGGATTGCCGTATTTTAAGGAAAAAAATACAAAATTGCCGTATTTATATTGAAGAAATATACAAAAGTCTTAGCTTGTAACTGGTAACGAGAAAAGAAAAACTTTCTTCTTTTGTAACCTCGCAGCGGTTACAAAACGTAGTTACAATGGCGGCCGAAAATATTTTAGCTTGTAACTTGGTAACGAGAAAAGAGTAAATTTTCTTCGTTTGTAACCGGTTACAAAATACAGTTACATAGGCGGCCGAAAGGCAATTTTGGACCACTTTCCGATGTCCGATTGAAATGTGTGTACTGTGTAACTCCGAAACAAATGCAATAAAACTTGTTTTTAAAAAATATTTTGAAATTTTTCTTTTTTTTTCAGGATAAAAGTAACAGTCATAAACTTTCGCATTTAAAAAGGATACTATCTACACCTGTTATGAACAGGTTACGTTTGTGTGTGTTTGTAAAGGGTATATTTTCGAAACTATTGGTCCGATTTTTTAATCCTTTTAGCAATGGAAAGCTCATTGGTAAAAGTATTAAAAAATTGGACGCTATCTCTTATAGTGATAAACCTGCGAGACCGAAAGCCGGGGAGAACTAATTACACAGTTTCCAGCATTAGTTTTAAAATAAATTAGCAAAACATTTGAAGCGGGTCTTACGCAAGTAATTTATCAATTTGGTTGCGACAGGGGCTTACAGTCCCAGTCCCTGTAGAAACTAAAATTAAATTATTAAAACGTGAATAGGATTTGGGTTTTATGCTAATTATTTATAGGGAAATATTTTAGAAGGTTTATCTCTTATTCACAGATGAATTAGAGTGAAAGATGGAGCACTGCGTTAGATTTGGGTGAAGCCAAGAACTCCGCCGCCAAGACCAAGACCACGGATCGGCAAATGTAGAGTAGAGTGCCCTGTGGCCAGGTGGAGCGATGACCTGCGTAAAGCGGCAGGTAGCGAGTGGATGCTTCAGACAGAAGATCATGCCTTGTGGCGTTCTATAAGAGAGGCCTATGACTAGCAGTGGACAAACATAAAATAGGCTGATGATGAAGCACTCCTCTACTTTCACAAGCTCGACAGTACCGCGAATATTGATGTCAATGTGTGCGTCTTGTGTACGTTCTTGGCTTCACCTAAATTTAACGCAGTGCTCCATCTTTTTCTCTACGTTCATCTTAGCTCTCGTTACCTTTGGGATTCCTTTGCGACTATTATTATAGGCACTTTCAAAGGCCAATATTGTTCCATATAGTTGAACTTCTGAAATTGTAAGATTTATCTTGGCAATACAGTTACTACATAAATGATTGGGTTTCAGCTTTCAGGTTTCTGCATCACAAATTGGCTGTGGATTTAATTGGGTAATTCGGTTGTTATTTTTATGTAGGTATAATAGTGGACAACGACATCAATTTCAATAACAAATGAAATGTAAAAAGACATATACTGGGTTATTCATAAAGGGTATGCTAAGCCGAAAAGGGGTCATAGTACTACTCATCATTATGAACAACTTTTACTAAGGGACCAACCCGAAATTCGCGAAAAAAAATTCAGCTGTTCCATACATTTTGTCAAGTGTCATTAACATTTTTCTATGGAACAGCTGTTTTTTTTTTCGCGAATTTCTTGTTGGGCCCACAGTAAAAGTTGTTCATAATGATGAGTACTATGAGCCCTTTTCGGCTTAGCATACCCTTAATGAATGATCCTATATTATACCTAAAATTTGGAATGAAGGTTGTTCATGGTCTGGATTAACACATCTAATAGGCTACTTTTTATCTCGGAAAACGCGGGTGAAACCGTGGGGCGCAGCTAGGTTAGTATAGGTAATTGCAAAAGTTTGTAAGTATGGATGGTTACAAACATTAATATCTAATAGGTACCCATGTCATCATCATTTTCCTACCCTTATCCCACCTACGTGGGGTCGGTACAGTATGTACAATTGTACAGTACACCTCTTCCATTCCTCTCTATCACTCGTCATATCTGAATTCACTCCCTTCTTTTTCATATTATCTTTCACACACCCATATTTGATAATTCTTTACGCTGACACTACTCTATTTCGAGTGAATTTGAGTACTACAGATAGCATTACCTTAAACCCGTTTTTTTCATATAGGTAAACATGTTGGTTCTTTGGGACTTATGTACGAATTTACAAACCACTGGCTTTTCGGTGAAGGAAAACATCGTGAGGAAACCTGCATACGTCCGGAGAAGAAATTCAAAGGCGTATGTGAATCCACCAACCCGCACTTGGCCAGCGTGGTGGAATACGGCCTAATCACCCTTCGAGGGTAGACCTGCATCCCAGCAGTGGGAGGATTAAAGGTTGCATATGAGGTAAACATATCAACAATACTACTTTTTATACCAGTATCAGTACTTGTCATATTAAAACACACACAGGAACGTTAAACTTATACCGAAAGGTAAAAGTAGTTGTTACTCGTAGAAGTTAATCTGATCAACAAAAAAAAATGTACGCAAACATTTATCAACCCAAGACAATACAAGGATAATTTTCAAGTTCAATTCAAATTTAAGCAAATCAGTTCTGGGTTAGTACTTTACAAGGGTCGCAAGGTCAGAAGGCGAACCACTATAACATTTTGATTCCAGTTCATTCACCCATGGTTAACCTTGAAACATTTAGCCTTCCCCCCGGCCTTAGGTTAAGCGTATGCCAAGACGTAGGTAACGTAGGCCCACGCAGCGCAGAGCAGAGCAGATTTTGTAATGCATGAACGAACTGTTGCAGGCGAACTGCGCTCCAGCATTATTGTAGATACAACAATACAAATTAACTTGTATTGGTTTGCTTTAGATTTAGCACAGACTTAGTTATTAGCAATAATATTGCAAAGGCAGCACGCCATCTTCATCGACGTCTACGCGGCGTCCCTTGCTCGCCAATCAGCGAGCGGCGTAGTGATGTCCTGGCGCAATAGTGCGGTGCGATAGCAAACCATTAATATATTCTAGGGAAAATCTCGTTATAGTACAGAGAACTGCGTACGCTGCGGCGTAGGCACGTGCGACGCAGACATGTGTCTGTCCTGCTCTGCACTCTATGTCTGTCTCACTTTCTCTGCCTGCAAAATCTATTCCGTGCTGTCACTTGCGTCTCAGCATACGCATAACCTCTCTCCTGCTCTGCGCGCTATGTCTGTCTCGCCTGCTCTGCCTGCAAAATCTGTTCTGTGCTGCGTTACATGCGTCATAGCTTCCGCCAGCCCTTATACGAAGCCTATTGTCAGAGAGCTCGATAACCTAAAACAATAGAGATCACTCCAAACACTGTGTCAATCGGCTACTGAATTAGTAACTCGATACTGCTAAATTGTGCCATTTACCCGGCTGAGTGGTTACTGGCAGTAGGGTTACCATTGCACTCTTTTTCTACCATTTCATTTTTTGTTTTGACTCTTTTTTTCTACAAAAATTTGGCATTTAATAGGAAAAGTTAAAACTACCAACAAATCGAGAATCTCGGGATGACGGACATAACATTTTTACAAGCTTTCATTTAGCTTGCCCTGTTTGTCGTCAACTACTTCCTTATGTCTGATTGGGCTGAAATTTGTTTTCAACTGCGTTTCTAATTGTCCAAATTAAAAATTCTCCTTGCATTTTCATTACAGTGACACAGATATAGGTACCAAAGAGATTAATCGGTCGACGAAAAGTGGTTCAAAATTAAATTGAAAGATTAGATTACAGTCAGACATGAGGACAGGTGAAACTACTCATAAAAGTTTATAAAAAACTCCATGGTAAGCCATCTTAGGAATAACTTTTTAGTCCTGATTCCAGAACAATCCACGAGTACCCTAGCCCAGTAAATAAATTTTCGGACCCTTATTTCAGCGGTGTGTAGTTAGTGTCTGCTTTTTGCGGCCTTGAGTATAAGTTTTGCGGCCTTCAGTGTAAAATGATCCGCATTCTGCTCTAAAGCAAAACAAGTTTAACTATCGTAGGTTCAGAAATAACTCAGTCCTAATTCTAGAACAATCCATGAGCACCCTAGCCCAGTAAATGTGTTTGCGAACCCTTATCTCAGCGCTGTGTGGTTAGTGTCTGCTTTTTGCGGCCTTCAGTGTAAAATGATCCGCATTCTGCCCTTTATATGACAGACGGACGGATTTGTTTGCGATGTTTAAATATACGAATGTTGAAATTACGTAATGGTGCCAATTCTGAAATAGCGCTCCCTAAATTAGACTATACTATAAATAATCGGGGCAAATTAGACCAAAAAATAGGAGTAAGCTTACATTAATTCACACCCAGCTGAAAATTGGTAGGATTGTTCAGAATACCATCATAAATGATACCTAAAAAGTCCTCATCGATCCGATACGTGCAAAAATTTTTACTCCAGGTAGAAGGTCACCAAAACGGGTATTTCGTGATTTTCTCAAAAACGGTACAAGCTACGAGGATACTGTTCAAGACAAGTATGTTCACTATAACATTTTCTACAGTATTGCTCTTAAACGCATGTTGATAGAACTTATGGTTTTCGAGATATGTCGATATTAATTTCAGACCAGACCAAAAAATTGACAATTTCTCTTAAGATGCCTCAGTCAGCAGTAGATCATATAACAAGTTTGTAAATGAGTTTTCCTGAAGTTTTAAACATTGTTGGATCCGACAATCTCAAGAAACACTTTGAAAAATGACTCCTTGTATCTCAAATCGGATAAATGATGATGATGGTTGACGGAAAATTGAACCCCTCGTATCTCGGAAACGGAAAGAGATAGAGGGGTACACCTGACTTTTAAAATTTAGATCAAGTATGGACCTTTCTAGGGAAATGATAAAAAAAGATAGCCGCCATACAAAAAAGTTTGACAGTCATACAAATAAACAAAAAAAAAGGAAATGCTCATAGCTGTGGAACCGCTGTAGATGGATGGAGTGTGCTCGAAGAAATATTATAGAGATTTATAACGACAATCGAGATTCAGCAACAAAAATCCAAGATGTCGGATTTCATATTTCCGTCAAATTTCAATGGATCTTCTAAATTTTAAAGTGATCCTAGGCAGGTGTAATTTTGGATCTGGAGGCTCTTAAGGTCCTTAAATCCATTCCTGAAATGATTTTTTTGGTTCGGCCATTTTTCAAAATGGCTGCCATACAAAAGAAAAGGAGTGAAGTTACAATACTTCGCACCCAGCTGAAAATCAGTAGGATTGTTCAAAACATCATCACAAATGAAATCTAAAAAGTCCTCATTGATCCGATACGTGCAAAAAAAAACACTAAGGGTAAAAGGTCACAAAAACTGGTTTTTCACAATTTTCAGAAAAACAGTAAATTTTATCATACAATTAGCCATACCAAATTTTAGATCAGATAATTATCTACAAAAAATGACAATTTTTTTTTCCTAAGAGCCACCGTTTTTGAAATATAACGACTCAAAAAGTTGAAAGAGTTGTAATCGTCATAATAATTATGCACACGTTTCCACGTCACCTTAGAGGTAGTGAGCTTAACGCGTTTTAACGAATATTGCTTTTATTATATTCAACCTATGCCAATATCTTTTATTGATCAATACTTAGTTTCCAATTAAACAGACTCACAACAGAAACGTGGAATAGGCCTACAGGGAAATCACGTTAAAAAAAACGCGTTAAGCACACTACCTCTAAGGTGACGTGGAAACGTGTGCATAATTATTATGACGATTACAACTCTTTCAACTTTTTGAGTCGTTATATTTCAAAAACGGTGGCTCTTAGGAAAAAAAATTGTCATTTTTTGTAGATAATTATCTGATCTAAAATTTGGTATGGCTAATTGTATGATAAAATTTACTGTTTTTCTGAAAATTGTGAAAAACCAGTTTTTGTGACCTTTTACCCTTAGTGTTTTTTTTTGCACGTATCGGATCAATGAGGACTTTTTAGATTTCATTTGTGATGATGTTTTGAACAATCCTACTGATTTTCAGCTGGGTGCGAAGTATTGTAACTTCACTCCTTTTCTTTTGTATGGCAGCCATTTTGAAAAATGGCCGAACCAAAAAAATCATTTCAGGAATGGATTTAAGGACCTTAAGAGCCTCCAGATCCAAAATTACACCTGCCTAGGATCACTTTAAAATTTAGAAGATCCATTGAAATTTGACGGAAATATGAAATCCGACATCTTGGATTTTTGTTGCTGAATCTCGATTGTCGTTATAAATCTCTATAATATTTCTTCGAGCACACTCCATCCATCTACAGCGGTTCCACAGCTATGAGCATTTCCTTTTTTTTTGTTTATTTGTATGACTGTCAAACTTTTTTGTATGGCGGCTATCTTTTTTTATCATTTCCCTAGAAAGGTCCATACTTGATCTAAATTTTAAAAGTCAGGTGTACCCCTCTATCTCTTTCCGTTTCCGAGATACGAGGGGTTCAATTTTCCGTCAACCATCATCATCATTTATCCGATTTGAGATACAAGGAGTCATTTTTCAAAGTGTTTCTTGAGATTGTCGGATCCAACAATGTTTAAAACTTCAGGAAAACTCATTTACAAACTTGTTATATGATCTACTGCTGACTGAGGCATCTTAAGAGAAATTGTCAATTTTTTGGTCTGGTCTGAAATTAATATCGACATATCTCGAAAACCATAAGTTCTATCAACATGCGTTTAAGAGCAATACTGTAGAAAATGTTATAGTGAACATACTTGTCTTGAACAGTATCCTCGTAGCTTGTACCGTTTTTGAGAAAATCACGAAATACCCGTTTTGGTGACCTTCTACCTGGAGTAAAAATTTTTGCACGTATCGGATCGATGAGGACTTTTTAGGTTTCATTTATGATGGTGTTCTGAACAATCCTACCAATTTTCAGCTGGGTGTGAATTAATGTAAGCTCGGATGTCTAAATTGCCCCGGTTAAAAAGTTTAAATTTTAGTAAAGAAATGGGCAAAACGTATTGGTTTTACATATTTCGCTCATTTTAAGTTGAGCTCTTAACTAAACCAATCTGACAGGACTAAAATCTTCTTCTCTTTTAATTACAATACGTAAGAGAGCTAATGCCCTAATACGGCAACAATTTAAGAGCTGTCAAATTTTGTTTTACGCCTATTTAAGTAACATGGCATGCAGGCATGTAATCTTAAGTGTTTCAGGCGCGTAGTTTGGCACATGCATGTCGCAGTATTAACATTCAATGCATTAACAATAATTAACATGCAACAAAAATAACGTTTACATCACGTAAGTCGACACCCTGCTTTAATCACGCTTTATAAATATATGTTTTTTTTTTTTTTTTTTTTTTTACATCGGACTAGGCATGCGTTTGACTGCAATCTCACCTGATGGGAAGTGACGATGTGGTCGAAGATGTAGCACGCTTGCCTAGGAAAAACCTATTCACTCTATTTTTGAACACCCCCGGGTTGTACTTTCTAGGAAAAACAGACGCGGGCAGTGAGTTCCTGATATGTACCTCTTTTCTGCGTATGAAAATCATGGTAACATGGTATCATGGTAAGAGCTTGGACGGGTATTATGAGTGCTACCTTGCTATCTTGCTACTTTGCTACCTTGCTATCTTGCTACTTTGCTACCTTGGTACTTTGCTACCTTGCTACCTTGGTACCTTGCTACCTTGCTGCCTTGCTACCTTACCTACCTAATTATTAAACCTAAGTATGTATTTTGTGCTGATACGATCTCTTTTGCCAATGACAAGGCTATATAATATGCAGAGCTGTCTGCCAACCTTCACTAGTGGAAGATGTACCTCAAGAAAAAGAAAAAAAATCTGCTAATAAATTAATTTTATTTAATAGTTAAATAGTCTTGTTGTTCACCAATAAAAATGTCAATTACCTGTAGAAATTACGGTAGACTTGGCCAGCGTGGTGGAATATCACCCTTCGAGGGTAGACCTATGTATCCCAGGATGTATGGGGAGGATTAAAGGTTGCATATGACCTGTCGAAATTAATTACAGTAAGTAGGTGTAAATAAAAATACTACAAACATTATTGGAGTGACTGAACCGTAAATAAAACTATCGTCGAAGTAATGGAGTAAAAATAAGCAGATTTATGCTCTACACTGAATTAAACTCAAGTTCGGAGCGTAGCATAAAATTCGAGAGAATCATCGGCTTAGACTTTATGGGGGAGAGCGCTGTGGCTCGTTTGGGTGGAGCGAGTGGCGTTTGCCTAATTGCTCAGTAAAAAGGTACTGGGGAGAAAGTGAAATTAAGGTAGGAAAAAAACGAAAGAGGGGAAATAATCACAATTAAGTTAAAATTTAAAAATCCCCGGTTTTATCAAACATAGCTAAGAACACTCCCGACTAATTCGCCTTTCAAACCAAAAAAAAATATTAAAATCGGTTCATCGGTTCGGGAGCTACGATGCCATAGACAGACAGACGACACAGACGCGTCAAACTCATAACACCCCGTCGTTTTTGCTTCACGGTGATGAAAACCGGTGATGATAAAAAGATTCAGTGACCCATGTGTCAATCCCGTATACAAGCTATCTCTACCAAAATTTCATCTAATTACGATTGGCCGGTTTCACGTGAAGGCGTAGCAAACATGCAGACAAACTTTCGCATTTATAATTATTTAATTAGTGTGATACATTCTATGAACCCGTATTAAGACATCAAATTCCCGATTGTCACCCTTGGGGACGAAAATAGGGTGACAACTGGAAATGACTCAGGAGATATATTTTCTTTTATATCACAGGTGGCAGACTGGCAGACAAGCAAACAGGCCGCCTGATGGTAAGCGATCACCGTCGCTCGCCTATGAATGGAACACTGGATATAAATGTATGGGTATTTCGCGTCATTTGTACAAAGTATAGTAGACCTACATTGGCGATAGATTTTCGACTTGAGTGTGGTTACCAACCATTGCTCATTAGCAGGGGCGGATCTACCTAAAGGCTTTTTGGGCTGCAGCCCAGGGCCCCGCGAATACAGAGGGCCCCCAACCGAACTGAAACCAATAGACGATATTGTCAATAATAAAAATTATGTAGAATTTAAAAAAATCCGATCATAAGGTTGGCAACACTGCGATCAATCAACCCGTGTGCGCATCTATCAAACGGAACGGGGAATTCCCTGTCGCTTGTTTTCGGTCGGTGTATTCCGTGTATTGTCTATTACTAAGGACTTCTTTCCGTTTATCGCCCGACGCAATTTGGTTATTTTTCCGCACTTCTGCTATCGTCGACTATACAGGGTGTTTGGTCTAGGGTTAGACAAACTAAATGGGTGTGGTCGTTGACCCATTTAGAGAATACAAGTAGGCCAAAAAAAATATCCCAGACGCCTAAATTTTTTTTTAGTGGTCTAGGTGTGTTTTTTTTATTTTTACCTATCACCACAACTTTTTAAAAAACTGTTTTAACCGGTTCTTTTTATTTGAATTTGGTCTCTGATACATTTTCGTACTGTACAAAGCAAAATTAGAAGCAAATAAAGACTAAATAATTCGTTCAGAGCTCATAGAGTGTAAAAATGAAAGAAAAATTGCCTAAAAGGTCAACTTTGACTCGATCTAAAAAAAAAAAAAAACTAAAAGTTCCCCAGACCTTACACCACTTGATTTCTTTGTCTGGGGACGTGCCAAAGAATTAGTGTACAAAGTTCAAATAAGCACCAAAGAGCAACTTATTGAGCGAATCAATGCCGATTTTGCGAAGATGAAAGAAGAGATGAAATTAAAAACTACGACTGTAAAAATCCGACGAAGATGACGGGCATGCATTGCGAATAGAGGAGCTGTTTTTGAACAAAACTGACTATTTTTTGCATTATTGTTTTTGTTTCATTTACCCAAACATACATTTTTTTTCACAAAGCGATAAAGTTTTGTACTCGTGTAGGATACTTTTGTAATAAGGGATGTTTTTGTAACTAATTATAACTATAACTATAATTTTTTTTCACAAAGCGATAAAGTTTTGTACTCGTGTAGGATACTTTTGTAATAAGGGATGTTTTTGTAACTAATTATAACTATAACTATAATTTTTTTTCACAAAGCGATAAAGTTTTGTACTCGTGTAGGATACTTTTGTAATAAGGGATGTTTTTGTAACTAATTATAACTATAACTATAATTTTTTTTCACAAAGCGATAAAGTTTTGTACTCGTGTAGGATACTTTTGTAATAAGGGATGCTTTTGTAACAAGAGATGTTTTAGAAGTGTTTGAATTTCATGGATAATTTTAGATTTTTTTTAGATCGAGTCAAAGTTGATCTTTTCGGCAATTTTTCTTTCATTTTTACACTCTATGAGCTCTGTACGAATTATTTAGTCCTTATTTGCTTCTAATTTTGCTTTGAACAGTACGAAAATGTATCAGAGGCCAAATTCAAATAAGAAGAACCGGTCTAAAACAGTTTTTTTTAAAGTTGTGGTGCTTAATAGGTTAAATTTCGGTAAAAATAAAAAAAACACACCTAGACCATTAAAAAAAAATTTAGGCGTCTGGGATTTTTTTGGCCAACTTGTATTCTCTAAATGGGTCAACGAACACACCCATTTAGTTTGTCTAACCCTAGACCAAACACCCTGTATTAACGAATTGACTTTGTTATTGCTAGAAATGTGTTTAGTGCGTGTTTAGTTTACTAAGTGATAGATAACTTAAAAGTTATTTATTTTGCAATAAATAATGTTTTAATAAATAAATAAAATATTTTGTTTTCCTATTTTCTTCCTGTACTTAACATAATTATATTACATATACCTACATCACTACAGAAAACAGTTTCTTGTCAAAATGGCATTTAGTGGAGTAATTAGGTAGGGCCCCTAAGCAGTATTAGCCCAGGGCCCCACAAATTCAAGATCCGCCCCTGCTCATTAGGTATATTATTAGGTAGAATGTAAAATAGAATGTGGAACGAACATGCTATGTTTTTCTCGCTGTTTAATAAGAACGAATAACCTTCCTTATCGCTCGCAGTCCAAATTACAGGCCTGGTCTGAAATGAATATTAATAATAATATAATAATAAGCCTCTTATCCTGAACTGTTTTTTTGACTTTGTGGTTAAATCTTATCTTTAAGTTATAAAATATCTCTGAGTTCAGTGTGCCTCTTGGCAAAGGCCTCCTCTAACAATTTCCATTGTACTCTGTCTCTTGCAACCCTTCTCCATTTTGAGCCTGCTGTTAATTTTAGTTCGTCTTCCCATCTCTTGTTTTGTCTTCCTCTGTTCCTTTTCCCATCTCTAGGGTACCAGTCAGTTATGATGTTGCTCCACTTTTCTTGTTTATCACGTATCATGTGCCCAGTCCATCTCCACTTCAAACTATCTATTCTAGTGAGTATGTCTGTGACTTTTGTCTTACTTCTTATGATAGTGTTTCGTATCTTATCTTGTTTCTTAATACCTATCATACTTCGTTCCATAGCTCTTTGGCAGTGTTCCAGCATGTTTCTGTGATGTTTTGTGAGAGCCCAGGTTTCACACCCATATGTAATACATGGGAGAATGCAGGTATTGAAGACCTTCCTTTTGATACCAGTACTCAGATCTGTGGATTTCATGATCTCTTTCAGTGACCAATATCTCTTCCATCCGTTAGCTATTCGTCTTTTTATTTCTTTTGTAGTTGTGTCTGTATGTGAGATGATTTGTCCTAAATAGATATATTCATCTACATATTCAACGGGTTGGTTGTTAATTTTTATTTCATATTTGTTTGAATTCGTTAATAGCTTCGTTTTGTTTATATTCATAGATAATCCCACTTTTTTGCTCTCTGTATTTAGTTCTTGTATCATTTTTTCTAGGCTCCCTGGTTGTTCTTCAAATAAAACAATATCGTCAGCGAATCTAAGATGGTTTAGTTTTTTACCGTCTATATTTAATCCATGTTGGTCCCATATTAGCTTTCGAAATATGTTTTCCAGCACCGCGGAGAACAGCTTTGGAGACATCGGGTCGCCCTGTCTGACGCCTCTTTTTATTTGTAATGTTTCACCCAAGGTTTCCATTTGTACTCTTGCCTTACTGTTAGAGTAAATGTTTTTAATGGTGTTTATGTACACTGTCGGGATTCCTTGGTTCTGTAAGCTTTCCCATATGGCTGTGTGGCTAATGCTGTCAAATGCCTTAGCATAATCGATAAAAGCCATATATAGCGGTTTGTTGTGCTCGTTGTATTTTTCCATAATTTGCTTGACTGCGTGAATGTGATCTATTGTGGAGAAGTTTTTTCTAAAGCCAGCTTGTTCCTTCGGTTGGTTTTCATCAAGTGTGTTGCTTATTCGGTTCAAAATTATTTTGGAAAAGATTTTATATATGTTAGACATCAGACTTATCGGTCTGTAGTTCCCTATGTCATCTCTTTCTCCTTTCTTATGTATGAGAATGATGTGGGATATCTCCCATTGTTCTGGAACCTGTCCCGATCTCATGATGCCGTTGAAGATTTTAGTTAGAATGGGGACCAGTTCTTCTATGGTTCCTCTCAGTAGTTCGTTTGTGATTTTATCAGGACCTGGTGCTTTGTCTAACTTTTGGCTTAGTATGGATTTCCTAGTTTCACTGGGTAATATGTCAGGTTCTGGGTTCACTAAGAGCAGATTATAATTTAGGGTTTCTTGACTTACATGTGTATTGGGGTCTTGGTTAGAATATAGATTGCGGTAGAATTTTGTAGCTATTCTATTTATGTTCTTTCGGTCTGTTACATTTTTTTGGTTGTTTTTCAATTTCGGGATCCATTGGTTTGATTCTCGGAGTTCCTTTAAAGCTTTCCTAGTTCCTCCTGTCCTTGCTATATGTTTTTCTAGAGTTTGCAACCTTTTAACTTTCCTGTCCTTTTTTATACCTTCTTTGATTTTTTTGCTTAAGTCAGTTATTTTTTGAATGTTCTGTTTCCTTACTTTGCAGTCAAGTAAACTTTTTCTATCATTTATAAGTTGTAGTGTTGAGTTACTTAAATTATATTTATGTTGTGGTCGTTTTTGTTCTTTTTGGCATGTAATGTTGTTTTGTAATTTGTTGTAACTTGTTTTTACATCTATTGCATCTGTTTCTGATAGTTCTCTGCTGAGTGATGACAAGGAATTCTCCATTCTTTTGTTGGGTTCTGTGCTGCATGTCGGGAGTATGTCATGTATAGCAAACTTTCTGGATTGTTTGGGTGGTATAGTCTTGAATGACGCCCTTACCATACGGTGGTCGGTATTAAAGTTTAATTTTGATATAACTGCTGTGTCCGTAAATAGATTTGGGTGGCTGCTTATAATATAGTCTATTTCGTTTCTATGATTCCCGCCTGGAGAGATCCAAGTCCACTTGTTGTTTTTGTTTTTCTTAAAAATGCTATTTAGGAGGGTTAGATTGTGTTCTAATAGGAATTCCACCAGCCTTTGTCCATTTTTGCTTCTTTTGCCGTAGCCAAAGTTTCCTAACACATATTCTTCTTTACATTGTTTTATTCCCACTTGAGCATTAAAATCTCCCATTAGTA
This sequence comes from Alcis repandata, assembly GCA_949125135.1. Classification (NCBI taxonomy): domain Eukaryota; kingdom Metazoa; phylum Arthropoda; class Insecta; order Lepidoptera; family Geometridae; genus Alcis; species Alcis repandata. Next base: position 4,936,270 of record OX421246.1, on the reverse strand, counting down.
CAATTATGTTTTTTGAGTATTTACTTATAATAGCTTGGGATAGTTCATTGTAAAAAGATTCATGTTCCAGTTCTTTTGCTTGTTCCGTGGGAGCATAGGCTTGGATAATTGTCCATGTTTTTTTGAAGCTAGGTAATTTGATGTTGAGTATAGCAGTTCGTTCATTAATTCCAATGAATTCTATTATGTATTCTTTTAGGTGCTTTTTAACTATGAATCCGACCCCTCCTTGTCCTTCGGTGTCTCCTTTGTTAAATAACATGAAGTCCTGGTGCTCTTCAATACGTTCTCCTGTTCTTCTCATTTCACTGATTCCCAAAATGTCCCATTTTAGGTCCTTCAATGCTTCTTCGAGTTCCGATAAAGATTCTGGTGTTCGTAAAGTTCTGGTATTTAGAGTTGCTATGTATAATTTGTTCTCATTCCTTTTGTTTTTTGTTCTTGTTAGAGGGTGATGGTCTAAGTCTTCCGCGGGGACCAGCCGTGGTGGAAGATATTTTTTTGATTGTTTGTGTAAATAATTCATTGTTGGTGTATGATGGTTCCGGTGGTCCTGGGGCATATTCAGTTTTTTGAGAGATTTATTTGTGGATCAGAGCTTGCTCTTTCTACATAGTTTAGTATGTTGGGTCTTACGATATCTCTGGTATGTGTTTTGGGTAGTGTTGATGATGGATTGTTCAATATTGCTTTCTTGTTAGTTTTCTTTTCTAATGGTGCCTTTGGTGAGTCGGAAGTTTCTCTTTTCCTCTTCTCTCTATTTTCTTTCGGCTTCTTTACAATGAGCTTGTCGTATTTTATATAGGCGATATTTCCTTTCTTTATTTCTTCTTCTACTTGCGGTTGCAGTTGTTTGCGTTTATCTAGGATTTCTTTGGGGTAGTCCTCTTTTATGTTGACGCCTTGTGGAAGGTCAGGTTTATTTTTGAGTATCAGATGTTTTTTCCATTGAGTTGTGATGGTGACTATCACTGGACGGTTTTTATTATCAGTTTTCTGCCCAATTCTATATACTTTACTAATTTCTTGACTATCCATATGAACTCCCATATTCACAATTATTTCTTTGATATAATCCACTAGCTCTTTTTCTAATTTAATATTTTCATTGATTCCAAAAAAGACGAGGTTGTTTTTTCTCTTTTCTATCTCTGCTCTTTGGAGTTTAAATTCCAGTTCTGAAATTTTGTTCTTGAGTTTAGTATTTTCCTCAGTGATAGTTTTCATTTTCTCGTCTAAAGCCTCCATGACGCTCTTAGTTACGGAGTATGTAATAAGTTCGGTTTGATTTTTAAATTTCTCATCAAGTTTGTTTAGAAGTAGTTCCATGTTCTTGTCCATGACTAGGGAAATTTCGTTTCTTGTGTGGTAGCACTGGTTGTCAGCTTTTATTTCTTTTGAGTGGCAACACTACTATTGCCAATGTCACTGTTACAATGGCGTAATGTTGGTATTGGTATATCACTGTCACTGTCACAATGGCGTAATGTTGGTGTTGGTATGGTCAGCTAAGCTGAGACAAGTCTATTGTCTATGACCGTTATTAATTTGAGGTTATAATTCTGAAGGGGTTTTTCAACTATTATCGCACGATATTTAGGCACTCTCACTCAGTTCTTTTATTAGTTGTGTTTAATGAACTTCGTTTTAATGTTTTTACGTTTCACAGCACGAAAATGTCACTTTAAAACACTATTTTACGATTAAAATCCGCGGACGACGTTGACGTACGTGTTAACAGTTTGACCGCCGGAACCGGAAAAAACGAATATTAGCATGTCTCGAAAACCATAAGTCCCATCAACATGCATTTTAAAGCAATACTGTAGAAAATGTTATAGAGAATACACATGTCTTGAACAGTTTCCTCGTAGCTCGAACCATTTCTGAGAAAATCGCGAAAAACCCGTTTTGGTGACTTTCTACCCGGAGTAAGCATTTTTGCACGTAATGGATCGATGAGGACTTTTTAGGTTTCATTATTCCCTTTTCTTTTGACGTGACAACGTCTAATAAATCGATGAACGCCGGCTGCACGCACGAAAAAGTGTCCCGTTACGCTCATTGTGACGTCACGATCGGAGCGAGAAAGAAAAGTGTGCAGTCATTTCATCAATGTTTTGTTATGACGTTGTCACAAACTATCATCCGTAAACTGACTTTACAGACAACCAATTTTTTTTTAAAGATATTTTGAATATGAGCAAGTTTTTGTGGGCTAACTTATACCAGTAACTGGAAAGCCTGTAGCTCCATATAAACGGGCCTCGTACCTCGCATTTTATCCAGACTAGCTTTAAATATTTTGCCGACACAACTAACCACTGACGAAGGTGGTATTAAGAATTTATGCTAATGTCGGATTTACATAGTGCGCAATTAATGTAAATATTGTTTTACATTAGATATTGAAACGACAAAATAACATTTTAAGCTTTAAGGTCTTTTTCTAAATTTGAAATTTGTTTGGTGCTATATTTATAAATTTGAGTACCTTGCGCAGGTCATTGCTCTTACCGCAAGAGAGATCAGCAGCAGTGTTCAGATATGCTAGGTAGGCTGATGACTACCTATGCTACCTAGGCTATGCTAGATAGGCTGATGACGATGATGACCATTGAGAACAAGTGATTTCTGTGAGGCCTCCAGTGTAACAGGTATCCATAGGCGACGGTGACCGCTTACCAACAGACGGCCCGTTTGCTTGTCTGCCACCTATGGCATTTAAAAAAAAGGACCCTATTCCTGGCCCCTTGAGATTATCTCCGTCACTCTCACTCTCATGACATTTCTCATGCGAGCTACAGTGACCGAGATAACATCTCACTCACCAAAATAGGACTCCAGAGGGACATCTGCCGTAAGAGATATTATCGCGGTCATTCTCATTCGCATGATTTTTCTAATAAAGGAGAAAGCTACCGAGATCATATCAGATTGATATTCAAAGGCTTAACTTGCTGTCGTCTTCAAGATGATAATCAGAAAATACGAGAAAAATATCGAAGTCGAACTTAAGACGATCTCCGATTTTAAAAATTGCCTGGAAAAATCTAAACTGAATCTTACTACGTTTTACATACGAGTATCCAAGGACTGGATGGGCTGCAAGTTGGTTGACTTTACTGATATATTAAGACTACTTGATCAATTTACGGACACGCTACAAAAATACAGCGTCCAAAATGGAGGGTCTTTTTACCCGACTGCTAAGGAAGAGCTGTGTTTAAATTACCTAATAATAAAATTGGTTTTTCCGTCTAAAGAAATTGAAAAAGACATTACTAACTCAAACTGTTGCTGTCCTCGTCTGATAGATTAAGATTAAAGAGACAGCAATATTTTTAGCCAACTTAATTCCAATAAAACGTCCATGATTGCTTACTTATCTACTCACAATGTTTTGTCTCTGACAACCACAGCAAAACATTTTAAATCAGACTAAGCGAAGTGGTTTGAACCATTGTTCAAATATCCATAAAAAGTAAGCACCAAAAATATACAAAGAGAATAAAATTAGACGAGGTTTAATAACAAGGTAAAGCCCTCCGAATTAAAATATTTACGGAGTAAGTAACATCAAACGAATTCCAGTAAGGTAATCCTGCCTACAACCAGGGAACGAAAACGCTAGACTTATTTCATGATAGCGGTATATAACAAACAAGCAGTCTTGATAAAGGTTTTGAAATTCGTTGAAAATAATTATTATTACAAAGGTTTAAAGACTACAACAGTTACATATACGAAAATAATAATTATTATCATAAATTAAGATTTAATTAATAGAATAAGATTTTTTTTTCATACAAGAGCTACAACCACTGAGCACACAGAATTACCGTCATAAAATATCGGTAAGTACATATTTTTAATTCAATTATAAGAACTGTCTGATCCTGGGCTTTTTTTTCTATATAAACAATAAGCACCACGTTATTTTAACTTCGATCTACATTAAAAATAATGCGTTTATCTTTATCATCTTTGTATACCCACGACGTTAGAGTTGATTTAATATAACATAACTTTGTTATATTTAATCAAATTGCTGGTTGTTTTTCCTCTGACGATTTTTTCAAATTCATATGCTCATACAAATTAGCCCTTTGTCTGCGAAGCTCGTAATAAACCAAACAAAGAACCGGTATGTGGCTTAAACATTAACCGGTATACCTACTTCTAAAGTATTATAAGCGGCGGTAAGTACCGTTATATTTGGGTTACTCAGTTCCGGCCAAACCTTAGAAAAACACGTAGTAGAATTATGCTGGCGTATATTACAAGATGATGAATTATTTTCTGTGGAATTAAGCATTTTATAAGTGCTACATTCTTTGGGGTTACTAAGAAAAGAAACTCCAAAAATATGTGTCTCGTAATTTAGATTTTAGCAAACAATTTATCATTTTATTTGATGTGTCTGTGAAACTATGAGAAGCTGTGACGGTACTCAAAAAAAATTGAGATCATTTACATAAAACAGTTGTGTAAAAAATCTATAAGTGCGGAAAAATAATAATTTCAGAGATCACACTGTTCATGTTACATTCATGGTGTTAATTTTGTTCATACGTAACTACTTTGTCTATGTCCAGCAGTGGACAAAAATCCGATAGGCTGATGATGATGATGATTATGAGCTACTTTAATACAGCTATGCATATTATGCATTATATTAATGTTGCATATTATGCATAGCTATATTAAAGTTGTTATAATTGTGTTAAAGTTATTATTGTGCATGTATTGTATGAGCAATGCATATTTATGCATATTTAGGTACATATAATACTTACTAGAAAATCCTTCTTTTTAGATGGCTCTAGGAGTGTAAAAACAGATCCAATCCAATAAATAAACTGTAAACAAGTCGAGTCTGCAAAATAATTCTACCGTTTTGTATTTGATCTACTTTATTCACTTTACTATTTATTTACTGGGCGATTTGTCGGAAGCCAAACAAATTGAGGAGTTATTTGATTTGCAACTTTAGATTACGGTAGTGGAAAACCGTAACTGTATATATTTCAGATTGAAGAGAAACGTTTGGTTGAAATCTTAGTACTATACTTGTTAATCAGTTCGTATAGGTCTAATTGCTTATACGAATGGTCCAGTGGTCCTGGTGTCAAGTTTAATAAGTACTCTAAACTAATAGCATTAAGCTTTATTCTACGCTAATAATAATTAATCTGTGAAACTAAACCTTAGAAAAATAATATTCGATAGTAGGTATACATAAACAAGAGTGGCCTAACCTAAAGGGATTTCTTCAAGATATCATTAGGCGTAAAAAGATAAGTATCTCAGGGTGATGAGCGGACCCATAAATACACAAAATTCCAAGAAAATATCATTTAGGTAATTTTCGTCCTTAAAAAATTGTGCACATTTTTTAACATGCTTTTTAGAACGTACTCATTCTAGGAAGTGTAAATTTTTTGGAATGTGCACATTTTATAAAGAGCTTGTTCTTAGGCTAGCCCGTGTTCGTTAAAAGTGATATCATCACCATCGTCAACCCTTTTCTTCCCACAGCTGAGTACAAGTCTCCGCTTCTGCGCGCCATCCTTTCCGGTCCTGTGCCGATCTCATCCACTGCCTTTCAGCCGCCTTAACAATGTCATCCGACCACAGGGCCGATGGTCAGCCTTGGACCGCTTTCGACGACCAACCAAGGTTTAAAGACGTAGCTAAACGGATCACAGGACACACACACATCACAGGATATTCGGAGTCTTCAAGTGGCGAGTGAATCGGTTCCTTCTAGGCGCGCGTGCTCCATCGCAGACCGCATCATTGTTTACCATCAGGCGAGATGGCGGCCAAACGCAAGCCTATTGTTGAATAAAAAAAAGACAGTAGATATGGGCGGGGACCCTTAGCCAGACGGGAAGATGGAAGGTTGACCAAACCAGTCACTGAATGGTAACCGCGGAACAGAACGAAATGGTGATAAATTGTTTGCTAAATAAATTTAAAGTCTCATGTGTGTTGGTCATAAAAGTTCGTGTTCCTTTGCCCAAAAGTACATTCGTAATAAATTCATGCGAGATTGGTTAGGGAGTTGGGCCGCTGCTCGGTAAACTTTCATAATAAAGAAGCTTTCTTTTTCACTTTACGAAAATTATTAAACATGTCGAGCAGCGTTTAGATTTAAAATGGCAAGTTAAATTGATAAGAAAAAACAAAAAAATACTTAAATTAAATTAGAAGCACTAGTTATTTATTAAATTAGAGGTAGGTATAAGTAATTTGGTTAGCTTTCATTTATCAAGGTTAATTTATTTGTTTTAAGTAAATTCTTTCATTTTATTCTAATCATTTTAAAATTCTATTAATACAATAGGCCCAAGTTTGAAGGCTTTTTAAGACAGATCTAAATTTTCTTAAACTATTGGCATCCTTGTCTAATGGCTTGCAATGTTAGAGACAGATATATTTTCAGTAATCTCGTGCATTACTGTTTATTACCTCTCCATAATATCGTAAGGAATACTCAACAATTATCGCAATTTTATTATAACTTAATTAAGTTACTCAGCCTAGCTCCAAAAACGAAAAAACAGTTTAAAATTCAAACGCGCCATATTCGAACCTGGCAACATTGCATCTTAAGCGTTTATAACTAAAACTCCGCGTAGTTAAACTCCAAAGGACTACCTATACCTACCTCAAGCCACAAATCTCATTACAAAAACGTCATTCTAAACTGCCATTACGCTTCACATTTTCACCTACTTTACATAAATGTAATGTCTTGTTTACACGCGAGAATCCTTCAATGTTTCAAGTTCGCGCCGCTCAAACTTAATTTGAAGTTACTCGTAAGGAGGTGTTTACACGGTGCGAGTGCTCGAACGAGATAAGCGGAGAGCGTGGAGCTTATGGGGAGAGTTAAGGTGTAGTTCCATAGCGAGGAGCAGGTGGCAGCAGCAGGCGACGTGTCGCCGCGAAACTACTACGTTTTACAAGCTTTCATGTCAGTATTGTCAGTGTTCAATTCTTGAACCTGAATTTAGAACCACTTCCGATTAAAATTTATTTTTTATTTTTTCCGATTATTTTTCTTGTAGTGGTAGGGCTCTTTTGCAGAGCCCGCCTGGGGAAGTACCACACCTTTGCCAGTTATTCCACCGCCAAGCAGTAATGTGCAAACATTACTGTGTTCCGGTTGGAAGGGCATTGTTTCCAGTGAAATTACAGGGCAAATGGGAGATTAAACAACTTATATCTCAGGGTGACGAGCGCAGTGCTGTGCCACGCAGGGTCTTGATTTATGCAAGTTCAAAATTCTGGTTTCTGGTGCAGACCTGTTATGGGTAAACGTGACGTTTAACATCAGGCGAGCGATTTGCTCGTCTCGTCACTCAATTACATAAAAAAAAAAAAAAAAAAAAAAAAAAAAAAGCTGTGCAACTCTGAAGACCGTACAATAAGCACAAAATTGTTTTTTTAAATATTGTTTGGATATAATTTATGAAATACCTTCTGTGGCTATACACAAATTGAACAACGCCCCTGTGGGGCGTAAATGGACGCTGCATATTTATGTTTATACATTTTTCTATCGAATACTAGCTCCTTTTTTTAAGTTCGAATTTAAGCTTGATCATATACAGTAGTAAGATATTAAGATGATTTATTATCCAAAAAAAAAAATCACAATTTACAATAGAAACTTAAAAATATTAACAATTTAGAAAGTGCAATAACAATATATAGAGCTGCCGAAGACCGTTCAGAGTCACGATTGCGGGAAATGACGCTGCGACTCTTTGCCTGCTACACGTGACAACGGAATCGCACCTTTAATAGCTACGGCAGGTAAAGATTATTATAACAGCGGAATGTTTTGAATGCATTCATGTTATGTTTTGAGTTTACATAATTTTACATGATGGCGCGATGGCGTTTGTGTGTAACTAACTGTCATTGAACGATGTCGAGATCGAATTAAAAATGATTTTGTGAATGAATTATTTATCTTCTAAGTCTGTAGGCTTCATCTCGGCCACACTCTCGCTTTCCAGCAGGCAAATTGGCGGTCAAACGCAGATATATTCACGTTAAAATAATAAAAATTTAAGTAAAGCCTTATTAAACAAAACTTTTAAACGAAATAAGTAATTGAACATTATTACAACAGTTACGAATTTATTGTGCTTGCTATTGGACAACTACCTATGAGGATTCTGATATCTTGCGTTCGTTTTGGAATCGGTAGCAAAAAATAACAGTTAATAATGACAAAATCGTTTGTATAATGTGCACGTTTGTATGTCATATAATATGCGAATGATTGTAAGTAAAAGTGGCGTTTTTTTACTGTTTTCGTTTAAAAAACGAACGCAAGGATAAATGAGAGAAAATTATTTGAAATTGACTTTAATCAAAGCTGAGGTTTATGTAGAGTTACGCCGCCGCTGCCCACACCAGTACACCACACAGGTTGTTTACATGTTTACACCAGAACTAGGTCAAATGTGTTAAGGCTGAATATTAATCATCTTAACGTAACACCCTTTGCGAGTTAACGTACCTACTATCTACCTATTATTATACAGGGTTATAAGAAAGGTAAGGGAAGGTGTTCCGGACCACCACCGCCTCGCTGTCAGCCACTTGTTCGATATAGTGGACTGTATGGTGGCGAATCGGCTAAGTGACTGAACACACGAAACGGTGGCCGTGTGTCGAGGGAACGTTGCTGGGATTGAAGAAAACACTAGACTTGATGTGACACAGTTCTTGGGGCTTAGTCAAGAAGGGGCTGAGAGCAAGTAGTTGGAGACGTGTACTATATTCGGCGTTCAGCTGGCGAGTGAGTATGAGTAGGCGCCGCGATAGCTGCGGCGCAGGTATATTTTACGTCGGCCTCGAGTAGCCAATCGCGATTGTTCGCGGCATTGCCGGCAGAAAGGACCCCTTCCTTTCTGCCGGCCGCTGCAAGCGTTCCCGCTCTAACGGCATTTATGAGTGAGCGAGAAAGAACGATCGGCGCGCTTTCTCACTCACGCGTCCTATTTTTATTGTTTCTAACGAATTGTATTCCCGGTCTCACGCTAGGAGGCTAATAATGTGCAGCTGGGGTTCGGCAAAGTCTTTGAGTGCGACCAGCAATAACTTTATTACCCTTTGTGCCATTATACCTCATGCAGTTTTAGTCGGCTTCATAGAAAGAAGCCAATTTCTATTATGAAGAATTCCTATGAAATATTCTTACAAAGAATCTGCCGAAAGCTGATGGCCTTTGCTACGTCTATTGTTTTGTGAAATGACAGTGTAATATTTTCGTGGCCATATTTGTTAAGTTTCTCGCTCTTAGGGGGTCCCGCCAAACAAAACACCACGAGGACTATTATTTATTTAAACCTTATTCCTAACTGACAAACAATATGAAAAGAATATGTCTATGAGCTTTCAAATATAGTATTTGAATTCCTAAATCTATCATGCATTCTTAATCTACGCGCATTATTGTAGTCCGTCGCGAACAGAAGGGTTATAAAAACATCAGCTGTTCCATAGAAAAATGTCAATGACACTCGATAAAATGTATAGAAGAACTTTACTAATCTTACAATAATAATAATCTTAATACAGGTGGTTTGGTTTAAGATAAAACCCGCGGAGTGCCGCTAGTTTATTATATTAGTGACTAGCTGCAGCCGGCGGTTTCACCCGCTGTTTTTTTTTTTTACTTTTAAACCTTCCCTGTATTAGAGCAAACAAAACAAAAAAAAAAAAGAAACAACAAACAGACCAAAAAGATCGGACCAATTTCTGAACACACCTATAAATATTTAACAACCAAGTGACACTATTTTTTATTTCTAAAAAGACAAAAGAGATCGGACATTCCGAGTTTCCCGTACCGAACATCAAATGTTTCACAGGTAGGAACAGTTTGTATTGGAAAATAAAATTGTCGATTTTAGTATTTTTCTTTACTTATTATCCATGTTTCTCACCGTTTAAACCTTCCCTGAACTTTTACAAATATATCAAGATCAAAATTAGCGAAATCGGTCCAGCCGTTCCAGAGTTTTAGCGAGACTAACGAACAGCGATTCATTTTTATATATAAGAAAAGAAGAAGAAAGAAGAAGATTTCTTGGGAGGGATGGTTCATTAGTCACGTGGGGATCGAGGGGGGAGGTTTGGAAAACGTCACGACATATCACGAGAAGAGGTGGGGTATAGCACAACAACGTGAACAACGTTAACAATCACGTGTATTAATATTTTTGTTAAATTCAGAAATTTTCAAAAACAATTTGTGTTTTTTTTTCTATTATTTAAGAAGTGTCAAAAGAACATTTCCTAATAAAATTACAATCTAGCCTCAGGCTAATAAGTAATTTAAATCTAACTTAAATTTCTAGGTAACTAATTACTAAGAATGTGTCCATTAACACTTTTCTTATTGTTTCTATTAAGGCGAAGACACAATGTTCACGTGTTCTCTACACTTTACACTTTCACTATAATCACTACTTATTATGACTAACACTACACTAGCTCGAACGGTTTTGTTCTCTTAAGTCTTCTAACTATATCTGTGTGATTGAGGAGCTGGATGGCCTCGACATTCACATGGTGGTGAAGTCTGAAAAAAACAATTTGTACCGATGAAAAACTTGCCAAAAAACATCATGTGAAATTCGATTTTAACTTCATTCCCTGCAACTAAAAACGTACCATCAAACTTGGAAATGTCATTTTCCCTATCACTTGTTATAATAAGTCTTTCCCAAGCAGAATATCATTCTCACAAATACCTACTTAGCGAAAGCTTTGGAATCCGCTGGATCCTCTCTTGTGAATAGAATTTTCACGTCTGGGTTCTCGCGTAATTCTGTTTTATTTACGTTTTGGACGTGGATACAGTTTGGCTTCAGTTGTTCAGGATTAATTTTAATTGGTAAAAACGCTCGCAGTAGGTTTGCTTGATCATAGTTAGTGACTTTTGTTTTTGACTTTTTATGAAAGTAAATTGTGAAAAAAAGTTTTTACGAAAAAATCTTTGTGTCATTTTTAGTTAAAAATGTTATTTTAGGTATAAATGTAATTTTAAGTGAAAATGCCAGCTTCTAAGCTTTGCTTAGATTCTCGATCCATCCATATAAAATACTCAAATTAAAAAACAACCATTTAGACCAAATTGAAAAAGCATGTTACGTTTTGTTTTAGAAGAATCAAAAGTCATGAAAATTAATTTGCTAGGTACAATGTAGTAAAATAGACTTTGATTATTTACATAATATCTTGAATTAAAAATAAGCTTTTTTTTTAAATAACCCTGTATAATTTGGAGATGAATAAATTATGCTAAGAAAACAGGAAAAGGTAGGATGAATTGATGAATAAGTTTATTTCGATTAGAATTAAACAAAGCCTCACTCACTCGAGTAAAGTAGTTTAAACTCAAAAACTTTTGCTGATTTGAATTGAATAATTATGGTTTGCTTAAATTGCTTACAGTAAGTTAATTTTAAAGATATTTTAAAAAACAATCTTTTATTGCATTGTCATCGGAGTCACACACGTATACCAAATTTCAGCTCAACCGGCTATCGGGAAGTAGTTCAAAATTGAGTTGCAAGATTCCACCCGCACAAACATAGTTACATAAATTCAATTGCACGTTAAATAAAAGCTTTTAAAACGTAAACGTTTCACACACTCATAGCTCCCCACTAGGAATAAATCCTGTGTCGGGGATGCCATGGAACACACACAAAGACAAGGACAACTAGCACCCAGACCCAGAACAGATATTTAAATTCATCATTCAAACATCTGCCCGGCCGGGCAAAAAAAAAAAACCATCTGTAAAATGTGTGTGTGTGTGTGTGTGTGAATGTGTGTGTGTGTGTGTGTGTGGTGTGTTCCCATCCATCTGTAAAATTACAATCTACAGTTATTCAAATAATAATGTCACTATAGCCAAACCATTTATCTTAGACCTCGCCTGCGCGAGTGTGTATAACACTGAGCGCTCCCGCCGCCCGCACCTCTCTCAGACCCCTTTGTCGTCATACCCCCGCGCCTCTGTACCGCACAGGCGAGAACTAAGATAAACGGTTTGGCTATAGAATGGTAATTCCCATTAGTTTCGCTAGAATCCCAATTAAAATCGCCAGCTACTCGTAAGATTACGTGTTACGATGTGTCAGTTTACTCCGAACAACTTAGAACCTGTACGTAGCCGTAGCACCGCCACCGTAGCGTTTCGTAGCACCCGTAGCGTTTCGTAGTCTTTGTAGATGTTACCGTACTTAGCTTTTACTTTTGAAACTGGCTAAACCTTCAACTTGGTTCGTTAATTTCCAAACTACCCTCTGTTTATTCTATGTAATCTATTATAAGCGTCTTTTTTAAATAATTTTGTCTATGATTTTTTCCCACTTTTTTTAAAGTTTTAAATCTTCAATGTGTAAAAGAGATAGATAGATAAACCAGAAATCAAAAGCAAAACGATGACAATACTTAAAAAACTACTAGTTCTACAACTCGCCTTATCGCTAAAAGCAATCTCTTCTTAGCAACCTAAAAAAACGTTGAAAGATTGATTCAGCCTTAAAAGCCTGCTAAAGCTAGACCAGCCTTTACATATACTTGGTTCCTATCTCTGAACATAATGGGTTGGTTACACGTAACGAGTACAGTGACGAGACAGTGCCCTCGGCCGAGTACTCGGTTTGTACAAACATTTTGACGAGGCGAGACAGTCACTGGAACCTCGATTTGTTTGCTTAGCCGAGTATGCTGATTTACTGTCTCGCCACTGTACTCGTTACGTGTAACCAACCCATAACAGCTTCACAGCTTCAAAATGTCTGCGGTAAGCACTTACCGCATTCTAAGTTGGATCAGAGCGCCAACTTTATTTATTAAGTTAAAGTTAGAACTCTAAGTAAGGCTGTCTAAGTAATGCTGGAAAATGGTTGCTCGTCTTAGGGATCGTCCATTAATCACGTGAGGCTCGATAGAGGGGGAAGGGGTTCGGAAATTACGAAATATCAGACGGGGAGAGGGTATAACATGTGTATTTTTTTTTATTAAACTCGTGAAAGCGAAAATTCTGTCTAGACATTTTTCACTGTGCTTAATTTCCAAACCTAAATTAGAATATAATTTTTTTTGTATGTAATTGAGTGACGAGACGAGCAAATTTCTCGCCTGATGTTAAACGTCACGTTTGCCCATAACAGGTCTGCGCCACCCACAATTTTGAACTCACAGAATTCAAGACCCTGCGCGGTACAGCATTGCGCTCGTCACTCCCATTTGCCCTGTAATTTCACTGGAAACAATGCCCTTCCAACCGAAACACAGTAATGTTAGCACTTACTGCTTGGCGGTGGAATATCTGGCAAAGGTGTGGTACTTCCCCGGGCTCTGCAAAAGAGCCCTACCACTACAAAATCTGTAGATAATATTCTAAACATTTTTATGATAATTTGATGAAATAAAAATTGAAGATATAAGATAAAAATACACTTGATTTTGGTGGAGGAGGCGGGGATGAAACGTTGCTAAAAACATCATGTGATTAATGGACAATCTCTTACTAATAATTTCATTTAAGAAGTTTCAATTTTACTTACTAATATTAGAGAGACCAAGTTTGTATATGTGTTTGAAAAGGTAATCTCCGTAACTACTGGTCTCATCTTTAAAATTAGTTCACCAATGGAAAACAACACTCCCTGAGTACTTTAAGGGATTTCGGATGTAGTTTCAGATATTATCCCATATACTAGTAAGTAAGTAAGTAAAGAGCGGGCTCTTTTTCCGCAACTAGGCCGGTAATCGGCCCTTTTTGCGTGAACTACATATTATGCAGGTTTCCTCACGATGTTTTCCTTCACCGAAAAGCCAGTGGTATGTAAATTCGTACATAAGTTCTAAAGAACTCATTGGTACGAGTCGGGGTTTGAACCCGCCACCTCAAGAATGCGAAGCGGCGGTTCTCCCACTGAGCTACCACGGCTCTCTCCCCTACACTAAGAAAAATGGCAATCAAAATTCCGATGAATTCACCTAAAGTACGGAGCATACTGACATTCACCAAAAAGTACGATGTTGTCACCAGTTTTACGGTGAGAACTATATCATCTTTCTTCTTTCTTAATATGTATATATAAATTACGTGTCACGTTGTTTGTCCGCTATAGACTCCTATAGCGGACAAACAACTAGAATTTGCACACCGTGTGCAGTGTGCAGTTCGATCTAACTTAAGAGATAGGATAGCTCACGTCTCAATTTATAGTAAAAAAACATGAAAAATTAGAAAATTTAAAAATACTTAAACCTTATAGCGCTTTGGACAATGTAAACTTTTTTAATGTAACTTTTGACATTTGACATAGAATTGACGCAATGGCTTTTTTACCAATTCGAATTAAATAGTCATCGTTAAGACAGGACAACGTCTGTCGAGTCAGCTAGTAATACGAGTTTAAAGTTTGTTTTATGAAAGTTGTCACCGTAAAAACTGGTGCTTATCATCGTACTTTTTGGTGATTGTCAGTATGCTCCGTACTTTAGGTGAATTTTTACTCAGTGTATAAAGATTTATATTTGTACACACAGAACCTTCTTATAATATTAGTATAATGGCCCAAATTTGCAGGTTGACAGATCTAGTTTTCTGAAAGTATTGATGTCCTTGTCTAATAGATTGCAATGATAGAGACAGATTTATTTTTAGTTAGATACGATCTGTCAAATAAAGCCTTCAAACTCGGGCCAAAATTTAGTTTACCCACAGATATAGGTAAATCACACGCAAAAAAAAAATCTTTTTTACTGTTTGATTTTCAAGTTTTCAACTTTATACTAAAAGTAAGTCTAGGCAACCGCCTACATCTTTCCAGAATAAGCTATATTTTGTAGTTATAATATAAATACAAGCAAAAGAAAAAATACCTACTTTCACTTAATAAACACCTAAAACACCAAAAGTACCTAAGTCTAGGTAACCGCCGAAACCAGAATAACTTTTGAAACAAACATCCCGCGGTTGGCAACTCACAATCCCCAACTCACACCATTTGACAGTTGTAAAGTGGCGCGACAAATGTTCCAAGTTTAAATCCGGAAATATGCTGGTATTCCGCGTGACGATTTGTCGACAAAAGGGGATTGTGGTCCAAAAGCCAGTAGCGTATTTTTCCTCACCCACTTATTTTTCTGCTAGCCAAGAATTTCAGTGGATCGGCATTTTCGAATTTTCCTAGAAATAGAGTTGGATTTAAATTCGATTAAAATGCTAGAGATACGCGTTTGGTCGGAAACGATTTATTTTTATTTGCAAGCTTTATATTTTTACCAGGGTGCGGTAAAGACAATAAGGAATATTTTTTGTTTAATAATTTAAACGTGTTTGTAAAATGTAAATTTATTTAAAGGGGCATTAAGTTGTATTAATCAGAAGTGTTTTATTATTGTCGATTACCTGTATCGAAGTGAAATAAACAAAAAATACAAATCAGTAAAACCATTTTAGACTTTCTAGAAACGCACGGTACTTGATTTTTATTTATGAATAGATTTATCAGCCCAATTTTAGGGTTACGTACTTTTTTGTGACCCAGGGAAAATCCTTTATGGATACCACGCCCGCCCCGGGGAGGGCAGGGTGGTTATGTGGGAGTCTCCGCCCTAGTGGCGGCATACCCACTAAAAACCCTGGGAAGTTCCTCCAGGCAATGGACGGTGCCGCGGGCCCATTAAATCACCGCAGCCCCGCCCAGCCTATGTCCGCCGTGAGGCAGACCCACCTCGGGTAGGGGGTGGCCACCCCCTCCCACTTCGTGGCGACGCGTCGGAACATCAGACGCGTCGACCACCCTGGAGGGCCCAATGCGAAGCAGCGGGTGTCCCCGCACCCGCCACTCCAGGCCCTCCTAGCGGAGACGGAGTGCGAGCCTTACTGGCCCGACTGGCCTGACTCGCCCCCATGTCCGCTCTTCTCTCTGCGGAGCGGGTGAGAGAAAGGGTCCCTCTCTCTCTCCCGCTCTCTCCCTCTCGGGGACTCGACCGCCGCTACCCGGACTGTCCAGGACGCCGGCCGAGTCTACCCCTCTGGAGGGCACAATGTGCCCCCCGTCGTCGTCCGCAGACGACCCCGAGCCCTACCACGTTCACGTACCACGTACCTACCCAAGTACCCATGTCATGTGTGAGGTTTGGAATTGTAACCATTATGGTGAGACTGCGATATCTGTCTGAATGTAAGTATGTCACAGATAATTATTTTATTTAAAAATTATTTCGTTAACATGAATTAGTATTCAAGTTCAAAAACAATACAGATGATAAGTATAAAAACTGGATCCTCTGATTCGTCTGGTGTAAAATTAAAATAGAATTAAAATTAAATAGGTACCTACTATCTACTACCATGGGAATACCCAGTTTTAAAACACTATCACGTCGTGTGCAGTGTTTCCATTTCCGTCCAAGATAAATCCCGATTTACCACGAGAACAGTTTAAACCCCGGGATTTCCTCGAGTTGCCAGCATAAAAAATTGGTTTGCTAGCCAATTTAGAGCGGTAGCTCTAACGAAGCCAGCCTCGTATCTCTTAATTAATCAATATAGAATGAATGGTCAGTGTTTATGTTGAGCCCGAGGGTGGGAACCGCAGTTTATTTTATGGAAAAGGGTCTCCCTATTTATTATCTGAGCCCGTTTTGTAATTTGAATGTTCGGGAGGCTCGATTTTAGGACCGTTGCTAACTGTAGGTGCAAATAGTAAGTTTATGTAACATTTTGTATTAATTAACGCGGGAATACTCAAGTAAAAATGAAGCCGTTAAGTTAATTATTTTACTATGGAAACTAACGTCGGTTTGAAACATTTTGTTTTACATATTTACCAAGGGAATACTCACGTAAATATTAAGTAGTATACTAGACGATGACGTTAGCCCGCAGAGCAACCGTCGATATAACGCAAGCGACGCGATCGCAAACGCGTCACGCTTGTAACTCACCTGATGAAGGTCACCGAATGTGATCAAAACTAGTTTTTATTTAACGACTTAATATTTACGTGAGTATTCCCATGTTAATTATAACAAAAGGTTAATTATTCACGTGTTGATTATAAGAAAATTTATCAAAACCACGTTAGTTTCCGTGGCAAAATTTATGTAAGCCAAGTGTCTGGCCATGATGCCCGGGTTTTTGAGGATAGCCCCTTAAGCTCCGAAGATAGCTGATTGCCTCTAAAAAGGTTTGGCGGATATTAGTTTAGGAGAGACAACGGGGCCTACATTTTTACATTTGACCCCCTAAGGGTTGAATTTCGTTAAATCCTTTCTTAGTGGGTTCTACATTATATACTGGGTTTCAAGGAAAGGGTATGCTAAGCCGAAAAGGGCTCATAGTACTCATCATTGTGAAAAACTTTTACTATGGGACCAACCCAGAAATCGCGATGAAAATCATCTGTTCCGTATACTTTGTTGACAGTCATTGACATTTTTCTATGAAACAGCTGATGTTTTTTCGCGATGTACATGTTAGTCCCATAGTAAGTAAAAGTTGTTCATAATGATGAGCACTACGAGCCCTTTTTGGCAAAGCATACCCTTTCTTTATAACCCTGTTTAGAAACGTAGGTACCAAACAAATTTCTAATTTCATTTTTTAGGGCCTGAACCTCCTTCGGGAAAGAACCCATAATTATGGCGAGACTTCGGTGTCAGTCTGTATATCATAGCCAATTATTTTAAGACTAGCGGTTTAGGTTTATGCCAGTCAGATAAAGCCTTTTTACATTAGTAAAACAATAAACAATTGCCTAGCACTTCCAGACTTGCAATAAATACTAAACAGGACCTAATTATGTAGGTACCTACCCTCTCCAATAAATATGTCAAAAGCACCGGCAGACTTTGATTTATTAGGCACTTAACAGCATTTAGGTTCCCATTAGCTGGATTTATTTTGATGAATCTGTTGTAATAGAGGCTTGCGCTAATAAACTGAATGGTAGTGATGTATGTATGTCGATTCTGGTTTACCACGTTCTAACCTAAATAAAGACCGCTGTAAAATTGTGTCCTTTTTAAAAGCTTTTATTCAACTAGCAATTTATTTATAGATGTAACTACTCGTATAGGTATGTATCATCGATCAAGTATATGTAAGTTATGTATGTACCTAAGTGTAACTATGTTTGTTCGGGTGGAATCTTGCAACTCAATTTTGAACCACTTCCCGATATCCGGTTGAGCTGAAATTTGGTATACCTGTGTAACTCCGATGACAATGCAATAAAAGCTTGTTTTAAAAAAAATACATTAACCTATTTACAAAAAGAAATGGTTAATTTTAGCCCTGACATCATATTGATATCAAAAATGGGAAAGTTTGTCCGTGTGTTTGTTATTTCTTCACGCTGAAGCGGCTAGACGGAAATGAATGATAATCGAAATACCCAGACACGAGTAGCTCAAAATATTTTCTACATTAAGACAACGGCTGTTTCATTGTCATCATTAGGTACTGCGTAGGTGGAACCGCGGGGATCAGCCAGTAAAGAATAAACGTCAAAGCATTTCAAAAAATGTTTGTCTTTGATTTACCTACCCTTTATGAATAACCCTGTATAACCATAACTAACTTCGTAAAAACATTAACGACTCATAGGATGGAGTTAATAAAGTTACTTAAAAGAAGTATGAAATGATGTCTTAATTTTTTTTTTTTAACTTTATCTTTTACCTACCTACGAGTATGTACCTATCCATAATCTAACCATAACTAAATTCATAAAAACAACATAAAGGATGGAGTAATAAACTTACTTATAAGAAGAAATAACCCATCAAAAGACCCTTGGCCATCAATTTTCCCCGACCATATCACAATAAGTTATGTCATGTTTGTTCCTTATTAAGCCGACACTGAAAAAGTTATGACACGTCCGCGATATGTTTGCAGGCTGCCTCAAGCCTTTTCAGACTACGCTTTTAGGCCTAGCATAAATTCTGACATTATTTTTTTTTGGAATGACTAAATGCTTTTGGCCACTGAGGCCTCTACAGCGTACCGGGTGTTTGGCGAGCGCAAATGGCGCTGGGCCTAAAGTTTTTGGGGGCGACAAGCACAAGGACACCTCGGAGATACGAGCCTCGGCTTGGGCCGTAGCCCGGGGTTGGGGAGACTGACTTGGTTGGAGAATCTGACTTGCCAAGGCATTTCAGACTACGCTTTTAATGGGCCTAGCATACATTTTGACAAATACGTAGCGATCATTTGATGCAAAGTGGAGCTCGATGATTAATGAGCTTAACTCGCAACGATAGTTTTCATAGTTGATGCTCTCCCGCGAAAGAGGCTAGCAGACTGACTGAAAATTATTGTTGCAAGTTAAGCGGCTCATTAATGGTCTCGCTCATTTCGCGGTCGAGCTCCGACTATAATGTATGCAAAATGAGAGCGGGATGGCGTAAATGGTAACTGCATTTTCTATACATTTGTCTATCGAATATTCGTTACACAAAATTTGTGCAAGGTATACAGGAGGCCTTCGCCCTCATGCCGGGGCACTAGAATACGGCATCGGTATCCCCTGCCTGTAGTAAGAGCCTACTAAAAGGGGGCATCTGGGATCGGGGGTGGTTGGAGGTGGGGCTGCAACCACCCATCCAAACGAGCCCGGGTAAGGACGACAACGTCGGGTGGCCCGCGTTGTCGCCGCTCGGAAGATGCTACGGGACAGCATCAAGGTGTCTCGGGGCAAGCAAAAGCGCAGTGCTGAAGGCTCCGGTGAGTTCTTAGAGAGAGCTTGGAGCCCTCGTCAAGCATCAAGGTAGGTCACCGAAAGGGGTTTTAGTGGGTAAAATCCCACATAACCCGGCTGCACCCCATTGCGGCCGGCCATCGAAACATGCACGCTATTTTTTACGCCTGACAAAATCGCTTATCTACATGTTTTTATAGAATACTCGCCACGAATTTTACGTCTGAATTAATGCTAAGTGTGTTTTATCTACGTCAGTATCTGCATTTCTTGATTCCACTTCCCTTGATTATCCAGTTTAATTCGCAGTTTTACGGAATAAAAGTTATCTTGTCATGTCAGTCTTCAAAATGAAGAAATGGTACGGTTGGATTCGCTCATAGCGCACTAAAATAGGTTAGTTTGTAAGTTACGTTTATGTGTAAATAAATAAAAATTGAATTCCATATTATATTTAATTTATTTCTTACGAAATTCCATCCAGAAAGCAGTGAACTTTCTACATGCAGCGACATCTGTTGACCGCCTGTGGAACTAAACGACAAGAACCTGCATCACACTCCAACTGCTAGAAATTTTACCTCCAAAGATACACAAAATAGAACTATAAAAATGAAGAGATCATTTAGTAATATATGGGTCTATTACACGTAACGAGCACTGAAGCGCGACAGTAAATGGGCACACTCGGCCAAGCAAACAAATCATGGTTCTTGTGACTGTCTCGTCTCGTCAAACTGTTTACACAAACCGAGTACTCGGCCAAAGGCACTGTCTCGCCACTGTACTCGTATCGTAACGCATCGGCGGCTTTATTGTGTGGCGAGCAGGACAATCGCTTGGGGCCTCGCTCTTGCAGGGGGCCTCGCGCAACAACCCAAGCAAATTTTAAAAATTATGTTTTTTTATTTTAACTAGTCCGCGTTTGACCACCAACTCGCCTGATTTTATTAACTTTTTTTAGTTAGGAAAAACCGCAAACATCATTTTTAAGTTTATCATATCTGTATTTGTTATTTTGTAAATCTTTCATCGTAAAATATTTTAAAACTCAAATTTTATTTATGTGTATAACTCGTCAAACATGACAAATACCTAAACCAAGCCACCAGACCTACTTTCGCATCACATACTTTTCAAGAAGGACAAAGGGCCTCGCAATGACCTGCTGCGTCCAGGGTCCTCGCAATGGGTAAGGCCGCCGCTGTCGTAACGTGTAATCAACCTAATACCTAACTAAAGTAGGTTGCCTGATTGCCTCGGGTGCCAACCTACGCTTAGCCCGCCACTGTGCACGTGTAACGAGTTACACTATAAGTTATAACACGTGTGGGTAGACTGGTTAGGAATAGGAATCCACTGTTCTAATGAAAACAACAACTGTTGGACAGTTTTCAGGAAAACTCATAGATAAATAAACATTCACAACAACATTCATTAATATTCCTGGTGTGAACAATAAAGAGCCTATCTTTCTATTGATGCCTCATATAGCGAAAGTAGTATTATTGTCATTAATTTTAACACTTTAACTGCTGAAATACGCATACCCACCTTGTTTTCGTTTGTGCAACGCATATGCGGCTACACACGCCAGGCGCGTTAAATACAACGCATGTGATTATTAGCCGCAGTTAAAGTGTTAACGGAAAATACGTAGCGAGTTTTCGATAGACAAATGTATGCAAAATTGGGACAACGCCCCTGTCGGACGTAAATGGAAACTGCATTGTCCATACCAAATTCTCTGCTCCATAAATTTTTCTATCAAATACCTACTCGCTACGATTTTTAAACGCTTTCTATTAGCTTCACTTGTATGTTTGTAACCGACTCCTTTGGGCGCGATTTTGAACCACTTTAAACGGGCAGATTTCGGTCAAACTTCGTAGATACATCGAGGACCGATGACAGTACACTAAACAACGTGTTTTTAAGTTTTTTTTTAACTATTAATTATTATGTCAAAATTTGTCCTAAAAAAAACTATGCGATATTTTATACCGTAGTGTGGAGAAGCTCACGCCTTTCGTGATATTGTTAGCCGAGGATATCTTGTTATAGGCTTTGTTATAGGCTAACGGACGGGCGGTGACTGCATGACGTCGCGAAATTAAACCTTGTACAACGTAGGTACAATGGCTAAATATGCTGAGTGGAACTTTCCTGAAATCCGTGGCACTCCGTGGTATGTATTTACGAAGCTGCTTCAAAATGGTATATTATAATCTTTTTAACACGCTTTTATTAGCTTCACCTGTATGTTTGTATGTATGTTTGTAACCGACTCCTTTGAGCTCGATTTTGACCCACTTTAAACGGTCAGATTTCTTTCAAACTTTGTAGATATATCGAGGACCGATGACAATACACTAAACAAATCGTGTTTTTTAATTTTTAACTATTAATTTTTTTAACACGCTTATATTAGCTTCACCTGTATGTTTGTAACCGACTCCTTTGGGCGCGATTTTGACCCACTTTAAACGGCCGGATTTCGTTCAAACTTTGTAGATATATCGAGGATCGATGACAATAAATTATTATACAAAAAAAAATATACTTATAAATAAATTAAAATAATTACCTATAATGAATCTAATAAATTGTGTTTTTGCTCCGAACGCGATTTCTATGATTACTGTTAGCTAAGCTGTGACTCGGTACGCGAATTCTGTGACTACTGCTGGCTAAGCTGTGGTTCCCCACGGCTACTGCTACATATTCTGCTACGTGCCGCGTTTGTCAAAGAGCGATGACAATGCGTGTTTTTTAGTTTTTTAAACTATTCTATATATGTATTATTATATAATGAATTGCTGTTCGTTTGTCTCGCTAAAACTCGAGAACGGCTGGACCGATTCGAATATTTATTTTGTTCGCTCTAATACAGGTAAGGTTAAAAAGTAAAAAAAAAGCGGGTGAAACCGCCGGGTGCAGCTAGTACATTCTAAATTTTAGACTGGGTTATTTAAAGCCCTATAACAAAAGAGTACATTAAGCAGAAAAACGCTCATAGTTCATCATAAATTAATTATACTATGGGTCCGACCTTGAAATCGCGAAAAAAAAAACAGCTGTTGTGTAGAAAAATGTCTAAAATGTAATGCCAGCCAGGACGTGCCTCGCCCGAGGCACGTCCTGACTGGCCGAGCATTTGCTTCGCGCGGCAGGCCTCGCGAGGCTGCTCGGTCAGTCAGTACGCACCCAATGACACTCGACAAACTGTATGGAACAGCTGATATTTTTTGAGCAATTTCAGGGTTGGTCCCATAGTAAAAGTTCCTTAAATATAATATTAATCCAGGATACGGCATAAAAGCAAAACCCCGTAAAAGATAAGAACACATTTTATTAGCTATCTAGTAATTTACAGAATTATCATAACACTGGCTAAATATTTATAATTATCCTAGATTGGCTTCGCGAGATTTACAAGCCTCCTGTTGACAACTAAAGAAAATCAAAGAAAAATAACAAATTAAAGTATCGGGTTATTCGGAAAGGTTGTAAGCCCAAAGGGACTTGTGTTAGCTATTATGAAATAGCTAACACGAAATAGCTAACACACAATATGGGCTGCATTCCTTCCCAAAGATGGGTACAAAATATAAGTAAATAATTTCACAATATCCAAGCCCAAAAAACACTTTCCACTTTGGCCAATACCATAATAGCTAACAACTGTTTTTTGGTCTCATAGTAGCAGTTAATAATGACTTTCAGCTTAGCATACCCTTTCCGAATAACCCAGTAGGTACATGTAAAACATGTAACATAGTTGATAGTAGCAATAATTTTATTGATTTTTTTATTACTGTTTTTTTAAATTGGTCACTAAAAATAGTAAAGGTTTTAAAAATATTGCATTATTTTTAGTCTCATAGTTAACTGGCGTCGATCTGACCAGATTTTCTAACTAAATCTAAATTTATAACATCTAAAGTTTCCGCCAACCTTTGTTTACATATTGAAATGAATAGAGACTTAAAATTTAGTAATTTACTCACTAATAAGCTAGTTAGAGAAAGCTAATCTCACAAGACCAAAGCTAAAAGCTGTCTTTTTCATTTGAATATGTGAAAAAGGATGCCAATAGTTTTAGAGCTATCAAATTTAGTTTAGTTTCCTAATTGGTACAGAATCGACACCTTTATTACCTAAATGGAAACTCCAGGAATAATAGAGCATTAATTCCATTTTTCAATGTTTTTGTTTTACTAACAATAATTTGATTTTTTATAAAATGTTTAGACAGAATTTATGAATACATTTTTAAGTGTTGAAAAACATAAGGACTAAAAACTTACTAAGGGACTAGTTTATAACAAGTGTGCTGGTATACTGTATCATACTATTTTTGACGACCTGTCGGCTGATTTAGCTATCCGAACATCGAATGTATTCGACGATTATCTTCGAAAAGCATTCGGAAAGAATATGTCAAATCTCGGAAAGATTTCATTCGGAAACATTTCGGAAGACTTTTCGAAGACAATCGTCGAATACATTCGATGTTCGGATAGCTGAATCAGCCTCAGCGGTAGTGTATCCGCCTTATAAGCCAGAGGTCTTGGATTCGGTTCCTGGCCAGGCAGATGTTTTAATGATGAGTTTAAATATCTGTCCTGGGTCTGGGTGTTAGTTGTCCTTGTCTTTGTGTGTGTTCCATGGCATCCCCGCCACAGGCTATCCCAGACCGAACATTTGCAGGTTTCCTCACAATGTTTTCCTTTGACAAAAAGCCAGTGGTATGTAAATTCGTACATAAATTCTAAAAAACTCGTTGGTACAAGTCGGAATTTGAACCCGCCACCTCAAGAACGCGAAGCGGATGTTCTCCCACTGACCTACCATGGCTTTGGTACGATTCATTAAAAAGTCATACATTTTTGCATTTGTTGATTTTTGATTTAGTATTTGAAGCACTTGTTAAAACTAATCCCCGAGATATTGTTGACGAGTTTTGCACTTTCTCACTCATGTATTCAATACATTCAAAGATGTGTTATCAAAAAATTCAGTTATGCAACTAATATCCAGTGTTAAAACAAATTGAAATCGCAACCAAAGCATAATTTTGATGTTGTTCATGAAAACCTTACAGGGTTATTAGGACAGGGCATGCTAAACCGAAAAGGGCTCATAGTGCTTATTATGAACAACTTTTACTATAGGATCAACCCGAAAATCAAAACAATCAGCTGTTAGATAGAGAAAAATATCAATGACTGTCAACAAAATGTATGGAACAGCTGATATTTTCTGCTCAATTTCAGGGTTGGTTACTATGAGCCCTTATGGCTTAGAATATCCTTTCCTTATAACCCTGTTTAGTTATGATTATTGTGATGTGAAAGTGTTGAAACCAAATTTTATAATACCACCAAGTTTCTTTAAAAGTATTGAACTCCCAAATGAGATAGTACGTAAAACATGAAAACTCTTAACCTTACTGATTTCTAAAAATACCAAAAATAATCTTATTCCAGGAGCATGACCCTGTTTTTATCCACCCTAACTCTGGGCGCACTTTTCAATTTTTTGATAAACTTGTCTGCGATTCTGTCATCTATTTCTCTACCGGTCGATTCTGAATACTCGGCCAATACTTTCTTCTGCAATCTTTTAAATGGCATCTCATTGTCTTTTTTCTGTAAAACGGACATGATCACCCCATGCCAATTGAATTTATCAGACATGGTCAACTCGCCGATTTTGGCTACGTTCTGATCGTGAAGACACATGCTTTCTTCGGCCTCTTCTTCTACTTTTGCTTTCTTTTTCTGAGTTTTTGCTGTTCCGTTTTGTACTTCGGCCCCATTTTCTGTTATTTCTTGGTTGCTGGAGACACTGTTGACAGTGTCCTGTCGTTTACGTTTGTTTTTTTTACCTTCTTGCGGTTCTTCGTTAAGAGATTCGGTCCTGTTCTTCTTTTTCTTACCCTTTTTGCTTTCTTCTTCTTCTTCTATTTCTTCTGGAGGTGCTTCAGCGCTTTGTAGTTCTGCTTCATACTTTTGGCGCTTCTTTTCTTCTTTACGTTGTTTCTTTGACAGTTTTTTATCTTCTGAAGGTTCTTGGCCGTTTTCCTTGCCATTTTCCTGTACTTCTTCCTGACTGATCTGACTTACTTCATCTTGGTCGATCGGATTCTCAGCGTCATGGCCATTTTCGTCTGTTCCATTAGTTTTATTATCGTCCGTTTGGTTCTGATTTCTTTGATTAGCATTCGATAAAGCGGCAAGCTTTGGAGAGATCAATTCCCAAGCCTGCTCGATTTCCTTAGCGCCCGTTTTGGCTCCGCACACATTTTTTACAAAGTTGAAAAATTTTGGCTTCTTACGTGGAGTATTGTTATGTTTGCTGATAGTTTCAATAATCCTAAGAACGTTTCTAGGAGCATTCTTCTGTTCGTCTAATACGGACTGCACCAGGTCTATCCAAGTACTTTGTTTTCTTTCGCCCTTCTTTTCTTTAGCCACAAAACCTTTGCCGGAATACCGTTCCTCTTCCGTAACACATTTTGTGTGTTCTTCATAAGCATTGCCTCTGAAATTAGAATAGACAAATCAATACAACGTCTACAACAACTCAACAACTTGATTTGACGTGAGTATTCCCATGATAATTTTAACAAAATTTTCAAAACCATGTTAGTTTCCACAGGAAAATCAATAATAAAAAAAATAAAAAAATGCTCAAAGCAGTTCCACAGCTATGAGCATTTATTATTTTTTTGTTTATTTGTATGACTGTCAAACTTTTTTGTATGGCGGCTATCTTTTTTATCATTTCTCCAAAAAGGTCCATACTTGATCTACATTCCAAAAGTCAAGTGTACCCCTCTATCTCTTACTGTTTCCGAGATACGAGACGTTATATTTTCATTTTTTTACAGCCATCATCATCATTTCACAGATTTGAGCCACAAGGAGTCACAAGTGTTTCGTGAGTTTGTTGGATTTAGCAATGTTTAAAACTTCGGGAAAACTTATTTACAAACTTGTGATGTGATCTACTGCTCACCGAGGCTTCTTAAGAAAAAATGTCATATTTTTGGCCTGGTCTGAAATGAATATTAGAAATCTCGAAAACCATAAGTCCTATCAACATGCATTTTAAAGCAATACTGTAGAAAATGTTATAGAGAACACACCTGTCTTGAACAGTTTCCTCGTAGCTCGAACCATTTCTGAGAAAATCGCGAAAAACTCGTCTTGGTGACCTTCTACCCGGAGTAAAATTTTTTGCATGTATCGGATCGATGAGGACTTTTTAGGTTTAATTTATGATGGTGTTCTGAACAATCCTACCAATTTTCAGCTGGGTGGGAATTACTGCACCCTCTGATGTCTAAATTGACCAGGCTATATAATTAACTCGGAGGTCTTTGTTCACATTACGAGTATAACCACCCCCCTCATGCCACAAAGTAGCTATCATAGTGAGGTTATGACAACTACAAACAACGGATGATAGTAGTTATATTAAAATTGTTATCGAGTTATTTATTACTAATTTGACCTTTGTGTCACCTCATGGAAACTTTCCAAGAAAATCAGAGTACACCTCCATAATATTAAGTAATTTAGATGTAAAATGTAATGATGTATTAGGTGTATGTTGATTTTTTGAAGTAATTTTAGGAAATTAGTAAATAAAATACAAGAAAAGTGATGGTATAGATAGAGCTGACAACTGATATACTCACAGGAAGTCTTTGAAGCAGTCCATACATGACAGATTTGGGTTCCTGTTCCTACATTTGGTAGCGGTGTAATGCTTCTCCACTTTAGGCTTTTGCACCGATTCTCCGCAATGACCGCAGGTGAATACAACCATAATGGAAAGCGTAGATTTAACACGTGTTTTGGTTTTGCAGGTAAACACTGATGTAAATAATAACCTCAAACCTGTAAACAAGTCAAACGCGTGAAGTCTAAGTCGTATGTGTAATTTTATGTGATTGTTTAGTAAAGACCTTTTGTTATTATAATTTTGATAGAGAGATGATAGATACGCACCTACGCATAAAATTGTAAGCTTCTTGTTTTAATTAGTTTTTGGAAATCAAAAATTCATCAATTTTTTTATTTTTAGAGAGAATGGGGAGGTGGTTGTCTGGTTGGGTTGAGGATTAGTGATGTGGTTTGTTATGAAAACATTTTTGGATGATTCTATCGATTGGAAAATTGATTCCATTCGATTGTAAAATTTTATTCGGATGTCAGTCATTAGGCATATTGAAACGCAAGTCTATAATATTACATTTTTTTTTAAATCAAATTAGAGTAGTTATTTTGAAAATTCTCTTCTTTACTTATCTCATGTTAATGTATGTATATTTTACAGGGTGTTTGTGTTTCTTAAACATTATAATTCAAAATGTATGTTGTTTATAATAAAATTTAGTGTACAGCCAAAATTAACGGACACACAATGCACCCGATTATCGTAGTTGGAAAAATCGATTTCTTTCTATTCGGTCTGATTTTGATACTGTGGTAGTCCAATCATATAATTTTCGAAACACTATTTGACACTGACAGAATTTCAAATAATGACTTTGATTTTTTGACTGATTGTCACATCACTCCACACAACGATGCTGCCAGCGTAGCACTTATAGGCTAAGTTCAGCACTTAATTTTAGTTAACAGTAACACCCTCTCTCCCTCCGCCTTAGTTTACCTGACCTGCTGCACCAGCACTCTGATCAAGCCACTTGAAAAGTTCTTCACGGGGATCGAGAGGCTCGAGACTTTCTCCGGGTGCACCTCGCATCGACAGGCTTCCCTCGGCTTACGCAAATCTTAAGGCGCGGCCCATCTGCACTCTCATCATACCTCATCGAAACGAAACTGAGCAAGTGACCCCATGAGGAACCAACGATGTTGTTTTAAAAAAAAAAACAAAATTCGCACTCTTTCAAATTATTTGAGTTATTTAGCACTCTGAGGTTTAATTGAACTAGCAACCCTGACCCAAACACCGCTGTGCCGTTTGTTTTGTTTGGATTTAGCAACTAAAGCAACTGACTGAACGGAATTGTAGAACTTTTGAAATTTTGGGTGTGGTGCGATATATTTTGATTTGGTGGAAGAAATGAATTGCAAACTGTGATAAATAAATGGAAATAATAACTAAAATGTCAGCTATCTTTACTACACTATTGCTGTACTCCTTCATTGGTAAGTTTTTGTCTTGATGAGAATGAAAACCACTTGTTATGCCGTCACCATGCATGCAGCCGATATATTCCCGAGATTTGTGTTATTTTCAAACTTTTAAGCTTACCGGAAACCACGAAGTGCACAATTAGTCTAGTTGTCATCTAAATAACCCAACATTTAATTTAAAATGATGTACTTTTCTATGGATGACTCAGGCCAACGAATCATGAGTTGGAGAACAAAATCTGTCTAACTATGCAGACTTTAGTTGTAGTAACATTTCGAGGATCACTTGACTATATTTTTTGCTTAGGCAGTACAATTGATCCACCAATTATTATTTTCATAACCTATTATTATTAATTTTCGTGAAGTTTAATATGTTGATCATACTAGAATATTCTTTTCTCTAGTCTATCAGTCATCTCTGCATTCACACCCTCTGGCTCATGTTAGCTGCCTCTACACAGACCATTGTTTCTTTGGAACCTATTTATTTTCTAAAAATACTTAGTCCACATTAATTATACAAGCTTTTATTAAACTAGCAATGTATGTAACTATGTTTGTTCAGGTGGAATCTTGCAACTCAATTAATGAAAATTAGTATACCTGTGTAACTCCGATGACAATGCAATAAAAGCTAGATAACAAAAATCAATTCTTTATTTATCGGTACAATATTTTCAGCAACATCTAAAGCTGCCGATATAACCAACACGGACAATGTCATCACCTGGTGCACCACATCCGTACCAGAGCAAGAGAAATGTGAAAAACTTGCCAATGTCACGTTGCTAGACAAAGGCCTATTTAGCAACGAAACCATGGAGGGAAGAGGCTATGAGGATCTATACATGGAACTAAAGTGCAAGAGGGTATGAGATAATATTATTTTACAATTTCCCGGTCTTCTAATAGAATTTAGCAATAAGGATACTATTTGTAGCAGTAGTTCGAATATCTTTTATGTGTTAACCTTAATTTTTATGATACGTACAAATTCTTGTACAAGTCACGAAAGAGTTTCTATCTACAAATACTTTTGATCTATCTATCTTTTGACTTCCATCATCATCATTATGAGCATTGCTAAGTAAAAGGCTCCTTTTTACTCCACTTTTCTCGATTCTTAGTCTGTATTCTTGTCCTTTAAATCTATCTTCTAAGCTCTAGTTATCACCTGAGTAATGATTCACGGCTTAACACACTCTTTTGAAATCGACTATTATTCTTACAATATTGTGTTTGAGAGATAGTTTAAAGAGAAATTGGAGGCTTGAGGAATTAAAACAAAATTTCCATGTTTCAGGCATTTGACAATGAAGAGTGTATGACCTGGGTTGACCGTGGAGAGGCAACCATCCTGGCTCTCGATGCTGGAGAGGTGTATGTTGCCGGGAGGTACCATTCTTTAGTGCCCATTATGCAAGAGGTATGAAAGCATTCAGATTTTAATAAATAAAAGTTATTTGTGAGATTTTATTCCTTACCCAAACTAAAAATTACCAGCTGCGTAATGCAGAAATGGTAACAAAAAAGAAGAGACAGCTAAGCCATTTTATGTATATATTCAAGTCATTTACTGCTTGCTCTGTGCTTGCTTGCCACTCACAAACAAGACTACGAAACTGCCCAATGTGCATGTATCTTAGTCACTATACAACCATGACATAAAAAATCAACAATAATGTTTAACTTCCAGCTATACGGGCGCGACGAGCCCTACCAATACGCAGTGGCTGTAGTCAAGAAAGGTGGCCTGCCGAACTTACAGCAAGGCGTAGGGCTTCAAGCGATGCGCGGCGCTAAGGCCTGCTTCCCCGGCGTCGGCGCTCTGGCGGGCTGGGTCATGCCCATACATGTGGTTAGTACATAATGCTATATTAGTAAACTGTAGAAAAAATAACAAAAACAATAAGCTCTTATTATCAAAATTTTAATAAAACTTTAACAATCTTTCTTTATAAATTGAAAGTAATAATTTTAGCAAATTTTCATCCCATAGACACCATTTATTTACTTTAGAATCCTAGAATCTTTAACATAGAATTTAAGCAAAAAATACCTTTAATATTAAGTATTTTTTTATTGACAAAAATACAAACATTAACACACATGTTTATATATTTTATATTGTATATTTGTAAATTTTTGTTTTAAATAAATATTGTCTATTGTTTGTTTTCCAGTTAATGCAAGAAGGCGGTCTCAAGATCACGGACTGCAACAATCATGTGAAGTCAGCGATTCAGTTCTTTGGAGAGTCATGTGCTCCCAACTCACTGAAGGATATGTACAACCCCATCGGAGACAATTCTGACAAGTAAGTGGTGCTGTAAATACTCAGACAATATAGATAGTTTGGTGTTAGATAGTTTTATATTGGATTAGCTGCGACCCGCGGTTTCACCCGCGTTTTCCGGGATAAAAAGTAGGCCATGTGTTAATCCTGACCATGACGAACCTTCACTCCAAATTTCATGTAAATCCGTTCAACCGTTTTTGCGTGAAAGACCGATAAACATACATTCTTACAAACTTTCGCGTTTATAATATTAGTGGGATTGTAAGGTGTCATTAGATTTGTCTTTAAATCAAGAGTTTCTTATGGATTGATTACATGTAGCGAGTACAGTAGCGAGACAATAAATGGGCACACTCAGCCAAGCAAACAAATCATGGTTCTAGTGATTGTCTCGCCTCATCTATACTAATATTATAAAGAAGTAAAGTTTGTGTGTTTGTATATTTGTTAAATTGTAAGGGGTAATCTCGGGATTTACTGAACCGATTTTAAAAATTCTTTCACCAATAGAAAGCCACATTATTGCTGAGTCATAGGCTATATTTATTACCTGAAAAAATTAGGGATCCTTACTAAAACTTCAATAGTGTAACCCAAGGTGTAAAAAAATTATCCATAAAATGTCTTTCATCGCATACGCTGCGGAAACTATTGATGACCTGAAAAATGTTCTATATAAATAGTAATTTAAAAAAAATCTACTTATCACCCGCATAAAGACGCATTTAATCTACGTTTATCCCAAAATGTTTAAAAAATGAATGTCCACCCGAGCGAAGCCGGGATGGGCCGCTAGTCAAACATACACAGAGTACTCGGCCGAGGGCACTGTCTCGCCACTACTCGTTGCGTGTCAACTCATTAGGTTACGTTATGTCGTCCAGTTACTTATATAAGTCTTTTTCGAAGAAACTTTCGTAATCTAATATATAAAATTCTCGTGTCACAGTTTTCGTTGCCATACTCCTCCGAAACGGCTTGACCGATTTTGATGAAATTTTTTGTGCTTATCCGGTATCTATGAGAATCGGCCAACATCTATTTTTCATCCCCCTAAATGTTTTTAACAATTTTTTTTTTTATAATTTGGCTTATGTGGCATTAAAAAATACATACAACCCTAAATTTTCACCCTTCTATCACCAACCTCTATTTTTTAATAGTCACTAGAAATAATTTATATGGCAAAACAACGTTTGCCGGGTCAGCTAGTATTGTATAAATTTCTCGTTTTATAAACCATTAACCCTTTAAGTCTTTTAAAACCTTCATAATAGTGTTGTCCTCATCTTTGTGTGGGTTCTATGGCATCCCAGACACAGGTAATCCTAGGGGGGGGGAGCTATGAGTGTGAAACGTTAATGTGAGAACGTCCCCCAGGCTCTGCAGGCTGTGCGTGGGCGGCGCCGGCGTGCGCTGCACGCTCCGCGACCCGCACGCCGGGTACGAGGGCGCGCTGCGCTGCCTGCAGGCTGGAGGAGGGGAGGTGGCCTTCGTGAGGGACACCACGATACAGCACGCGCTGCTGTCGCACAAGATACTGGGTGACTATACTATACTGGGTGATATATCATATGTATACAGGGTTATTCACAAAGGGTATGCTAAGCCGAAAAGGACTCATTATAGTACTCATCATTATGAACAACTTTTGCTATGGGACCAACCCGAAATTCATGAAAAAAAAAATAGCTGTTCCATAGAAAAATGTCAATGACACTAGACAAAACAAAATGTGTAACTGCTGATTTTTTTTTTCGCGAATTTCGAGTTGGACCCATAGTAAAAGTTGTTTATAATGATGAGTACTATGAGCCCTTTCGGCTTAGCATACCCTTCATGAATAACCCTGTATATACTATACTATATACTATACTGGGTGAGTGCGACTCGCACACTAGTGAAGAAACCAAACACATTTACTTTTACACATTTTACTGCATTAATTAAAATTATTTGATATATTATGCATAGAATTTAAAATTGAATTTGAAATTGTTATTATTATTTCTAAAAACTACTAATTACAATGTATTAGTTGTTCAATAAATATTTCTGAATCTGAATACACTTAAATTGTAAATCCATGTTATCACTGTAACATTTAATTGCCTTAGTGGTTATATAATTCTTAAACCTAAACCTTTATGGAATGGATATGCTAAGCCGAAATGAGCTATATGAGCAACTTTTACTATGGGACCAACCCCGAATTCGCAAAAAAAAACTATTCCAAACACTTTGTAGAGTTATTAACATTTTCTATGGAACAGCAGATTTTTATTCGCGAATTTCGAGTTGGTCCTGTAGTAAAAGTTGTCACAAGTTTCATGTAACATTTCATGTTACTTGTGGCCTACATCCTGTAGTAAAATCAAGGGTAAGTATAATTTTCAGACTCATCCGTCGCTCTAAAATATTATTCAATTATATTCTCAGCGATTTATTTGTATCTATATTTATTCAATTGCATGGTTATATACATTCAGTCAAAAAAGTATCGGGAATGGATGATTTGTTTTGGGTTCCAAATTCAAATTTTTGTTTTTATTGTTGTTGTTAGATTGGCACAACTGTTATCCATTTTGGCGCGGAGTTTGAGTTGCGTCTGTTATTTAGATTAAATATGGTGCTGTTTTTAGTTAGGTCATGTCTAGTGTGTATTACGAATTTCATCATGGACAAAAACATCGAACAAAGAGTTTGTTTTAAATTTTGCATCGCCAATGGAATTTCGTGTTCGGAGTCACTAAAAATGTTACAGAAGGCTTACGGCGAATCGACTTTATCAAAAACACGTGCTTATGAGTGGTACAAAGCGTTCAAAAGCGGTCGAGATGTGATGGAAGATTTGCCTCGCTCTGGTAGGCCATCAACGTCTGCAACTGAAGTTAACATCGCAAAAGTGAAGGAAATAGTGACTGAAAATCCTCACTCAACTTTGAGAGAGATAGCCGCTGAACTTTCTGTATCTCACGAGTCGATCCGTACCATTTTAAGTAATCGTTTGGGTATGAAACATGTTACCGCTCGGCTAGTCCCAAAAGACCTGAATTTTCTCCAAAAACTCAATCGCATGAGAGTCGCTGAGGACATGCTAGAACGGGTTAATTCCGACCCAACATTTATGAAACGCATTGTTACTGGTGACGAGACGTGGGTTTACGAGTTTGACATGCAAACTAGTTTGGTAGGCACCCGTTTTCAATCGGTAGGAGACATAAAGGAGAATTCGAGGCGAGAACTCAACTCAATTCCGGAAACAGCGTTTAAAAAATGTTTTGATGATTGGATTATTCGTTGGCGTAAGTGTATCGTTTCTGAAGGAGCATACTTTGAAGGTGATAAAATAAATTTGGATGAATAACAAACATTTTGTGTATTATTGATATTTTCCCGGTACTTTCTTGACAGAGTAGTATACACTCGCTCGCCTCGCTCCTATAACCACCATATTCTGACCCGCGCCTCGCTCCCCAGGCGGTGTCAGCGAGGATCAGTTCGAGCTGGTCTGCCGCGACGGCGCCCGCGCCGCCGTGACGGAGTGGGAGCGCTGCAACTGGGGCCGCGCGCCCGCTGACGCCGTGCTAACTAGCAGCGCGGCTTCGCCTGCTATGAGGGACAGGTATAAAAAAAAACCTCCACATTTCCATCAAACATTGCTATGAAGTATGAACACACAACTAATTCAAACAAAAAAAAAACAAAACGTAAAATTGGTTTATCCGTTCGGGAGCTACGATGTCACAGACAGACACGTCAAACTTATAACACCTCGTCGTTTTTGCGTCGTGGGTTAAATACCCTGAGAAACGAAAGTTTTAACTAAATAATAATAATTACAAATATTGGCCAGCATGGTGGAATATGGCCTAATCATCCTTCGAAGATAGACCTGTAACCCAGCAGTAGGTACCCTCGAAGGGTGATTAGGCCATATTCCACCACGCTAGCCAAGTGCGGATTGGTGGATTCACATACCCCATTGAATTTCTTCTCCGGACGTACGCAGGTTTCCTCACGATGTTTTTCTTCACCGAAAAGCCAGTGGTATGTAAATGTATGTAAATATGCTAAAACAAAACCCCTAAATCCATAACTTCACCTTTCCAGATACCAGAAGTACCTCCAGAAACTCGTCCAGTTGTACGGCTCTCTGAACCCCTTAAACCGCAACTCGAACCGCTCGCTCGCCTACCAGGCCCGCGACCCGTACGGCAACTACTACGCTTCTTCCACCACGGACCAGTATCAGAACAACTTCCGGAACCGTCAGTACCAGTCTACGGAGACTTATGATGGGAATAGGTGAGTTTTAAAAGGGTAGGATATAATATGGTTCCCAACGAGTCACACTGTTACTTGTTGGGAATTGTTTTTCTGTAGGTGTGATTTAAACCTGCTTATTTGGTTGAGATAAGATAAGTTTTAAGATAAGATAGGTGTATTTTAAAGCTTTTGGGTTGAGATAGGTGTGTTTTAAAGCTTCTGGCTTGAAATACGTGTGTTTTAAACTTTCTGTGTTACGATAGGTCATTAATTAAATTCTAGATAGATACCTTACCTTATACCTATCTAGATAGATAGATAGGGTTTTCATTAGTATTTCCAAATCTTCTTTTGTTTTCTTTGCTGTCTAAATAGTTCAACTCATTATCGATTTGTTTAATTTTCAGAGTGAGCACGCTGCCGCCGTTCAAAGGCCGCGAAGACGCGTCTGGACGTCGGATTGAGGCCCCGTTCCAGCTTTTCACATCCAATGGAACCACTGATCTGTTGCTACAAGTAATATTCATAACCATTTTCCATTATTTATCATAATATAATAGTAGTGGTTACGCCTTTGACAGTGGAACATTGAGGAAGACGATACAACACTGATTTTTTTCTTCCAAACTTTTTTTTTTGGTTGCACTTCTTGTATATTTGTATAAACTGTTCGATTTTTTTTTAGCCATGGGTATAGGCGGTAAACTAGCAAACGGTAATTGATCACTGTCGCCAATCGTACCCATATTTTTTTGGTTGTAACATATTAAGTATATGATTTTGTCATACAAACTATATTAAGGTTCCTAATTCGTCAAAAATACCATGTATACTATTTGCCGTCTATATTAGGTACAGGACCTACAAACGAGTTTTTCGCTTCATTGACCCAATTTATTTTTTAACTATATTTTTTCCGCACAGGATGCTACAGTAAACTTCCGCTTACTAAAAGAAGATGAACAAGTAGCGAAACACATTCTGAACAACAAGTACGTTGGTGACCAGGCTGAGAGAGCTGTGCTTGGAATCAGGGACTGTCCGGTGAAGCGAGCAACGTTGTGTGTCACCAGCGACCCAGAGATGGAGAAGTGCAACAAAATGAGGGTAGGTTGAACAAGCAGTGAATGAACTCCTGGTCCAATAATAAAAACCTCTAATGGAAATCAGCACTATCTTCGAGTACTACAGGCTATGTTTTATAGACTCGAACCTCCGAGGCAAAACACAACAAGCAGCGGGGCATGTTGTCCCGGTCCAATTTGCTGTCAGAAGTACAAATTTTTTGACGTGACAACGTCTTATAAATTGGTTTGCCGGGTGACACTTCAAGAAACTGCGTTACGCTCCGCTCACGTTATGCGCTCACAATGAGAGCGAGTGAGAGGCACGCGTCCCTTCCACTCGGGCATGGTTAGCCCGCCTAAGAGCGAGAGAGACAGACATAAGTCGTTGTCACGTAAAACTTTCGCCCGTATACCGACTTTACAGGCAACCAATTTTTTTATAAATTTTTGTTCACAAAATTTTTTTTACTAAATGGTTTTCTTATTCCTATTTCTTTTCGTCCTCAGATAGCGCTAAAAGCCGCCTTCCTCCAACCCACACTAATATGCTGGCGTGGACACAGCGCCCGGCACTGCGCACGCGCCGCCGCGACAGGGGCCGCTGATTTCGCGCTGTTTGATGCAGCTGATATGCTGAGTGCGGCTCAGCAACATCGCCTTGTGCCTTTTATGCAGGAGGTGAGATATTTCTAGTATAAACTAGTACTCGTAGTTCTGCAAACAGTAGATCTGGCGACAACTTTTTTGTGACAGTCACAATTTTTGAAGTTATACTTCAGGCGCATAGAGAAAAATGATGAGTGTGAATTTTTACGATGCGCGACACCATGAAGTTCTACACCATGAAGTTTTTATATTCTAGTATTTTTTGCTTTTTTGGCTTTGGTACGTGTCAACATATTGCTACAATTTATTTTTTTTTTTCAATTTTTTTTTTGGCTTTGGTACGTGTCAATATTAATATTGCTACAATTATTATTTTTTTCAATTTATTTTTTGGCTTTGGTACGTGTCAATATTATGTAATATTGCCACCATTATATTTTTCTCATATTTTTTTATATTTAGAACACGTGTTTCGTAAGAGTACAATTAAACAGTGTGAATAAATAAATATTATGTTGGTGTTTTTATTAAATCAATTTCATATACGACGGTGATAGTATTGACTAATAATTTATTAGTACATATATCTATATTATATTGAATGTTAGTGATAAAACTGATTTGAATAAACTGTTTTGAGTGCATTTATAGATTTGAGGTTAATTGTCGGTATGTATAATTTATTTTTCCATACGCCAAAGAAGTATAACTTCTAACGCGTGTACATAAGTACACACACTCTTTTTTTTTATCTCGACAACCTCTTGATGATTTTACTTATTCGAAATTCTGGTTTAGAAATAGAAACCAATCATCTGCCAAATTTTATCAAAATCAGCCAGTGAATGGCGCTGCAGCAAATTTCCCCCTTTTTTGAGGGAAATATCCCAATCCAAAAATCCTGACGACTAAGTCCTAATTAAGTACCTAATTCTAAACAAGAATTGCGAATATGAGTAAAATCAGTCAAGAGGTTGTCGAAATAAAACACTGATGGTCGTAATAAAGTTGTCGCGAGGTCTACTGTTCGCAGAACTACTAGTTTAAATAACCACTATCAATCTTTAGTGTAATTCGTTTCATACGGTGCTAATTCGAATAAAATAAATAAATCCGAGTCACGCCTGGATTTTAATACATTATTAATTTCCCGCCAGGTTTACTCTAGTGGCGACAGCTGGTACTACGCAGTAGCTGTAGCGAAGGAACAGGACCCGGATACGGATCTGACGTACCTGCGCGGGAAGAACACGTGTCACACCGGGATAGGGATGGCGGCCGGGTGGGTCTACCCGCTGGCTTACCTCATCTCTAATGGCTGGATACGGTATGTGGATAGAGCTGTTCTATACATTTTGTCGAATAAAAAATAAAGTTTTACACTCACTCATAGCTCCCCGCTAGGATAACCTGTGTCGAGGATGCCACGGAACACACACTTACAAGGACAACTAACACCTAGTCCCAGAGCAGATATTTAAACGATTTTTTTTTATATATATACTAGCTGCACCCGACGGTTTCACCCGCTGTTTATTTTTTTACTTTTATACCTTTCCTGAACTTTCACAATTCTATTATTTTAGGATCAAAATTAGCGAAATCGGTCAAACCACTCCCGAGTTATAGCCAGATAAACGAACAGCGATTCATTTTGATATATAAGAAGATATTTTTTTAAACATATGGTTTGTTCCCAGCTCGTACGGCTGCGACGGTGCGCACGCCGCAGCAGAATACTTCACGAAGTCTTGTGCCCCCGGGGCGCTGAGCTCGGAGTACGTGGACTCGGGCACCGTGCCGCATGACAACCTGTGTCACTTGTGTCATGGGGCTTCTTTCAGGTTGGTTACATTCATATATTTCAGCTAACCTTCACTAAGTCTTGTGCCCCCGGGGCGCTGAGCTCGGAGTACGTGGACTCGGGCACCGTGCCGCATGACAACCTGTGTCACTTGTGTCATGGGGCTTCTTTCAGGTTGGTTACATTCATATATTTCAGCTAACCTTCACTAAGTCTTGTGCCCCCGGGGCGCTGAGCTCGGAGTACGTGGACTCGGGCACCGTGCCGCATGACAACCTGTGTCACTTGTGTCATGGGGCTTCTTTCAGGTTGGTTACATTCATATATTTCAGCTAACCTTCACTAAGTCTTGTGCCCCCGGGGCGCTGAGCTCGGAGTATGTGGACTCGGGCACCGTGCCGCATGACAACCTGTGTCACTTGTGTCATGGGGCTTCTTTCAGGTTGGTTACATTCATATATTTCAGCTAACCTTCACTAAGTCTTGTGCCCCCGGGGCGCTGAGCTCGGAGTATGTGGACTCGGGCACCGTGCCGCATGACAACCTGTGTCACTTGTGTCATGGGGCTTCTTTCAGGTTGGTTACATTCATATATTTCAGCTAACCTTCACTAAGTCTTGTGCCCCCGGGGCGCTGAGCTCGGAGTACGTGGACTCGGGCACCGTGCCGCATGACAACCTGTGTCACTTGTGTCATGGGGCTTCTTTCAGGTTGGTTACATTCATATATTTCAGCTAACCTTCACTAAGTCTTGTGCCCCCGGGGCGCTGAGCTCGGAGTACGTGGACTCGGGCACCGTGCCGCATGACAACCTGTGTCACTTGTGTCATGGGGCTTCTTTCAGGTTGGTTACATTCATATATTTCAGCTAACCTTCACTAAGTCTTGTGCCCCCGGGGCGCTGAGCTCGGAGTATGTGGACTCGGGCACCGTGCCGCATGACAACCTGTGTCACTTGTGTCATGGGGCTTCTTTCAGGTTGGTTACATTCATATATTTCAGCTAACCTTCACTAAGTCTTGTGCCCCCGGGGCGCTGAGCTCGGAGTATGTGGACTCGGGCACCGTGCCGCATGACAACTTGTGTCACTTGTGTCATGGGGCTTCTTTCAGGTTGGTTACATTCATATATTTCAGCTAACCTTCACTAAGTCTTGTGCTCCCGGAGCACTGAGCCCCGAGTATGTGGACTCACTGTGCCGCACAACCTGTGTCACGGGGCTTCTTTCGGGTTGGTTACATTTATATATGTGTGATGGTGTAGGTTGCATTGGTAAACAAATGTTTAGTGAAAGTTTTTCGTTGAAGTATGAAGCCTATTTACAGCTGCTTATAGTTTTTTCTATTTTTGTTACGTACATTTTTTACATCAGTTATAATAAAAATTGTGTTTTTGACGTTACCAAATGTTATCACCCTTAACTTAATTTTGGTCCGGTCTGACATTTTGGGAAGTGTACCATTTCCAACGAACAGAACTTTTATAACACGTTTCGGTGTAACTGTTTGGGAACCCACCCACATGTGAAACTCGAAGAATGTAAGCATGTACACCGCTACACCATATCCCTGTAACTCACAAAGCCCCGCCCCCGCAGACGCTGCCGGCGCTCCGCCAGCGAGCCGTACTACGGGCACGTGGGCGCGCTGCGCTGCCTGGTGGAGGGCGGCGGCGCGGCGGCCTTCGTGCGGCACTCCGCGCCCGCCGAGGTGACGGCGGGCCGGCGACGGGAGTGGTGGGCGCGGGACCAGCTGCCGCGCGTGCTGCAGCTGCTGTGCCCCGACGGTAATAGCTTTTTTTTAACCGACTTCAAAAAAGGAGGTTATCAATTCGTCTGTATGTTTTTTTTTTTTATGTTTGTTACCTCATAACTTTTGACTGGGTGAATCGATTTTGATGATTATTTTTTTATTAGAAAGCTGACGCTTCCCATTTGATCCCATTTCAATTTAGTCCAGTTCTGATAATGGTATCCATGAGAAAACCATAAGTCTTAAATTTGCATTAAGTACGTGCGCGACAAATAGATGAATAACTCAATAGTCGGTCTTTTGAAGTCGGTTTTTGTTTTTAGTTTTGTAAAAATAATGTTGTAATTGAGCGACGAGACGAGCAAGTCGCTCGCCTGATGTTAAACGTCACGTTTGCCCATAACAGGTCTGCGCCACCCAGAATTTTGAACTCGCAGAATTCAAGACTCTGCGTGGCACAGCACTGCGCTCGTCACCCTGAGATATAACTTGTTTAATCTCCTATTTGCCCTGTAATTTCACTGGAAACAATGCCCTTCCAACCGGAACACAGTAATGTTTGCACATTACTGCTTAGCGGTGGAATAACTGGCAAAGGTGTGGTACTTCCCCGGCCGGCTATAGTGTAAGCATAACAATCTGGCTGCAGGAAACACTAACCCTGTGTTTTCCTTTGCGCGACGCGAATGCGGCTGCACACGTCAGGCGCGTAAAAAACAACGCGTTTGACTATTAGCCGCGCCTGGGGCAAGCGCATGTGATTACGCGCCGCAGCCAAAGTGATAAGTGCCTATAGGTTGTGTAGGCACAATTAGGTTACTTTAATGATCGGGCGAAGAAAATATTGCCAAGTATTGCACGAGTTAAATAAATAAAAATAAT
Organism: Alcis repandata; assembly: GCA_949125135.1. NCBI lineage: Eukaryota > Metazoa > Arthropoda > Insecta > Lepidoptera > Geometridae > Alcis > Alcis repandata. Next base: position 4,894,632 of record OX421246.1, on the reverse strand, counting down.
TTATTGACTAAAATACATTAAACCTTCAATTGACAAATTATATGATAAAAGATAACTAAACAAATGGTAACCCGAAAGAAGTTGCACCGGGCTCCAAACTAGGCAAAGCCTGTATCTTGGGCACCCTGATAACCGGTTAGTAGAACCTGTTACTCTCGCTGGGGTTTTTACATGTCAATTACCATTACATATTACAAAATATCCTACAGTTTGACTTTTATTTAGATATATACTAGCTGACCCGGCAAACGTTGTTTTGCCATATAAATTTAGGGGTTGGTGATAGAAGGGTTAAAATTTAGGGTTGTATGTATTTTTTAATGCCAAATAAGCCACATTATAAAAAAAATAAAAATTTTGTCCAAAAAATAAAATAAATGTTAGGGGTGGACAACCCTTATCACTTAGGGGTATGAAAAATAGATAGTAGCCGATTCTCAGACCTACTGAATATGCATATAAAATTTCATCAAAATCGGTCAAGCCGTTTCGGAGGAGTATGGGAACGAACATTGTGACACGAGAATTTTATATATAAGATTAATTTAATTACTTAAAATTACTTTAGTTGCACTAAGTAGGCGAATCTTCAGAGCGTAGTTGGAGCTCCTCCGAATATTTCCTTCTCTTTTCTACATCCTGAAGCCTGGGCAGGTCGTATAAAGAGTTTATCAACTTTTTTCATACCCCAGGCACTCGCGCCCAATTCGACGAATACGAGCACTGCAACCTAGGGAAAGTCCCCGGCTCGGTGCTGATGGGGCGGCCCAACCACACCGAGCTCGACACCTACTCGGACCTCATGCTTTACGCGCAGCAGTTCTACGGAGTGCACACTACTGATGAGTTCAGGTATGTATTGTACACTAGGGGTCGTCCATTAATCACGTGATGATTTTAGCAACTTCTTATCTTCCCCTCCCTCCTAGTGGTACATGAAATGGTGAGGTATTAATATCAAGTGTATTTTTTTGGTGCAATTTATCTTTAAAATTTTCAGAATCCAACGAAAAATTTGATACACATGATATTTCTCTGTCTGTATGGCACAGCCAATTATTATTAAATGTTTAGTGTCCGACCGAATGTTCGGTTTCGGTTTCGTTTTCGGTTGAGTTTCGGCAAAAACACGAGTTTCGGTTTAGTTTCGGTTTCGGCGGCAAACTTGCCGAAACTACGACCGAAACCGAATGTGCATTCGGGAGTTTTCGCACTGTGATCGGTCGTGTACGGCGCGTTAAATGAATTAAATAATGAATCCCATCAGAGCCAAATTCGTGATTCGCTTACTACCTCGTGTGTTCATAAGTTTTGAGACAAACTTTGTACCTAAAAAATTAAATAAAATATTACTGGCTGCTATTTATTTCTTTTTCCAATTTTGAATTTGGAATGTTAACTTTTGTTTTCTTTGATTTTCAAATTAATTTATTTCAATTTTCTCGTGCTGATTTCGTTATTTAAGGCGGGAAAAAAAATCAATGGAGATTTTCCGTGAGGTGAAAACTTCGTGTATTACACTATCAAACGATACAAGGAGACAAGTTCTTTGCAAGATCACCAAAGGAGTGGTCGGCCACGGTCTGTGAGGACGCCTGCGAACATCAAAATCAACCGAAAGCGACTTCGCCGAAATCCATGTCGCACTCAGAAGGAACTCGCTCTGCAGACTAATATTACGCGCGTTTCAGTCAACAGAATACTGAATTAATTATGATCTTAAGGTAAAGGCGTAATAGCCGTGGGAAAGTTCATTTTTTAAACGAATGTCTTCGTAAATTGCGACGCGAACGTTGTCCAATACTGCTTAGGAGGCATGATGCGAGGAAGATACTCTTCTCCGACGAGAAAGTTTTAACTGTCGAAGAAAAGTTTAACCGGCAAAACAATAAAATGTATGCCAAAAGCAGCAAGGACGTCCCAGCTTCAGCACGGAATGTCTTGCGTACGCATCATCCGGCTAGTGTGATGGTATGGTGGGGAGTTTCATATGAAGGTGTCACTCCGCTCCATTTCTGTCAACAAGGCGTCAAGGTGAAAGCCAAGAATTACCAAAGTGACATCTTAGAGCCTGTTTGAAACCCCTGTCTCATACTTTATTTCACAACAAGGATTGGGTTTTCCAGCAAGACTCAGCGCCATCCCATAAGGCAAAAACCACCCAAGCTTAGTTGAGGGACAATGTGCCGGCCTTCATCGCGGCGAACGAATGGCCCTCCTCTAGCCCTGACCTCAACCCGCTGGATTATTCTTTATGGCTTGAATTAGAGCTCAAGGCCTGTCGAAAGTCCCACCCAAACTTGGAGTCACTGAAGCGAGCCCTTATCCGAGAAGCAAAGCGAATTCCGCTGGAAAAGATTCGTGCCGCCATTGATGACTGGCCAAATCGTCTAAGGGCCTATATTAAAAATAAAGGTGGTCATTTTGAATCCCAATTATATTTTATTGTTGATTATTATTAACTTAATGTGTACTGAAAATTTTAGATATATAAGTTAATTATTTAAAAGTTATACAACTTTTATTTCGTCTCAAAACTTATGCACACACGAGGTATGTTGATTATTAATATGTAAATGAAAATGTCGAAGACTGCTTATCTATGTAATTTAAGAGAAAACAATAAACGCCTTTATTGTTTTGTTTTCAGTCATGATTATAATAAAGTTGTCTTTATTTTTCCCTCAAAATATGATTCTTGTAAGGAAGTTTCGGTTTCGGTTTCGGCCGAAACAGAGACCGTTGCCGAAATTCGTTTTCGGTTTCGGTTTCGGTCGTAAAACTAGTTTCGGTCGGACACTATTAGTACAGACTATCAAGATATTAACAATTCCTCTTCAGTTTCAGCATGTTCTACTCGACACCGCCATACTCCGACCTGATATTCAGCGACGTAGCAGTCCGCCTGAAGCCTTTACCTCACCCACAACGTTCTGCAGAAACCATTGCCGGGCCCGCGTTGATACGCGCCGCTCGTATCGTGTCGTGCGATGCGCCGCAATCTGCGTACTACGTCGCGCCTGACGCGGACTTCTTATCCGGTGCACGTGCACTTAGCAGTGGGGCTTTAGGTTTGTTAGGTGCTTTGGTTTTGATAGCAATATTTTAGTTAGGTTGTGAGAATAATTGCGTACAACTGTAGTGTACACGAATTATAGAGTCACGCATGGCAGACTAACGACCAAAGCACAAAGGTAGAGCGCAAGCGATCACGGCGCTTTCTTGCCTACGTCAGGCTTATTCAGACGACTCTCTAGCTAAGTACTTAGTATATTCAGTATATTACAACTATTCACGATGCTGTCTTGATTACGCCCGCGGTTTTTTAAGCCTTAAAATTCTGCGTCCGCGTAATTTGCAGTGAACGACGCAGATTTAAAAAGTAAAGTATTATTTGTAAACATAACACAACTAAGTCTGGCTTGCGCGTTAGCCATAAAAAAGTGCAATTAATTTCACTTTTGGCAGTGGTTTCTAGACGCGTTGAAAATTAAAGTGTGAAAAAGGGTCTTGCGTGCCTCAAATGATCTATAATTAACCTAACAACTTGTATGTAGTTGTAAGTATATCTGAATCTCGTCCAAAGTATTTTTATTGGCAACTAATGATATTACAACGGTATTCACTTTATTATGCTGATTTGTTGACAAACTGGGTGAAGTACACAAATTTTTACGGAGTTTTTATTATCAATCGATATTAATAATGTATTTTTGAATCTCGCAGCTAGAATTATATTTTTAAAGGCAACTAAGTGAGCTTTGTTCATTTATAGATTTTTTACTACCTATATAATATATCTATATTGACAACATAATCGTTTTACAATAAGTTTTATACAAAACTAGTTTATATATATTTAAGTGTGTTGTAGTTATCCGTCCATGAGTGTCTAGTTATTGTAAGCTTAATTTAATTATTGCATTTAGCTATGTCCTGTCCGTCCATAAAAAGTTTCGAGCTTTAATAGTTTTGTACAAACAATAAAAGGTATTATTGTAGTTATTTGGTTTTATTTACAATTTTTCGATGATTATAACATTCGAAACCTTTTGGTAAATGGGTAAATGATTTCACAATAGTTCTGAGGTCAGATCTTCGGCAGATTTCTTTCACAGCTGATCTGAATGACTCTCCATTGGAGTTGATACCACTAGCATGGTCTCTCCATTTGCTGAACAAGCAGTTTGTTTTCGCCAGCTCATCATTGATCTTTGGAATAAGTACACTGCATTTAGGAGATCCCTTTGCACATAAATATAAAGCTTTCCAGGATAAATGCCTGAAATGGTTGATGCAGTAAACAAACTGGTAATCAGCAGGCTTGTTCTTCAATAGAGTATCAAGCACAGCATTGCTTAATTTCACAACTACCCTCTTTTTGTACATGTCCAAATAGTTAAGCATTTCCTTTTCATCGCATAAAACGGCTAATATTGTGCAAAATTTGTTTGCCGATAAACAGAAGGTCGTAAAAATGTGTCGCCAGATGAGATTTTCGGGATTGTGTACAAAATTGAAGATGTGACCAGTGATTTGGATTCCAGACTGGCCTATACGGTTTTCAAGAAACTTTTGTATGTTGGAAATGGCACCTGTAAAGGCGATTTTGTAACACATTTGGCCAACAAATACATTAGTCGCCCGGCTCACTTCCAGTGTTCCGGTATTGTAACTGTATCCCAAAAAAGTAATTTCTTCGCTGGATTTAATATTTTCATGTTCAAAATTGACAACAGTTTTTCTATAGTTCACATTTCTGTAATTTGATAATGCATCCAAAAATGTATGAGTATCAGCTAAAGAATCTGTGACATATAAGTAGTCGTCAACAACTCTTGTGAACAGCTTAATTTGTGAGTCTGACTTTTTTAAATGTTTTGTAAAGTACAATTCGTCCATGTGAGTGTAATATAGTTCTGATAAGGCTGGGGAATATTTATATCCTTGGACGAGACCATCTTTCCATTCAAACATTGTAGACCCAGCTCGGACCAAAAGTGGTTTACGAAGCTCCGTCACCATTTCTTTATACTGTTGAGCTATTTTCCTCTTATAATCCATGTTTTTTTCAGTCGTCTGAAACTTCATATGCCTTTCGCTTAATATTTGTAATAGTTTGTCTTTATTAACGCATCCAAAGGCATTGCTTAAATCTGTTTTTACAAAATAAAGCTGTGACTTGTTTGAGATCAACCATTTCTGGTGTAAATCCTTGAATTCGGTTTCAATTTTAATAACGGGCTTCGCGGTTAATGTTTTTAAAAACTTCAGTCTCTCCTTCATTTTGAACTTCTCTGATGGATTCTGTGTATCATTTCTGTATCGAACAATAGGTCTGCAATCATTGTTCACTTTCAAGATTAAATGCAGTTTTGGTATTTCTTTCTTCAAAGATTTCAGCTTTTGCCTTTCACACGGATTGTGTTTCCTTTTGATTTTTTTTCCTAAACTTAATTGTTCGTATTTTTTTATAACTCTTGTGAACATCATGTCTGAAATTTTCTTGTCGTAAAAACTTTGCCATTGAGGTTTCCAGAAATAGTGCAGCTTGTTTTCATCAGCGTCTACTTTGCATGAAGTGACATAAAAGTTTAAAGATATTATTGCTGACAAAATATTCTTAACTACCCACAGCAAAATGTGATACAACATTTTTTTAGCTTCAGTGTTCGGAACACTCTGCCATAGAGATGCAGAGAAATCCCATTTTTCTATCATTTTGCTCAATATAAAATGTTGACGTCTCATACTGTAGATAACTGTTTGAATCAGGCTTTGGAAAATTTTAACATTATGATTACTTCCAATGAGTTTAGTTGGCACAATCTCATTTAATAATTTCCAGCAATTTTCAAAAACAAAATCTTTGCTTACAGCTTGCAGGGTATGAGTTTTAGCTTCGGTTGCTTCAGTTTTAAAATGCTGTTTAAAATCTTTTTTCGCTCTTACCTTCATATTTGTTTTAATCGTGGAGAGCAGTGAGACAAAGTCATCATTTACAAATCTCACCAAATATTCTTCACTTTCAAACAAATGTCTTAGAAATTCGTGATCTTCACATTTCAAGTTGATTTTCACAATATTTTTAAGCGATCTCACATTTTGTTTGTTCACGAAATATTGAGATAGGCAAATAGATAATTCCATGATTTATTCAGATATTATACTTCGCACTTTGTCCTCGAAATTAGTATTAGTAGATATTATATACACATGTAGTTTCGCTAGGTGACACCACTCTTTGCACTAATTGTTGAGAGAATGTAGGTAGAATTAAACAAGTTAAAATATCCGAGGGTAGATATAACCCACCTCGCCATTTTGTCGTTCTTATTCTTCATTCGCAATTTAGTGCTCAACCACTCCGGACACTTTCAATTCAACAAAAGTATAATACTTAGTGTTCTTTTTGTTATTCAAAAAATACCTAAAAGAAAACGCTCGAAAGCTGTCAAAGAAAACCGCGGAATTTTAATGCGTAAAATTAAAAAATTAAAGTGAAAAATAAGTCGTATAAAAGTGACGTTTCTAGTAGTGATTCCGAGGACTCATTGGAGCAACGGATAATAGTACGAAGTACAGTAGGTACATCGACAAGGTATGTAGTGGTATTACTATGTATTCATTACCTTAATAATTATAAAGCAAAGTTCATAAGAATGCAACCGAGATCGCCAGCGGTGCTATTTCGCCGCATTCGATATTGTTATCAGTTGGAACTGATAACCTCTGGCACGGGGCAGCCTTAAAGCCCATTAATCTGTCAATGCAACCGAACTAACCATCAGGGTTTTTTCACCGCATACGACATTTTATCAGTTGAGACTGATAACCTTTTTCTCTTAGCTGGCACCGGGCAGCCTTAAAGCCCATTAATCTGTCAATGCAACCGAACTAACCATCAGGGTTTTTTCACCGCATACGACATCTGTCAATGCAACCGAACTAACCATCAGGGTTTTTTCACCGCATACGACATTTTATCAGTTGGGACTGATAACCTTTTTTCTTTTAGATGGCACTGGGCAGCCTTAAAGCCCATTAATCTGTCAATAAATGCAATCGAACTAACCATTGGGGTTTTTTCACCGCATACGACATTTTATCAGCCGGGACTGATAACCTTTTTTCTTTTAGCTGGCACTAGGGCAGCCTTAAAGTTCAATTATTATCTCAATGAATGCAACCGAACTAACCATTGGGGTTCTTTCACCGCATTCGACATTTTATCAGTTGGAACTGATAACCTTTTTGCTGACACTAGACAGCCTTAAAGTCCACTAATCTGTCAATGAATGTAACCGAACTAACCACCGCGTTCAAAATTTGATCAGTTACTCGAAACTGAAAACACAATAACTTTTAATCATTTACTTTGAGCAAAATTTTAAGACCTTTGGACTTGTTGTTATTATATAAACTAAACGTATATTATATAAGGTTAAAAACCTATACTTACAAGTCAATATCGACTCATTCCTGAGTCACCCCAACCAAACCTGGGCCCAGACGACTGAATCCCAGAGCCTCCAAATCACGTGACTGTATAGGACGTTGATAATTTCGGCGCAGATCTCGTCGACACTTATGGAGGTAAAGCGGCGACGGTCCCTATAGTTACCAGTAACTTAGTATAGTTAGTATTTGCGATCTCAGGACCGCAAATAATATCGCGGACATAATTGTCGACGATCCAACTTCATCGACAACAGAACCTTTAAAATTAGATGAAGAGGTACTGGAGGTTTTGGGCAAACACCCGATAATCACAATGAAAATTGCAAACGACACCCGTTCAGAGTTAGCAACCGCCTCAAATATATCGCGCCTGAAGGTTACAATATACAAATATTTTGACTAAATACTCAATGCCTGCATGCTATGCCAGCAATTATGCTTGCACATCAATGCTCCACAGCTTAACCCTGAAACAAAAGCTGCCCTTCCAGAACGGCACTGAAACCGGACAAAGAAATCGAAGCCGAACAAAAACAAATGGCACGTGTTATATCATGCCTTGCTGAAGTTATTACTATTACTTGCTATATGGCGACTTAGCAACTTGCAACACAAAAAATAAAATAAAATAAAAATATACATTTTTGTTATAAGTAATTAAGAAACATTTAATAAATAAATAAAAAATTTACCGGTCAAACCTACACATACGAGCACATAAACCGCTCGGTCTGTAAAGCGCAATCAGTCGCGCGCTTTTTTGCGCTGATTTAAAAAAAAATAAAAAAATAATAATAATAAAAAAAAAAAAAAAAAAAAAAAAACTTTTTCTTCTTGTAATTTTTATTTTTTTTCTAAAATTTATTAAAAATTTATAAAAACAGGTAATGTTGCATATTTTACTTATGTTGATGCATATTTTACCAATTTCACGAATGTTTCACCAATTTATTATACATAATTATTATAAACTTTTTATGTTGCATATAATCCGGTTCTTATAAATTACAAATGACCATAGTACTATCCTCTCTTGGATAGCTGGAAGTTTTCCTCATCGGTCGTTCAGGAATCTGTTCCTAAACCACGCATATATACAAATTCTGATAAACAATCGAAATAATTGTATTTAAATTAAAATAATAATAATATAATTAATAAGTTTACAAAAACTGAACATTTTAAACTTGGATGGGGACTTACGCACTGCAGTAAAATTATTTTCTCAGAAATGCTATATGGCACCTTTGATCTCAAAGATGCATATTTTCTTTTAAGATATCACAATGGCTTTATAAAAACCTTCGGTTAATTTTCAACGACAAATACGACTATTCCAATGTAACATTGTGCCGTTCGGCTTAAGTACTGCAAACTGCACCGTTTGCTTTTACAAACATTATGAATCTGTATTTAGTCGATTGGCTACTAATAAGTCAGTGCCCTGAAATGCTACTGATAAATATTGAAATGACGAGAAAAACATTTACTTCTCTGAGTCTTACGAGGAGAAAAGTGTGTTGACACCTTCAATTACATGCTAATTTTTAGGCATGATCATAGACTCTTATCAGATGTCGCTAAGTCTAACCTCGGACAAAAAGTTACACATTAAAACTGAAATAGATAATTTTACTAAAAAGAGACGCTGTTGATTTAGGAAATTCACACAAATCAAAGGTTTATTAGTGTCGGCTTGTCCAGCCATTGAGTATGGGTATGGGCTTTATACTAAGGAAATAAAACGCTGCAAATATCTTAACTTATGATGTTGTGATAAGTTTATGAATGTACCCGACACTCTGTTGCCCGATATTAAGTGGTGGATTAGTGCCATAGGCCAATCAACACACCATATCAGAAACGACATGCTGTGCACGTTACAGAAATTTATTCTGACGCCTCAACTACGGGGTGGGGGCGAACTGTAAAGGTCAAACTGCAAGTGCTCAATGGTCAAGTAGTAAACAAGAAAGGCATTGAAATTACCTCGAGCTGCTTTCATAGCTCTTAATTTTTTTCCAAGGATTTATACGGCTGTCTGATACTTTTGCGCATCGACAACACCACCGCAATTCTGCGATAGCTTACATTAACCGCATGGATGGAATTCTATTTCCAATCTTACTAAAACAGCAAAAGAAATTTGGCCTCACGGCTACAAAGATTTTTATCTTCACGTCCTATAGTAGATCATGTATCAATGTTCTCGCTGATTTTGAATCACGTAAAACACACCCAGATATCAAATAGGAGTTAGCTGATTGGGCTTCCCAATACTTAGCAGCATCTTTTGAGCTGCCTGAAATAGATTTGAAAGTCGAATCATCAATAAATGTAATAGATACATATCGTCACACAAAGATCTTGACGCAGTCGCTTTTAATTCATTTGCAGTCATGGTCAGACATCTTATTTTTATTTACACCTTCCCTTCATTTTCAATAGTCCTAAGAAGGCTGCGAAAAAACATTTCAAACAACGCATGTGGCATTGTGATTGTAGCAATGTTTCATTGTACCAATGTTCCTACACAAGCATGGTTCTCTTTGTTCAAATCCCTACTTGTGTCTGATATCGCTACGTTTACACCTAACGATAATATTTTGATATCGCATTACAAATCGCAGATATATTCCAATCTTACCCTGGCTGCAGGAGTGTTATCAGGCTTTATCAAGTCGAAGCCTACAAGTTGCCTCACTGACTAAAAGCTCCAATAAACAACATGACGGATTTCTCTGGAAGTGGTGGTCGTATTGCTTAAACAATTACAATGTTGTTCTATATAAGGCCTCAATCCCTAGCGTACCTAATTGTCTTTCTATCGAAAATGTTTAGCGACGGTAAACCTCCTTTACCTAAATACAATGCTACCTGGGGCACCAACAGTGTTTTAGGTCACTTATGCATAATTGACAATTGTCAATTGGTAATGAAAAGCTTGATATAAATAAACATTCCTGGTTTCAAGCAGTCAGTTTTCTTCTTACCTTTTTTCTACGAAAACCCAGCAAAAATACTACAGGCATACATAGACAAATGCGATATTTTATTCACTTAAACCAGTCGGCAAACTGCGACTGCCGCACGCTCGCTTGGTGTCAGTCTTGACACTATCCGCAACACTGCGGGATGGAGCCACAGCTCCACTACCTTCGTTCCGTTTTACAACAGGGTTGTTACCGATGCCTGTCACCTGTCCTTAGCTCGAGCAATTATTAATATAATAATAATACACCATCAGGCGAATAGATGCCTAGATACTGTTTAAGCTAAATATAACAATTAAGTTAAGTAATAAGGTAGTAACGTAAAATATGAATATTTTCACGTAAAATATACCTACAGTACCTATGTTTGTGCTTAATAAACATTAAGTTGATTTCACACGATTAACGTGTCATTGACAATACTTCTTTACATTACTCTCAAAGTCTACATGTGTATATAATATCTACTAATACTAATTTCGAGGACAAAGTGCGAAGTATAATTAGTGATTAAACGAACTTACCTTTGTGAAGTTCTATCATAATTATACGTAGCACTTTGTCCGAAGAAATTAGTATGTACTCCCGCCCCCCCAGGAGCAAACGCAACCCTTGAATATCATTAGAACTAAAGAAGCATGCCAATGACAAAGGTGTAATTAGGTGTGTAATATAAATATGTATATCTCTAAACTAAATGAAGAATAAGAACGACAAAATGGCGAGGTGGGTTATATCTACCCTCGGATATTTTAACTTGTTTAATTCTACCTACATTCTCTCAACAATTAGTGCAAAGAGTGGTGTCACCTAGCGAAACTACATGTGTATATAATATCTACTAATACTAATTTCTTCGGACAAAGTGCTACGTATAATTATGATAGAACTTCACAAAGGTAAGTTCGTTTAATCACTAATTAAAACATACACATGGAGTGTGGAAATATTAATTAAACAAACTCAAATAAGAAGCAAGACTTTTAACGTTGTATAATTTTTCAAATTTTGCGGCGACTTGTTTCGACGTGTACAGTGATTTTAGCGTTTCGTTTTACATTTCATTGCTGGTAACCGGGGCAATTTAGACATCTGAGCTTACATTAATTCCCACCCAGCTGAAAATTGGTAGGATTGTTCAGAACACCATCATAAATGAAACCTAAAAAGTCCTCATCGATCCGATACGTGCAAAATTTTTTACTCCGGGTAGAAGGTCACCAAAACGGGTATTTCGTGATTTTCTCAAAAACGGTACAAGCTACGAGGATCCTGTTCAAGACAAGTATGTTCACTATAACATTTTCTACAGTATTGCTCTTAAACGCATGTTGATAGAACTTATGGTTTTCGAGATATGTCGATATTCATTTCAGACCAGACCAAAAAATTGACAATTTCTCTTAAGATGCCTCAGTCAGCAGTAGATCATATAACAAGTTTGTAAATGAGTTTTCCCGAAGTTTTAAACATTGTTGAATCCGACAATCTCAAGAAACACTTTGAAAAATGACTCCTTGTATCTCAAATCGGATAAATGATGATGATGGTTGACGGAAAATTGAACCCCTCGTATCTCGGAAACGGAAAAAGATAGAGGGGTACACCTGACTTTTAAAATTTAGATCAAGTATGGACCTTTCTAGGGAAATGATAAAAAAAGATAGCCGCCATACAAAAAAGTTTGACAGTCATACAAATAAACAAAAAAAAAGGAAATGCTCATAGCTGTGGATCCGCTGTAGATGGATGGAGTGTGCTCGAAGAAATATTATAGAGATTCATAACGACAATCGAGATTCAGCAACAAAAATCCAAGATGTCGGATTTCATATTTCCGTCAAATTTCAATGGATCTTCTAAATTTTAAAGTGATCCTAGGCAGGTGTTATTTTGGATCTGGAGGCTCTAAAGGTCCTTAAATCCATTCCTGAAATGATTTTTTTGGTTCGGCCATTTTTCAAAATGGCTGCCATACAAAAGAAAAGGAGTGAAGTTACAATACTTCGCACCCAGCTGAAAATCAGTAGGATTGTTCAAAACATCATCACAAATGAAATCTAAAAAGTCCTCATTGATCCGATACGTGCAAGAAAAATCCGATTACAACTCTTTCAACTTTTTGAATCGTTATATTTCAAAAACGGTGCTCTTAGGAAAAAAAAAATTTACATTTTTTGTAGATAATTATCTGATCTAAAATTTGGTATGGCTAATTGTATGATAAAATTTACTGTTTTTCTGAAAATTGTGAAAAACCAGTTTTTGTGACCTTTTACCCGGAGTGATTTTTTTTGCGCGTATCGGATCAATGAGGACTTTTTAGATTTCATTTGTGATGATGTTTTGAACAATCCTACTGATTTTCAGCTGGGTGCGAAGTATTGTAACTTCACTCCTTTTCTTTTGTATGGCAGCCATTTTGAAAAATGGCCGAACAAAAAAAATCATCTCAGGAATGGATTTAAGGACCTTAAGAGCCTCCAGATCCAAAATAACACCTGCCTAGGATCACTTTAAAATTTAGAAGATCCATTGAAATTTGACGGAAATATGAAATCCGAGATCTTGGAATTTTGTTGCTGAATCTCGATTGTCGTTATGAATCTCTATAATATTTCTTCGAGCACACTCCATCCATCTACAGCGGTTCCACAGCTATGAGCATTTCCTTTTTTTTTGTTTATTTGTATGACTGTCAAACTTTTTTGTATGGCGGCTATCTTTTTTTATCATTTCCCTAGAAAGGTCCATACTTGATCTAAATTTTAAAAGTCAGGTGTACCCCTCTATCTTTTTTCGTTTCCGAGATACGAGGGGTTCAATTTTCCGTCAACCATCATCATCATTTATCCGATTTGAGATACAAGGAGTCATTTTTCAAAGTGTTTCTTGAGATTGTCGGATTCAACAATGTTTAAAACTTCGGGAAAACTCATTTACAAACTTGTTATATGATCTACTGCTGACTGAGGCATCTTAAGAGAAATTGTCAATTTTTTGGTCTGGTCTGAAATGAATATCGACATATCTCGAAAACCATAAGTTCTATCAACATGCGTTTAAGAGCAATACTGTAGAAAATGTTATAGTGAACATACTTGTCTTGAACAGGATCCTCGTAGCTTGTACCGTTTTTGAGAAAATCACGAAATACCCGTTTTGGTGACCTTCTACCCGGAGTAAAAAATTTTGCACGTATCGGATCGATGAGGACTTTTTAGGTTTCATTTATGATGGTGTTCTGAACAATCCTACCAATTTTCAGCTGGGTGGGAATTAATGTAAGCTTACTCCTATTTTTTGGTCTAATTTGCCCCGATTATGGCAAAACTACGTATTTTGTTTTCCATGAACGCATGTGTTTTCTCGGCTGTTTCATTTATTTTTACACAAGTTTTACGGGCTAATATTTGATATAAACGACAGTAAAAATCACGCAATGTGCAACGTTTGTTAGGTATATATTTTCGTAAAAAGATTAGGAGATGCGGGTTGCAGGTAATGCGTAAAACGTAGCGCAGTACAGATTTTTTGACAGGTTGTGAAGGGTGCGAAAGCAGTAGTGAAATCGTCGTTTCTTTTTGGTGTATTCCATTAATAAAATGTACGGCATGACTAAATGGATTATCTGGGACTACTTTTCTCAAGATAGCTTTCAAAATAAAATGAAAATTAGATAAATATTATTGTCGTTTAGAGCCCCAAAAAAAAAAAAACTTTGGTCTTGGCATGGCATTGACATGGTCTTGATCTTGAACGCAACTGTCAATGTCACTGATTAACAGCTGTTATAAGTAAACAAACAGCAATTTATTTATTTCTTTCTTGAATTAAAAACGTAACTTATTAAACGTAAGTTTCGTTTTCTGCAATTAGCAAAACCCTTTTTTTTTTCAACTGAGACTCCAGCATTAGTTTAATATAATATAATACAAGAATTATATTACATCTGTAGGTGCTCTGGTCATCAACCTTGGTTATCAGCGGTTTATCAGTATTGTTATCAAAATTTAAACTTACTTATTCGCTATAGCAATATTTAACTTCATTGTGAAATCACAACGCACTTGAACAAGAAAAATGGCAAGGTCAGTAGCAGAATTAATAAAAATCTTTAGAGCCAGCTACAATGCCGTACTTCCAGACAAAATCATTAGAAAATGTGTTTCATACGATTCCAAACACGACACATTGAATATCACTGGAGATCAATTTAATTTGTCTAATAAAACCGTTTATGTTGTTGGTGCTGGTAAAGCGGTGCAGTATATGGCAAGAGAAATTGATGTTTTGCTTGGAAATAAAATAAAAACCGGTATAATTAGTATACCGGCTAAGAGCTTAGCAACGGATACAAACAACATAAGCCCAAATCTCGTATATTGTGAGGGGGCTCAAGACAACTTACCCGACACAGCTGCAGTAGCAACAACTAAGAAAATTAAGGAACTTGCTTCGAGCCTCACAAAAGATGACTTCCTTTTAGTTGTGATATCTGGGGGAGGCTCTGCTCTGCTTTCCTTGCCAAAGGAACCCATCACTTTAGAAGAGAAGCTTACCCTAATTAAGAAATTGGCTAATTCGGGAGCCGATATAAATGAGCTTAATATTGTGCGCAAAAAACTATCTGCAATCAAAGGAGGACAGTTAGCAATAGCTGCTAACCCTGCACAGACGGTAACAATCATTCTGTCAGACGTTGTCAATGACCCGTTAGATATCATAGCGAGTGGACCAACAGTCGAAGATAAAGACGATGTAACAAAAGCTATACAAATCATTAAAAAATACAATTTGTATGGAGATCTTCCCCAATCCATTAAGCAAGTACTGGAAAGAAAAACACCCGAAATCTCTTTAGGAGAAAAAGCGAAAAACTATTGTCTAGGATCAAATAAAGTGAGCATATCAGCTGCACATGATGAAGCAAAACTTAACGGTTATACCCCAATAGTTCTATCAAGAGCAGTCATTGGCAATGTAAAAGATATTGCTAAGGAATATGTCAAATTGGCTAGAATCTTCTGTGATTTCTTGAAGGGAAATATTGATTTCAACATATTGGAAAAACAAGTCCTGAAACTGAATATACCCGAACTGAAGTCTTATTTTACGGAAAATCTTTCAACCTCACAACTGAAAGATGTGAAGTTTTGCTTGATATTAGGGGGTGAAACAACCGTAGAAGTGAAAGGAGCCGGAAAAGGTGGTAGAAATCAACAGCTTGCTCTAGAATTCTCAAATTACATTCACGAAATAAAAGACGAGTTCAAAGATTGCAACGTTTACATGTTGAGTGCTGGAACAGATGGTATTGACGGACCAACTAATGCTGCTGGTGCTGTAGGATACCTAGATTTGATATCAGACTGTGAGAAAGAAAATATTAACATCCAAGAATACTTAGATAATAATGACTCCTACAATTTCTACAGGAAATTTAAGTCTGGTGCAATGCATGTGATTACAGGGCATACTAACACTAATGTAATGGATACTCATTTGATAATTATTGAAAGTGTTGGTAGTACATGTAAAATATGAATAATCTATATAAAATATGTGATAGGTTTTGAATTATATCAATCGGCAAGTTTTGATTACCTACTTCAACTCCGTCTTTCTGAATGTAGATCTTGAATTTTAACTTTCACTTAATTGCACACAAATACTGTAGCAAATAGAGCTAATTATAAAATATAAGACTTGGACCAAATAGTAAATAAAACTATTAAAATACTGAGTACAATCAATACTCAATCAGAAGTTTGATAAAGAAAACTAAGAATGGCAATTCTATAATCTAAACGATATAGAAAAGTAGTAAAATGTATGGGAATGGTATTTCTGTCATAGAATATAGAATCTGTGAATAGATTATAGAACTGTCATTCCCATACATTTTCCTACTTCACTCTATTGTTTCATATAAAGAATTGCAACTTGGCAGTGTGTGTGCTAAAGTTTTTTCTAAAGTGACTCAATTTTTTTTATTTAGTTTTAAGCATGGGATTTGCATCATGTTTGATATTAATATAATAATAGTTAAAAAAAACTAAAAAAACACGCTTTTTATAAAAAACCGAACTAAAAAAATAGAAAATAAAATTTTATAAATTTAAATTAAGAATAGGGTTGAAAATTTCAATAAATATAAATTAATAATAGTGTAAATAAATAAATATATGTATTTTATTTTTAAAAAGCATGGGGTGCATGGGTCAATAAGTAGATATTATATATTTTGTAGATACATTTTGTATTGACAGACATGAGTAGAGTGATTAGCATTTTGATAATATCTTAGAAAGCACCCCACGCTTTTTTAAAAATAAAATACATATATTTATTTATTTACACTATTATTAATTTATATTTATTGAAATTTTCAACCCTATTCTTAATTTAAATTTATAAAATTTTATTTTCTATTTTTTTAGTTCGGTTTTTTATAAAAAGCGTGTTTTTTTAGTTTTTTTTAACTATTATTTATTTTTCGCTTTTTAGTTCGATTTGCTAACTATTAACCATCCTTAATATGTACAAATGTGTTGGTGTTATCCGATTTTGGCCGTCTGCTCAAGCAAATTAAAAATAAAATTGATGCATAACAAAAAATATTGAGCAAAAAGATTTGTAGCCGCGTGGTTTCGATCCTCAGACCTCATAAAATAAAATTGATGTGTAACAAAAAATATTGAGCATAAAGATTTCTAGCGCGTGGTTTCGATCCAGGGACCTCTGGGTTATGAGCCCAGCACGCTTCCACTGCGCCACTCTGTTCTCTGACTCGAATGACGAAACTACCATTTGTAAGTTAAACGGTATAAAAGTTAAAGAAACTTTATAGAAAAAGCGTGTTAAAAAAATTAATAGTTAAAAAAACTAAAAAACACGATTTGTTTAGTGTATTGTCATCGGTCCTCGATATATCTACAAAGTTTGAAAGAAATCTGACCGTTTAAAGTGGGTCAAAAACGCGCTCAAAGGAGTCGGTTACATACAAACATACAAACATACAAACATACAAACATACAGGTGAAACTAATAAAAGCGTGTTAAAAATAAAGATTCTTCAATTGATAACATTTTATTTACCCTGTTGAGTGTTGATTGATGGATTTAAGAACAAATACATTTTATGTACCCTGAGATGGTTTTAAGAACAAGTTCAACTTATTTTGCAATGGTTGTGGGGTTTGCTTTGTTTTTTCCTCTTTTAATTTTACTGATGCCAATACAGCTTTTTGGCAAAGGCCGGCAAACTTGTCTTTTTTCCTTTTATTGTTTTTGATCACTTTTGTGGGTACTTTAATTGCACTAGAGATTGTATTCTTTTCGTTTTTTAATGAGAAGACATCAAAAGCATTTGTGTAAAGATTTACCACATTATTTTTGGCTGGCTTTATACTGGTAACTTTTTGTTTTGCTTTTTGCTTGTTTGGAGCTTTTTTCGGTTCTTGTTTTTGATTATTTGCTATTGTTACAATGTGTTCTTTTGGAGTTGCTGTTTTATATAGTTTTTCTGGCTTTACTAAGGCAGTTTTAGTGCTTTTCCCACAGAAAGTGCACACTTGTACCTGTAAAATAAATATATATGTATTACTTATTATTACTTATTACTTATTCTTCTAATAATACCTAGCTAGGGCTATGGCAATAGTGGCAATGAACTCTTATTGGGAGCCTTAACTGGATTGTCCTGGCTTTCGTCTTGCTCTGCCATCTAAAAGAAGAGTAAGACAAAAGCCAACACTGTTCAGTTTAGGCTTGAGCTAATTGCTATTAATACAGGCCCAGGAATTCTCAGAAATTAATAACTCACCATTTCATTCTGTTTTAAACAACTTTGCTCCTTAGACTTAATTTTTTGGCGAGATCTTTTACTAAGTTTTAAAGGATGCACCTGAAAATTAATAAAAAACTTTAATAACACAAATAATGTGATGAAATGAAAACAGCTGTCTCTTATCTTGTCGAACTTAAATAATTTTGATAAAATATTGCAAGGTATACATAGTTACTGTAGATAGTGTGTGCTATCAGAATGGATATAGAATGCTGGGTCACTGAGAAATTTGGCACTATCATACTACACCAACAGATTTTAGAGTATATTTTTCCTTACTTTTACATCTGAATCTCTTGTCCAGTCTGAGTAGCAATGTGAACACCTCGCTGTTGACGAGAAATACTTCGGTGGAAGTCCGTAGCCTTTTAAAACCTCGTGGCACCGCATCCTGTTGAGATATGTTAAAAATATGTTTTAAAAAAACTTTGTCTATAATGCAGACAGTGAAATTTAATTTAGCACAAAATAAAAATATATAAGATGAATATGTTGGCTATCAATAAATTTTCAGTGGTTAATTACTTAGGACTATGAATTTACTAATAAGATGTAGTAAAAATAGCTATGGTAAGTAGGTAAATAAAAAAATACTAACAAGTAATAGCTTTTCAACACCTTATGTGTATTGTTCTTTGGAGGTAAATTAAAAGCTATGTTACATAAAAATCCAACTCGTTCTTCAGTCATTTCAAACTAAAAGTTAATTTACAAGTTTTTAGGCATTAATTTTTCAATAGTTAGTACGTAATAACTTTTAAAAAGTTTGGATTTTGAGGTTATTTATGTTGTTGGCCGTTGTTGCCAGGGTTGCCACCTTGGATTTTTTTAAAGCGCCAGAGTAAAAGTAAAATACCGCCAGATTTAAGAAATTTGGATTGAAAAAAAAACACCAGATTCCGCTAAATTATTGCATTTAAATCTCAGAAAAGAAACCCAAGTTTAAATGAAAAACAAACTATTAGATGTATAATTATGAGATGCATAAAAATAGTAGTATCCGGCGGTCGTTCTTTTTATGTAAACAGATTTACGTATGAGGCGTTTTTATTTTTAAAAAAAAGTTCGTGGTATTTTCACAGGTGGTGTGGAAGCACTTAAATCTGACCTGTCAAATCGATTTTGGTATGGAAGTAGGATGATTTTTCATCCAAGGTTATACCATATTGTTTCCCCAGTCATAAGGGAAAAAATATGACCATATAATTAGAAAGACTTTGTACACAAACTTTTATGGTAAAATTGACGTATTATCAATGTTTGTTTTCAAAAAAAATATATATATAATTATTATATGATTCGTATTTATTGCCCACTGATCTTAAAATTTGGAAATCTGGTAGATAATTGCCATACATTTTATTGAAAATAATTAATAATATACTGGTAAACCATGTTTTGTACTTCAATTAAGTCAATTTGACATTGACATTTCGATTCAGATTAATCCAGGCTCTCTATCATAATTTTTGGAACTACTTTTTCTTCTTTTTTTAAAAACGCCTCATTGCAAAAATTTGTTTATTATTACCAGAGTGCAATAATGAGTTTTCACTAAGTTACAATTTACCAAAACGTAAATATTATATTTGGTATAACTTGTCAACATTTTTAGTATTTTATATGCAACACGAACCAAATTCGGGACATAAAATGACAGATAAAAAGAAAACGATAACTTATGACAGTGCCTAGGGATTCCCCGGTCATAGAGTAGGAAGAAAATTATGAAATTCCGGAATGATAGGGTATTTCCCTCTCAAAAATGTGTCACCAAATTCTGTATTGAAAAAGCGCTAAAAACCACTAAAAACAAAAACCGCTAAATGATGAAAATATACAACAAAAAAACCACCAAGGTGGCAGCACTGGTTGTTGCCACTAGAAAAGAGCAAGAAAAGACAAAGAAGCCGAGATTGCCAGGTGTAGCTTTTTAACTTATACTTGCTTAGCGAGGCATTTAAAAAAAAAGTTTAGTTTATAGAACGAGATGGTGACGAGTCGATATGGTTGAACTGGCTGTGTGTAACATACACAGTCAGTTCAATCAATCCACTTGTCATTTCTATCATATCTAAATCTGTTCATCATATATTTCAAAAAAATATCTAATTATCAATTTGACATTTACAAAAAAATAGTAATTCAAATACCAAACATGTGTTGCCTGTATATTAATTCATTATTTGCAATAAACTGGAGCTCAAAAGTAACACTTTATTGAAACTGTTCATTTCAAAAGACAAAATGTAACGATTTGGTTAGAATCTGTGGTTGCTTTCGCGTAAAAATCCCGCCAAAATGTCAGACTAAAAT
Source organism: Alcis repandata (assembly GCA_949125135.1). Lineage (NCBI taxonomy): Eukaryota > Metazoa > Arthropoda > Insecta > Lepidoptera > Geometridae > Alcis > Alcis repandata. The sequence goes on along the minus strand of OX421246.1, from coordinate 4,874,010 downwards.
GTCAAATTTCAAAATAATAATGCGTGTTGTTGTTGTTTCTTCGTGAATATTTTGAAATTATAAAATAAAATTAAGTAAATTAACTAGTTTAAGTGCATAAAATACTTCACAAACCGTTTATCTGTGGTACCTATACTACTTAATTGAGAACCTAAATCATGGATGTGGCTGATACCTACGCTACACAAAGCCAAGTAAAGGATGAAGTCGGTGTTCGGTGCCAGAAACTGTTCCAAGATTTCTTAGAAGAGTAAGTACTAATATATTACGCTTAATTTTAACACTGTGCCAACGATTTAAATTTACTGTAGTTTAAAAGCTATTGTAACTATTTTATATGACAGCTAACAAAACTAACCTCACATTGCAGATTCAAAGAAGACAATGAAATCAAATATGAAAAGCCAGCTAAAGAGCTGCTAAAACCCGAGTTAAGCACGCTCGAAGTCAGTTTCGATGACGTCGAAAAGTACAACCAAAACCTGGCCACTACAATCATTGAAGAATACTATCGAATATACCAGTTTCTCAATCAAGCCATATTTAACTACCTCTTGAGCTTAGCCGATAGTGGCATAAAAAAAGATCTGCAGAACAAAGAATGCTATATATCATTTGTGGATGTACCAACACGGCATAAAGTTCGAGAGCTGACAACGGCAAAGATTGGAACGCTGATCAGAATCTCAGGACAGATTGTGAGGACACATCCGGTGCACCCCGAGCTGGTTTTGGGGACTTTTGTGTGTCTCGACTGTCAGACAGTCATCAAGAATGTTGAGCAACAGTTTAAGGTAACTCTCAATCTTATAACTAAGGGCTAGATTATATGCAACATAAAAAGCTTGAATTATGCATGAAAAATTAGTAAAATATGCAAGAAAATTGGCATTATGCATGAAATTTAATTTCAGTATAAGCATACAGAGAGAATTTTTTTTATTTAACATATTTTAACATTTCACACTACAGTTTATCAGGTATTATAGTGTTCAAAAACACTAGCAAAAGTGGTCAGAAGTTAGTTTTCATTCAGCATTTTACAATGGTGCTGCAGCTGTCAGAACATTTCTTAACCCGGCGAGGCTGTGGTGGCAAAATGTAACATTGACTATGTGGTGGGGTTTGACATACCCACTTATTAAATCGGCCATAAATATCATAATATTGATAAATTGAGTTCTAATCTTATGTTTTGTGATATTAATATAAACAATAAACAGCTTTTAATGAAAAAACTTTAATATTTTAATAATTTTTTTATTATTATTTAGGAAAATAAAAGAAACTGAGTTTTTTTGAAACAAAAATAGGCATTATCTTCATAAACCTCTAAAATAAACAAAAACAAAATTTTACTTTAAACAACAACTACAAAATTAAGGAAAAAACATCAGTCTTTGAATTAGAAATACAAAACTATCATAATACTTTGGAACAGCTTAGGAACTAGGGTCATCATCACAACAATTTTTGCAGGAAAATATTGCATGAGATTCGGGTTCGGAGCTTGACTCGTCCGAACATTCTTGGAAAACATCCTCTATCATGGACTCAAGACGCCTTTGGTCTCTTTCGAAACTCATTTTCGTTCAAAAACTAAAACAAAAAACAAATAATAAGCTAATAAACCAAAAAAACAACTTTCAATTTTACCAAAATAACCACACACCAACTATGTGGCGGGGTATTACGTACCCGACAGGAGTATACGCACGTATATCTCAAGCGCCTGGTACCGCAACACTGCGTCACTGCGATCACGCGACTATCCCCTCCCGCAGCTCCTTAGCTCCAGCTATGCGGCGAGACAAACCGTTACAGCAAAAATTTAAAACAAAACGATCGAGAACTTTCTGGTTTTTGGTTTCAACCTAAGAGTGGAATATGTTGCATAGGGTTGTAAGTTTTTCGTCATCATTATTAACTAAGATTCACCCACTACTTTGAACACTTTAAAATAAATAAGACTTGTGTATTAAAAAAGGGGAAATGTTTTTCAGTCTTCTGCCAATCTTATCCAATGCCTCCTAAAGTAGTTCAGTATGTGTAAGTCTATACAATATAATTATATATGTATGTGTATTTCAGTATACCATTCCTACAATATGCCGTAACCCAGTCTGTGCGAACCGGCGTCGATTCATGCTGGACGCAGACAAGTCCATATTCGTGGACTTCCAGAAGATCCGCATACAAGAGACACAGGCGGAACTGCCGAGAGGTTGCATCCCGAGGTCACTGGAGGTCATTTTGAGGGCTGAAGCTGTGGAGTCTGTTCAGGTTAGATAAAAAAAATATTTAATTCTAGTGAGTAAACACAACAGAACACAGGCAAGCAAATCGCTTTCCTGTTGTGAAACATCACGTCTGTGCCACCCAGAATTGTGTACTCTTAAATCAAAACTCCATGCTGCACAGCACTGTGCTAGTCACCCTGAGATATAAGATGTTTTATTTTGTTGTTTGCTCTGAAATTTCGCTGGAGACATTGCCTTTCAAACAAAACACGTGATAATAACTATTTGTGGTAATAATAAAATAGACAGTCAGATCAGCTGAATTTATTTTTGGAAATTATTGTTAATTTTCATCCATCACCACAGTTGAAGTAATATAGCTGGTGTTGCAGCCACATCTACTGCAGTTAAATAATACAAATCTATGTTATACATAAATAAAATTACCATGTCTATTTAACTACTACAAACTTAAACCAGGTTAACCACTCGGCCTATACAAACTCGCTACCTTTTTATTGCCAGCTCCTTTAATTTTACTATCTGAACAGGCTGGTGACCGTTACGATTTCACCGGCACCCTCATAGTGGTGCCAGATGTGGGCTCTCTCTCGCTGCCGGGTGCTAAGGCAGAACTCACCACCAGGACGAAGCTCAATAACGAAGGGCAGATGGAAGGCATCAAGGGGTTAAAGGCTTTGGGAGTCCGAGAGCTGCATTATAAGTAAGTTGAAGTGTCGCTTTTTCGTATTAATTGACATATCAAGATTAAGCTGTGTTACAACCTCAAGTTTTTAATTTAATATAATTTTAATAATTTAATTCTGACATCTATTGTAATTGTTGTTTTTTTTTATTATGTTCTTAATTTTATCAATGTACTTATTCCTATTAATTTATTCTTTGACATTCCTTTATTTTATTGTATTATATTTTTCAATTGTTTTGTTTTTTTTTTTTTTTATTGTTGTTGTAATATTAATTGGTATTCTGTTTTGGACATATTTGTTTTTAATATTTTATTTTTGTGTGACTTATCATACGCCTTGGCACTGCTGTTAGTGTGATAAGTAGTTGTAAATAAATAAATAAATAAATAATAAGTCAGATTATTCTGACCTCCAAAAAACGTGTCTAAGTTTCAAGAGAAACAGTGAAATTAAAGGGCGAATGGGAGAAAACAACTTATATCTCAGGGTGACGAGCGCAGTGCTGTGCCGCGCAGGGTCTTGAATTCTGCGAGTTCAAATTCTGGGTGGCGCAGACCTGTTATGGGCAAACGTGACGTTTAACATCAGGCGAGAGATTTGCTCGTCTCGTCGATCAATTACATAGAAAAAAGAGATTATTTCAAACTAGCTGTGCCCCGCGGTTCCAGGATAAAAATTACCCTATGTGTTAATCCAGACCATGAACAACCTTCATTCCAAATTTTATGTAAATCAGTTCAGCCGTTTTTACGTGAAAGTAACAAACATACATACATTCTTACAAGCTTTTGCGCTTATAATATTTAGTAAGATATGTCAGAGACAGCTGACGTCACAAAATTTTGCAAGGGCCACACCATCTCCAGACCAACACTGCACACCACATCCTAAACAACAAAGCGGTTTATAAATGAAACAGATTGCCAGAAGATATCATATACAGGGTTTTACAGAAAGGGTATGCTAAGCCGAAAAAGGTTCATAGTACTCATAAATATTTATGAACAATACAAAAGGAACAACCCAGAATTCGCGAAAAAAAACCCAGCTGCTCCATATGTTATATATGATATTCCATATCATAGTGTAGAAGCTGAATTTTCATAACCCTGTAGTATAATTTTAAACCCAAATCCTACATGGTCTTGTTTTCCAGGACAGCGTTCCTAGCATGCAGCGTGCAGGCCATATCCCGGCGGTTCGGCACCGCTGACCTGGCCATGGATGACCTCACCACCGAGGATATGAGGAAGCAGATGACGGACAAGGAGTGGGATAAGGTAGGATGGCATTACAACTAAGTGACTGTAACAACATTTTAGCTGACCATTTTTTGGGATTATTCCCATCCGTTCCCCAGTTTTGTACCCTTATGGATAGATCAGACAAAAATGTTTGATACAGGGAGACAGATCGAACTTTTTTGTTTGATCCATTCCCATGACAAGTAAAAAAGTAAAAGGATATAAGTTAACTAGCTGCGCCCCGCGGTTTCACCCGCATTTTCACGGATAAAAAGTAGCCTATGTGTTAATCCAGACCATAAACAACCTTCATTTCAAATTTCATGTAAATCCGTTCAGCCGTTATAGCGTGAAAGAGCAACAAACATACTAACAAACTTTCGCGTTTATAATATTAGTAGGATTGAAAAACAATAAAAGCGAAATGTGCATATTATAACTTTTTTGACGTGATAACGTCTTATAATTCGATTGAGCCGGGTGCAAGTACGAAAAAAGTGTGACGTATGTGCCGTTACCTCGATGAGGCGTTACCTCGCTCTGAGTGAAATTGTGATTTCCTATATTCTATTATATTTTCCTATTTGTCAATTACTTTTGTACCTTACTTAAATAAAATAAAATTAAATTAAAATTTTCTTTTGAAAAATGAAACCATTCTATCAGTATTTTCGTAGGACGTTGTCACGTTCAACTATCGTCAGTAAACCGACTTTACAGACAATCGATTTTTTTTATTGTTGGTTTTTATATTTAAACTAACATGTTTACAGGTGTATGAAATGTCTCGAGACCGCAACCTGTACAACAACCTGATCGCCAGCCTGTTCCCGTCCATCCACGGCAACAACGAGGTGAAGAGAGGCATCCTGCTGATGCTGTTCGGAGGAGTCGCTAAAACTACTATGGAAGGTTTGAAAATATTTTGATTATTTATAAATAATAAAAATTATAGGTTGTACTATTTTATCCTCAGGTACAACCTTCTGAAGCGACAGGCGACCCGAGCACCGCCAAGTTTTAAACAAAGCAAATCTTAATATATATAAATCTCGTGTCACAATGTTTGTCCTCAATGGACTCCTAAACCACTTAACCGATTATAATAAAATTCGCACACCATGTGCAGTTCGATCCAACTTGAGAGATAGGATAGTTTAAATCTCAAATTATAGTCGCAATTTTAATTTATTGCAAATTATATATATACTGATAATTTTTACTATAAATTGACAAGTTAGCATCAACATACTACGGTTGCTATAGTTACGCAATATTTGACATAGAATTGACGCAATGGCTTTTGACAGGACAACGTCTGTCGAGTCAGCTAGTATATATATTTTTTTTTTATGTGATTAAGTGACGAAACGAGCAAACCGCTCGCCTGATGTTAAACGTCACGTTTGCCCATAACAGGTCTGCACCACCCAGAATTTTGAACTCGCAGAATTCAAAACCCTGCGCGGCACAGCACTGCGCTCGTCACCCTGAGATATAAGTTGATTAAACTCCCATTTGCCCTGTAATTTCACTGGAAACAATGCCCTTCCAACCGAAACACAGTAATGTTTGCACATTACTGCTTGGCGGTGGAATATCTGGCAAAGGTGTGGTACTTCCCCAGGCGGGCTCTGCAAAAGAGCCCTACCACTACAAGAAGAAGAATTGGTAGTAATATGTATCGTATCATACACACGTTTATTTTGTAGTTAATATTGTGTGTCCGTGTCTAGCTATGTTTGATGAAAATTGGTTCTGCCGTTTCAAAGTTGGGGGTTTTTTAAATTAAAATTCTTTGTTTTTCGTTCTTAGGCACAACCCTCCGCGGCGACATAAACGTGTGCATAGTAGGGGACCCGAGCACCGCCAAGTCCCAGCTGCTGAAGCAAGTGAGCGAGATCACGCCGCGCGCCGTCTACACGAGCGGGAAGGCCTCCTCGGCGGCCGGACTCACCGCCGCCGTCGTTAAGGTATGACCTCCTCGGCGGCCGGACTCACCGCCGCCGTCGTTAAGGTATGACCTCCTCGGCGGCCGGACTCACCGCCGCCGTCGTTAAGGTATGACCTCCTCGGCGGCCGGACTCACCGCCGCCGTCGTTAAGGTATGACCTCCTCGGCGGCCGGACTCACCGCCGCCGTCGTTAAGGTATGACCTCCTCGGCGGCCGGACTCACCGCCGCCGTCGTTAAGGTATGACCTCCTCGGCGGCCGGACTCACCGCCGCCGTCGTTAAGGTATGACCTCCTCGGCGGCCGGACTCGCCGCCGCCGTCGTTAAGGTATGACCTCCTCGGCGGCCGGACTCACCGCCGCCGTCGTTAAGGTATGACCTCCTCGGCGGCCGGACTCACCGCCGCCGTCGTTAAGGTATGACCCAATATGGTATAATACCCTCAACTTCAACTGTAACCATTTTTTCCTGGCAGTGTTGCTGCAATTCTGCCAATGGCCTGGGTATTCGGGTTGGTCGGTCTGGTAATCTAAGTGTATTTAAGGTCAGAGTAGGTATCTTCTAAATCTGCGTGCTTTATTTAACTTTGACCACAAAGTCGCTTAAAATTAGGCGAGTTGGTGGTCAAACGCGGATAAATTAAAAATTAAGCTGTCATAAATTGTTGTTGTCATTGTGTATTCGCCTTAATAGAAACAACAAAAAAAGTGTTGTTGGACGCATTCTTAGAAAAAAATTAAGTTAGATATAAAATTAGCCTGAGGCACAGCCTGAGGCTAGATTGTAATTTCATTAAGAAATGCTCCTTAAGCGTTTCTAAAAAAAATATGTCTTAAATAAATCCCTTCAACCGCTAAGACAACTGAGATTCACAACCAGTTGTCTAAAAATAATCCTACATTACCGAAGATGTTCACATTTTCACTATTTTTGTCCTAGGATGAAGAGTCATTCGACTTCGTAATCGAGGCGGGAGCGCTGATGTTGGCTGATAACGGAGTGTGCTGCATCGACGAGTTCGATAAGATGGACCCCGCCGACCAGGTCGCCATACACGAGGCCATGGAACAGCAGACCATATCCATCGCTAAGGTAACACAAATCACAAACTTACTAACTTGTACTGTCTATAATCTATTAAAACTAACGTATTTAAACATAATCTTTCTCCTCCTAATATATAAGATATATATAAAAATGAATCGCTGTTCGTTTGTCTCGCTAAAACTCTAGAACGGCTGGACCGATTGAACATTTTTTTTGTGTTCGCTCTAATACAGTATTAAAACAGCTGTTCCATAGAAAATTGTCAATGGCTGTCAACAAATGTATGGAACAGCTGATTTTAATTCGCGAAATCCGGGTTGGTCCCATAGTAAAAGTTTGATCATGATAGATAGATAGATAGATAAACTCTTTATTGTTCACACCATAAATTACAAACAGAAGGATTAAAGCACCTAAAACTAGTGCAACAACTGGCGGCCTTATCGCTAAGAGCGATCTCTTCCAGGCAACCTTATGTGTATTATCGATTCCCGGTCGGGCAGATGTTTGAATGATGAATTTAAATATCTGTTCTGGGTCTGGGTGTTAGTTGTCCTTGTCTTTGTGTATGTTCCATGGCATCCCCGACACAGGAATTTATCCTAGTGGGGAGCTATGAGTGTGAAACGTTATTTATTTATTTTTATGAGCCCTTTTCGGCTTAGCATACGCTTTCTGTATAACCCTGTATAATCCAGTTCCTACTTATCTTATAGTAACTCTGAATGTGTTCGCAGGCGGGAGTTCGCGCGACGTTAAACGCACGCACGTCGATCCTGGCGGCCGCCAACCCGGCCGGCGGCAGATACGACCGCGCCAAGAGTCTGCAGCAAAATGTAGCTCTATCTGCGCCTATTATGTGAGTACTCCGCGCGACGATCAACTATTATTTGCATACTATGAGACCAACCGGGAAATCGCGAAAGAAAACCAGCTGTTCCATACATTTTGTCGAGTGTCATTGACATTTTTCTAGGGAACTTTTGATTTATTTCGCATAAACTCTGGGGCGGTTCCAAAGTAAAACTTGTTGATGATGATGAGTACTATGAGACTTTTTTGGCTTAGCATACCCTTTACTTATAACCCTGTAGTATAGGCCGCCTAAAAGCCTGGCATTTTCTCGTAAGACAAACAACTAGAGGCCTTACAAATCAACAGTTCTATTTACATTTATTGTATTTTCCAGGTCCCGTTTCGACCTATTCTTCATCCTCATAGACGAAAGCAGTGAGATGGTAGACTATGCCATTGCGAGGAAGATAGTAGACCTGCACTGTAATAAGGAGGAGACGTACGACTGCGTGTATTCGAGGGAAGACTTGTTAAGATATATTGCGTTTTCGAGGAGTTTCAAACCTATTATTACAGAGGTGAGTGTTGTTATTCATTTAGTTGATGGTAGGTGAGCGGCATAAGCTGGATCAGTCTGGAACAAAATACTTATAATAGTGTTATATTATTATATGTACTTTAATAGATACCTAAGAGTATACTAGAGAGTGTAGAGTGTATTTTTTGTGTAGAGAGTGTACTAATTTTAAATTATATCTTTTTTTGTTCCAACAAAATTCGACATTTGTTTTCTAAAAACTAATAAGTATAGGCGATCATAGTCTGTCCAGTTCAACTAAATTTAATTTATTTATCTCACTGTTTTATAACTTAAAAAGTATAATGTTAAAATTAAATGAAGATCTTCTAAGAATCAAAATCACCACTTAGAATTAGAATCAGCATCGACGGGAGATTCTCTGAGTTTGTTTGAGGTGTTCCTAGGAGGCAGGAGTTGAGTTTTTTTGTGGTGTTCTTAGGAGTCAGGAGTTGAGTTTGTTTGTGGTGTTCTTAGGAGTCAGGAGTTGAGTTTGTTTGTGGTGTCCTAGGAGGCAGGAGTTGAGTTTGTTTGTGGTGTTCCTAGGAGACAGGAGTTGAGTTTGTTTGTGGTGTCCTAGGAGCCAGGAGTTGAGTTTGTTTGTGGTGTCCTAGGAGGCAGGAATTGAGTTTGTTTGTGGTGTTCCTAGGAGACAGGAGTTGAGTTTGTTTGTGGTGTCCTAGGAGGCAGGAGTTGAGTTTGTTTGTGGTGTCCTAGGAGGCAGGAGTTGAGTTTGTTTGTGGTGTTCCTAGGAGACAGGAGTTGAGTTTGTTTGTGGTGTTCCTAGAAGACAGTATTTAAGTTTGTTTGTCTTGTCCTCAGGAAGCGGGCGAGCTCTTGGTGGAGTACTACTCGGTCCTGCGGTCGCGCGACGGCGGCGCGGGCGCGTGGCGCATCACGGTGCGGCAACTGGAGTCCATGGTGCGGCTCGCGGAGGCGCTCGCCAAGATGCACTGCAGCGGGAGTGTGGCGCCCACGCACGTCAGCGAGGCATACAGGTAGTACTGTACTAGTGGAGACGAGATGCAGATGGGGAGGACTGCAGTAGTAGTGAAGGCGAGATGTGGAGATGTAGTGCGGCAGCTGGAGTCCATGAAATCATGTTCGTTTAGCTCTGAATCTGCCGCCCTAGGCTCCAGCCTACTCAGCCTGCTGGCAAATTCGCCAATAGGCACGTCGAGTATTAAACATTTCTTTAGAAAAATGAGCGCGTTGGTTCATAAAGGTTCGCCATCCCTGTGGGAAACCCGATGGAGGTTTTAAGACAATTATTGTTTTAAAAATATACTGTAATAAATAAATAAATTAAAAGGAAATAGGATCAGCTAGTTCAAGCTTGTTGCTTGTTCCAGGTTGCTAAACAAGTCCATCATCCGCGTGGAGCAGCCCGACATCCACCTGGACGAGGACGACCCCCAGTACGAGCCCAGCATGGACGTCGACCAGGATATGCCTAACGGGACTGCGGGTAAACATGGCCTTTATCAACTAGCTGCTTCCCGCGATTTCACCTGCTATCCTCTATTTAGTTATTAGTTTTAGCCTATTCTGTCCTGTCCGGCTATGGCTACGTGTTTCGACAGCGTGGATCAATCATTCGGATGTGAACTTTTTTTTCATTTGGTTTGATTGCAGAGTCGGACCAGGACTTTTAAATTCCAGGACCACATTGGCCTACTGCTAGCCAAAGGCCTCTCCTAAATAACGGCACAAGACACGATCTTACACATCTACTTGTAACCAGCCTCCTTACGGAAGTCGCCGCTCCACCTTTCCTCGAGCGGCCTACTCTACTACATTATTCGAAAATTAAGAGTGTTGCTCTTTTCGGTGGAGTAATTAAGAAGCTTGGCGGTCCTCTGCTATTGCTTTTACCTCCCTGTACATGACATTTGCCTTCTCTTTAATCTGGTCTAAGAATGTTCTCATTTTTCCTTTAACCTATATTAATTATCTTAGAATATTTAATATTAAGTAAATTTATATATTTTCAGAAACCCCAGTGAACGGCGACGCGGCTCCTAAGAAAAAGCTAACGCTATCGTTTGAGGAGTATAAATCTCTGAGCGACATGCTCGTCGTTTTTATGCGGAAAGAGGAACAAGAGGCCGAGACTAAAGGTAATTCACTTCATACAAAACTCTTTCAATCACTCCATATTAAACATTCAAACCACAACATACAAAACAATAATTGCAATCTATTAGACAAAGACACCAATATTTTTAGAAAAATTTGTTCTGTCAATTAAACCCTTCAAACTTGTGTCCATTATACACTATTTTTAACCGACTTCAAAAAAGGAGGAGGTTATCAATTCGACTGTATGTTTTTTTTTTTTTTTATGTTTGTTAGTGTTACCTCATAACTTTTGACTGGGTGAATTGATTTTGATGATTCTTTCTTTAATAGAAAGCTGACGCTTCCCATTTGGTCCCATTTCAATTTAGTCCAGTAAAGTTCTGATAATGGTATCCATGAGAAAACCATATAAGTCTTAAAGCATTAAGTACGTGCGCGAGAAATAGATGAATAACTCAATAGTCGGTCTCTTCAAGTCGGTTTTTGTTTTTTAAAAATAATGTTCTTATTGAATTTCAAGGCATTTAAATTGCATTAAAAAAAATATTTTTCATATTTTTTTCATCAGAATTCAGGGCGTTCTCGTGCTCAAGAAATTAGGTTTGATTTTACTATGTGCTTTTATTCACATCAAATGATTGTCCAATGCCCAGGTTCGGAGAGCTCTGGCATGCGCAAGAGTGCAGTAGTGAGCTGGTATCTAGAACAGCTGGTATCTCAAGGAACCATAGAGAATGAGGACGAACTACTCGACCGGAAGACGCTGGTTGAGAAGGTCATAGACAGGCTTATGTACCATGTAAGTATAAACTTATCGAAAAAGTATTTTCAACATTTGCCTGACTGTCGAAGCAAAAGAAAGGGTTGTGTTTTTTCCATTTTATAAGAAACCCCAAAAAGTTTAATAAAATTAAATTCTACCCTCAAGTTAATAAGTGTTTTGAACTTAAATTTCTAGGAAACTACATTTTTTTTTAAATATTAGCACTTATAAGGGTTCCACACTCAAAGGTTAAAACGGGACCCGATTACTAAGGCTTCAAAGTCCGTCTGTCTGTCTGTGTCCAGTCGACTCGCACTTGGCCGGTTTTTTTGTAAATAATGTGATGCTATATTATAACTAAGGCCAAAGAAATTCTATCTGACCAAGACTAATCCTAACTTATACTAATAATAATGATTTCTTTACAGGACCAAGTAATAATTCCGCTGTCCACGACCGGTCTTCGAGCGTCACAGAAATCCACAGAACAAGAAGCAGAAGATGACCCTCTACTAGTGGTCCATCCAAATTATGTCGTCGATACGTAGATAAATGCGTTTTGTACCTGTTACAAGCTTAAGTCTAAGTTTTAGGTTATAAGTTTATTTTTTAATTCTAAACGATCTATTTTTAGATCTGCGTAAGTTGTAGAATGTAAGCTCAGTTTTGCATAATTAAACGTTTTTTAAATCGGATCTAAGTATTATTTTTTGTTTATGTTAGTACCAGTTGCGCTCCGCAGTTTCACCTTTTGGACATACGAACCCACTCCCAGTGGGTAACATCCTGTAGTCATGAGTTGACGACCTCACTACACAACACAGTTACACTTTTTTTGCTGTTGACCCGACTCAACAGAAAAAAAAGTGTAGTGAAAGTCTGTAGTATATCCTAATATATTGATTGTGTAGTAGTCTACTCTACACAATCAATATATGGTAATCTCCGTAGCAAATATAAATATAATACTTGTATTCCTCAAATTAATAATACTATGTACTACAAAAGTTCCTTTATCTACACTAATGTTATAACATTCTACTTATGTTTCCAATACTTGTGTTATAATGACTACTGTTATAGCACAGACAACATTTAAGCAATTTCACACGGTGTTATAATATCCACATCGATGTCGTAATGAGTCATTATAACATCGCGCTCTCGCTCCTGATTGGCCGCCCTGCGCGCATGCGCGCTCGCTCCGCCGCCCTGCGCGCGCATGCGCGCTCGCTCCTGATTGCGCGCCAAGTTCACTGTGACAATACACGTTTTTATTAGTGAAGATAAACGTATTTTATCAAGTATTGGAAACATAAGTAGAATGTAACAGCATTAGTGTAGATAAAGTAGTGTATGCAACTGCATATAACACAGGTATTAAAACACTCGTTACTATTATGAAACTCGCTCCGCTCGTTTCATAAACACACTCGTGTTTTAATACCCTTCATTATAAATGACAGTTGCATAAACTACTAATATCAGTGCCATTCGAATTTACAATCACCTGCCATCACATCTAAAATGTTTGAGTGGTAATTTATTCAAAAGAAGTTTAAAAGAGTGGTTAATGTCTAAAGTCCATTATAGTCTCAGCGAGTTCTTTGATAATGTCTGAACTCTAGTAGATTTATTTACAATAAAATTAAAGGAAATAATATTGTACATCCGAAATGGATATAAACTGTTGCAACAAATTTTAATTTTAAGACCTTTATACACACAGTTTTACGCAATAAAATTTATTCTTATTCTTACTAGATACATACTACATGAAAATCTGAGTAAAAACATTGCGAAGATGACATGCTTATTGCAAAATTCGTCAGGGGTGCCCTTGACGGGCGTAAATGGCGTACACTTTTCTATATTCTCTCTCGTCTACATTTTTAATACTCGCTACGTCTTTTACGTAAGAAGATATGCTAGGGCCATAGTTTCAAAACAAGAAACAACACCTCAGTAAAAAATCTTTATTCCAATTAAACTTAAAAAGTACCAACAATCAACAGCGCTCAAACACCTTATACAAATCATTCAACGCCGCTATCTGCAGTATAGCTCCATTGCTTACAAAACTAGTCGGCGGGAGAAAGTTTCTTCTAATCGCTGGGAATATCACATATTCTTGCTTCCAATGCTCACTTTTCTCCAACTCTGGGGTAGTGTCAGGGTTGGGCTGTGAGTAAAAAATGGCGGTTTGTCGACTAAAGGTGTCGAAACATTCTTTTTCGGAGTCCCAGTTGACTTCTGTTACCAGTTTTACTAGGTAGATGGGTAGAGCGCCCATGAATGGTGTGTGGCCGTCTGATAATTATAAAAAAGAAAATATTTTAAATTGTTATTTCAGTTACTTTTAGACAACTCATACAAGGTGTAACGGAAAGGTGTAGTAATACTTAAAGGTGTTCTTCTACACATCAAAGTGAACAACTTCTAGAACACAAGTTTGCCAAATTCGAGAAAGAAAATATCGAATCTCCATAAAAATTGATCACATGACTAATTATTTTGTATGGAGAATCGATTTTTTTTCTCGAATTTTGCAAATTTGTGTCACAAAAGTTGTTTACTCTTTGGCAGAAGTATTTGGTACTTAATTCTAAACATGAATTTGAAATATGAGTAAAATCAGTCAAGAAGTTATCGAGATAAAACACTGATTGTCGCAAAAAAGTTAGTAAGAATTGTTATTTCTAATATTATAGAAACTCTAGTTTAAACCCTCACCTAAAAGCAGCGGCAGCGCCAACAGTTCTCCTTCAGCATTCACTTCAAGGGAGAAGTACTCCAAAAGCATCGCTCTTTTAGTGAGCAACAACTCGACCATCTGTTGCGCTATTTCCCTCATGTCTCCTGCAAAATAATTGATTCAGCCGTTACTTCGGGGAAATACATATTTAAAAAGTATTTTACAAATTAATTACTTAGTTTAGTTTACTTTACTTAGTTTACTTCCGTTTTTTTATATTAATATATGTTTAGGCGTTCAAAAGCTACGATGCCACGTACGCATGTTTAGTACACACGTTAAATAGGTATATAACACCACTCTTTATATCGTAGGGGATTACAAATTCTTATTTGTACGATTTAATGACATTGGAAGACTATCCCTTAAGTAATGATGGTGACCTTTAAGCGCACCGCCAGTCATCTAGTAGTGACAGCCAACGAAGCGACTTACGCTAGTCATCAATACTTGACAACTATCAAATTGAAATTAAATCTTCCTACAATGAGAATACAATCTATATTCACTAGACTGTTTGCTTTGTGGCGTGGAGACCACTCACACTTCATCACTTCATTAATATTGTGGCGTTCAAAAGGTTAAGGTTTGTCTTTTATGTGCCAGTGCTGGGCAAAGACCTTCCACATCTCCTTCCACGTACCTATCCCTATTCTCCAGCAAGGTGGGTCCATGGGACTGGAAGCTGCGAAGATCGTTACGCCACCTCGTTCGAGGCCGACCAGGAGGTCATTGACCATCTTTGAGTGACGATCTAATCTATAAGATAAGGATATGACAGGGAAAATGAGGAGCAAAGATTACCTAGTTCAGGACTCCATTCAGACTCCTGAGTCAGGCCCAAAACGAAGAGTTCTTCTAACGGCAGCGGGTTGGACAACTTTATCAGCCCGAAGTTCTGGAAGTCGAACAGCATCGTTTCGTAGAACAATTCTTCCCTGAAAATAAATTATGTTTTAAATTAGCATTATCATAGCAAGTGCCGAACCACTTATTTATTTATTAAAAAGCTTTAATTTTATTTGACGTGTTAGTATGTACCTATGTATATGTATGACTGTATGTATAATATAACTGTGTAAGTCAAATCTTGTATCCGAATTTTGAACCATTATTAACTTTTTTAATTCGATAATAGACTTGCGTTTGACCGCCATCTTGCCTATAGTGAGCAATGTTGTTTTTGCATTTCGTTTGGATCAAGGCAAGTGAAACCAAGTGCATACAAGCAAAGCAAGTACAAGTTTTTTTATCCAACTATAGGCTTGCGTTTGACCGGCATCTCGCCTGATGGTGAGCAATGATGCGGTCTACGATGGAGCACGCTTGCCTAGAAGCAACCGATTCACTTGCGACTTGAAGACACCAGAAGACTTGAAGTGTTCTGTATTTTGTGTACCTACCATGTTCTAACAAATAAATCTGAATCCGAATACGATATCAGCAAAATATACTCACGTCAATCTAGTAGTATCACATAGATACAGCTTCGTTGAATGCTGTATCAGAGACCTGTAGCTATCTATGCATGCTATGAAAATCAAATTCGCCAACACTTCCCTTAGATTCGTATTGCATCTATTTTCAACGTCTAGTCGTAGCTGCTTCACACTTGTCAATTTAGTCTCTATCCTCTCATACTGAAACTTCCTAGTTTTGAACGATTCTTTGGGATCAATAAAGGTCATATTCGCTTGATCTGCGGCGTGTAATTTCCATCTATCTTTTATTTTATTCGTTTCTTCTGGTTCTTGAATTAGCGAATTGTCTATTTCTTCGATTTCCGTTTCGTTTTCATTGGCTTCTCTTACATTATTTTTGTCAATTATATTTTCAGTATCTTGAATGTCTTCATTATTTCTGTCTACCTGATTCTTAGGAACATTGTTATCAAATTCGATGGCTTTTTCACTATTTTGAAAGTCTTCATTATTTCTGTCTTGATTCTTCGGAACATTGTTATGAATTTCGATGGCTTTTTCACTATTTTGCTGATCATTTTGATTGTTATCGTCGATTTCCATTTGTACCGTATGTCTAGTTGATAAGTTTTTGGAGATGTCCGTTTCGTCGGCGTCTGTACGTTTAGGCAGTGCGGGGAAGAATTTGTCTAATTTCTGTGCGTCCGAGTTTACCCGCACCATGTTGTTTGCATATATTTTAGCTGCGTCCGTGGTTTTCTTAACGATTTCCTCGACATTTGATGCTCCGGGTAGTCTCGCCTGAATTTTAGAAAGAGATAGTTGTATATTTTAGAAAGAAATAGAGTTAAGTCAGACATAAAGGTGCAAGGTAAGGTAAGGTGGTCTCATGGTTTGCTCGAAAAGCTGCCAATTTTTTTTTTTTTGCTATCGAGTGACAAGATGAGCAAATCGGGGTGGCCTATTATCTATATCTATACTAATATTATAAAGAGGAAAGGTTTGTATTTTTGTATTTTTGGATGTTTGTCTCGAATAAACTCAAAAACTACTGGACCGATTTCAAAAATTATTTCACCATTAGAATGCTACATTATCGTAACATCTAAAGGCTATATTTATGACCAGAAAAAATTAGGGATCCTTACTAAAACTTCAATAGTGTAACCCAAGGTGTAAAAAAAATATCCATGAAATGTCTTTCATCGCATACGCTGCGGAAACTATTGATTATTATAGAACTAAAAAATGTTCCACAATATTAAAGAACCAAAATGTTTAAAACATGAATGTCCACCCGTGCGAAGCCGGGACGGGCCGCTAGTCTATAATATTTCGATTATGTATTTGCAACATGGCTGGCTGATGTCCGATTGAGCAGAAATTTGGTACATGTGTGTACCTCCGATATAAATTGTTTTTGAATAACAAACACACAAATAAACAAAAAAAAAGCAACAAACAGTCGAATTGAGAACCGTCTCCTTTTTGGAAGTCGGTTAAAAATAAATTAATAAACGTTTCACACTAGGAAATCCTGTGTCGGGGATGCCATAGAACACACACAAAGACAAGGACAACTAACACCCAGACCCAGAACAGATATTTAAATTCATCATTCAAACATCTGCCCGGCCGGGAATCGAACCCGGAACCTCTGGCTTATAAGGCGGCTTATATTACCACTGAGCCAAAGAGGTCGTCAAAATGGGATTTAAACATGTTTGTTTTACCTGTGTGTACATAACTCTAGTAGAGTTGCAGCTGAGAAGTTTAGTTTCTATGCACGACTTGATTTTCTCTATAATTTGTTCCTCATACAAGAACTGGACTTCGTGTTTCGTCGGATGCACATTTACGTCGACGTTTTTGGGATCTGTAAAATTAAAATATATGTTAGACTGGACCAACAAAAAATCGATTCACCCAGTCAAAAGTTATGAGGTAACATAAAAAAAAAAACATGCAGTCGAATTTAGAACCTCCTTCTTTTTTGAAGTCGGTTAAAAAGGACTGGGTCAAAAAAGCATGAAATTAGTGTGAAACAATTTTTGTTTTTTCTCGTTTTTTTGTACGGTTTTTTCTAGTTGTATACTTTATTCTACATTTTCCGGAAAAACAGCACTCATGTGATTAAATCACACCCACAGACCTAGACTTTATGTAATACTCGCTGAGCCCCGCGGTTTCACCCGCGTTCAAAAAAAAAAGTATATATGTGTACAAAGTGTATTCTGTACTCGACTCCGTAAATGCATTTTTTTTTATCTTACCTAATTCAATGCTGAGATATACGAAAGCGTGTGCATTCTTCGGCAAATACGTCGAATAGATTGAATCAACCGCTTTTCTGATAGCTGAAACAAAATAAAAAACGTTAGGAGTCGTATATTAATCACGTGAGGTTTTTAAGAAACTTTTTGATCTCCCGTGATATATGGTGGGGTTATAAATAAACCCCCCCGGCAAAATCACGTGTTTTTTTATGTGCAAATTATTTTATTTTATAAAAATTAATTATACATGTGTTAAATCTAACTACACCCCGCCTCCTCTTGTGATATATTAATGTACGACCCCTTACTTAGCTATCCAAGCCAAGTCGACTATCACAGGCCTTACTAAAAAAGGCTGCTAGGGGGCCGAATATAGCACGCCACTACCTCGCTCGCTATTTCAAAATTTTTTAAGTTACAAAATGAATGAAATCATGGTAAATCGATTTCGGTCAAGTTGCGAATTCCAGGTTGGTCCCATAGTAAAAGTTGTTCATAACGATGAGTACTATAAGTTCTTTTCGGCTTAGCATACCCTTTATAAATAACCCTATAAATGATAGTTACCAAGCGAGTCCACGAGCCGATTGTTTATAAACAGCAGCATGGTTCCCTTCTTATTAGAATAGTTAACATTAGTGATGTAGCCGTGAAGTGAGAGCTTCAACGTGGGCTCTTGTAGTTTTATCTCCATTAGCTCTCGAGCTATTGAATTGCCGTGGATCTGAAACAGTGGAATAAAATAGAATTTAGGGTTATTAGAAAGGGTAAGGGCTTTGCCTGAATGGGTGTTTCCGATAGATAGATAGATAGATCTGGGTGTCTTCAAGTCGCGTGTGAATCGGTTTCTTCTAGGCAAGCATGCTGCATTGTAGAACACATCGTGGCTTACCATCAGGCAAGATTGTGGTCAAATGCAAGCCTATTACTGAATAAAAAAAAAGGGTACGCTAAGCCGAAAGGGGGTCATAGTACTCATCATTATGAACAACTTTTAGAGAACAACCCGGAATTCGCAAAAAAATCAGCTCCATACATTTTGTAGTGTCACTGACATTGAAATTACTATGAGCCTCTTTCGGTATAGTATACCCTTTCCTTATATCTCTGTAGACACATCAGCTTCTGCTGATCATTTATCATCAAATCCTACTAATTTGTGTGTGTTTGTGAGTATGTTTGTTGCTCTTTCACGCAAAAACGGCTGAACGGATTTACATGATTTGAAATAAAGGTTGTTCATGGTCTGGATTAACACATAGGCTACTCTTTATCCGTGAAAATGCGGGTAAAACCGCGGGGCACAGCTCGTAAATAAATAATTCTACTTACAATCCTAACATTCTCGATCACTGATGACTTTATCGGAGTCTTCAAGTCGGTATTTTCCCCAAACTTCTTCAGGGTGAAGCCGACATGGCTGTTATGTATGGCATATCCTCCAACCACTTCTAATATATGCGTGTACTCTTCGTTAGGGCTCCGCAGGGCTCTCTTACGGGCCAGGACGTTGTAGAACAAGTCTTCGACAGTGATTTGGGTGCCGTTGTTGCCTGCGCATGCTTTTATTGGACCTTTTAGGTTGCCGTTTTCGTAGGACACTCTAGAAATAATTATTATGTTTCACACTCAGAGCTTTCCTCTAGGATAACCTGTGGGGATGCCATAGAACACACAAAGACAAGGACAACTAACACCCAGACCCAGAGCAAACATATGCCCGGCCACAGCTTTCATGGTTGGTGTTTTCAAAAGTTCAATGGTTTCAAGGTCAGAATGATTAGGTATCCTCTAGGTCTGTGTGCTTCATCTTTGACCACAACATCGCTTACCATCAGGCGAGTTGGTGGTCCAACTCAGACTTATTCGAGTAGAAAAAAAGAAAACTACAAACTTGTAAGCACATTTGTCAGCGGCTGTCTTGGTGAGTATAGTAAGATGGGCGATGTGGCTGATGCTGGCCAAGGCTTCTCCTCGGAAGCCATAAGTGCTGATCGCTTGCAAGTCTTCATATTGAGAGAGCTTGGACGTTGTGAACCGTTCACAGACGATGCCCAGATCACTGTGACGGATACCCGTACCATTGTCTTGGATCTGGTGACAAAGTAACTTTATGTATAGAATAGCTTAAAAATATCCTACCATTTCTACAAATTTTTCTACTAATACACGGTTATGAGGAAACGGCATACTAAGCCGAAAATGGCTCATGGTAGGTACTCATTGTTATGAAAAACTTTTACTAGGGGACCAAACCGGAATTTGTGAAAAAAATCAGCAATTCCATAGAAAAATGTCAATGACACTCGACAAAATGTATGGAACAGCTGATTTTTTTTTGCGATTTTCGGGCATACCCTTTCCTTATTACCCTGTCTGTATAAAGGGGATTTTAATGTTTTTCCAAAACCTACTTGTAAGTATTTCAGTCCTCCCGCTTTAACTGTTATTATTATATTTGTAGATGTTGCATCCAGGCTGGAAACAGATGAAAATATTGAATACTACCGGTATAAAATTTAAATCTGTAGAATCAATAAATTATACATATACATAGGTAATCATTTATAGTAGATACTTAGAGTATCAGCAATATAACACTTACCTATTTTCAATCAACTCCTTTAAAGCGTTAGCAGGTCTTTGCACAATTTCACCGGCAGCGATGCGGTTTACAACATCTTCGCTAAGTCTCCGTATAATTCCAGGCTCCGCCATTTGTTATATTTTCTAAAGAGTTACCCCTATTTTCTGACGGATGTATGCAAGAACAAAATTCTCCTTTTTAACTCTAATTTAGTCATTTATTATATTTTTATGTAATTCTTTACATTCAACTTAGAACTTCAACTCTTGTTTTGTTTGTTTGGGAGACGTTATGATAATGCATGACCACAATTATTACGTAGCCCGTTTTACAATTGCCGCGGGATCCGCGGATTGTCATTGTGATTTCCATAGAGAAAAGATGACATGATCTGTGCTTAAGTCAACGTCAATGTCAAATGAGTTGCAGCTGGCATTGCCAGTTCATAATTATGGGTAAAAATATGGGACTGAGGAACAGAATAAATAGCATGAAGAAAAACACCCCGGTGCCGACCCACGTTATACTGCCACTGTGGTGTGATAACCAAAAACTCAAGTCTATGTCTTTCTGAGCCATTAAATATTTTGGATCTAGGTGTTTTTTTGAGAAGTGCACCTTTCAAAGCAGCGGAAATCTGCTGAAAATTTCAAATTTGAATATTTTTCCAAACCACTTCATATTACATCTGTTCGACGTTACCTAGGTACCTACTGAGAAAGTGAACATTATTTCAGTGTCCACTTTTTGTAAATGTTATTATGTAAGCATAGGTAAACTGAAAAAGCTATACCTGGCAATCACTGTTGCTGTGCTCGCTAGGTACTCGCTGTCTTCCACTTCTAATTTTATTCAAAAATGTCGAAACCATTCAAAATTGAGTAAAATGCAGTAAATAACCGTATCCAAAATGTGGGATTTAAAAGCGTGCATTGTGTGCTTCAGCATGAATGTAAAACTCTATAGCTTAAACATAGGAACACTACGAAAAGATTTCAACTTGGTTTCCGGGCTTAAGGTATTTGTTGTTTACATCCTTTATTTTTGCTGATTTTATTAAAACCGATGAACTATTTACTATATTGAGAGAACATTGCAAGGTTTTAACCTTCCGTTGGCAATTAAATAGTTTTTACAAGTATCTATGTCAGAAAATAAGCAGACTGGTTGGTTGCTCACTCATTCGTTTTCGAGCAGCTTGATAAATGGGATAAACGAAGAAACACGACTAGTTTGTTACATTCTAACAAGCTAGTGGCTTGACTGTATACTCCTTAGCTTTATCACCAAAAAATGCTTCTCAAAAATATGTCTCCTACTATGAAAAATAAATATGGATCTTTTGTCAGTTCTAAACTTTAAACAACTTTATTTCATTTCAGGTAGTGCAAGGGAATGGAATGCCTGAATACTTATGTGTCGAGTGCATGGCTTACGTGGACAAATGTAAAAAGTTTCGGTACAAGTGCCACAGAGCTCACTATGCATTAGGCCAAATACTCACCAAAAATAAAGAGGTACTTCAATTCATATTATGAAACATAATTATGGAGTTGCCAATAAATATTGATGTTATTAAATTTTATAATATCATCTGAAACTTAACCTGACAGTAATAAATGTGATACACTCTTTTAACTCCGTTTATTGTTAGAGTAAAATAGTAAAAAAGTTAAGACTACTGGCTGCGCCCCAGCGTTTCACCTGCTAACTTACAGGAACTAAATGTTTACTTTGATAAAATGTAGCCCATAACTTAAACCTATAAGATATAAGTTAACTCCATACCAGATTTTATGTAAATCCTTTCACTACTCTTGTAACAACTTTAACAGCCATACAACTTTTACATTTATAATATTAGTAGGGTAGTAGTAAGTAAATAAGTAAGCCACTTTCATGATCTTTCTTATTTTACAGATCAAAAAGTCTAACCTAACAAATTTCGACCGTAAACGACTTAACATCATGCCAACACTATCCTACATGAACATGGACAGAAGTAACTATTCCCAATTCCAGTTTGAACTGGTCGGTGATTACCGTAATGGCATTTCTCATCTTGGCAATATCCCCATAGCCCATTGCACCACACTGACACCCGAAGATACCTTTGAATTAGAAATGAAAGACGTTTCACAAATAAATAAAGACATGCATATCAAGATTGAAGTTGACCCATCAGGGCAAGCTCTCAATGAGCACAAATCTTGGAACGTAAACCGAACACATCAGAATAATATTCCCAAAACATTGACCGCAATGGCAAATTCTCTGAGCGACAACTTAACATTCGAAATTAATCAAAATGGCGACGATTTTCAAGCTAACAACGATTTTGGCGATATAACTGATGCAGAAGATGAAAAATTTGAACTGGTGTCATGTAAATTGGATAACAAAGTAGTTGGTGTCCGATATAGTGACAAATGCGGAGATGTAGTACCTATAACGGTGAAGGAAGCTAAAGCAGCAGTGGAAGTCCACAAGTACACCTCTTTAGGGCCTTTCCGGTGTCACTGCGGCAAAGGATTTATGATGGAGAAAAATTTCAAAACGCATCGTCGGAGACATGACCTGGTAAATACCTATGCAATAGACTATATAAAAATAAATACTGTTATTTGATAACCATGATAGACTATACTCCGTAAACATCCAATATCAAATAGAGACTATAATGATAAGTTATATTTTTAAGTCCTCCCTACTATCGTAAAATGGTTTCAGGATATAGTCTATTTCAAATAGAGAGCGAAAAACGGACATTGACCTTTTAGTGTTGCGCAGGGAAGACCAACCTTCTTTGCATCAATAAATTGTTTTAATAGTTAGCAACTATTTTGTCACTATCAAAATTCAGGTTTTCAGTTTTTACCTAACAATTATCATTACATTACTATTATCACTATTTAACTCAAAACTGTAGATCAAGTTTTTCGTGTAACTATCTATAGTCTATTTCAAATAGAGAGCGAAAAACGGACATTGACCTTTTAGTGTTGCGCAGGGAAGACCAACCTTCTTTGCATCAATAAATTGTTTTAATAGTTAACAACTATTTTGTCACTATCAAAATTCAGGTTTTCAGTTTTTACCTAACAATTATCATTACATTACTATTATCACTATTTAACTCAAAACTGTAGATCAAGTTTTTCGTGTAACTATCTACCTACACATTAGTAAATTAATCATCTGACATTGGCAGGTGTAATTAGTTTAAGATTTAAGTGTGTGCCAAATAAACTATTTATAATTATTATTACCTATTTATAGGAAACGATTATGAAAATAAAATCAAACGAATAAAAAAATTACATTATATTAAATCTGAATCAGAATTACTATCGTCTGACGAGCTGCTGTCTGATGTTTCGCCTGTTACGTTTATGATAAATGAATCCACAGTTTTATCCACTTCCTGGTCTAATGAGGCTAATTTTTCTTCTTCTTTTTTTACATGGCTTATACAGTTTTGCCATTTTTCGGGGGTAATGTGGCTTAGCGCTTCATGGAGTAGCTTTTTTACATCCGCTAACTTGAATGTTGTATTTTTTCTTGATACGTATCCCTTGACATCTGCCCATATTAATTCAATAGGGTTAAATTCACAGTGGTATGGAGGTAATCTCAATACCTCCACACCAACTGCTTTAGCCATTTCGTCAATGACGTAACGCTCGTGATGTTTTTTTATATTTTTTACTTTTTCCAACAACTCTACTTTTGTTTCCTTTTCTTCGTATGAAATTTTTTTCGCCGACAGCCATGTTTGAATTTCATTTTTTTTCCAACTTGTTACTGGTACTTTCTCCTGGCGTCTTGAGTGGTAGCTGGCATTGTCCATTACTACAACAGCATTTGACTCCAGTCTCGGAAGCATTTTTTCAAACCACTGTTCAAATTTGGTTGCGTTCATTGACTCATGGTAGTCTCCTGTGTTTTTGCATTCAAACACAAGTTCGGACTCTGGGACAAATCCTTTGTCACTTCCTATGTGCAGCACAATTAACCGGTTTCCTTTCGAAACAGGGTTTTTAGCACCGGTGGACAGACCCTCCAAAAAAGCTTGTTTACGAGACTGTATAGTCGTGTCTTCCCAAACTTTACTTACAGTGTGTCCTGAAAAAAAAAACCTATGTCAATTTTTCGTTTAACAAACAACATCACAATCATGTCAGATTAATGCCAATCGTTGTTTAAAGTCGACAGTAAAATAAATTCAAGTAAATACATTCAACAGGAAAATTATAGAATCGTTATTAATTTGTAAACAAAAAAATATGTACCTGCATTGACCCACGTTTCGTCCAAATAATATATCGGTCTTTGTTCTTTTCTAAACTTCATAATTGTTTTCAAGTACTTTATGCGCCACAATACAATATCGTGTCTCTCGATTAAGGCACTGTTTCTTTTTCTTTTAAGATATTTGAATTTCAAATGTTTTAATAACCGCCACAGCGCCGTACGGCTAATATTTGGCAGCATTTCGTCAGAATTAACTGCTTCCAAAATTTTATTTAATGTCGGGACCTCGCTGTTCAAATAAAATTCATGAACTTTTTTTCTAATGCATGACTTGTCAAACTCGTCAATCTTTTCAATTATATTCGGACCACGTTTTGGTGATGCAGGCGGCCTTATTGTATCCATTTCTTTATATTCTTTTAAAACACGATATACAGTTGCCTTGTTTATTCCCAGAATATCGGCAGTCTTTATTTTCATTTCCGTTTTGGACATATATTTGTCTGAAGGACACGTCTCTTTCACATATTTATAGACGTTAATTGTCATCATTTTTTCATTTTCCGACAGATGAGATAACTTGCGCTTCTTTCTAGGTGAGTTAAAACTTTTAAACGGTCTTGATGACGAGGAAGACGACTCCGATGATTCCATTATCACTCACAAACAAAAAACAACACAAAACAAATATATGTCCTAACAAAAACAGATATAACTAATTTAACTCAACAAAAAATAACAATTAACAACCAAACATTCAAATAGCACACTAAAACAATCCGAATCCAAGCGTATTCCAGAGCGGAATGTGGGCCCCAGCCATATCTTACCGAAAAATGTCAAAACAGGTTTGCAATATCTGATGGACCTTGTCGCTCGCCTCGCCCGGTACCACGAAACACGGTAAATGCGTAAGCGACAGGGAAACGATACATAAATGTATGGATAACGATACGCATCGTTTGTTTTCGGTGCTCTCGTGGTACCGTGGCGTGAACGTACGTTTTTCGCTCTCTAGTTGAAATAGACTATACCTACACATTAGTAAATTAATCATCTGACATTGGCAGGTGTAATTAGTTTAAGATTTAAGTGTGTGCCAAATAAACTATTTATAATTATTATTACCTATTTATAGGAAACGATTATGAAAATAAAATCAAACGAATAAAAAAATTACATTATATTAAATCTGAATCAGAATTACTATCGTCTGACGAGCTGCTGTCTGATGTTTCGCCTGTTACGTTTATGATAAATGAATCCACAGTTTTATCCACTTCCTGGTCTAATGAGGCTAATTTTTCTTCTTCTTTTTTTACATGGCTTATACAGTTTTGCCATTTTTCGGGGGTAATGTGGCTTAGCGCTTCATGGAGTAGCTTTTTTACATGACGAGGAAGACGACTCCGATGATTCCATTATCACTCACAAACAAAAAACAACACAAAACAAATATATGTCCTAACAAAAACAGATATAACTAATTTAACTCAACAAAAAATAACAATTAACAACCAAACATTCAAATAGCACACTAAAACAATCCGAATCCAAGCGTATTCCAGAGCGGAATGTGGCCCCAGCCATATCTTACCGAAAAATGTCAAAACAGGTTTGCAATATCTGATGGACCTTGTCGCTCGCCTCGCCCGGTACCACGAAACACGGTAAATGCGTAAGCGACAGGGAAACGATACATAAATGTATGGATAACGATACGCATCGTTTGTTTTCGGTGCTCTCGTGGTACCGTGGCGTGAACGTACGTTTTTCGCTCTCTAGTTGAAATAGACTATAGTGTTTTCTTTCACTGAGGATTTTGGTTTATACCTAATAAGTTCAATTCCTTTCCCCTTATGGGTCGTCAGACGCGTAAAACACAACGCATTTGATTATTAGCTGTAGTCAAAGTGTTAATCACAATGATTTTTAGCAACTTTTTCAAACCCCCTATCCCCCCGGTGAAACGTGGTGAAGATAAGTTACCCCCTTCCAGGCCAGAATCGCGTGTATTTTTTTATGTACAAATTGTATCTTAAAAATTTTCAGAATTAACAAAAAAATAAAGTGTCCGACCGAAACTAGTTTTACGACCGAAACCGAAACCGAAAACGAATTTCGGCAACGGTCTCTGTTTCGGCCGAAACCGAAACCGAAACTTCCTTACAAGAATGACAAGAATCATATTTTGAGGGAAAAATAAAGAAAACGTTATTATAATCAGGCAGTCTTTATTGTTTTCTCTTAAATCACATAGATAAGCAGTCTTCGACATTTTCATTTAATAATAATCAACATACCTCTTGTGTGCATAAGTTTTGAGACGAAATGAAAGTCGTATAACTTTTAAATAATTAACTTATATTTCTAAAATTTTCAGTACACATTAAGTTAATATTATTCAACAATAAAATATGATTGTGATTCAAAATGACCACCTTTATTTTTAATACAGACCCTTAGACGATTTGGCCAGTCATCAATGGCGGCACGAATCTTTTCCAGCAGAATTCGCTTTGCTTCTCGGATAAGGGCTCGCTTCAGTGACTCCAAGTTTGGGTGGGACTTTCGACAGGCCCTGAGCTCTAATTCAAGCTATAAAGAATAATCCAGCTGGTTGAGGTCAGGGCTAGAGGAGGGCCCCTGTCTCATACTTTATTTCACAACAAGGATTGGGTTTTCCAGCAAGACTCAGTGCCATCCCATAAGACAAAAACCACCCAAGCTTGGTTGAGGAAAAATGTGCCGGCCTTCATCGCGGCGAACGCATTCGTTCGCCGCGATGAAGAACGACAGGTCCTTGTTGGGTTTCACAACAGGCTCTAAGATGTCACTTTGGTAATTCTTGGCGTTCACCTTGACGCCTTGTTGACAGAAATGGAGCGGAGTGACACCTTCATATGAAACTCCCCACCATACCATCACACTAGCCGGATGATGCGTACGCGAGACATTCCGTGCTGAAGCTGGGACGTCCTTGCTGCTTTTGGCATACACTTTATTGTTTTGCCGGTTAAACTTTTCTTCGACAGTTAAAACTTTCTCGTCGGAGAAGAGTATCTTCCTCGCATCGTGCCTCCTAAGCAGTATTTTACAACGTTCGCGTCGCAATTTACGAAGACATTCGTTTAAAAAATGAACTTTCCTACGGCTATACGCCTTTACCTTAAGATTATATTATTTGACTGAAACGCGCGAAATATTAGTCTGCAGAGCGAGTTTCTTCTGAGTGCGTCATGGATTTCGGCGAAGTCGCTCTCGGATGATTTTGATGTTCGCAGGTGTCCTCACAGAGCGTGGCCGACCACTCCTTTGGCGATCTTGCAAGGAACTTTTCTCCTTGTATCGTTTGATCGTGTAATACACGAAGTTACGGCTCACACCAAAAGTTCTCACCTCACGGAAAATCTCCTTTGATTTTTTTCCCGCCCTAAATAGCGAAATCATCACGAGAAAATTGAAAGAAATTAATTTGAAAATCAAAGAAAACAAAAGTTAACATTCCAAATTCAAAATTAGAAAAAGAAATAAATAGCAGCCAGTAATATTTTATTTAATTTTTTAAGTACAAAGCTTATGTCAAAACTTATGAACACACGAGGTAGTAAGCGAATCACGACATTGGCTCTGATGGGATTCATTATTTAATTCATTTAACGCGCCGAACATGACCGATCACAGCGCGAAAACTCCCGAATACACATTCGGTTTCGGTCGTAGTTTCGGCAATTTGCCGCCGAAAACGAAACTAAACCGAAACTCGTGTTTTTGCCGAAACTCAACCGAAAACGAAACCGAAACCGAACATTCGGTCGGACACTATAAACACGTGATATCTAACCACCCCCCTCTCCCTCTTGTGATAATTCGTGATGTTTTCCAAACTCCTTCCCCCCTTTCGAGCCTCACGTGATTAATAGACGGTCCCTTATAACTTCCTATTCACTTAACTGTTTTTTAATTTCGACCAATATCAATATGTTTCAGCACATAAGCGGCACATATCATTGTGAGATCTGCGACTACTACTTCAAGACTGCGTTCCTGCTGCAATGCCACATGTCGGACCAGCACATGTATAAATATCTGTGTAAAATGTGTCCGGAAGTCAGTTTTAGCAAGTGAGTACTACCTTGGTCTTTGTAAACGTGACTTACTTGGTACTTGGTACTTGGTGAGCGGGCTCTTTTCCGCAACTAGGCCGTACGTCGGCCCTTTTTGCGTGAGCGGGTGACGGCGGCTACTCCAGCCACCCGATGTCCTCCAGGAAGTCCAGCAGCTTGCGTGTCACGCTGCAGGCCTCCCGCAGGGTTCCCGGTTTTCCCAGGAACTTCGCTCTCTGGGACGCCACGCTTTCGCACTCCATGAGCACGTGCTTGGCCGTTTCTTCCGCCTCCATGCATCCTCTGCACAGGGGGCTATCTGTAACACCTATAGTAAATAGGTGTTTGTTTAATGGGCAATGTCCGGTGACTATTCCGACGAAAAGTCGGAGCTTGTCCCGTTTTAGACTGAGGAGCTTTCGGGAGGTTCTCCGGTTCAGTACCGGGAAGGCCTCCCTCGACTGCCTGCAATCCTCCATACTTGCCCAAAGCTTTTGGTGTAGTTTGTGCGTTCTCTCGCGAATCCATGACCTGATTTGGCTGAAAGGCAGAGGTATCATTGGCTCAGGTCCTACGGGGCGCATGGCCGAGCCTCTTCTTGCCAATTCATCAGCCGCATCATTTCCTCTGGATCCACTATGTCCTTTTATCCATTGGAGGGTCAGTGAGTTTAGTTTACTGACCTTTTCCAGTAGACAGTGACATTGAACTGTTAGCCCCGAGGAGTGCTCAACTTTTTGCAGTGCTCGAAGAACTGCCATGCTATCTGAAAGTATCCTGATATTGTGGCCAGTTACCTTCCTGTTTAGTATTGCTGTTGCTGCTTGGATGATACCTGCACATTCCGCTTGGAAGATGGAGCTGTGTGTCCCTAGAGCTAACGCTACATGGATATTCAGCTCGTCTGAGAAAGCGCCTGTGCCTGTACCTGTTTTCATTTTAGAGCCATCTGTATATATCCTAAGCTCCTGTGTGTTGGTGTCTTCACTAGGCTCCTCGTACAGCTGTACTTTGTAGCTTTTAGTGAAGATGTGTTGTTTAGGTACCCTGTCATAAATAGAGAGAATATCTGGGTTGCCCTCTGCACATTCCTCTATGATTGTGGTGTGGGTCGCGTTCCTGTTATGTTCCCAGAGATTGAGTGCGCGGAGTCTGTAAGCAGAGGCCGCGGCCTCCTGTTGGATGTGTAGCTGCAGTGGTGGCAGGTCGAGTAATGCCTCTAGGGCTGCCGTAGGGGCCGTTCTCATGCAGCCGGTTGCAGCTACACAGCCGAGTCTCTGGAGTTTTTTCAGTTTGTTTATTGTTGTGTGTTGTTTAGTTCTAGGCCACCAGACTAGGGCGCCATATGTTAAGGAGGGCCTTATAACTGTGTTGTACAGCCATACTGTTATTTTCGGGGTTAGTCCCCAAGTTTTCCCTATCATTTTCCTGCATTGCCAGAAGGAGATGATGGATTTGTTTATTTTGCATTGGAGGTGGTTTGCCCAGTTTAGTTTGCTGTCCAGCGTGATACCCAGGTACTTCACCTCATCTGTTAGGGCCAGCTGTGTGTTGAAGAGGTGAGGTAGTGTGTATCTCCCTAGGTTTCTTTTGTTTGTGAACATTACTAGTTGTGTTTTTGTTGGATTCACGGACAATCCGTATTCGGTGCACCATCTCTCCACGACCCGTAGTGCGCCGTTCATGATGTTACACGATACGCTCGCAAAATGTCCTGAGATGAGGATGGCCAGGTCGTCTGCGTACCCTACCGTGAGAAAGCGTTGTCCGTTGAGCTTTGCGATTAGATCATTTACCACCATGTTCCAGAGCAATGGTGAGAGGACACCACCTTGCGGGCATCCTCTGGATACTGTCGCTCTAGTGGTACCTCCAGCGTCCACCCTCACCGCTCTTAACTTCAGCATGTTGATGATCCAATCGCTCAGCGTCACCTTTACCCCATGCTTTCTGAGTGCTGTTTTGATGCTGCAGAAATTTGTTTTGTCAAAGGCCCCTTCAATGTCTATGAAGGCACCCAGGCAAAGCGTCTTGTTCTTGATATCCTGCTCGATAGTGCTTACCACTTTGTGTAGGGCTGATTCCGTGGATTTGCCCGCACTGTAAGCGTGTTGTTGTGGGTGTAATGGTGTCACAGTCAGTATGTCGTCTCTTATGTACCTGTCACATAGCCTTTCTAAGGTTTTGAGTAAGAAAGAAGTTAGACTGATCGGCCTGTATGCTTTGGGTTCTGTGTAATCGCTCTTACCCGGTTTGGGAATAAATAGAACTCTGACCTCTCTCCACGCGAGTGGGACGTACTTGAACGCCAAGCAAGTTGTGAAGATGAGGTCCAGGGTTCCGTTTATGTACTCTGCTCCCCATTGCAGCAGGCCCGGAAATATGCCATCGAGGCCCGCTGATTTGAAGGGTTGGAAGGTGTTTATTGCCCACTTAATCCTCTCCCTTGTGACCACCTTTCTTGCGGTCAACCAGTCGTCAGCTGTGGGTGAATCCACATCATTGACCTCCCAAGTGGTACCGTCAACGATTTGGCATTCTGGAAAGTGGGTTTGTAGAAGAAGACAGTTGGT
Organism: Alcis repandata; assembly: GCA_949125135.1. Taxonomy (NCBI): domain Eukaryota; kingdom Metazoa; phylum Arthropoda; class Insecta; order Lepidoptera; family Geometridae; genus Alcis; species Alcis repandata. Next base: position 4,842,627 of record OX421246.1, on the reverse strand, counting down.
TTCGGTGTCTGTTTTAGTGTAGGTGTTGTCAGGTAGCCTCAGTGATCCGATTTCTCGGTTAGGATCGGCCGCGAGAATTTTCCTGATCCTATTGGCTTGTGTGTTTGACTCTATGCTTGAGCTGAACCTTCTCCACGACTTACGGTTCCTGGATCGAATCCGCTTTTTGTAATTTGCGCGGGCAGTGTTATAATTGCTCCAGTCCTCGTCGTTGTAAGTGTTCATTGCTCTGTTAAATAGTTTACGTACCTTTGCTTTTAGACTCTCCAGGTCTCTGCTCCATCCCCGATTCCCTCTTTTGTTGGGGGTGGATAGAGGACAGGCCTCTTGAAAGCTCCTGGTGAGACTATTGGTCAGTTGTACAACCGCTTTTTCTATGTCGGTTGTGTTGTTTATTGATGCCTCCGTGGCGACGGTGTTAAGGCGTTGCTTTAGAAAGTCACAAAATTTTACCTTGTCCGTTCGCCGAGGGTTGCGTGTAGGTAAAGGCGGTGTGGTGGTCATTCGCAGTTCGAAACGCACCCATCTATGGTCGGAGCAGGAGGACTCGTCCGACACACGCCAGTTTTTTATTGTTTCTATACAGTTACCTGTTGTCAGTGTGAGGTCTATTATAGTTCGGCATCTACTGGTGACAAAAGTAGGTTCCGTTCCTCTGTTTGCTATGGAGAGATCTGTTGTGAAAAGGTAGTTTACCAGTTCCTCTCCCCTGTTGTTGGCTGCTGGCATTCCCCATAAAGGGTGATGCGCGTTAGTGTCTGTTGAGATAATTAGTTTAAAGTTGTTTCGCTCACAGTATTTCACCAAATCCACCAAGTGTGTCGGAGGGATCTCCTCGTCGGCTGGCATGTACGCCGACGCGATGATCGTCATCCCCCCGTCGACTCCGGTGTTCTGGAGTCTGACAGTGGCCAGATCCCTAGAGCAGAATTCTGTGAGGGGCACTGCAGAGATATTACGCGGTACATAAATACATGCCCGCGGGCTATCGCATGTGCTGTTTAAAATTAACTTACCATATGGCGTTTTGAGACCGCATACACGCCCACCCCTGATCCACGGCTCCTGGATCAGGGCGACGGTCTCCCCATTGTGTGGGGCCTCCAGCACCCTGCGTAGGTTAGCCGTAGCAGTGAGGCTGTGCTGGAGGTTTGCCTGTATGAATTTACAGTCGGTAGGGGACGCCATTTTCAGGCTTACCCTCTGCCGACTGCATTAGCTCGATGCCTTCTTCGAGCTCTTCTACCTCGTCGGTGCCACTCTTTTGGGGCTCCGGGTCCACACTCATCCCCACCACCACGACTTCAGATGTCGATGGTTTTGGGGACGAGTGCATAGGCGCCGGTGGGACGGTCTCCGTTCCTTCCGCCGAGGTAGGGACTTCCTTCCGGGGGGGCTCATCCGAAAGGGACCCGTCCGCTCCATAGAAGCGGACGTATACCTTTCCCAAATTATGGGATAGTCTGCGTCCACGCTCCAGAAGAGCCGGGACCACGCTCTCCGGGATACCCAGAGTTAGGAACATGGTCCCATCCTTCTGGAGCGTGTGGGTGAAGACCGTCCAGGTGTTCACGAGGGCCCACTTGTTCTGGTGATCCAGAACAAGGTTGGTGTCCTCCAGGGTGTTTTCACACTCCGGAAGGAACAGGGCCGCTCGCACCCTTCGGGTCAATTCACCCTGCTTCCTCACCACGAATTTGGTGCCTTTCATTTCTGGCATGGAATCTACCGTTTCGGTCAGCCACCTTAGTGAGCGCTCATCCTCACACCACAGCTTCAACACTCCATCTGCAGAGACGGGTTTGCCGTTGAAGCTGGGCGAGTAGGCGATTGAAGGGTCTTTTATACCCTCCAAAATTTTGCGCTGAAGGAACTTCTTCACTAAGGTGACCTGTTCCTCGTTTAGCTGGGCATTGTCGTCCCTCGTCACCGCTACGCAGAGTTCGCTCTTCACGATCCCCGCGTAGCTGGTTTGGGCACGTCGTGAGTTGTCCAGCCTCGCTTTTTTATACTCGCCTCTCGGCGATGTCGTGTCGTCCAACCGCAGGCGTTTGCTGGGCTCATTCTGTGCCGAGGCTTGCGCCGACTTCACAGCGGCTGTCTCAGCACGCTTTTTGCGGTTGGGTCTGTTTTGGTTTTTGTTTTTTGAGCCCGTGGCTTTGCCTCTGCAACCATCGGTCCCAGCATTCGCCACAGTCGAGACTGCGGTTGATGCTGGCGGGGCATGCGGCTCGGCAGCAGGCTCATTTTGGCCGGATCGTCGCACATGGCAGTATGCGCTAGGTCCCGGTCTATTCATTGGAGGGGCCTCAGCCGTTGGCTGTGGTCCGCCCGAACCCGTTTCCCGGCGCATCTGCGCTTGATGCTGACGACTCAGCTTGCGTTTTTGTTTTTTGCTTAATCTCCCCGGGACGTGAGCCACCACGGGAGCTGGGGTGTTGGAACTTGAGGTTGCAGCTGTAGGCCGTTTCCCCGCATTCCTTGCCCCTTTTTTACCCTTGGGTCTTACGACCTTCCAGGCAGCAGTGTTTCCCTCTTCAGCCTCGATTGAAGCCTCTAGGTACTTCACCGCCTCCCCACTGGGGGTTTGCGATTGCTTTGAAGTGAAATCCATACTTGTTAAATTTATTAGTTCATCCGCTTAGATCCCCACCCTCCACGGAGCCCGCACCATTGGGGATGTTGGGTTACAACACCAGGGTTACTAAGCGGATATAGAAGGGCGGAGTCAGGAACCCACGAGGCGGACGCCGCTCCCAGGTCCACGCCAATCATAACGTGGTCCGCGAGCGACGCCGACTGCAGGCCCCTTAAAACCCCCCCTCTCGCCCGGTGGAGTGGAAGACTGCCACCTGTGCTGAATGAATATGTATGGCTAGTCCATATCCTCCCGTTTCGGTTGAAATTCACACCAAAGTGGAGTGTTGTGAAAGACCAACCAATCACTCAGCCACCAGGTTTGTTGCATCCAACCTACGGGCCCCCCACGCACAGCACAAAATACGTGGGTGGTCATCCCCCCAACCATACATCCGGAGATGTAAGGCCCGCAGTGACCTGACCACCACGCCACCACGCTGATTGGAAGGAGGAGAAAGGGATGGGAGGGTTTGGAGTTCTGAAATTGCGCCTAAAAGTATCTGTTACGTCTGTTCCATAGGGGACCAGACCAAAAGCAGGCGCCACCACGTGCAGGAACTTTGTAGGCTTGTTACAGATGTCAACACGACCTGCGCTCCTTTCTGTAACCATTTGACGAACTTGCTCACCGGACAGGTGGCCAAGCTAGGATTAGTGTGCTCACTTTAGCTCCTAATCCCGCCCTAAACGAAAACGTGACTTACAACCCGGTCACAATATCTGTGCACCTGACCTCGTGACGTCATATGTCTAAACTTAACAATAAATATTAAAAAACAAAACAACAACAAAGCGAAAATATCAAAATTATCAGGACGTGTATCGGCAACGAAGATGCTAACCGTACTGTCGCACCGGGGAGTGCGCGGAGAGGTGACAGGGGAAGCGGGAGAGGCGCCGCATTCCAGCGAGTGCACAGATATTGTGACCGTGTTATACCTTTAACAACAATGTTATTTAACACTTTCACTGCTTTAACACTTAACTTGCGTTTGTTTTCCTGCTCAGTTGTATTGAAAGTGGGCTTTACGCGCCTGGCGTGTGCAGCCGCACTCGCGTCGCGCAAAGGAAAACACAATGTATGTGTTTCCCGCAGCCAAAGTGTTAAAGTCAATAAACATTTCTGATACTGTTTGCTTGTCGCTCTTTTTAATTCCCGACGCAAAAAGAGAGGTGCAAAAAAAATAAAGGGTTAAATGGCACAAGGAAGAGGAGGCCTTTACCCAGCAGTGGGTCAATACTGGCTGATGATGATAATGATGATACACCCCATATCCCATTTTTCATCCAGCTTTATGCTTACTTTATTTTTTATACAATAGGCTATTTGACACTATTAAAAATATGCTACGAAATGTGGTCATTCTATTAGGTAATAACATAAAAAAACATATTTATCTCTGTTTTATCCAAAAATATTTATAGATTTTTCAAAATAAACAAAATAAATTCAAATTATTTTTTAAAATTCTTCAGCCACAAGAACGCTCTGTGATTGGCTACGCCTCGCGTGACGTCACACGCAGGTAAACATTGTTTAATGCTAAGACACTTTGTGTGATTTTATAAATGTACACTTTGGTACAAGTTTGACGTTTGTCAAAGAATAAAGTTTGCTTACCTGCCTGTGACGTCACGCAAATCACATGTCGTCCGCCATTACCGAAACAGCGTTTTTAGCGCGAATATTGTAATTTAAATTTTAACACAGTATTTTACGAAAAATACTGCAAATTTCGCAGAAATATACATGTGGTGTATTAATCATATGCCAACGAATAATTTAAAACAGTTTTTCAAAATCAGTCAAATAGCCTATTGAGTTACGAGACAAGCAAACTAAATAACAAAAATATACATATATACAAATATAAACACACTATCTTCATGAATTAATTTTACCAAATTCAGGCCATCAGCGAAGCAGCACTATGTGTCGCATGTTGGGTCAGACACAGGTTCAACCAAGAAGGACAAAGCTCTTAAGAAACCTTCCTGGATCACTCCTACCACCAGAGGCGGCGCACGGATCAAGGTAAATTAACACTTTGACTGCGGAAAACACATGCCTTGTGTTTTCCTTTGTGCGACGCGACTGCGGCTACACATGCCAGGCGCGTAAAACACAACGCATTTGACTATTAGCCGCACTTAAGGCAAGCGCATGTGATTATTAGCCGCAGTTAAAGTGTTAAAATTCACTAATTTCTATTTTTATTAATCAATGGGCTTGCGTTTCACCGCCATCTCCCCTGGTGGTAAGCAATGCTGCAGTCTACAATGAAGCACGCGCGCCTGGAAGAAACCGATTCACTCGCGACTTGAAGACACTTAGATTATATCTATCAGAAAACACCCATTTGGGCAGAGTATTTCGGATTTAATTATTGATTTTGGACATTATTTGAATCAATGTTGTTGGTGAAATAGTTAGAAGCTATGCTAAATACAACACTGCGTAACACAACGTATATTAATTTCAGGGTATCCGCAAAGTAAAGCCAAAAAGACAGACGAAAAAGCAGCCAAAAGACTTCCCAATATATTCTCCTCAAAGCCAAGAGGAGCAATACGAAATAGTACTACGGAGGAAGGAGTCTAGAAACTACTTAGAGGCGAAGTTCAAGTGTGAGCTGTGCTACAGAGGGTACAGGCTTACCAGCACTTATAATAAACACATGGCTAAACACGACTCAGTAAGTAGAAATAAAAAAAATAGATACAAAAGAAGTGTGGGTAGTTCACAATTCTGCACAAATAGTCGACCAATCGCAACCAGTCTAGCGTCTGCTGGCATTGTAAAGAACTCTTTATGAAAAAAAAATTAATGCACACACATGGTCTACATTGCCTGGAAAAGTTTACTCTTGGCGATAATGCCGCATTTTGTGGCACGTTAGAAAGAAATAGTTTATTATTACCAAGATATAATGTCATTTCCCAATATCCGATTGAGCTGAGGTATTATCTGTGTAAATCTAATCTATATAATACTAGCGGTACCCGTGCGAAGCTATAAATTGAGATGTGAGCTATCCTATCTCCTAAGTTAGATCGAACTGCACCCGGTGTGCAAATTTGATTGAAATCGGTTAAGTAGTTTAGGAGTCTATAGGGGACAAACAACGTGACACGTAATTTATATATATTAAGATAAAAATGTTATGTTGGTTTGTGTATGCTTCAAAAAGTTCTGCACCGATCGAGCTGAAATTTTAGCATGATATATATAATACGCATCAAGGATTGTTTTTTAATGTTTTTTTATTTTTTATTTTTTATCTTTTTATCCACAGCGAAGCGTGGCAGGGAACAGCTAGTAACAGTTAGAAATAAAAGCTTGTTTTAAAAAATGTTTCAGTGGGTATTTTGTTGCCTGATTAAAAATTTATTGAAACATTTTGTGCCCATTAAGGATACTGTGTTTAAACGTTTACTGGAACATCTTTATGCCCGTTGAGGGCTAGTCAAAAGTTCCTAAACCCCCGCCCCCCGGACGACCGTTAAGTGTAAATCACAAATTTCTAACCACTACTCTCCCAGACGACCATTAAGGGTAAATTACAAATTTCTAACCCCTCCCCCCTCTCCCCCCTCTCCCTCCTCTCCCCCCTCTCCCCAGAGGACTAAGGGTCAGTCACAAGTCTAACCCGACCTTTTCTCCCCCAGACGATATCGGGCAGTCATCAGTGCGACATGTGCAAACACTTCTTCCGGGACACGCGCCGCCTTTACAAGCATATGAACATGTACCATCTGTTCAAGTACTCGTGTCGTTTTTGTGCTTTTGTAACTACTAATAAGTGAGTATATTGCTCGTGAAAAGGCTATACATATGATAGGGTGGAGCAAAACTGGCGAAAAAAACGGTTTTTCTTTTTTTTTTTTATCTCCTGTGTCACCAACTTGTGACCCTATAGGATAGCTTCTTTCTCCGTCTCTGACTTTATCATCAGGTATATACGTATGATAAGACTCAAGTGACGCACAGTATAGCACAGATTTTGCTGGGCAGACAGGCGAGACAGACATAGCGCGCAGAGCAGGACAGACACATATCTGCGTCGCACACTCCCACACCGCAGTACGCAGCTTTCAGTGTGTTTATGCATTACAAACTACTCTGTTCTCTCTGTCTACTCTGTCCTGTGCTGCGTGGACCCGCGTCACCTGTGTCAGTATATGCTATAGCCAAAATGTGTAACGGTCGTAATAATGTTTAATTGTTGAATTCGTCATTTTTTTTTTCATTGATGATTTTAAATCTGTGGTCTCTTATCTTAATTTTAGTATAAACAATATTTTTAGTTTTACATTTTAACATGTTTGTTAAAAACTCCAAACTTTTAACGCATTTATCTTGAAAGTTATTTTTTTACCGTAGTTTTTTTTATAAGTATATTTATTTGTTGTCTTCCAGAGGTCAAGCGATATACCACTACAGGTGGCATAAGAATGTTACCTACGATTGCCCACACTGTGATAAAAAGTTCAAGTAAGTATAAATACAAATACACAACAACAACTTTAACACAATAATAGCTGCAACAACTTTATTATGTTAGCTGTCCGTTGCGATCGCAATCGTGCCATCCCGATGTCGCCAGGTCGTGTGTGAGCGCGAGATGGCTATTTTTTGTGATCGCCGTTGTAATATTATGTAAAATGTATTTATTTATCCATGAAAACTGACGTGATTCTGACATAATTCTATGCTATAATAACTACGCAACCCCCTCCAGCACATTATTATAACAAAACAGTTTAAAAAAAGTGGTTCACAAAAAAAATTGTTGCTGTTTTTTTTTTGATGGTTTTCAATTATTCAATCTTGCCTGACAGTAAGAAATTATGCGATCTACGATGAAGCACGCTTGTCTAGAAGAAACCGATTCACTCTCGACATAAATATCTATCGGCACACCCACTCCGGCATGAGTTAAAATGAGCTGTCGATTTTATCTGCTATTAAATTTTCAGCAAGATTACGACCCAAATGACGCACATAAGGTTCAAGCACCCCGGCACGGATGTCTGCAACGTTTGCGGACACAGCTTCATCAGCTCCAGCGGACTCAACTTTCACAAGCTGGTGTCGCACAGTAAAACGGTATGGGCATTGTAAGCTTTATTTTCTGGGGGATATAGTTGGAATTGCAAGTGTTGTCTATTGCAAGTATTAGGTGTATTGTAGATGCTTAGAGTTTTTTTCTTGCAGCTAGTTTCCTCGATATTTTACCTTTTTTAAAACACACTTGAAGTTACTCGTCCCAGCGGTCCCGTAAATCCCTCCCCCTCCCCTCTCCCTTCCCGCTTTCGTCTTCTTTCTTTCCCATTCACAAAGTTACCAGTTCGTTTAGGTTTTTTTTGTTAAACAAATTTCCCAAGTCTCAATCGGACACCGGAATATGGTTTTAAAATTCAGTTCAAAAATTAAACCTAAACAATCAAACTAACATAACATAATATTTTACAAGTTAAATAAAATTTTGTACAATGTGCTTTTTTATTATTTTTCAATGAGAGTTTATCCATCCATGGGTGTTAGTTGTCCTTGTCTTGGTGTATGTTCTATGGCATCCCCGACACAGAATTTATTCTAGTGGGGGAGCTATGAGTGTGAAACGTTTATTATTATTATAATATTATAATCTACCCGCAGGAGATAGAAGTAAGCGAAGCGATGACAGTGAACCCCTCGCTGTCCAGCGCGTTCTACTGCGCGGAGTGCCGCCTGCAGTTCCTGAGCGAGCCCGCGTACGTGACGCACCTGGGCAGCAGCAAGCGTCACGCCGACACCAACCTGTCCTCGTGAGTACTGCGAGCTGCGAGTAACGAGTAACGAGTACTACAGTAGTAGTGGGGAGTTCATATGCAACCTTTAATCCTCCCACTGCTGGGATATAGGTCTACCCTCGAAGGGTGATTAGGCCGTATTCCACCACGCTGGCCAAGTGCGGGTTGGTGGATTCATATACGCCATTGAATTTCTTCGCCGGACATATGCAGGTTTCCTCCAATGTTTTCCTTAACCGAAAAGCCAGTGGTATGTAAATTCGTATATAAGTCCCAAAGAAGTCATTAGTGCGAGTCGGGGTTTGAACCCGCCACCTCAAGAATGCGAAGCGGCTATTCTCCCACTGAGCTACCGCGTCTTGAACCTGAAATGAACCTTACTGCGCGGCGGTACGATTCGCGGTCTCGCAGCGTCGGAAACAAAACGTAACCATCATGGTTTTCAGAGGTACGACTCAGATTGATTCTACATATTTTTGATTTTTCCTCGCCTCTTCCTCTTCTTAACAGAATCCTGGTACTTTATTTGAAGCTATTTTAATCCCACGCCCCGGTCTGTTCCCAGGCAGTCGGTAATGAAGTGCAAGTCCCGCGCGTCCCGGCTGGAGCCCGGCGCTCCCCGCGCGGCCCCCGCGCGCCGCCGCCGCGCCGCGGACTCGCAGGTGCTCAACACCGGCGTCACCACATCCACGCACTGTAATGTGGTGAGTCTATATTATATAAATAAAATAAAATAAAATAAAATAAAATAAAATAAAATAAAATAAAATAAAATAAAATAAAATAAAATAAAATAAAATAAAATAAAATAAAATAAAATAAAATAAAATAAAATAAAATAAAATAAAATAAAATAAAACAAAACAAAACAAAATAAAATAAAATAAAATAAAATAAAATAAAATAAAATAAAATAAAATAAAATAAAATAAAATAAAATAAAATAAAATAAAATAAAATAAAATAAAATAAAATAAAATAAAATAAAATAAAATAAAATAAAATAAAATAAAATAAAATAAAATAAAATAAAATAAAATAAAATAAAATAAAATAAAATAAAATAAAATAAAGTAAAATAAAATAAAATAAAGTACAAAAAAATAAATAAAATGTGTGTTTGTCCGTCAGTGCGGCATGTTCCTGGGCAGCGACGTGGTGGCGCGGCGGCACTACGAGGCGGAGCACCCCGGGACCGAGTTCCTCAAGCGGTACATGTGCGACGTGTGCGGACACACCACCAAGGTACACAGGAATAGACGGCATTATCGCCGAGTTTTCTGGAAAAAGCAAATCCAAATATTTCAAGACTTTCAGGAGTAAAGTTTTTAATTGAAGTTTGAAAATATAGTAATAAATACAATGTAGTTTTTAAGTGTAAAATAATTAAACGAGCGAGCGAAGCGTCTCTTCAACAACTGGCAAAATTTCGAAATTCTACGTTTTCATAGAATTTAATAATCGTCGAGATTTTTTGACTGGGGGATATTTCCCTCAAAAAGGGGGGAAATTTTGCTGCTACGCCCTTTACCGACCGATTTGGATAAAATTTTGCAGAAATATTGGTTACCTAGATAATCTGTAACAAGAATTTCGAATATGATATTCTCGCGAGGTCTACTGTTCGCAGAGCTACTAGTATATTAAGTTCTACAGGGTTATTCATAAAGGGTATGCTAAGCCGAAAAGGGCTCATAGTACTCATCATTATGAACAACTTTTAATATGAGACCAACCCGAAATTCGCGGAAAAAAAATCAGCTGTTCCATACATTTTGTCGAGTGTCATTGACATTTTTCTATGGAACAGCATGTACATGTAACTAAATGATTTTCTGGTGTGTTTTCTAGCAATTCGCGAACCTCCTCGTCCATATGCGCACGCACACACGTGAGAAGCCCTACCCGTGCCCGTACTGCGACCGCCGGTTCAGCATGACTAGCAACCGGGACCGACATCTTGTGGTGAGCCTTTTTAGGGATCCGTACTCAAAGGGTGAAACAAAACCCAGTTACTGAGACTTCGCTGTCCGTTCGTCCGTCTATCTGTCTGTCACCAGGCTGTATCTCATGAACAGTGATAGTTAGACAGTTGAAATGTTCGCTATAACAACAAATACAAAAAAAAAAAAACAATAAAATAAATATTTAAGAGGGTTCCCATAAAACAATCGTGATTTTATTGATGTTTTTATAAATAATGATACGGAACCCTTCGTGCGCGAGTCCAACTCGTTTTTTTTGTAACCTCACCTTGGATCACCACGGGGAAGGGGCAGGATACAAAAGTGGCTAATCCATCGCGTGATTAAAGCCCGTCACACACGTAGCTATAATATATATTAATATAAATATAGCGAGGCATATTACGATATATTTTCAATACAAATATTGAAGTGACCGCACACGGAGCTATAATATATATTATAGCAAGCCATACTAATTTATATTATAGCAAGGCATATTAATATATATTATAGCTACGTGTGTGACGGGCTTAATGGACAATCCCTTTACTCTAGACTAGACTAGTAATTTCCGTGTATTTCTCTTAAGTCTCGAACTACTCGATATAAGATTTCACAGATTTACTCATCTAACCGATTTCTCTTGAGTCTCGAACTACCCGATATAAGATTTCACAGATTTACTCATCTAACCGATTTCTCTTGAGTCTCGAACTACTCGATATAAGATTTCACAGATTTACTCATCTAACCGATTTCTCTTGAGTCTCGAACTACCCGATATAAGATTTCACAGATTTACTCATCTAACCGATTTCTCTTGAGTCTCGAACTACTCGATATAAGATTTCACAGATTTACTCATCTAACCGATTTCTCTTGAGTCTCGAACTACCCGATATAAGATTTCACAGATTTACTCATCTAACCGATTTCTCTTGAGTCTCGAACTACCCGATATAAGATTTCACAGATTTACTCATCTAACCGATTTCTCTTGAGTCTCGAACTACCCGATATAAGATTTCACAGATTTACTCATCTAACCGATTTCTCTTGAGTCTCGAACTACCCGATATAAGATTTCACAGATTTACTCATCTAACCGATTTCTCTTGAGTCTCGAACTACCCGATATAAGATTTCACAGATTTACTCATCTAACCGATTTCTCTTGAGTCTCGAACTACCCGATATAAGATTTCACAGATTTACTCATCTAACCGATTTCTCTTGAGTCTCGAACTACCCGATACAAGATTGCACAACTAACTCCTCCGCCGGCTCCCCAGGTGCACACGGGCGAGAAGCGCTTCGAGTGCCAGCACTGCAGCCGCCGGTTCACGCAGAGCACGGCCGTGAAGCTGCACATCCAGACCGTGCACATGAAGATACCTTACAAGCCCTGGGACAAGAAGAACAGGAAGCGCCGCAAGGAGGCCAGGCAGATGTCCACAGGTACTTGTGACACTTGGCTTTTGAACGCCACAACATGAAGTGACAGTGTCACCAAGCTACAAAAAAAAAGAGTGTGTGTACTTATGTACACGCGTTAGAAGTTATACTTCTTTGGCGTATGGAAAAATAAATTATACATACCGACAATTAACCTCAAATCTATAAATGCACTCAAACCAGTTTATTCAAATCAGTTTTATCACTAATATTCAATATATATAGATATACTAAAAAATAATAAATTATTAGTAAATACTATCACCGTCGTATATGTTAGTTTAGTTTTAAAATTTCTTTATTTTGCATAAGTAGGTATACATAAGGTACGATTACCAGTGTACGTTTGGTTTCCTGGTAATACAAAACAGTGGTTGTTAAAAACGTTTTTCAAGCACGCAGGCTTTTATAAAAACTTATAGAATAAACTAAACAATACAAACAAAAGATTTACGATTAGAATATTGGGAATATATGTATACGTCGTATTCGTGCTCATAAGCGTATTTTGTAAGCCAAGTTCGCCATTGACGGACACGTCAAGGAGGACGATAATATATATATATGAAATTGATTTAATAAAAACACCAAAATAATATTTATTTATTCACACTGTTTAATTGTACTCTTACGAAACACGTGTTCTAAATATAAAAAAAATATGAGAAAAATATAATGGTGGCAATATTACATAATATTGACACGTACCAAAGCCAAAAAATAAATTGGAAAAGAAAAAATTATTGTAGCAATATTAATGTTGACACGTCGTATCAAAGCCAAAAAAAAATATGAGAAAAATGTTTATAATGGCGGCAATAATAATATTGACACGTACCAAAGCCAAAAAAGGAAAAAATACTAGAATATAAAAACTTCATGGTGTAGAACTTCATGGTGTCGCGCATCGTAAAAATTCACACTCATAATTTTTCTCTATCGCGCCATAAGAAGTATAACTTCAAAAACTGTCTAATAGATGAATACAGGTTTATAAGGAAAAGGTAGATCCTTAGAACTTCAACTTTCGAGATTGTTCGGTTAGGGCTTATAGCACTCATCATTATGAACAACTTTTACTATGGGGCATTCCCGGAATTTGCGAATACGAGTAAAAAGGCAACTGTTCACTACATTTGACGAACTGACGACCTGATTGGCTCAGCGGTAGTATGTCTTATAAGCCAGAGGTCCCGGATTCGATTTTCGGCCGGGTAGATGTTTGAATGATAAATTTAAATATCTGCTCTGGGTCGGGGTCTCCTTGTCTTTGTGTGTTCCAAGGCGTCCCCGACACAGGAAATCCTAGCGGAGAGCTATAGATAGATAGTTAAATTATTTATTGTTCACACCAAATATTACAAAATAAAAGGATCATTACACTTAAAACTGGTGCAACAACTGTCGGCCTTATCGCTATGAGTGTGAAACATTTATTTTATTTTTGCATAAACCATTACTTTAATTCCTCAGGTACTGTGAAACATTTTAATTCCCCAGGTACAGCACTAATAGAGCCCCCGCCGCCCGAAGCCCCGGCCCCCGCCCCGGCCCCCGCCCCCGCCCCCGTCGCGTCGCACAAGATGATCATCGACCCGCAGAGCGAGTTCATTACGTACATCTACACACACGAGCAGTGAATACTTACGCGAAGGAAGAAGTTAGAGCGAAACTGAAGTGAGGTAAAAAGTCGAGAGATGTGTAGTCCAATTTGACTTGAATCCTGTTTATTAATTATTATTACTTAATTATTATTATTATTATTAATTACTGTTTATTAATTAATACTACAGGGTTTTAAGGAAAGGAAATGCTAAGCCGACAAAGGCTCATAATTATTTTTTTATTAATTAAGAAGTGCCAAAAGAACATATCTTAATAAAATTACAGTCTAGCCTAAGGCATATAAGTAATTTAAATCTAACTTCAATTTCTAAGTATATTACTAAGAATGTGTCCAATAACACCTTTCTTATTGTTTCTATTAAGGCGACGACACAATGTTCACATGTTCTTTATACTTTACACTTGCACTATTCACTACTTATGACTAACACTACACTAGCTCGAACGGTTTTGTTCTTTTTAGTCTCTAAGGCTCATCATTATGAAAAACTTTTATTTTTAACGGCATTCGCTAAAAAAGAAATTGGCTGTTTGTTTCTTATATTTTGTCAAGTGTCATTGACATATTTCTATGGAACAGCTGAATTTTTTTCACTCCGGATTGGTCCCACAATAAAAGTTGTTCATAACGATGAGTCTGCGATTTTTTCAGTTTGGTATACCCTTTCCTTATAACCCAGTAGGTGCAGACAACTATATATTATGTATTATATAATATATCGCTCCATATATTGTCCTATTCTATTTCTTTGCCACGCCCATATCAATAATACAAAACACGTTTTCGAGTGCAACCAAAAATAAAAACAATCTTTTAAATACTCATGTTTTCCAACGCGGGATGTAGAAACTAATTTTTTGGATACTTTGGGTCAAAACGGTAAAAAAGTTACACAAAACCAAAATTAATAGTGCCTCTCGCTTCATCTCGTGCCAACTGAATATCCTCGGGCCTGCTCTAACTGTATAGGTATAGTAATTTTGCATAATACGCTTGGTGCGAATTTTGAACTTAGTAATGTGGAAACAAAGGCGCGTTTCCTGTGCGAATTTTAGTTTACATACTACAAAAAAACTTCAACACAAAACTTTGTTTCGAGAGACATTTTATTTAAAGAAAATTTTATTGAAAAGAAATCTTTGTACATTTTTGTATTACAAAATTAATTATACCATGGAAACTAACGTGGTTTTGACACATTTTGTTATAATTAACACTGGAATACTTTCATAAAAATTAAGAAGAATTGAGAAATGAGAAAAGAAAAAAAAAGAAAGAGAATGAGAATTATTTCTTTTTTTTTTTGACCGAAACTAGTCGTAGTGAACGATTTAATTTTTACGTCAGTATTCCCGTTTATTATAACATAAAATAACCTTTACCTTTGCTTGTCGTGATCGGGTTACAAGCGAGGCACGAGGGGCAAGCGACGATAGGTCATTGTTGAAATCAACAACGATATTTTTTATTAACAAATTTTTGTATCGAAAAGAATGGAATGAAATGAAAATACATATTTATTCATAGCATTGCTACAAGTCAAGGAAAAAGATAATCGAGAAAATGTACTGTAAAGTGTGTATGTGTGAGTGTGTAACTGTGTAATGTAATTAAGATAATTCGTGAATAGATTTTTGTGTAGTGTGTATCAAAACACACGCAATAGACGCGCCTTTATAACCACTTTCGCACGTAACACAATGGACTTACCTACTGAATAAATGTGTAAATAAATATGTAATTGGTATTTAAGAGTTCATTGAAACTTAATTATTACCTAGTATTAGAAATAAGGAATCTGATAATGAACTGTAGATTGCTGTGAAATAAATAGTGTTAATTTATGTAATGTAATCTATGTAATCTATTTTTAATACAATCATGAATTTATATTGTGTTTTTTTAATTATAATAAATACTATGCTAAATACTCAGATCAAGTAGAAAGGCAGATAGAGTAGATACAGGTGAAGCCAAAAAAACTACCCTACTGCCCGTGTACGTATACCTACTTCAAGCACATATTGACGCATAAGAACTACCCTTATTACTACCTATTTTTCTTGTTCACGTTCTCTGAGCAACTGACGTAAGAATTGAATTGATTCGGGTAGTTAAGCTATTGCATAGCTTCTATCGCGGGCCTTGAGCATGGAGACCGAATCCAGAAATTCCGTAACGAAAATAATCTCCCATTTTTTAGTGATACTTTTTAGTTTTGTTGCCATCAAAAACTAAAAAAAAACTAAAACATAAAACTAAGACTCAAAAACTAAAAAACTACTGGACCGATTTCAAAAACTCTTTCACCATTCGAATGCTACATTATCTCAAACTAACATAGGCTATATTTTATTTTATTTTTTCTTTTTTTATCCACAGTGAATCGTAGCATGAACAGCTAGTTAAATATAAAGTTGTTAAAGTTGCGTTTTTAGGGTCCCGAACCTCCTTCGAGGAAGACATTTTAAGGCGAAACTCGTGCGTCCGTCCGTCTGTATATCACAGCCAATTATCTCAGGAACTAATATAAAAGCTAGGGGTCTGAAATTTAGCATGACGCTAAATAATGTTAACTGCTACAAGTTTTAGAAAAAAAATATGCTGAGAAATAATCTTTACCTGAAAATTGGGTCCAGAAATGGGGATCTGAAATTTTAAAGCCAGCTTTATGGGGCACCTATCAAATGTAAGGTATTATTTTTTACGCGAGGTTAGACGCCCCCTTATAGTATAGGTGTAAGCAATTAAAAACATTTAACATTCATACATATTTATTTCGAACATTTCGACAATACCGTGACAACAATCGCCTATTTATATTTTAATTCAAACACTCATATTTCACAGGAAATTATTGTCTTTTGCTTAGTATTTTGCCGATTAAGTACGGCGAATTGACGAATTATCAACCAAATTATATTGATACTAGCTGCGCTCCGCGGTGTTACCCGCGATTAAAAAGTATGTGTTATGTGCTATTCCAGACTATAATCTATCTCTGTCAAATTTCATCAAAATCCGTTCAGCCGTTCTGGCGTGATTGAGTAACAAACATCCATCCATCCATCCAAACTTTCTCATTTATAATATTAGTGGGAAAAAAGAAAAATAAAATACATATAGTCAATCAGAACTTTCTACTTTTCTTATCGTTGGTTCAAGAGCCTTATATGCTTTCGACCTTATTAATTAATACAGTACCTACAACATAGAACCTCCTCCTTTTTTGTAGACGGTTAAAAGTGGCTACCCTAATTTATGCTCTCGAAATCAGTATAGCCTTATAAAGTTAAGATCAAAATAAACACTAATGAAATGAGATAGGAGTGTCAATTCCATAGTATCATTATCTAAACTTAGTTTTGAAAAACTTTAGAAATATAATTATAAAAAAGTCGTAGAAATTAAATAATCTGTGTATTTTAATTTTCAGGCGCAATGAAAAAGATGGCAGTTATTTTAAAGTTTAGTTTAGAAAACAGGTACCTACTCCAGAATTGACACCTTGTCTTTGTTTAGACACCATTTATTATTAGTTTTTTATTTACTCCTATAAGCTCTACCTATAACGATTAGACTACATAATACATTTTCTACATATTTTCTAATAATGAAAAATAAAGAAAATCTTTGGAATGCATTCATAATTGTTCCATATTACATATTCTTATAGCGTATACAATATACAAATACATATTACGAATACATGTATAAACATATACGTAGATGGCTAAATGTATAATTATATTATTGCATATAATAATTATGTACTTTGTCATATGACAATTTCTTTCATATAACATCACATATCCCGTTTTAGACGGTCAGATCTTAAATGAAAAGTATTTATAAATTTTTCAAAGAAATTATGAAATATACTTTTTAGAGATATTTGTCCTATTATATAGGAAAAGACACAATTTGCAAAGTTTAGAATTCGGAAATATTTGCAAAATATTTTCCTAATTTATGCAGTTTAGTGCATAGTGTTAGATGCTTTCTTGCTCCAACATTATTGTAGATACTATTTATGAATGAAATACTGTTTTTACTTTAACTCGTATTCATTTACTTTAGGTCAGGTACCGATTAATTATTAACAATGTTATCGCAAAGGAGGCACGCCATCTTCCTTGATCGCGCGGGAATCGTCTCTCTCGCTCGCTTGCCAGCAGCGTAGTGTTGTGCCGGCGCCGTAGTGCTGTGCCGTAGCGAACCATTAATCGACTCTAGGGAGAATCGCCTAATAGTTCGGCCATCCTGCACATCACGCGCCCTCGCGGGATAAGAAGCCTGTCTTCTGGACGATGGACCACCATAGCGCCAGAAGCAACTGTTCACAAACATAACTAATGTTAAACTTCAGCTTCTGTTGCACAGAAGTTGACAACTTACTCAACCATGACCATGTGGTGTCGCATCAAACTCGTGATTCTGTTGATCGTAAATCGTTCAGTTATTGTTATGAAAATTCAGTTAGATCTGAAATTTTATTATAGATATTACTTATGTCATGGCAACATCAGGTGTATTAATGCCATGAGACAGATCATATAGTATCAAATAAAATATAGTGTTCATAAGTTAAAAATTATTATATCATCAGACACATGTGTGTCCAAATTCAATTGAGAGCTAAGAATAAGACTTTCATAGGAAAACAGTGATTTACAGACCCATGGGTGAATATTACCAATCCAGATTAATGTCACCGTATCGTTTCAAATGTCGATGGCATGATGCATTCTCGTCCAGATGTCGCCCTCGCTGGCAACCATGCTGGAGCAGCACCATCGGCCAACGGGCTGTGCAGCTCATTCCGGTGCAGTGCTGCTTGCTTCATATTCAGCAGCCAAGCCACGGACTCACTGTTCACAGACATAGCCAATGTTAACTTCAACTTCTGTTGCATAGAAGTTGACAACTTACTCGACCGCAACCATGCGTTGTACCACCAGAACTTTGTTGAGGTCGATACTCGTTATGTTAGTGTACATGATAATTCAATTAGATATTGCATAATGGTGACAGTTGGAAAACAATTCTATAAGACATGAATCATCATAGCATCCTCAGGTAAGACTTGGTGTCATTAAGCCATAATAAGATCAAACATTTATGAGTCTACAATCAATTGACAGATCAACAATAATACTTTTATAAGGAAAGTCATTTACAGACCCATTTGTTCATGTTACCGTACAATCCAGAATAATATCACCGTCTTGCTCCAGGTAGTGACGGCATGGTGCATTTTCATGCAGATGTCGCCGTCATTGGCAACCATACTCGAACAGCACCATCAGCAGACGGGCTGTGCGGCTCATCGGGTGCAGTGCTGCTTGCTTCATTTTCAGCAGCAAGGTCACCCAGTAGCAGCTCACGCCATGCTGCTCGTAGAACTCGTGCACCCAATGTTGTAGACATCTCTCGGTGCGGTCCACTCCGAAGAGTTTCCTAAAGGACATGCGTATCCAAAGATCGCATGCTGTCACACTCCGATGAATTTCGATAATAAACCTGTTTATTCAAAGCTAACATACGGTTATACTCCGATGAGTTTCGAAAATAGACCTGTTTATTCAAAGCTAACATACGGTCACACGCCGATGAATTTCGAAAATAGACCTGTTTATTCAAGGCTAACATACGGTCACACGCCGATGAATTTCGAAAATAGACCTGTTTATTCAAGGCTAACATACGGTCACACGCCGATGAATTTCGAAAATAGACCTGTTTATTCAAAGCTAACATACGGTCACACGCCGATGAATTTCGAAAATAGACCTATTTATTCAAAGCTAACATACGGTTACACGCCGATGAATTTCGAAAATAGACCTGTTTATTCAAGGCTAACATACGGTCACACGCCGATGAATTTCGAAAATAGACCTGTTTATTCAAGGCTAACCTACGGTCACACGCCGATGAATTTCGAAAATAGACCTGTTTATTCAAGGCTAACCTACGGTCACACGCCGATGAATTTCGAAAATAGACCTGTTTATTCAAAGCTAACATACGGTTATACTCCGATGAGGTCCCTAATGGACATGCGTGTCCGAAGATCGCATGCGGTTATACTCCGAGGAGGTCCCTAATGGACATGCGTGTCCGAAGATCGCATGCGGTTATACTCACACACTACATACCAGCGCCCTCTAGTGGTAACTTTAGAAATTTGCAAATAAGACTAGAGACAGTCGCCACATCTCCATCATAACGTTGCAACATTTTACAGGTTCTTGTAATATTTTATATATCAGCAACCTTACTTTCCAAAATCTTCATGACTAGTAGTCTCATCATAATTCGTGGTATTTTACAAACCAATTCTGCAAAAGAAATTGTTATTCCAAGTTTACTTAACTCAACCGTCAACCACTGGGAACAGGGTTAACCTTAGTTTAACAACCAATAACATAAAATAAATATATGCAATTAGAAGCAGGAGCTATCGTGTGATCTTCATCATTTATATTCCAACATTTGAATAGCTCTCTGTCATATTTTGGAGTGTCAGCAGTTATGCTTCGCAAATCTTTCATGTATAAATGCTCATCTCAATTTACGGTCTTGTAGAAACCAACTCTGCAAAAGAAATTGTTGTTCCGGGTTTACCAAACTCTACCGTCAACCACTAGGAACAAGGTTAACTTTAGTTTAACAACCAATCTTGAACGCATAAGATAATAGTATATGCAATTATGACCAGAAGTTTTGTTTGATCTGCATCATTCATATTAATCAACATTTGAATAGCTCCGTGTCATATTTTGGTGTATCAGCAGCTATGCTTTGCAAATCTTTCATGTGTATGCTCATCTCAATTTATGGTCTTGTATAAACCAACTCTGCAAAAGAAATTGTTGTTCCGGGTGTACCATCAACCGTCAACCACTGGGAACAAGGTCAACTCATTCATATTCCAACATTTGAATAGCTCCGTGTCATATCTTGGTGTATTTGCAGCTTTGCTTTGCAAATCTTTCATGTGTATGCTCATCTCAATTTATGGTCTTGACTCTTGTATAAACCAACTCTGCAAAAGAAATTGTTGTTCCGGGTTTACCAAACTCAACCGTCAACCACTGGGAACAATGTTAACTCATTCATATTCCAACATTTGAATAGCTCCGTGTCATATCTTGGTGCATTTGCAGCTTTGCTTTGCAAATCTTTCATGTGTATGCTCATCTCAATTTATGGTCTTGACTCTTGTATAAACCAACTCTGCAAAAGAAACTGTAACATCTGGTTTACCTAACTCCACTGTTAACTACTGGAAAACAGGGTCAACTCTAGTTCAGTAACCAATCATATACACATAAGATCATTTATGACATTTGGCTGACAATACACTGCTTCTAGCAGTACAGTAGCAGTACTACACAAATTAATTTAGTTGGAATTTATTTAGTTAGCCTCAGAATAATTGTTTACTATGGCACTGAAGAAAGGAGTCAATTTATATAACTTGGTTTGGTATTCTAACTGTGTGACTGTGTACTTATTTTCTCTCACATATCATATAACATGATGTCATAGGTGCCATATTGTTACTTGAGCAAATGTTTAAATATAATGGACTGATTAACTTAGTGAAACATGACACATTGTTAAAGTTGCTCACCAACAGAACAGTTTAGTTAATGATTTACAGTTACTCTGCTTTCATGTCAGAAAGGCAATTTCAAATATTACAGGAGTACATTTTCATATCCAAAATGATACCGTATTAGCTCAATTAAATTCTTACTGTCTTGTGTCAAACAGCATTTTGTTAATTTATTTTATTTGTCATGTTTGATCCTTTAATCAAACTAGCATTACTGTTGAATTATTATTATATCAATATTAATAATTTATTTACTTCAGCCAACTAGGTCCATATTTATAAATAATCATAAAACATTTTATATTATAATATTATTCAGAATCCATTGACTCATACATCATTTTGCAAGGACAAGGCCTGGACTAGACATAGGTAAATGTATGGAAGAGCATGTCCTTACTGAAAAGGGTTTTGTATTGCCCATATTTTCATGATAGCATATTATGTAATAAATGCACAAGTAGAATATTATGTGTTGTATATTATTCCACCTTATTCATTCAAACAACTAGTAGAAACAAACTAGCACTAAGTCATCATCAGTAAAATCACCTTTTACTGAAATAATAGGTTGTCTACTTGTAAGTGGTAATTGATAAATAACCCATCAGTATTTGAAGAAGTTGCTACTCAAATATTTTATTTTAACCGATGAAAGAGTATCACAATGAATTACTTGTATTTGTAATAGATACTTCATTCCTCTGTGTATATTTCAGTTCAGAGGCTGGGACTCTGGTGTTTAATACACACTTAGCTTTTATAGTATGCCTTTGTGCAAGGTACAATCAACGCAACAGGATTTGCAACAAATATCACTTATTGTGACCGATTGAAAGTAATTATGAGTTTTTAATAATCTTATAACATGTGAATTAATTATTATTATGTGTATGAGTGGGTACACATATTATTTTTGTACAACTATTTTATTCATTGATAACAACTTGAGAGAACATCCCATATAATATTGTTTGGATCGTTCCTCCATCATTAATTCTGTCCAATTTATGAATATTAACCAGTTATGAACTTTAAAATACCTCTTTCACTAACATAGTAGTTGCTTTATATTGTACTTGTAAGTGACTTTATTAACTTACTCACATAGAACCTATAATAGGTAGTATTTAGTATCGCTCGGCTACAATCTATTTTGTAAGTATTGCTTACTATTATTATTCACATCATAGTATTTATTAGTATGTCATGGTTTCCATTAATGCAGTAATATAATAGTTATTGTACAACAAACTTAGTAAATTGTACTAACTAACTCTGACTTTAAACAACTGACTCCGGTAAAGTTGATTTAACTTTTGTTGTTTACATAGTTCTGCGAGTAAAGATTATTATGTATTTGTTATAGATTCTGTAGGCTTAGCATTATTGCACTGAACAGTTATAGGTGGTAATGTGTACCAGACTCCACTTTAAATTGTATTAACTTGGTCGGTGTGAACATTTGTATCATGCATTCTTAAATTAACAAGATTGTAAGTTTCAGAACATTTAGATAAGGTTATTACTTTAACAGTCAAGGTATTCAGCGACTAGCTTGGTGCCCAAAACATAAAATCATTGCCCCATATAATCATCATCACAATTATACAAGTATTTCTCATCAGGTTATAATTTAATGTGATTCCTTAGCACCAAATAATAGGAAAGAAACTAATGCCAGATTCCAGATTCAATCTCGCACAATATATACCAAAATGCAACAGGTTCAATGTACGTATGAGTAGGTACAACTTCGTGCATTTTGTGTTTCATCTCGTTTTTGTTCATTTGAATACAAAATGATATGATGGACTCACCAAAGCAAGGTTCTTTAGTGTTACCTCTGGATATCCTTGGTGAACTTACAAGATCCTACCAACTTGTTATTCCGGACTTGTAAACTTTGTCAAATCCGACTACGCAGTACAGTAGCGTCTTTTGTTACGACGTGTTTCTGTAGGTATTGGTATTGTAGATAGTTTACTGCGAATACTTCGATGCGTACTTTCTTTGCACGACTAAAGCAATAATCACAGCACATGACGACTTCCAATTAGCTTTCTTTCGTTCCTTTGCTTTTAACCTAAAAGCTGAAACAAATCAAACTCGCGGGCGATTTTGCTCAGATCCCGATTCTGAAAACTGTTAGATGCTTTCTTGCTCCAACATTATTGTAGATACTATTTATGAATGAAATACTGTTTTTACTTTAACTCGTATTCATTTACTTTAGGTCAGGTACCGATTAATTATTAACAATGTTATCGCAAAGGAGGCACGCCATCTTCCTTGATCGCGCGGGAATCGTCTCTCTCGCTCGCTTGCCAGCAGCGTAGTGTTGTGCCGGCGCCGTAGTGCTGTGCCGTAGCGAACCATTAATCGACTCTAGGGAGAATCGCCTAATAATAGATAGGTTTAAAAAATTGCTTAAGTCTATGAGACGAGGACAGCAACAGTTTTAGTTTATTCCTGTCAACTGAAACCTATAACTCGTCAATATCTGGCATGAAATATGGCACTCTCAAAATTATGGGAAACAAATAATTTTCTAATGTGCCTTATATTTTACTCACAAAACATTCATTTATCTTTGTGTCGTATTCAGACGTGCTATGCTGCGTCTAGTGTTATACACTCGTCAGGAAAAGCGCTAATTCAGAAAAAGTGGCTAAAAATAACAGGAATCAACAGTACCAAGCATTTTAAACGACAAGAATTGACTACGCCGCTCTACGACCTAGGTGCTTACACTTTCTTTCACTCATACGATTCACATTCCAAAGTTTAACTGAAAATGTTTACGGTAAAAAGTACCTTATGGCCTCGTTATAGATCACTTTCGTCGGTTTTTTGTCTGAGGATTTATAATAAAGTGGAGAAAAGTACAAACCATATGATTTTACCATAATCCATTGACTACCATTTTTACCGTCGCTGCGGTTTCATCAATGAGCGCCGTCCGTAACCATCTTGCCTTCCAAAATATCCATAGCGTAAATTACCTATCGATATCGATAAGATACGAACAATTAAACTCACAAATGAGATAAAAAATATTATGGATTTACAATCAAATAAATTTGAGCGTTAGGTAACGAAGGCAGGGCATCATACCGGAGAAAAAATCCTAATTTTCAGAAAAGACAAAACTATTTATTTAATTAGATATATCTATCAAACTGATTTAAAAAAAAATATTGAAGAAAGACATATTATCATATTCTACATATAATTAAATTTATAAAAATCAGTATTATACGAAACAACAGACCGCGGCCGACTAATTCCATACATTATGTTCCAAGTTCCGCGCACTTACGGCAATACTTATAAATATATTATTGCTTATTAACAAGTGTCATTTAACTTGTGCGTAATACAAAAATGAAGTGCGCAGTTCTAACTAATATCATTTAAATTTAAGCAGTTTTTATGAGTGATGCCAGAGAGAATTATACCAAAAACATGTTTTATTAAAAAACAAGTAAAACAGCATTGAGTGACGCCCCTAGCGTCGAGTTTCAAAGATACAAAATATGACTACTCTGGGTCTTATTGTGATTTTAGACACACAGTTTGCGCTGGCTCTTGTTTACTTCACTTCATTTAACTTTTTTTAGACACCGATTAAACTTTTAAAAATGTAACGACATGATCAATATCCAATGTCCAACCTCCAACTATCTACAAAAATAAAATTACAATAAACGATTGTAAAAATTATAATAATTTATAACTATATTATACACATACATTCAAGTCTTCTCGAAGGAATGTAAAAAGTCTGTATACAAGTCAAAGAATATAAAAAAAATAACAAAACGAACAAGCCTTGTGGAATGCGATGTTTTTGGAAGTATTCAAGTAAGTCACTATTGTTAAAAAACAATGAGGCGTTTTAAAAAAAATAAAGTAGTTCGTGGTTTTTTTCATAGATGGCGTAGTAAGCATCAACTTTGTCCTGTCAAATCGATTAGATATGGTCACCTTTTATCAATTCCCCAGTCTAAGGGTAAAAATAAGACCATGATAATTAGAAAGTTGTACACAAACTTCCGTGGTAAAATTGCCGCATGGCCAATATTTGTTTTCATAAAAAGAATTACTGCCATGATGATTTACACTTGAAAGGCCTATTTTTATGTCAATATGTCATCTAAATGTCAATTTAGATTTGTTTTTGTTTTTATTAGTGGACAGGCGTCGAGCATTTGGCCCATTTAGAAGGGATGTCACAAATAGATATGACACAACCAATGCAATTAATCCACGCCATCTATTGTACTTTTTGGAACTAAAACTTTTTTCAAAACGCCTCATTGTTGACATTATTCTTCTTAGAAATAAAAGAAAGGCATCCTATATTCGGCCGTTTCGAAAACAGCAATGTTTCTACATTTTCAAAGGGTCGATGTTTAAAGTCCTTTGTTGTAATAGACGTGTGTATCTTTGGGATATTTTTTCTTCATAATTTCCTGAAAAAAAAAAGTCATTTTAGTAATAAATCATCAGGATAACATTACAGTCTAGGTAGAGGTAATATTTAAAAGTCAAATACGTGTCGTGATTCATGGCTGGATTTCATAGCTACGTTTATCAGATTTATTCCCTACGTCCCCACTGATCATCAAATCATCATTATCGGCCGAGTTTTTGGTGTGCAGTTATTTTTGCTGATTTCTGCAACATTTTATTGGACTCCCAACAGCCCTAAATTCCCGACTCCTGGTCAATAACACACATACAGGAATCAGTGCGACATTATTCTTGATTTTTCAAATTACCTTAATTTTTAGTAGTAATTAAAACTTAATTTTACCTATTTGAAGTAGCCAAATATGACTCGAAATTCGCCATAGTGTGGTGTTCTCTGTTTTTAAAATTTCGAACATTATCTACCGCAGTTCTTTTTTCTGTTTGTTTTTTGAATTTCGAACATCGTCCACGCAGTTCTTTTTTTAAATTTATTGTCGAGACGAGCAAATCACTGGCCTGACTTGTTTCATAGTTACCTGCAAATGCGGCTCCAGACTCGAGACCGGGTGTCTCGCCTTCTGGTCGAACAGCGCGCAGGCGAGCGGCGTCGCGAATGTGACGCACATGCCGACCAAGGAAAGCTGGAAGGGGATCACGGCCATCGGGTAGCGGCAGAACCAGCCGCGGCGCGTCGCCCAGTTCGCTAGGAACGGGGTTATCACTGCAAGGAGATGAACAGTATTATCATCTACTTGCTACACACATAGGCCTTCTACATGAGCCTTCTACTTCTACTTTCTTCACGGATCAGTTAAAAGTGAATACCAATCACGCCCGAAAGAGGCATCCCTGACGAGCGTAGATGGTACCGATTGGTGTACCAGTTTTGCACCGATTTCCAATTCACAATACACTAAAATGTTAGTGGCGCCCAACATGGTGCATTTTCAGTGTTTCATAATACCATTAACAAAAAGCCCGCTCTAGAATATTTGCACAAAACCGTCTTCTTTATCCTGAATTTCGTTCAGGCAAGGGGGGGGGGGAGGCAATTTTGGCTCAAAGCCACAAAGCGGATTCAGAAGCTTCGAGGGGTTTTAATAAGGTAAGGTAACTAGGTAATGAATTTTGTGTACCTCACAAAATTCATTACCTAGTCTCCGTCGAACAAGGAGAATCAACGATGTAAGGGATTACGCCGTAGATTTTCCTTGGATGCGTGCAAAACGTTTTGAATCTACGTTTCTGATTCGCACAGCCAAGGTATGGAACAGACTGCCGGCTTCCTTGTTTACTAAGAGATATAATCCTGGGCTTTTCAAGGTCAGAGTGAATAACAATCTTCTAAGTCTGTTTCATCTTCGGCCACATCGTCGCTTACCAACAGGCGAGTTGGTAGCCAAACGCAGACTTATTCGCTGTAGAAAAAAAGAACAATATTTCTAGGTACTCACTCATCCCGGGCATGGACATGATAATCCTGGAGACACAGACCAGCGCAATCCCGGTGCGCGCCGCGCTCGACGACTCGCCCACCAGCTCGTCGGAGGACGGCGCGAACACTGGCGTGCCGTTTATTATCTCGCTGGAACAGACGTGGACAATGATCTTACAAACAGGGGGATAGAAGGGTACTAAGCAAAGGGTGACAATTACAACTCATATGAAAAATAACCTTGAAAGAGTGGTGGAATAGAAGGGTGCCAAGCAAGGGTTGAGAACGACAAGTCATAGCAAAGCAATACTTGTTTACAGAAGACTTGTTATACTTAATTTTTTTTTTAAGTTTGATATCACCCCACTAGGATGACAAGGACAACTGTTACTAACACCCAGACCCAAAGCAGATATTTAAATTTATCATTTAAACATCTGCCCGGCCAGGAATCGAACCCGGTACCTCTGGCTATAATTAACACGGGATTATCGCGTTTTGTTGAGTCGGGGACTAGTTTCGATAATATTTGACGATCTTTTTCAATGATTTTTTGAGTGATTACAAGAGAGACGCGCTCGTGGTCGCGTTCAGCGGGCACTACGGTCCACACCGTACCACGCGTGTTATGTCATCGGTAGAACAACGTGTTAAAACTACGTTAGCTTTCCAAAAGTAACAAAGTCGGTTCAACCGATACCGAGAGTTACGGTTCGGTGTCATAGACACAGACACTTAGCGGCCAAACTTACCTTTAATGCGTCAGGGGTTTAAAAGTGCGTGCGTGCTAATTGCTAGTATGTACTATGTGAGTGTGTGTGTATGTGGTATGTATTGACCATTATCTACAGCAACGCACCTGCTCCTCATCATAGGAATGTTGATCAAGTTAGCGCCACACACGGCTGCGAAGGGCACCATCCGCGCATATATTGGGTTCTTCATTGTCTGAAAAGAATTAGTTGCCTTTAGTAGACCCTTTTAAGAGGCTTCAGGAATTGCGGACATAATATGCGGTATAATATTATCGCATTATTTTTTTGCTATTTAGTGACGAGACGACGCAATCAATCGTCTGGTGTTAAACGTCACGTTTGGCCATAACAGTGGGCTTAGCATAACTTCTGACGTAAAATACGTAGCGACGTGCGTCAAGGGCGCCCCTGACGGGCGTAATTAGCATACACTTTTCTATCGAATACTAGCTCGGTACCTATTTTACATCAGAAATTATGCTAGGCCTACTGGACGACTCAGTGCTGTCATCTAGTTAATTCTTCTCGGAAAATCCTCATTATATCTCGAAGACTATTGCGCATTCCAAAACAGTCGCAAAGCGCCTGTAAATATGCACATTTTATGGCGTCTGCAAATATGCATATCTTGACGTTTCTACAAACATCGTGTTTTCCGAGAGGGCGCGTCACCGACGTCAGCTGTCACCTAAGACGCTTGTTTACCTTTCCAATGTACAGTGGTGTTAATCAGGCATTCATGTTCTGGGGTCCTATTCTGGCTAGTTTTTTCTTATTCAGCTATATTACTATGGAAACTAACGTGGTTTTCTCACTTTTTTGTTATAATTAAACACGGGAATACTCACGTAAAAATTAAGTCGTCTATTACGACTAGTTTCGGTCACATTCGGTGACCTTCATCAGGCGAGTTTACAATTTGACGCGCTCGCGGTTGCGTCTCGTTTGGTGCCAAACGAGACGCAACCGCGTAACTAGTCGTAGTAGACGACTTAATTTTTACGTGAGTATTAACAAAAATGTTATTCAGCTATAGGCTTGCGTTTGACCGGCATCTCGCCTGATGGTAAGCAACGATGCGGTCTACGATGAAGCACGCTTGCCTAGAAGGAACCGATTCACTCGCGACTTGAAGACACCCAGATTGTATTGTAGTAAGACATTATCTCGGTCACTGTCGCTCTCATTAGAAATATCATGAGAGTGAGAGTGAGGGGATAATCTCGAACGCCCAAGAATAAGGTCCCTGAACGTGCGATTCGCGAGCGAAATCGGTATTGCATGATTTGTAGTCGTTAAATTGTTGTCTGAACGAGTCAATGTATTTATTCGGACATAGTATTGGCTTAGGTCACCTTATGTAATTCATCCGAAGTAACTTTATCGTAAGCAAAAGTGAGTTTGTTATTTTATCTACACTATGCTGTTACATTCTACTTATGTTTCCAATACTTGAATTATAATGACTACTGTTATAGCACAGACAACATTTAAGCAATTTCACATGATGTTATAATATCCACATCGATATCGTAAAATCTCATTATAACATCGCGCGCTCGCTCCTGATTGGCCGCCCTGCGCGCGCAGCGGCGCCAAGTGCGCGCTCGCTCCTGATTGGCCGCCCTGTGCGCCAAGTTCACTGTGACAATACACGTTTTTATTAGTGAAGATAAAGTAGTGTATGCAACTGCATATAACACAGGTATTAAAACACTCGTTACTATTATGAAACTCGCTGCGCTCGTTTCATAAACACACTCGTGTTTTAATACCCTTCATTATATGACAGTTGCATAAACTACTATTATTAGATTGATTTGAAGGTGTAATGTAATAATCATGTTTGTTTTTAGATATTAAAAGTTCTATCCCATGTTGGGCGCCACAATTTGATTGGTTCACTTTTACATACATACGAAGTCAGGGTTATGGGAAAGGGCATGCTAATCCAAAAAGGCTCATTCTCTTCATTTTGAATATCTTTTACTATGGAACAGACCTAGAAACCGCGAAAGAAAATCCGCTTGGCCATTTGTCGAGTGTGACATTTTTCTATGATACAGCCAATCAAGAAATCCAAAAAAAGAAGTTCATAATGTAAAAAAGTCTAAAAGTTGTTCATAATGATCTTCAGACATAGGTATAACCCGGTCACAATATCTGTGCACCTCGCTGGAATGCGTATAGCCTTATATAGTCGCACTGTCGCACCGGGGAGTGCGCGGAGAGGTGACAGGGGAAGCGGGAGAGGCTCCCGCTTCCCCTACTACCGACTATATAAGGCTATACGCATTCCAGCGAGGTGCACAGATATTGTGACCGGGTTATACCTACTTCTATCCCGCTCTAACGTTCACGATTAACACATCAAATAGACATAACTAAATAGTAAAGCATACAGCGACACACCTCCGCTGAAACATGTGACGTCACACCGAGTTCCATGCGTTGACAACACTGATAACGATAACAGCGTAAAAGATTCCGAAGATAATTTCCAACATTGTGTTAACAGGCATATTTTGTAATGGACTACTTTATAATTTGTAAGATAACGTAACCTTGATTTACGGAATAGGCGTTTGTAAATATTTTTTGTCGTGTTTCTATTTTTCCATAAAATTTATGATTGATAAGTAGTCAAATCGTAAGGCCATATGACGCTAATTTTTTTTTTTTTTTTTTTTATGTAATTGAGTGACGAGACGAGCAAATCGCTCGCCTGATGTTAAACGTCACGTTTGCCCATAACAGGTCTGCGTCACCCAGAATTTTGAACTCGCAGAATTCAAAATCCTGCGCGGCACAGCACTGCGCTCGTCACCCTGAGATATAAGTTGTTTCATCTCCCAATTGCCCTGTAATTTCACTGGAAACAATGCCCTTCCAACCGGAACACAGTAATGTTTGCACAGTACTGCTTGGCGGTGGAATAACTGGCAAAGGTGTGGTACTTCCCCAGGCGGGCTCTGCAAAAGAGCCCTACCACTACTAAATTTATTCAGGCTATAAGGAAATGGTAGGCTGAGCCAAAAAGGGCTCATAATACTTTTCATTATAAACAACTTTTACTTTGGGATCAACCCTTATTTGCGAAAAAAATCAGCTGTTCTATACATGTTTAACCCCCGACGCAAAAACGACGGGGTTTGACGTGTCTATGTGTGTATCTGTCTGTGGCATCGTAACTCCCGAACGGATGAACTGATTTTGATTTTATTTGAAAGGTGAATTAGTTAATGAGTGTTCTTAGCTATGTACTATCATAACAAGGATAACAAGGATACTAGTATAACAAGGAACAAGTACTTGTTCTACCTAAAATTAGATTAGCCAAAACTGGCAACTCTTTTGTAAGGAACGGCGTACTATTTTATAACTTGTTGCCTGTTCCTGTTACTCTAGTAAATAAGAAAGACACAGATTTTCAAAGAATTTTAAAAGACTTTTTAATTGAAAGGGCTTACTGTAAAATTGAAGACTTCGTCTGTGATAAAGTCTCTTTACGTAAATTGTATTTAGACTGTAATAATAATACTTGATTGATTATACCTACTATTGTAGTTATTTTATACCTTGATATTTTGACATTGCAATAATTTATATAATTTTTTTGACATTCTAATAATATTGTTTTCTTTGACATTTAATTTATTGTGTATTAATTTATTCGTAAAAATTGTATTTGACATTCATAAGTGTGCATTGATGTACCCATATTTGAATAAATTATTTTGAATTTGAATTTGAATTTGAATGTTTGATGAAAATCGGTTGAGCCGTTTCAAAGTTGGGGGGGTTTTGTAATTCTAAATTTTGTCGAGTGTCATTGACATTTTTCATAGGAACAGCTGTTTTTCGCAAATTCCTGTTTGATCTATACTAACATATAGGGTTATTCATAAAGGGTATGCCAAGCCGAACAGGGCTCATAGTACTCATCACTTTTACAACACTTTTCTGAACAACTTTTCTGTACATTTTGTTGAGTGTCATTGACATTTTTCTATGGAACAGCTGATTTTTTTTTTCGCGAATTTCGGTTTGGTCTCATAGTAAAAGTTGTTCATAATGATGAGTACTATGAGCCCTTTTCGGCTTAGCATACCCTTTATGAATAACCCTGTATAGTAAAAGTTGTTCATAATGATGAGTATCTACGAGTATATCTAAATGATATTCATCTTTTTGCATCGGGGGTTGAAAAAAAGGAGAATTCATATTTCTAACTTAGAGGACTAAGACTTTTTTTTTTTTTTTTTTTTTTATCTTTTATTTTATTGGGACTTTTAAACGTTTTGTTTATGTCAGCCCCATCGTGACCTTATACATACAAATTACATTATTAATATTAACATTTACAAATGAGATAGATAGTAAATATCAGTCGCAATAATCGTAAGATAAGAGTTTTGAGACATAGTCTCCCTTTCTAAGTAGCTGCGCCACCAAATAGTAGCACTCCTCAAATATTACATTTACACACTCCGTAATTTTTTCATTAAGTAATTTTCGAGACATTATAATATTCTTAATCTTACTAAAGCACTTAATAAAATCAAACTTTTTCTCGCACTTCGGTTCTCCTTCTGTAAACTCACTCTGCTCTTCTTGACTGGTTTGTTCTTTATGCACCGACTTTCTCTTTTTTTTTCTACTCTTTCGATACTGTCGTTCTTCTTTTCTTTGAAATATTATAGATTCGTTGTTTGATTGTTGACTGTCGCATCTTTCACTTTGCATTTGCTCTTCATCTCGGTCTTCTATATTCATCTTACTCATAAGTACCTCACTGTAACTGCGACCGGCTGTATGTGTAGGTTTCTTTGGCTGAATATCATTGTTGACAATCGTGTTTTGGCTTCCCGATGATTCGTTACTTTTTCTATCCATGTATATTGCCAGTGCTTTTTTATAAGTACATTTTTCTTCGCTCATGAGCTGTCTTATATCTTTTTCTTTTTGGAACACCGGACATTTACGTTTCTCAATCGACATATGAGGACCCTTGCAGTTTATACACCTATAATTCTTAGTTTCACAGTTCTCATGTTTTGCTCCGCATTTAGGACATAATATTTTCTTGATTGGACAATATTTCTTTATATGACCATATGACCAACATCCCGCACACTGTGAAACAGGGAAAGTGTATGGTTCCACTAAGAACCTACAACCGTATGCTAATACATACGGAGGTATAGTGGAGGTCCTGAAACACAGGCGAACTGTCTCGCAATCTACCCAGGTTCCTTCGCTTGTTTGTCTCTTCAACCGTCTCACGGATATTATCTCCGACTCGCACTCAAAAATTTTATGTAGTTCTTCTTCTTTTGAATCTAGGTCAATCTGTCGTACTATACCATAGCATACGTTTATTTCATCAGTTCTCTGGCATCTAAAATCCATTTCAACCATCGACTTACTTTTCAATAAACATTCTGCGTTATTTTCGGTGTCAAAAGTAATGAAAACCTTGTAATTACTTTTGTACTTAATTCTTAAAATACCCTCCATTTTAAGACTACTCAGAAGTTTTGCGAGTGCAATAGGCTTTGGTAGTGGTTTTATCGCCGTGACAGCAACTTCATAATTCTTTCCGAGCTCCTTCGACATCGCTGGTTGTGTTTCGTCTTTTTTCATTGATGTAGTGCTGTTCTCGCTATGTCTGTAACTTCTTAAACTCAGACGTCTTGTCTTTCCTACTTCGATAAATTCTTCATCATCTCCATCAGTTTCATAATTTCGTAATCGCTTCAATCGCTGCAACTGGCCGTCAGAAAGAAGTTCTCCTGAGGTCACTGACCCTGCTCGCTCGAGATCCGACTGGCCGTCAGCCATGCTGGCGGCGCGCGCGCTATACTGGTTTGTTATCTATAAACGATACGCAGGCCGATAGACGTGCAGTCCTCACGCCGGTTGGATTGCGACTCAACTAAGACTTAAAAACTATTCTTGGACTGAATGTACCTTCACTTTCATATTGAGATACAGGGCTGTGGTCAAAGCACCGCCGCATGCGCACACGTAGGATGCACCAAGTTGCCTGCAAGAATTTTGAAGGTAAGAATGATGGTCTGCGCAGACGAGAGACTTTTTAGTCCGCGGCGTATGCGCGGGTGTCAAAAGTAATGCTAGAATTTGATACAGAGAGAGAAAGAGAGTGTCTCAAAGTGCGTGAGTTAGAGCAAGAGAAATAAGTCTGTGCCACTTTTACTTATGCACCAATTTGTAGGTACTGGTGTCTTAAAATTTGATCTTTAAAAGTTATAGTGAAATTGAAATAGTAACCGAGCGTGAATCGACCTGATTCCAGGGCAGCTCTCTTATTCTGCTCTAACTTTAAGCTGATTGTCTGTCTACCGAACTGTCGTTAGAAAATCGCAAAAGCAGTTACATTTCGGTAGAACCTTTTCTTGTTGAACCTCATCATGTCTCTAAGATGACATTTCATTTGTTTGACCACCATCAGCCAGGCTAATAAAGAATTCAAAAAATATACTCACTGCATAGAAAGCGGTGCGGTCCCTGATCTGTTGGTGTAGTTGACGACTGCGTTGAACGTCTGATTGAGCCACTGCCAGAAAATAGTCGCGGCGTTGGTCCTGTAGAACGTTATCATGCCTGTGGAATGAAATATTAAGAATCAAGTACAAGTAAACCAATAGCTGGTGCTGGATAAGCGAGAATGTTTTTGTTTTCTCTCTCTCTGGCTGCCATGATTACCACGTTTCGGACCGAGAGAGGTATTGTTTTTTTTTATTAGAATACGAGCTGATGGGGGGTCGGCCTTCGCCCTCGCAGGTTCGAGGCCATAAAATATTGCCTATATGTATGTATAATGTAGTTTTCCATAGCTGAAATATTTTTTGAAATCGGACCATTAGACCTCTTTATTAAATTAGACTCACTGACATCAAAAGAGTGATTCGACTAGAAGAATAGGTATTGTAATAGGAATAAAGTGACGATTGTTTGTAACAAGATCTTGTACCACTTAAGTAAAATAAATAAAAGAAACATGCAAACAAACAAGTCCGCGAACAAGTCCGTTGTCTACGCAGACCATTAGGTACATAACACTCACCTCCAGTAATGAGTGTGTTCATAGGAGCCTGGGCAGCCATACGACCTAGCACGAACATTTTCTCCCCCGTGTCGGGGTGGAATGCGCTGTCATATAAATATTTAGCTGCCCACAATTTCTCTTCGTTGTACCCTGGCGGCATTTTTTTGCTTTTTCTGTACAAAAAAAAAAAAATATGTCAAGTGCGTGTCGTGAAATGCTCCTGATAGGGTTCCGTGAACTTCCGTGGCCGTGAATTCCGGGTTGTTCCCTAATATTAAAAGTTATTGAAAATGATAAGTAGTTACTAAGTATCATCCCTTTTCGGCAAAGCAGAACCTTTCCTTTTAACCTTGTAAAACTAGCTGATGTTCGGCCTTATTCGACCTTGCAAGTTTAGACCTATAAAATATAGCCTCTAGTACCTACTCGTGGGTAATTCCAGCTTCTCATTGGTGAAACAAATAATTGGAAATTGATTCAAATTCAAAAGACGGGAACAGCTAATGTAACGAACAAAATATTTAGATGTTACTCGCTTTCATGTCCGGGTTTGTGTGAAAAAAATACTGAAAGCGAAGAAATCATGGCATTGTTATGAAAACATGGTGTACCCAGTCCCCTCACGATTAGGTAAGTACGTTTCATACGTATCGTGGTAAACTAACTGAAGCGTGGAGTGTCTTACTTAGTATGTAAATAGGTACTTAGGTAGGTACTGCAGCTACTTTTGAAAGAACACTGGCTGCACCGACCCTTGAGAAGTGAAGAGAGAAGAGAGCGCAAAACGCATGCGTGGTTAAAGGCTGGGTTTTGGCGCCATTCATACAATTATTTGTACTGAATTACGTGGAAATATTGTAGGTTTTACTTGTAAATAAAAAAAAAATCTTACTCTTTTACCTTTTTCTTTATTTTAGTACGTTTTACACCAATGTGTTACTTTGAGAGTAGATAACAAATAAATGTTATAAAATCGAATCAAATGGCGCCCAGCATGCCACCGCGCATGCGCTGCCACAGAGAAGTAAAACTGTATCGTAGAAAAAAAACCTTTTAACATTATTTAGTTTGCTAAATGCCTAGTAATTTTATAAATAATATTTTTTTTTAATTTCGGCATTGTGTTTATAAAGTACATAATATCTTTCCTCGTTATAATATTAGTATAGATGTCAATATAGATTCCTTTTGAATTTTGTAATTCGAACTTCACGATGTGAGAGTAGGTAGATAAATGAGTAGGAAGAGTTTCTTAGCTTGGAGATACGAGTATACTTTTTGCAGCGGTATATGCCAACAAGTTTATTGAATTATAGCTATTAAAAACATCTACCCAACCTTTATTGCAGTAATCTATTTGATTTTGAATTTAGTAGCACTGGAAGAAAACCTACCAGCGGGCTTAAGGGGGGGCATACAAGATAAATCTTACCGTGTATGGGGATACACGGTAAGATTTATCTTGTATGTCAAGATCGTTAACGATTTACTTAATCGAAGACGATGTCGGAAATCGCAACAAACACCTATGCAATCATGAATATCGTAACGATGATCAAACAAGTAAATGATCAATCGTTACGACCAGTCGTTTCGTTTAGGAGCGACATTTTTGATGCGATCAATCGTCACGATTTTCATCAGATCGATCGTATAGTAGACGAATCGTACCGTGTATGGGGGCCCTTTAGAAATTAACAAATTATCTTCCCACCGTTTTCATCCAGCGAGACAAAATAAATCCACATTTTGCATGTGACAACGATATAATATATATTTGTCTCTTTCTTGCGAGAGCCTTTTGGTTTTCGGAGCGTATAATCTAATATACAGAGTTATTGGATAGAACTTACTTATTCCTTCTTGTAGAAAAAAAAAGAAAAAAGTATATTATTATCTACTAATTCAATTTTTCTCCGAAATGGTTAACTTTGAATGGGGGTTTAAGTGGTCAAATTTGTTGATAAATTCCTATCCCTATTCCTATCTATCCCGCAATTTAGGAATTAAAAAATGGGAAAAAATAACAATTTATTTTTTATAATTTATTTTTTCCGAGAGAAGTGGTCGTTTTACGCGGACAAATTATCGTTCCACCATTTTTATCCCGCGAGAAAGAAAAAAGCTAGCTAGATATTCTAGCTTTGTCACATTAACGCGTGGATAAAAACAGTGGAATAGACCTTCTGGAATTTTAGAATACCTATCGCACGCAACTAATCCACATCGATATGCCTGCTGGCGAGGAGGGACTGGTGAGGAAGTTACCTGTAGCTCTGGACGACCTCCTTGGCTTCTTCGAGCTGCTGATTCGAAGCAAAGCTGTTCAGCGGGTTGGTGAGGAGCAGGAAGTGCTTGGCTCGGCCCCAGTACTCGCCCTGGTCCCATCGCGGCTTGTCCAGGTCTATCGACATTTCTGGGTAGTGGTGCTGTTGACGAAAACTCAGTTTAACTTTTATTTAATTATTGTATGATAGGTTTGACCGTCATTATGTACGGCACCACCGATTATGTAAGTAAGTGGTGGGTTTTTTTATTTGAATGTTAGGGGTTCCTGCCGGCCTATATCTGCGAATTTACCGACTCTCTAAAACCAGTGGCACCACCGGCACCGGCATATCTCCATAGGAACATGCCGGCCGGTATCCTTATACCCGATGCTGGTACCGGTACTGATAGACAGAAGGTTGCCATCAGCAACGAGCCACAGCTGCACCACGTTGCTGGTAGCAACTTTCTGTCCACAGTGACACGGGCTACCCCGCACTGGCGTTGCTGAATAACAGTTCCCAACTTCTATATTCAAATATCTATTTACCTTTATTGCTCAGTAACAAACAAAATAGATAGGTAGGTTTAACTTCAATAGACAAAAAGGATGGTCTTATCGTAGAAAGCGACCTCTTGAAGAGCGAGGTCGACGTAATTGCTACGTAATTACGATAGGCGTAGATACGTACGTTTTGTTATTTCTATGATAGGTAATTACCAACAAACAAAACTTCTAGACAAGTTTATTATATTTATTCAAATATAAATTAACTGATTAGTTAATTAATCTTTGATAATGTACTTACCGGACCTACGTAAGTACGTAAGATACTTAAAATTAAATTTAAAATCAAAATACAAGTTACGTTCTTACTTACGTACGTTCACGTAGCTACGTCGTTAAAAAAATACTCAATAAAATTATTTACATAATTTTCATTCAATGAAAGTAAGGTAATAAAGTTCTCATTCAATTTTGATAAGCATAGCGTACCGGCGTGAAAAAATGTATTTTAATTATTTTATTTTATGCAAACGCACTCTTGGTATGCATAAATTATTGAAAAATTTATTTTTACCTACAAAACTATACTCACCTTGTCTTCAAGATTTACAAAAAATGTTAAAACTGAAAACACTGTTATGATTTACCTATCGTATTCGTAAACTTATCTATAATAACATACCTACATCTTGCATATCTATAGATAAGATTACTTAAAACAAAACTGTTTTATTGCTATAATTTATTACTACATGCACCATCCAGTCGCTCACTTACGTTATGTAAGAGAAGTCGCAACAACTTTATCATATTAAAGTATTTGACCCCTGACTTCTTATCTGTATTTTGTAAATGCTTATTCGTATTTCACAGATCATTAGATCAAATATAGTAAAGAAGTTTAAGGATAAAATCTCTTTTAGGGGAGGAAATCAATACTTTTAACAAGAGGCAAGGAATATCAAATCACAGAAATCACGCTAACTTATGGACTATCGAACTCAGGTAACCGACCGATAGAAATTATTCACTTTTGTTGGAATCCATTAACATATACATCAAAAACGTAATTCACGTAGAATAGTAATGAAAGAAAATTTATTTTGCACTGTTACTCACTTAAATCGAATTCACAAAATCAGAAATACGGGAAATACGTAATATTTTTCAAAGCACTCACCTTTTCTATCAAAAATAGACGAATGCAGATTAAATTTGCAGTTCAATTTTTAATGAGAATATTTTTTCAGGATATTTTATGACTATTAACTTTTTATGAACATTATTTATTCGATTTTTTTCTCAATTTCGTAAATTTTATCGGCACTTCATCGGCACAACGTTTTCAAATGTTGCGCCGCCCGTGACAGACCAAACAAAGTGACGTACAAAAATAAAATCAATGCGCCTCGCCTCTTTGCAGGTGGCGCTGTCCTAATCGAGTTTGTGGTGTTGCTGTTGTAAAAATCTAATATCGGAAAAGAACTGTCGTTTGTTTGTCGGCTTAGATTTTGAAATCTACCACATGAAAACCAAAAAAAGCATGCAAGCTTTTAGGAACTGTACAAGACAAGATTCACAAAGAAAAAATCAAATTGAAAAAAAAAACAAATATGTTTCTGTTTTTTACATTTCAATCTACGCATTATGTTTTAAAAATGTTCCCCTGGGAAATGTCTTTTAAGACAAACAGCTGTCGGGCTGTCAAACTCCGTAAAACGGACCACTTCAAAGTTACGTCTTTGGCGAGCAAAGGCGATCCAAAAATAATTTAACATTTAAAATCAATTTAAAATAACCTTAACTCAAAAGTTTCTTCGTTATAAAAGATGTCCCTAATCAACAGAAACGTATTCCGTGCTTTGGTTCAGGTAAAGTATCTAAACTATTCAAAAACAAAGTGTTTGTTGTGTTCAAGTGTTTCGTAACCTCTCTACTATAGCAAATTATATCTACATTTCTTGAATTAAACCGAGCTGTTTTCCTCTAGGTCCGCCCTTAATATGTTTAATTGACAATTCTGTGCATGCGGTGTAAAGTGATATTGGTTGTAAGGTATTACTTGCATGTAGATATTCTCACGTGATCAAATAATATATAGTGAATAAATGACTTTGCTGACACAGCTAGTTAGGCTACATCTTCCAAGCTATAAGAATTCCACAATACTTCATGCTACTTAGGCTATCCAATGAGCTATTATTGGTTTTTTTTTATAGGTTTAGAATTTAATTTTTTAACATTTTATTTTTTCAGGGTGCTCAAGTATCAAAAGGATTTCACAGCAGTACGGTAAACGCCAAGAAAAATGTACGTTACGCGCCAATGGGGTCTATGGTGAGCACTAACTGTCTACTAATAGCTAGAACACATTATTGTGGACAAGTAATGAAGCAATCGCCACAAGTAATTTATCAAATGAGCAATAAGATCTAGACCTTTGGTTAAAAGGTGTCAGGGGTGATTTGCTAGGAGCAGATTTTTGGGTTAGTAGCAGACTTGTTTATGGCATACCGGGGCAACACTTTATAAATTTGTGAGGGCAAAAAAAGTATGTACAAGTGAAAAAAGTAAATGAATGTTATATATTTAATTTAAGGATGTATGTAAAATATATCTACTTGTCTAACTTTCGATAAATTTGGAATATATATAATAGAGTTGATTATGCTGCATCGATTGGAAAAAAGAAAAAGGGAATTAGCCGATGATTTGAAAGCAATATTTGAGAATAAAAGCCTCATTTAACTCCGTGTTATTCGTACCGGAAGTTGACGAAATCGAACTAAAATGATAAAAAAGTACAATGCACTTCATATATTTTTTCATTTTTTCACGAAAAAAAAACCACTGTTGCCAATGTTGTTAACCCCTCACCTGGCAGGCGGCCGGCTGCCGGCCGCAGTTATTTATGGCTTAAATGGCGGGAGGCCGGCAGCCGGCCGCGTCGCCCGTTGTGCATTTAAGTATTATTGTCGAGTTGACGCGTGCATCGATCCTTCTCTAACTTGTACTACAGCTCCATAGAAGAACAAGGATGAATATACTGTGCGTTCCAATCACCATTCCCAAACAAATTATAAGCGAAGTTCGTCAGTCCAAGGTCGACGTCCGCGCGAGGTACTATCGTGTTTCGGTGTCCTGTTTCACGACCCAATTACTTGATAAAAGCAGTGATTTCTGTGCAGTGTTGCTATTCAGAACATGGAAAAGTAACAGTAAACAGTTTATGACTGATAGTTTATTGATTTGTTCCATGGTTAAAGAGAAATGTGATAATTCAACCAAAATCACCGGCCCGCGCGCCGCGGGCCGCTTGCTACGTCACGTTTCGACTTATTACTACAGAATTTTGCACTAAATAGAGCAAAATAATATTATTATCATGTCTTAAACATACTATTTAATTCATATCTAGTGTTCAATAAGTTTTGGTTCGTCACTAAGTTATAAAAAAAAATATTTCAATAGAAGGAAAGGGTCGTGCCACCAACGGTCAAAAAAATGGCTGTTTTTTGCTGTTGATTTGTGACCAGTTTTGGAAGCAGATGGGGTATGTTTTTATGTGCTTTCTTAAGGGTACTTCAT
The DNA here is from genome assembly GCA_949125135.1 of Alcis repandata. Classification (NCBI taxonomy): domain Eukaryota; kingdom Metazoa; phylum Arthropoda; class Insecta; order Lepidoptera; family Geometridae; genus Alcis; species Alcis repandata. Next base: position 4,801,410 of record OX421246.1, on the reverse strand, counting down.
CGATAAGTAGACAGTGTAAAACTATTTCGAAACAAAAAAGTAGAACTTGGTCTGTAACACAATACATCTGAAGGTCTCGTTTTCAAGTGGGTACCTCGTGATAAGAGTTATAAATAAACACTTCATAAAAACTAAACACTTCTTATGACTGAATCTTTGTTTGGGTTATGTGTATGAATCAGACTCTTAGACTAACTCAAAACACAAGGCACTTGTCTCAGAGATTTCTCAGAATGAAATAGTAAACATGCCCAATTTTTTTGTTCCGCGCTCGGCGACGGGTTTTGCGAGGCATGTTTTGCAAAGCTTGTTACGTGAAAATAATGTACGGTGACTTGTAATATTACGTATAGATAATGTATGTTTGTGTATAATAATGTAACTAAACCAATAATATTCTTTAAATAGTGGTTTTCTTTCATATTTTTCTGATTTTTTTTCAAGGGAAGGGTAAAAATTCGGTTCCTCTAACTTAGGCCAAGGCTGGACAATACATAAGACAACAAAACTTTATTAGTTGTTTTCTAATCAGATAGCTGCATTCAAGACAATTCTTATGACGTAATTATCTTGTGGGCTTCATAGAAAATTATACAGAAATCTTGATTTTAGTAGCGCACGGCGATTTCGAAAAAAAAAACAAAAAACGTCTGCCACAACTGTCAAAAACGCAAAATTTCGCGGAGATATTTGTGGTTAATTTTTGACGGGACAGAAATAAAATTATTTGATTGGCTCAACTTGTACTCGGCCACAATCAAATTGTGTATTAAATTTTATAATGAAGCTAATAAAAGCGTGTTAAAAAATCGTAAATATTAAGCAAAATGACATAATTTTTTCATGACAAATTATAAAATGCGAACAGAAATTATTGGACATTGACATTTCCACCTGAAAATGATCCTTAAAAAATAAATAGATGTACTGTAGATTACCTTACATACATCCTTAATGCACATTCTAGAAATAGTAAAGCAGGTAATCTTTTTTATTGTAAGCTTTATTTGAAAACTAAAGAAGTAAGAAGATAATAAATTAAATTAATAATAAAGAAATAAAAAAAAAAAAATAATAAAGAAGTAAGATTTCAACATCGCCAGCCTTCTGGGTACTTTACCTGTGGATAGTTTATCTGTAGTATCTATTTATGTTGATTAATTATCATAATTATAGCATTCATAAAAACTTGAATGACATAATTCTCAAGACTGTATTACTTAACTTTTTTCAAAACTTTGTATGAAATTGCTTCATTGCTTGTCTTAATATGTTAAGCATCCTGGTATGAACTATATATTTTTCAAAATTATGAAAAGTTAGCACTGGACTTTATTTGATGTGTCTATACAGGGTTATTCATAAAGGGTATGCTAAGCCGAAAAGGTCTCATAGTAGTCATCATTATGAACAACTTTTACTATGGGAACAACTCGAAATTCGTGAAAAAAAAATCAACTCAAATCAAAATGTATGGATCAGCTGATTTTTTTCGCGAATTCTAGGTTGGCTCCATAGTAAAAGTTGTTCATAATGATGAGTACTATGAGCCCTTTTCGGCTTAGCATACCCTTTATGGATAACCCTATATTTATAAATCTTGATTTTCTTCCAAATTAGAAATAAGATTGTGATACAAAATTTGTGATTGGCTACAAAATTTTATTGCGAACAAAATATTACTTAAATACTGCACAAAAATATTCGAAACTATAAATTTGGCGTCAAAATATTTTTTTGGAATTGTACATTTTGAACTATTTTTTAATTTTATTTATGTTTTCAATGTATTAATTTCTCAGTATTCTTTCGAGTTGTATACAGGGTCTACATTTCATCTTCTGCAGTGTAAGATTGTATGTTTGCATGATTTTCTAATCACTTATGTGAAATATATATGTATACATGTATGTAATAATTTTTGTGAACACCTATATATCTAAGTAAATGTAGCATGACAATTTGGTGCCATTGTTATAATATCACTTAAGTACACAAACACTAGATACAATACACTAATATAACATAAAAAGGTACATAAACCATATTTAAAGACATTTTATAAAGGTATTAAATACATTACTTCAAATCTACGTAAAGTAAAATTAAAGTTTTAAATAAAAAAAGTGGGCATAAAAACGCCCCAAAAAACGGTCAGCATTAAAAATATTCATAAAAAAAGGCTTAACCAAAATAATTTTTTAGCAATGCATTGCTGCTAGCTAATATGGGAATTCATTTTACAAAATAGAGTTTACATTACTCCATCAATATTTCTTGTCACAATAAAACGTTATATGCTTTTTCAGAATTAATACTGGACTTCATTTTGAACACAATACCTATAGCATGAGTACAAAAATATTACACCATAAAAATACATTATTTATATACCTTTATAGAATGTTCTGGACTTTAAATATTATGTAAATTATATCCATTTTACTGTGGCATGTCCCGGTGCCTGTTTTGTGTTGTCCAATGCACTACAATAACTTATAACTAAATATATTATAAGTTACATATATAATTATATTATAAGTTATCCACAATCTACATGTGAGGTAAGATACTTATATTTATTAAAAAAAAGGTTAGTTAAAATTAGAAACAGCAAAGGAGGTCGCGAAATATGTTTCAAACAAAAAAGGCCGCGTCAAGAAGGCTGCGTATTGAAAAAAGTAATAAACACTGTCCTAAATAAAATAAGTTCCCATTCTCGAGTGCACATATACCCTTACTGTAATGGTAACCTTTTCGTAAAAGGGCAATTTACTACACTGATAATGTATCTTTGAAGCCTTGGACCTAAAGTTCAATGTTGATAAATAAAAAACAATACTATCTCGTAATCACATACCTAATTAAGACAACATCAACAGCAAATAAAAATTGAGAAAAATATGCTATAATTGAATTATGTATAACCAATATTTAGTCTTTTTTATCCGTTTTAGGTGTGAAGAATTTTAGGCAGCAGAGAAAGATCTGACCACATAAAAGATTATTGTCACAAGAAACCACATTAATGCTGGAGATTTACGAGGCTAGTTATTTAAGCTAAGATAGCAAACTAGAAACTCGATATAGCATCCTTTATTCTTATTCAATATGGGGGCGATAGGTCCTGCAATTGTATTGTGCGTTTCCCCTTGACAGGAATCACCCGAGCCAACCCAGCTCCATAAAATAATGGCTCTGGGCCGTTGGCACAACTGCTCCAGTGGCAAAGATGATGTAATTAATGATGACCAGCAGTCAAGCTGTTTTAATATCATGGATGCCCCTAAAAATCAAAAGAAAAAGTTATTATAATTTCATAAATATTTAAAAAAAAAACAAGCGTTTATTGCATTGTCATCGGAGTTACACTCGTATACCAAATTTCAGCTCAATTGGTCATCGGGAAGTGGTTCAAAATTGAGTTGCAAGCTTTCACCTGAACAAAATTACACAGTTACTTAGTTACTTACATACATTGCAAGTTAAATAAAAGCTTTTAAAAAGACTATCCTAGCTTAAATACTAGCCTCATGTATCCTAGCTTTAATTTGATTAAATCAGTGGTAAAGCATAGTATTGAACATATTTCAGCCCCCCAATGCAACAAAGGAGGGTCGTATCAAGTGCACCCTGATTCCCGGAGATGGTGTTGGCCCTGAGATGGTCTACTCCGTCCAGGAGGTTTTCAAGGTATGTACTACCAGTTATATATAGTATGTGGTTTTAGTAAGAAAATTTTGAAATTTGAAAAAAGTTGTTTATACTTCGGAGAAGAAAAGTTATACATTATACAATACAATTTAACCTTATTGCACACCAAAAAAATTGCATACAAGATAAAGTAGAATTATGTTCTGTAGTACAAGGAAGCATTATCTTTAGTAATGGAATAGAGACGTAGAGGCCCACTTTCATTAAAAAAATCCTTTGAATGGCCTGTGACCAAACAGATAGCTTTAACTGAATTATGGAGAAATCAGAATGACAGCGCATTGTGCGACAGAGAGAAGGCTCTACAGAACACCATACTGATGCTCTTTTTACTGATGTGCGACATCGGATGTGGTAACTGAAAATCCTTTACTATGAATTAAGAATAATTGTATTGTATGTTGTTTTACAGGCGGCAGGTATCCCGGTAGACTTCGAGTCTTTCTTCTTCTCTGAAGTGAACCCGACGCTGAGCGCGCCGCTCGAAGATGTCGTCAGCTCCATTGCGAGAAACAAGATCTGTATCAAGGTATAATAAAATATAATATAGCTTTATTGTACATCAAATAAATCGCAAGACTAAGACTAAGTAGATTAATAGTCGGAAGTACAACGGTCTTATCGCCTAAAGATAAATCTATATAATAGGTCGGGTAAAAAGTTCCTTCGCATTTTTTGAGAAAATTCAAAACAGTTTTTAAAATAGTTTATTTACATTTAACTAAAGTATGTAGGTACCATTTTGTTCGATAACTTTTTGCCATCTTGTAGGTAGGGACATGATCTCATTGCTATAGAAATTTTGGGACTTCTGATCAAAATACCGCGCTCGGCAGTCCTCTCGTGATGTTAACCTGACACTACCTAAAGAATTCTGAAGAGACCAAAACAGGTGGAAATCTGAAGGGTCAAGGTCAGGACTATACGGCGGATGCATTAACACCTCCCAGCTAAACTCTCTTAATTTTTGCTGAGTGGCTAAAGATGTGTGAGGTCTAGCGTTATCATGATGAAAATCCACACCCCTTCTGTTGATTAATTCCGGCCGGTTTCTCTCAACTTCTTGCTTTAATCTCATCAGTTGTTCGCAGTAGAGTTCAGAATCGATGGTCCTGTCTGGTGGTAACAGCTCATAATGAATAATGCCCTTCCAATCCCACCACACACACAGCATCACCTTGTTGCGAGCTAACCCGGGTTTCACCACAGTCTGTGAAGCCTGACCGGCCTTTGACCACGACCTTTTTCGCACGTTCTTGTCGTACGTGATCCACTTTTCATCACCAGTTATCAGCTTCTTCAAAAATGGTTCGTTTCATTACTTCGTAATAAAGAATCACAAATGAGTACACGGTTCATTAGGTTTCTTTCAGTGGGCTGAAGTGGGCTCGTGAGGTACCCAAATATCGATCTTTTTTGTGTACCCAGTTTTGTTCAAATACGCCAAAACTGTTTTGTGGTCAATTCCCAGTTCTTCAGCTACGTCGTAACTACTGATATGCCGATCTTGCTCTACTTTTTCAAAAATGGCATCCATTTTATCCGTAATAGGGCGACCAGAGCGACGTGCATATTTGACATCAAAATTTCCGGATTGAAAACGCTTAATCCAAATTTGTGCTACTCTCACAGACACTGCACTAGGTCCATAAACATCGCAAATTTTTTTCGCGGCTTGCGTTGCATTTTTACCTTTTTTGTAGTAAAATTTTAAAATGTATCGAATTTCTTCATTAGATTCACTCATCTTGACAGTACGAAAAAAAAAAGAAAATCACACATTTTGCTAATTTGAATTTGGAATTATGTTCTTTAAAATTTAAACTTTCAATGATACCAAAACCAGCCCGATACAAATAGTATAGCCAAAGATATTTTATTACAAGTTCATACATACTACATATAATGCGAAAAGACTTTTTACCCGACCTAATATATAAAAGAAAGTCGTGTTAGTTACACTATTTATAACTCAAGAACGGCTTTACCGATATGGCTGAAAATTGGTGAGGAAGTAGCTTAGAGCCAGGAGACGGACATAGGATACTATTTATTCCGAAATTCAAAGGTGAGGAAGTTCTCATTCCGAGGATCCCGATGATCCCAACCGATATGGCGTTTGAATTTAAAAGACTTCAATTTCCGATCCGTCTTGCATTTGCCATGACCATCAACAAATCACAAGGCCAATCCTTAAAAGTTTGTGGTTTGAATCTAGAACATCCATGTTTTCCCCATGGTCAATTATATGTGGCATGTTCACGGGTCGGAAGACCATCTGCGTTGTTTGTTTTTGCGCCTGATAATAGAACAAAAAATGTCGTGTATCACAAGGTACTTAAGTGAAGAGCAACCTATGTACTAAAATGCAGAATCAATAATAAATGATTAATGTAATTGATTTTTTTTCTTCTAATAAAAAAATTAACTTAATAAATTCGAAAATCTGCTTATTTATTGCCTTTAAGGCGGAACAGAGTTCGCCGGGTCAGCTAGTAATAATTTATAATCAAATATATTTTTCTATAATCTGGATGTCTGCAAGTCACGAGTAAATCGCTTTCTTCTAAGGTTGACATACAGTTCAAAAACAACATTGTATTAAATTAAGTGGTATCATCATCATCATCATCATACCAGCCTGTAGGGCGTCCACTGCTGGACATAGGCCTCCCCCATAGATTTCCAACGGGACCGGTTGGAAGCGGCCTGCGTCCAGCGTCTTCCGGCGACCTTAACTAGGTCGTCGGTCCATCTCGCGGGTGGACGTCCTACGCTGCGCTTGCCGGCACGTGGTCTCCATTCCAGGACCTTCCGGCACCAACGGCCATCGGTCCTGCGCACTATGTGGCCAGCCCACTGCCACTTCAACTTGCCAATCCGCTGGGCTATGTCGGTTACTCTCGTTCGTCGTTCGTTAAGTGGTATGGTAGAAAAAAAATGTAGTTGTCTGTGTTAGAGGTACAAAAAAGAATGCTACTACTAGTTTTAGGCTACTTTTTATCATAATTGTTACCATTTTCATAACCGTGGGGTGCAGCTAGTTAAAATAAATAACAAATAACGTTTCACACTCATAGCTCCACTAGGATTCCTTGTATAGGAGATGTCATAGAACACACAAAGAAAAATACAACTGACATCCCAGACCCAGAACAGATATATAAACTGTCAAAACAACTGCCCAGCTCGGACTTGAACCCGAGACCTCTTGCTCTTAAAGTAGATGCGCTACCACTGAGCTAAACCGTGTCGTCAAAAAATATCGAAATACATTTATAAAAACACTTGCAGGGTATCCTAGCCACCCCCGACTTCTCCCACACCGGCGAGCTCCAAACCCTGAACATGAAGCTACGTAATGCCCTCGACCTCTACGCTAACGTAGTCCACGTGAAGTCTCTCCCCAACGTGAAGTGTAGACATCACGACGTGGACTGCATCATCATCAGAGAGCAGACTGAGGGAGAATACTCGGCTTTGGAACACGAATCTGTACCTGGTAAGTTGCTAGCTAGGGTGGGGATATTAGTATCTGCGTTGGGGATCTTGGTGAGTTGCTAGCTAGGGTGGGGATATAAGTGTCTTCCCAACGTGAAGTGTAGACATCACGATGTGGACTGCATCATCATCAGAGAGCAGACTGAGGGAGAATACTCGGCTTTGGAACACGAATCTGTACCTGGTAAGTTGCTAGCTAGGGTGGGGATATTAGTATCTGCGTTGGGGATCTTGGTGAGTTGCTAGCTAGGGTGGGGATATAAGTGTCTTCCCAACGTGAAGTGTAGACATCACGATGTGGACTGCATCATCATCAGAGAGCAGACTGAGGGAGAATACTCGGCTTTGGAACACGAATCTGTACCTGGTAAGTTGCTAGCTAGTGTGGGGATATTAGTATCTGCGTTGGGGATCTTGGTGAGTTGCTAGCTAGGGTGGGGATATAAGTGTCTTCCCAACGTGAAGTGTAGACATCACGATGTGGACTGCATCATCATCAGAGAGCAGACTGAGGGAGAATACTCGGCTTTGGAACACGAATCTGTACCTGGTAAGTTGCTAGCTAGGGTGGGGATATTAGTATCTGCGTTGGGGATCTTGGTGAGTTGCTAGCTAGGGTGGGGATATAAGTGTCTTCCCAACGTGAAGTGTAGACATCACGATGTGGACTGCATCATCATCAGAGAGCAGACTGAGGGAGAATACTCGGCTTTGGAACACGAATCTGTACCTGGTAAGTTGCTAGCTAGTGTGGGGATATTAGTATCTGCGTTGGGGATCTTGGTGAGTTGCTAGCTAGGGTGGGGATATAAGTGTCTTCCCAACGTGAAGTGTAGACATCACGATGTGGACTGCATCATCATCAGAGAGCAGACTGAGGGAGAATACTCGGCTTTGGAACACGAATCTGTACCTGGTAAGTTGCTAGCTAGGGTGGGGATATTAGTATCTGCGTTGGGGATCTTGGTGAGTTGCTAGCTAGGGTGGGGATATAAGTGTCTTCCCAACGTGAAGTGTAGACATCACGATGTGGACTGCATCATCATCAGAGAGCAGACTGAGGGAGAATACTCGGCTTTGGAACACGAATCTGTACCTGGTAAGTTGCTAGCTAGTGTGGGGATATTAGTATCTGCGTTGGGGATCTTGGTGAGTTGCTAGCTAGGGTGGGGATATAAGTGTCTTCCCAACGTGAAGTGTAGACATCACGATGTGGACTGCATCATCATCAGAGAGCAGACTGAAGGAGAATACTGGACTTTGGAGCACGAATCTGTACCTAGTGAGTTGCTAGCTAGAGGATATGGGGTGGATCGCTTTTTCTCCAGCTGACAGAGCGAGATGAAAGCTAAAGCTAATCCGGTCCGGTTCAATTTAGGATCGCGCTAAAAGTTTGCGGTACGGTCCCAGGCATCAACCCCCAAATTCCCGGAGAAATGCTTGGAGCGCAGAGCGGTCGTTTTTTGCAATTTTACCAATGGACATGCAGCCTTAGTCTATACTAATATTATAAAGCGGAAAGATTTGTATTTTTGTACTTATGTTTGTGTTGAATAAACACAAAAACTACTAGACCGATTTCAAAAATTCTTTCACTATTAGATTGCTACATTATCCCTGAGTAACATAGGCTATATTTTATACCCGTGCAAAGCCGGGGCAGGTCGCTAGTATGGGATATTTAGAATTCAAATTTGTCTACTTCCAGAGACAGTATCAAATCACGCGACACCGCTCGAGGGCATCCCGCGATCGCCCGAGAGCGCACCGAGCTTGCCCGAAGGTCTGCCAAGCTTCGGCTCGGCTCGGCGGAAACGACCGTTTCTTCCACCGAAGATACTTAGGAATAGGAGCGATGTGCCAAAGTTTTCGCAAATGGGTAGTAGTATTTCGATCAATAATATTCATATCTGTCTAAAAAATTATTCTATTAGGATCTACCCAGACTAGAAATGTTTTTTTTTTGTGGCTGCCTTGATTGGTTGTGGGTTGTGGGTCTAGTTCCCTGAAACTTTTTTTTACGTTAAGCTTTCGTTTCTCAAAGTATTAAGCCTGATTAACTATAATAGTATAATTATCATGAATGGGTACCAAGTGCTATTTTACTAGTTTTTTTACCGGAGGTTGAATCAGTGTTGCTTGTCAGAAACAGAAACTTCAAGGCAAGTGTTGAGTTTGGCTGCCTGTGTTGAGTTTTACGGTGAGCTTGTGTTATCCCAATGATGTGAAACTCCGTCTACAGCCTTCTTTATCCCACCGCTGGGTAAAGGCTACTGTCTCACTGTGCCATCTGCCTCGGTCCTTTTTTTTTTTGTTTTTTTTTTTTTTGTTTACCCAGTGGAAATCCTTTACGGATACCCTCGGCCCGGGGGGACCTCGGTCTCCGCCCTAGTGGCGGCATACCCACTAAAAACCCTGGGGTGTTCGGCATCCGCCTGATGGGGCAAGGTGGGGTCGCGTTAGCAATCGCCACTTCGCCCCGGCGATGGGCCCGATTAGGGCCCCCTACGCCTATGGAGGGGTGACCCTGTTCCCCAGGATCACCCCCCAGACAGTCAGTGTGGGGTCGTGCAGGCCGGGAGAGTCCCCCGACTCTCCCGGCAACCCCACTGCAGAGGAGTGAGGAGACGGGCGAACCGCCACCTCGCTCCCCCGTCTGCGCCGGAGCGGATCAGATCGGGTGTCGTCCTCTCCGACCCGCTCCGCGGCCTCCTTCTGCGTCATCACCTCTTGAGACCACGGCCTGCCACGATCTCTCGCCGCCGAGCACGGCTTTCACCACGCTCGGCAACGAGAGATCCCGGCCTATGTAGGCCGAAAGCGTATGCCGCTGGGGGGCCCCATGCGGCACACGCTTCCAGCGCTTCCCTCCTCCTTTCCTTGCACTCCCGACCGCAACCCACATGCGGCGAGGAGCACAAGGAAAACCCCCCTGGTGGCAGCAACGCCACCGTCCAAGCCATCACGCTGTGCCCTCTGCCAGTCAGAGGGACACGCGGATGGGCCCACCGTGTCGGGTTATTGGCCACCGTGCGGTAATACTGCATAAAAGCTGCAGTATTACCGCACGCTGTTGCCCAGGGTGCACCACGTGGAGGTTACCCGACCTAGCACCCCATCTGCCTCGGTCCTTTTTTTTCTTTTTGTTTACCCAGTGGAAATCCTTTATGGATACCACGCCCGCCCCGGGGGAGGCAGGGTGGTTATGTGGGAGTCTCCGCCCTGCGGCGGCATACCCACTAAAACCACTGGGGTGTTCGGCATCCGCCTGAGATGGGGCAAGGTGGGGTCGCGTTAGCAATCGCCACCTCGCCCCGGCGATGGGCCCGATTAGGGCCCCCGCGTATATGGAGGGGTGACCCTGTTCCCCAGGATCACCCCCCAGACAGTCAGTGTGGGGTCGTGCCGGCCGGGAGAGTCCCCCGACTCTCCCGGCAACCCCACTGCAGAGGAGCGAGGATAAGGGCGAACCGCCTCCTCGCTCCCTCGTCTGCGCCGGAGCGGGTCAGATCGGGCGTCGTCCTCTCTGACCCGCTCCGCGGCCTCCTTCTGCGTCATCACCTCTTCGCAGAAGGAGACCCCGGCCTGCCACGATCTCTCGCCGCCGAGCACGGCTTTCACCACGCTCGGCAACGAGAGATCCCGGCCTATGTAGGCCGAAAGCGTATGCCGCTGGTTGGCCCCATGCGGCACACGCTTCCAGCGTCCACCCTCCTCCTTTCCTTGCACTCCCGACCGCAACCCATATGCGGCGAGGAGCACAAGGAAAACCCCCCTGGTGGCAGCAATGCCACCGTCCAAGCCATCACGCTGTGCCCTCTGCTAGTCAGAGGGACACGCGGACGGGCCCACCGTGTCGGGTTATTTGCCAGCGTGCGGTAATACTGCATAAAAGCTGCAGTATTACCGCACGCTGTTGCCCAGGGTGCACCACGAGGAGGTTACCCGACCTAGCACCCCATCTGCCTCGGTCCTTTTTTTTTTTTTTTTTTTGTTGACCCAGTGGAAATCCTTTATGGATACCCCTAACCCGGGGGAGCCGGGGTTATGTGGGAGTCTCCGCCCTGCGGCGGCATACCCACTAAAACCACTGGGAAGTTGACCTCATTCCCTTGTGGCCGGGGGCAGCGGGGTTCCCTTTCGGAGTCTCCGCCACCCTCAGCCAGGGTCGGCCCTTCGGCCCCGTCTTCCGTGCGTCAAGAGAAGGACGGCCCTGGTCACCCAAGGCCGCCCCCAGACGTGTGGAGCCGGTGCAAGCCAGCGGAGAGCCCCCCGACCCTCCGCCAGTGGCCCCACTACGGAGAGGGAAGGAGGCGATGATCGGATCGCCCCCTCCTCCCTCCCCGTCGTCTGCGCCGGAGCGGATCCTGCGGGAGTCGTCCTCCCCGATCCGCCCCGCGGCCCCTTCTGCGACATTACCTCTTCGCAGAAGGAGACCACGGCCTGCCACGATCTCTCGCCGCCGAGCATGGCTTTCACCACGCCCGGCAACGAGCGATCCCCTCCTCCTTTCCTTGCACTCCCGACCGCGACCCACACGCGGCGAGGAGCACAAGGAAAACCCCCCCTGGTGGCATTGCTGCCACCAGCCAAGCGTGGAGCGCCGTATCCTCCAACGCTCCACACTCCACCACACACCATCCGCTGTGCCCTCTGCTAGTCAGAGGGACACGCGGACAGGCCCACCGTGTCGGGTTATTTGCCAGCGTGCGGTAATACTGCATAAAAGCTGCAGTATTACCGCACGCTGTTGCCCAGGGTGCACCACGAGGAGGTTACCCGACCTAGCACCCCATCTGCCTCGGTCCTGCGCCAATCGGGTCCAGGTTCGACCAACAACTTAGACAATGTCTTCGCTCAATCTCGCCACCAGACGACCAACGCTCTATAATCAGCAACGACAGGGTAGCGACGAAGCAGTCGAAGGTGTAGCACGCACGCCTAGGAAATACCTATTCACTTTTCTTTTAAACTACCCTGCATTATACTTTGGGTTGTAATGTCTTCATTTCCTTCCCCAGGGGTGGTGGAGTGCCTTAAGATCATAACGGCCACCAAATCCGAGCGTATCGCCAAGTTCGCTTTCGACTACGCCGTGAAGATGGGCCGGAAGAAGGTCACCGCCGTCCACAAGGCTAACATCATGAAGCTTGGTGATGGGCTGTTTTTGAGGAGCTGTGAAGAGGTAAGCATGTTGGCATGGTCTACAGGATTATAAGGCTGAAAAGGGCTCATAGTACTCATCATTATGAACTTTTACTAAGGGACCAACCCGGAATTCTCCAAAAATAAATCAGCTGTTCCATAGAAAAATGTGAATGACACTCGACAAAATTTATGTAACAGCTGATCTTTTTTTTAAGACCGCATCATTGCTTACCATCAGGCGAGATGGCGGTCAAACACAAGCCCATCAATAAGTAAAAACAAATTCAGCTGTTTTCTAATTTTTTAAATTTTATTATCTCTTTCATTTCAGATGTCTAAACTATACCCCCGTATCAAATTCGAGAAGATGATCGTAGACAACTGCACAATGCAGATGGTGGCCAACCCGGCGCAGTTCGACGTGATGGTGACTCCCAACCTGTACGGGAACATAGTGGACAACCTGGCCAGCGGGCTCGTGGGCGGCGCGGGGGTCGTGGCCGGGGCCAGTTATAGTGCGCAGTGCGCGGTGTTTGAACAGGTATGGGTTTTAAACAGGTGCTATAAATGAACAGGTGCTGTTTTTGAGAAGGTGTTTATTTTATAAGAAAAGAGATTGTTTTTGAATTGGTAATGATTTTGAATTGGTTCTGGTTTAGAACAGGTGTATGATAACTGTGCTCTCAATCTTCTTCTACCCCTTGTTGTCTCTATTTGGCCCGTGTCCTGCCCACTCCCCTCGTTGTGTAGTCCCCCCCTGCCCCCAGGGCGCGCGTCACATATTCTCGGGCGCGGTGGGTAAGAACATCGCGAACCCGACCGCCATGCTGCTCTGCTCCGCCAACCTGCTGGCGCACGTCAACCTGCACTCGTACTCCAAGCTGCTCAAGGGGGCCATTAACAAGTCAGTATTCTTGTATTCCACATTCTAAATTAATAATATAAATGTAGAATTTTATGTTTATGAAACTGTTTCATTATAACACTACTTCCATAACAAAGTAGTGTTATAATGAAACGTTTTTTTCCCATTATGATATTGTGTCTTTAAAGTATGTCATTATAGATTCGATTTTTGAAGTTCGTCGTCGTTCGTTCGTTGAATTTGAATTTTACGATATGAAAGTACATAGATAAAAATATTGTTCAAAGAAAATATCCAGAAAAATTGTATGTTACTTTTATAATCACAGCCTTCCAAACTGGGTGTGGGGAACCCGTTCATATTATTAGCATTAGCGTTGCGTTATTTGCATTATACAGGTAGAAGCGAAAAATCACGAGGGGGAAGGGGGAGAAGTCAGATATGACGTGTATTTGTTTTTTCGTTAAGTTCCGACGATTGTACAAAAAAAAGAACTCCTCCCCCTTGAGAAATTTCGAGATGCTTTCCGACCCTCAAGCCTCACGTGATCAATGGACGATTTCTTAGCTGCTTTTTAGCCGTTCTTTTAAAACCGATATTATTCCAGGGTCCTAGCCGACGGCAAGGTGAGGACGAAGGACCTCGGCGGACAATCCACCACCAAAGACTTCACCAACGCAGTTATCTTCAGCCTCGACCATTAAACACATTTATCATCATATTTTAGACTGGGTGCAATTTTTGGAAGAGAAAAAAATACGATTTTGACGGTCTTAGGAAATATCAACTGTCCAGTCTATTCGATTGTTCGTCCATTCTTAACACTTTAACTGCTGAAAACATACCTTGTGTTTTGCTTTGTGCTACGCGAATGTGGCTACACACGCCAGGCGCGTAAAACACAACGCATTTGATTATTAGCAGAAGTTAAAGTGTTAAATTGCAATTGCTTCGTGGAAGAGCCAATTCTAATAACAGATTAAACTAGGCGTCTTTGCAGGCTTGTTTATTCGAAAATGTTCGATAATCTACTTAATATTATGATAATAACTGACAGATGCAGGACAAACCTAGGTCTAGAACACAGATTATCTTCTATAGATTCCGCTTTTAGAATGATCACCACACAAAGAATTAATCAGAAAGAAGCCAACCAGAACACAACATATTCGCTAGTAGCGCTTTCTTCTAATTTTGGTGTATTATCCGAACTATGATCTCAGCGTTAGATTATCTGTGGTCTAGAAACATAATACATAATATGTATCTCTTCTTGTCCTAAGTCCCCATGTCGGGGCAGAGGGTAGACACAACGTCACGCCATTCCTCTCTGTCTTGTGCCTTTCGCTTCACCTCACTCCAAGTCAGGCCGATGTTTTTGGCTTCCGCGATAATCGAACGCCGCCATGTTTGCTTAGGACGGCCAGGTCTGCGCCGGCCCTGTGGATTCCAGTCCAAGGCTTGCCTGGGAATGTGATCCGAAGCTCTGCGCAGAGTATGGCCGACCCAGCCCCATTTGCGACATAATATGTATGGAGTTATTTATACAATGTGTCACAGAAAGGTATGATAATACTGAAATGTGTGTTTGTATATCATATACCTACTGAAATATCAGAATCTAAATGAAAACTTTGTTTACGATAAAAAAAAACTAAGGTTAATTTTTAACAATATTAATGAGTATTCACTGACTGCGCATTTCACACCGTACTCATTACTAATACACATATGACATACAATCACATATATGATATATATGACCTTTATCAAGTTTATGTAAAAGTTTAACTTGTGATAACTTGTAATCTAAAATGCTGACGTTAAGAAAATTTGCGAGGTGAATTCTGAATCAGTCTTGGCATGAATGTTTAATATTGTCTGAATGTTTAATATTGTCACATCTTTCTGTTACACCTGGTATTAAGAATTACAACATTAAAAAGGATTAAAAAAAATTACAAGGCATAAGACATGACAGAAGACCTAGTAAGAAGTTACGGGTATCAACTATGTCAATAATAATTATGTAGTGTTGCGTCAACTTCTTGCTAATGAGAAGTGTCACGTGTGGAAACGAGACGAAGCACGTCTTGTATTGAGTATGTCGTGAATCTTAGCTTAGGCCTGGGGCTTTATTTACGAGTGATATTATTTCGGTCCACTATCGCTCTCATCAGAAATGTCTGAAGAGTGAACGTGACGGAGATAATAAGAGACAAGCGCTCAAGAATAAGGATAAAATGTTGGTTATCATTATTTTGAAATAATTAAAACAAGGAAGAGAAAGTGATTTTTTGTTAGTAAATTGAAGCAGTGACTTGCAAAATAGTGAAGCTATGGCCAAATCTCCGCATAAAGCGGAAGCGGATGTGTCAGAATATGTGCGACGGACGCTGTTCATGTGTTCTTTTGGCGCCTCGCTCGCAGGACGATTTTTTTTACTTACTGACGCAGATTTGGTCGTGGCTGTAATCCAAAAATACACCCAGTTTTTTAAGTCTAAATTGGCCCATAAATCATTAATTTGTAAGAATAATTTATTTATATTATTTACCAAAAATGTGATCTGTTTTAACGTTGCAGCGCTTACAGTATTCGTTAAGTATTTATGTAGATAAATCCCTGTTACCAAACATCGTGTACATAGAAATTAAACGATTTAATCGTTGTATAGCCTGTTTTATTTAATGACTAGCAAAATATTAGAACCTTATTTAGGAATAAAAACAATACTTTCACTGTAATTATGTAAAAAAGTGTGGATGGTTATTTGTCCAAGACTATTTGCACAGAGCGATTTTTTTAAAATAATACCAGATATATAACAAAATCTTAGAAATTTTGCTTTTTATCCAAATCATAGACAATATTGTGATGTGACATCTTCAAATTTAAAGCTTAATTGGGCTTAATAACTAAAAATAAATATGTCTTTATCATTGCAATGTACTCGTATAATATTAGACAAAGACGTCAATAGTTTTGGAAAATTTAGAACTGTCATAAAAAGCCTTCAAACTTCAAACTTCTCGTTTAAGTTGGATCTTGCTAAGCGGTATCTATCAGGAATAATCTGGTACCTTTTTAAGTAATAGAGGTCATAGGGGAAATAAAAAGAAACTCTAAAAAATTTTTTTTCGGTATATTATTTATTTTATTACTATTTCATTTACTTAAAAGGAACTGTACACTACATAATAGTTTATAGTTCCGTTATACATTTCAGATCTGTCCTTCATGTATTAAAAAAAACTAGGTACCTACCTATTTAGAATTTACAGAACTGGGGGCCCTATTTTGGCGAGTCAGATTGACTCGGTCAGTCTCGGTCACTGTCTCTCTCATTAGAAATGTCATCAGAGTGACGGGAGATAATCTCGAGCGGCCAAGAATAAGGTTTTTACGGTGAGTTAGTACCTAGTCGTCTGACGGCGGTAAGGTTTTCGGAATGGCTCTTTTCTTGTCGTTCTCTGTTGTGACGTACTTTAGAGCATTTGGTGATACCTGCAAAAGTGCAAAAGTAAAATAGTGGTTAGATAGGCAACGGTATAGAGTACGTGCTGACGTTAATTTATCATGTATCTACTAGTGGCGTCCCGCGGTTTAACCCGTTTTCTTTTAGGAACCGTTGACTTTTCCGAGATAAAAAGTAGCCTATGTGTTAATCCATGGTACAAGCCTTCATCATATGAAATTTTATAAAAATCCGTTCAGCCGTTTCGTGCGAAATTGAGTAAGAAACAAAATATTCGAACTTTCGTATTTATGATATTAGAATGATGCTACTGGTGGCGCCATCTAGTGGTGAATTGGAACAACCAAATGGTTTGAATAAAGGTACCTTTACTGGGTCCTTGTACCAAGCTTCTTTCGATAGTCTTCTATACTGTCTGAAATCGGGCAGTGTACAAATCTCTTCAATCCTTGGCAAGAAGTGATCAAGCGGCATGGAGGGTCCTCTCTGTGGAAGTAAATAAGCATAACATAAAATAAACTAGCTCGAAATATAGACAGAGGCTTCAATTTCCTCGATTTAACATTAACTCGTACAAAATGTAAGTATGTCATTAGGTCACCTCATTTATCAAAATCGAATGTTGACATTTTCAGTTTTTTTTCCCCCCGTCAGAGGCTTTTGGCACCGCGCGGTCGGTGTATTGGCCATTTTCACGTAAGTTGCTAAATATATTCTGATTTGAACTTACCGAAGGAGGTTCTACGACGCGTTCCACCTTCGGAGTTGAAATCTTATTGATATAACCCGAGTGTTTCTTCCAATCAGCTTCTGTCCAACTTCTCCTTCTTTTAGAAGGGTCTCTCTCTGTCTTCTTAGTGCTAATCATGCAGTTGGCCAGCTTGGCGTAAATAGTGACGTTGGTGGCTTCGATGAGCCGATCTATGCGCTCCTGACGCTCTTCACTTAATGTGTGCTTGAACTGTCGCTTTAGTACTAGTAAGCGGCTGAAATGATGGACCAATTTAATAGTGAGAAATGTACCTTTAGGTGACTAGTTAGGGTGGTTTCCAGCCAGTCACATCCAAAGGTGTGGTAGCGTTAAGTACTCGTTAGGATTTCCCAGTGAGTCGCACTAAAATACATTTATCCAGTGTGTTAGGAATCCCTCTGGAATAAGTATAAACAAAGCAGCGACATAATTTTTTTCTATTATGTAGATCCGTTTGCCATCCCACATTTGAGCACTAACCCATTGGATATATTTAATAAGAAATACCTACCATTGATTACGTATATACCTACGTAAGATTAAGAATATGATGAGTGTAAAAGAAACATACAAGGCAAAAAGATCATCATAGTCATTTACAACCTTTTTACACGCTTCATTTATTCTACTGATATTACTACAGATTCTATAGAGGCCGCTCTAGCTGTGCCAATCGGTCTAGAGTTTCTAATATAAATTTAAAACACCAGAGACTTAAAAATCGACTAGGGAAGGTAGCTAAGGTTGACTTTTTATGTGCTTCTGTTTTGTACCAATGTGTCCTGTACTATGCCGATTTTTGAGCAAGTTCTTTTTCAATTTATACTTACCGGACATAAGGCAAGGAGGCGTCGTTGACTCGGTCCGTGGCATGACCTGACAAAGCCGACTTCCGAACTCCTGAGAACGTATACGCCGGCATGCCTTTCCCAGTGTACACAAAGTCTGGTCGCGGATGACTCATCATATTGAGTCTTCTTGATATCTTGTAAGGGAAGGTGCCGGTCGGGTGGTCGAACTTTCTGATCACCATTGTGTAAATCGGTTCTACTTTTGGTGGTTTTGGATGGTTGGATGGTAAGAGTGGTTAGGTGGGAAGTTACATGGTTTTATTTTGGGTGGTTATTTGGTGTCCATTTTTGTAGTTTTAATTTTTCGGTGATGGTAGCGGTGGGCTGCACTTTTTGTAGTTCCGTAGTCCGACAAGAAACCCGTATAAGATCTTATTGTCAATTTTATTTGGTTCCACCATTTATAAACCTTAAACATAAATTTTTGTATTATGTATGATATACTTATTGTCAATAGAATATTTTGCGTTATTTAAAGATAACTGTCTAATTAATTATTTAACATCAATTTATTTCTAGAGCATATCGGGAATGAATCGGCCTGCGGAACCCCCTCATCTGCAAGTGACCCCCTTTTGACAGCTATTTTACAGTAAAACTCTGTACTTGACATATTTTGACACAGACAAAATATAGATCTTGGACAAGCTTTTTGATATAGAACGTGTCGCAAGTTCAATAGAAGTTTGTTTACCTTTTTTAAATGAGGTTGAAAGCCTTTAGTCTTTGCTCATGACAGTTGCCTGCAGCGCGCCTTTTTACCTCTGCTAAAGTTTGGACGACCTTTTTACGGGGCATCAGTCGTTGGCGGGAATTCTCTTTGAGAAGTCACCTTTTTATCTCAGGGTGTATTTATTAAGGTTTATTTCTATGGGGTCTATCTATGGGGTGCTATAGAATTTAGGTTATAGAAGGATGTGGGTGTTGTAGTGTAGCGAAAAAAGGAAACTTATATTTTTTATTTTCATATTTGTTACATTGCTTCCTCTAATTTCGTATGTCGCCCCAAAGACGATCGCTATTTATAATCTTAATACAAAATATTTCAGGATTTGTGTAAATAAAATGCTCAAATCATTAAAAAACGTTTGTATTTCATTCTTAACATAAATCGATCTCTCAATAACAAAATACTGTTGTACAAACGCTAGCAGCCTTGTTCCACATCTGTTTCACCTATAAAACCAGTCATGTGAAAACGACCGACAACACTGGACTGAGATCTTTGAAGCTGGGACTTATTTAGAAGAACCTACCTACATGAAACAACGTAATTATTTCTTGCCAAAGATAAAACCAGAAGAAGCAGAAACGTCCGTTGTTAGGGTTCGGAACCTCCTTCGGGGAAGAACCCCCAAGGCGAGACTTCAGCGTGTGTCTTTCTGTATGTCACAGCCAATTATTTTTAATACAACTCACTACGTTAGCGCGGGAGGAAGTAACAAATCGCACTCGCGGTTGGACGGGTTAAAACTCATTAATTGAAAATGGTTTTCAATTTAATTTTACAAATTTTGTACAATTTAATGGTATTTGAAAAGCCTCTACGGTCGTGCCAGGAAGTACCTAGGATTACATGTAATCCGAGTTTAAGATTGGCCTCCAATTGGCGAGTTTAAGCTCTTTAGAGCGTATTATTTTCGAGAGTAGAAAGGGTACAAGCTGTCAACTGGTTTTATGTTCTATGCATGGCTGAATCGAGATACACTTCTAAATAAGTAACCTGCTTTAAAATACCTACTAATACAAGCAAAATAACCCTTTAGGGCGCGTTTTCGATCAAGCAGGCGGTGGGACCGGCGGCATTGGAAGCATATTTTTATTGCCTTATTTCGAGCTGTCAATCTTGAAGCTCTTCACGACATACCGCTGATATATATATAAACGGCTATCAAGGAGATAACGCTGATTTATTAACGATTCCATACAAATTCAGGCGGATTTCCACCCGCCCCGCTCCACTGCAGTCCAAAACGCGCCCTTATAATGCCTTGCGAGACTGAACTAAAGACTCAGTGATACGTTACGTTACTTTAACCAAAACTGAATTTAGAAATTAGAAAGTAGTCGTTTTATTTACCTATACGAATGTTCGCATTGTAATTAAGATTACGTTCAAACTCGTTCTGAAAAGTGCTCATTTTGAAACACGTTCTTGTATAAAATGCACGTATTGAAAAATATTCGTTTTGGTCACCGAAGTCGGATGTTTTGGTACACTTTACTCTAAGTTGTTTTATACGAAAAACTATCTTGTTTATCGAGATTCGAAATTAAAAGCTTTAAGTCAAGTCTGCAAGGCATCTGTTGAAAAGGCAAGCATATTCAAAGCAAAATCTATGCTACAAACAATCTTCTTTTCTAACATTGAACTTTAGTCACAAGTGCTATCTACCACACGTAAATTGTACCAAAAAAACTGTTTTAGTCACCGCAAACGATGGACCTTAAGTTGACGGTTTCTCTCGCTCCAATAAACACAGAAATGTCTTCTATCCCTTTCACTCTCGTGGATTTGTTTACGCTGTACGTAGGTATCAAACTAGCCTGGTCGACCTCGCTCTTAGCGACAAAGCCAAGCAAGTCATCACAAACATTTATTTTGTCTGGTACACATATGTACCAAGTTTCACCAAAAAATCAGACAAGATATATCCATTTTTATTTTCTAGTTCATTATAGTAAAATCAGACGTAAAGATCTAATTTTTTTTACTAGTTGATCCCGACTAAATGTTCGTCGTTAGCGGCGACTCTTACAGTACATAACAGTAGGTATGTTGAGAAACAGTGCGCAATCACCCTTAACCCCTCAATCGGTGCATTGCATATTATCCAGTGACAATTTTATAGGTGAAAATCATGTATGTAAATTCATAACAATAACAAATATATTTTAGTACTTAATATCTCGTAACAAAGATTTTATAGCCCTAAATACCTTGTAACAAAGATATTGGGCCCAAGTTTCAAACTTTAGTTTGCAGATCTATTTTTTAAGTATTGATGTCCTTGTCTAATAGGTTGCAATGACAAGGACAGGTTTATTTTTGTTAGTTTATATCAGTTAAATAAAACTTGGGCCCATTATAGCCCTTAATACCTTGTAACAAAGATATTATAGCCCTAAATACCTTATAACAAAGATATTATAGCCCTAAATACTTCGAAACAAATATATTTTACCCCAAAATATCTCTGCAATGACAGGTAGGAATGTCATTCTAAAAATTACAATTGCCAAAACATATGAAGGCATTGCAATACCAAAAATCGAAGATGTTTAAAACTGTAGATCGGGTTTAGTACAGAATACACGAAAATAGCGTCTTGAGTTTGTCTTTGCAAACAAAAACATTTTAAAAATATCGGTAAACCAATTTGAGCCTTATGTTGCCGCAACAATGTTTAATTTAACTTACAACTCATGTAGTCCAAATCCACAGATAACTAAATAGTTACTGCGAATTAGTCTACTATTGTTTCGAAAGTTTTCAACCCAAAATCCACAGTTTTAAATATCTCCGCTATAAATATAATTTTTTCACAATAAATTATCCAAACAATGGTTTCGCTTGTATAAAGCACCTATAGAACATTCAAAAATTTAAACAGTTCATAGAAATATCGGTCAAAATATTTGTAAACATATACCTAACAAGATCTTATACATATCAATAAACTTCGTTATGCATAACGTTAATTGCATTACCATTGAAAAGTGTATAAAAGTATTAAAGTTGATATGGTAAGTAGCCAACCCCCACTGGTAGTGTAAAAAAATATTGAAAAAAAAAAAAAGAAAATTGACGGTAGATTGTCAGGTAAAGTTACAAGATATTTGACATCTCTAAGATTGTTGCCATCCTTTTCACACAGGGCCGGTCCTAGGGCGGTGCGAGCGGTGCGACCGCACCGGGCGCCTTCAAGGGGGGGCGCCAAAATGAACCAAAACGTGAAACAAAAAATGCTCGACCGAGCGCGCGAGTCGCGTACGCAGGAACAAAATTGCGGGGGAACGGGCCGCGGGGTGAACTTTCGTCCCTCACTTCCTCACTAGGCAGGCATTGTCTATTGAATTGTCAATTCAAACGCGCGCGAGTGTATTTGTTTTGTATACAGTGTGGTTAACGGCTAATAGTACGTACTTAGATTACAGTAATACCCACCTATAAGCAGTGGTCCGACCGCCGGCGAGAAATGGACTAACTATCGGCGATTTTCTCTCTCAAGTACAATAAATGTACATTCAGTGTAAACGAAAGAGATGCATATTATTATATTAAAAGGTGCTTTCTGACTGTTCACACCGCCGGCGACGACTAGCTTTACTAGTTTTGTCGCTGAGCGACGAGCTTTCAAAAATAAACTCGCTCAGCGATACTCGTTCAGCGATGCTCGCTCGCTTGATCATTTCTTTACAGTGATCTTTTGTTTACAGTACAGACTGAGCGACCGCGGGCGAGTGGCGCGAGTAATCGCTCGTCGCACTTGCACAGTCGCTTATAGCCCAGCGACAAAACTATCGAAACTACACACTCGCTTCCCGCTGATCGCCAACTTGTTTATAGTTTCTAGTTCTACTCGTTTCTTGTTCATCGTCGGCGGTCGGACCACTGCCTTACGCGAGGGATACGTTCCGGAAAAATCGCGTGAACTGAAATTCGCGTATATCGAGGTTAAAAAAACAGTCAAAACAGTCAAAATTTAGTACAGATAAATTATTTTTTCCAAAAAAAAAAACAAAAACCGACTTCAAGGCTACAAACTTAAACTTAATAGTAGAAAATATTTTTTTTATTAGTTTAAAGCAAAGAGCATTGAAGGACAACTAAAGATATAAAATAATCAGTTATAATTTTGGAGTCGGTGCCATAAGCCAGTCAAAGTAAAATCAGCAAAACTGTCCCTGGCTGGCACCGACTTCAAAAGTAACTGATTCTATTAAATATTATCTTTAGTTGTCCTTAAATGCTCTTCTTTGCTTGCTTTAAATTATAGTCAGGCCATTTTAATAGGTCACATTTGACAATTCATCAAAATTCAACAACGTAACCTTGTAACGGCGGGCATAAAATAATATATTTTTTCGTTTTGTTAGAACTGCACAATTGCTGAACTTTTTTCAATTACGATTACATATTTATTGTAATAATGACCGATACGAGTTATTTTATGATTTATTGTTTTTATAAACCATTTTAATCATAATAAACAATTTACTGATCTACGAGATAATCTACGATCTCGTAAAGAACTGAACGTTGTTACAATGTTGCGTCAGTTAACCCTTTTTCTTTTTAAACACTAGGGATGATACTGTAAAAATCGAAAGCTGATAAGTTGAATCGAATGCAATGATTGCTTGTGAAGAAATTTCACCATAAATTAATATCCACGTTGTGATTATAATAAAACATAAATATTTATTATTCTTGCAACAAACTATAAAAATACAAAACATAACTAAATAGAAAAATCATTGATGTTAGGTACAATTTACTGACCCGGCTTTTTTTGGACTGATCTTACTGACTAATAAAATAATAATGGGACAGGGATTCGCCTAATGATTTTTAAAATTCACATATGTTTCAAGTCCGTATTGATTCATTCACTTTAATCGATGTTTTTAAGCAGGTCTTCTTCTTCTTCTTTTAAGTATTGGACTCTGCGGCTATGTCAGTCGCAATTCTGCCAGTGTCCGTTTTTTATTATGAGTATGTTCGGTGTACCCCAGTAAAGTAGTGGAGACTTTACTAGAGGCTTTTCTAAGGAGTTTTGGAAGCAACACGGAATGACACGATTCACTGCATTTTATGATTTGCCCACACTCGTGCACGTCCTCGAGCACTTAATGGTTATTTTCCCCACTTAAAATAAACATTAACACTCAAAATTACACAAGTTTAGTAAAATAACAAAATGAAGCAATATGTCTCTTCCACGTTCCCGCCAAAAGCCCCTTTAAGCAGGTCACCTCACTATGAAAATAAAACTGACAAATGTCAAATGTGACCTATTAAAATGGCCTGACTATAATAATAAAATTAATAATTTTCTACTTTTTAGTTTAAGTTTGTTGTCTTGAAGACGGTTTTTGTTTTTTTTTTTTTATTTTGTAAAAATAATTTATTTTTTAAGTGGGAGCAGTCAAAAGTTATGAGGTAACAAACATAAAAAAACATACAGTCGAATTGAAAACCTCCTCCTTTTTTGAAGTCGGTTAAAAAGTTGACAATCATTGAAATTGTTTTTCAGCTGTCCACCACTTCACTTTAAGTATTCGCAAAAACGGGTCAACGAACTTTTGACAGCAGAATAATCTGAAGCCACTGCTTTTTCTGGTGGAAAATAAAGCAACTGCTCAACATATTTTTTATTTAGAGGGGCGCCATTTTTAGTCCTCGCACCAGTTAAAAATGTTAATAGGACCGGCACTGTTTTCACACATATTCAAATGAAAAGAGATGAGGAAGTTATAGTATGTACTCGTAAATGCTAATCTTTTCCTTTTTATAGCGCTACGATTTTATTCAGATTTGTTTGAGGCAAATGAAACTAGATGGCGCTATACTAAATGCTTTCCATTACTTTAACTTTTTTTAAATCAAACGTACTAATATTGCCTTGACAAACCTGGCTTAGGTGTTAACACTTTAACTGCTGCTAATAATCACATGCGTTTTTCACACGCCTGGCGTGTGTAGCCGAATTCGCGTTGCACAAAGGAAAACACAAGGTATGTGTTTTCACCAGATAAAGCGTTAAGGCAAAAAAAAAATGTATAACCTTGTCAAAAAACAAAAAATAATAAATAAATTGTCTACCCCTTAAAACCGTTTTAAGATTTACATCTTGTAACTTTACCAAACATCATCATCACACCGACATAACCCGGTGCTAGACGACCTCATTGTTGTTTGGTGTCGACATCAATGGTTGCGATGACTGGGGGCTCGAGTCCCGACTCTGATACGGGGGAGTTCCCTTCTTCGACGAACTTCTCGTGCTTGTTTCGGTTTGAGATGCTGGAAAATAGGGAGAAATTTAGCTGGTGCGATAGGAACTCTTTGAGAAAAAGGGGCTTTTTCAGAGATTAAAAGGTGCAAATTTCTTAGAAAAAGGGAGCTAATTTCTGAAAAGCTAATTTCTTGTTAGGAGATAAAATAAGAAATGTTTTGTTTTTAATTCCTTCTACGAAAATCTGTTATTCTACTATCTTACTAATAATATAAACATGAAAGTTTATAAGATTGGATTTTTGGTTGTTACTCTTTGACGTAAAACAGCTAAACGGAATTGGATGAAATTTCGTGAAATTTCGGAGGTAGCTGATACTCTGGATTTATATAGGTTACTTTTTGTTTCGGAAAAATTAACGTTTCCTGCAGAATAGCAGGTTATCGCTGGTCACAGCTAGTTAATACGTTCAGTTTCTTCCACCTAAACTAGATGGCGTGGCCATCTTAAACATATCAAATTTGACAGATCGCTTAAAGTTTCTGTCAACTATGACAGATATTGTTTATAGATTGCTACGCCATCTAGTTACGATGGAAAAAATTGAAAGCTAAAAGAAAGAAAGCACCTAAAACGGCTAATTGCTATTATATTTTCAACGTAAGTCACCGTCACCAAAAAGCTATCAAGGAACAATGCCCCTCCACATAAAGCTACTCGGATGTGGCAGTCCTGTTGACGGTTGCCAACACTTACACCATCCGAGTTTCAGCCCAAAGACACGAATAGATTGTTCCGAGTTCCCAATATCTTATATCACTGAGAGTTAGTTAACAAAAAAATAAACAGATTTTGATTTAGGGTGTCTACACACTAATCGATCGACGCGACGGCTGCTTCCTGTAGATTTAGCATAAATCTGACTTATAATAAGTTTAAAGAGTTTTCGATAGAAAATGTATGAACACATACAGTTCCCATTTACGCCCGATAGGGGGCGCTGTCCCATTTTTGATACATTCTTCTATCCAATACTCGCTACGTATTTCAGAATTTATACTAGGCCTACTGGTAATGCATGTTCGTCGTCAACTGATTGATTCAATCTTCGATCGAAGGGCTTCAATTATTAAGGCAGGTATTGACTTTTCTTGCTTGGCATTTAATGTTACTTTTGTACTGATTAAAATTAAAAAAATGTTATTAACGAAAACTAAAATATTGGGAACTGGTGTTAGAGACAAATGAATAAACAATGGTTTAATAGCTTTTTGAAAAAATATTTTGAAAATACTGAATCTCTTGTTCAATTTTCCTTTCGATTACCGACAATAATTTAAGCTTCAATTTCCTTACAAACGCAATTTCAAGCATAAAGTGAACGCAAAAGCCAAATGTCAAAGAATAATGATCAAATGAAAATAGGAAAAACCGCCACCAATTTTGCCAGTTTGTGATAAAAAAAACACAATGTAACATACCTCCCGTACTGGAAGACATAACGTATGGAATGGTGACGAATGGTTATATGGAAAAATAAAAAAATATAACATTATGTATCTGTAACAAAATTGACCAATGATGGCCCAAAACACACAGGAAATTTATTTGTGATCCAAAATACACAACCAATCAGTTGTTCATAATACAGGGTTATTCAGAAAGGGTATGCTAAGCCGAAAAGGGACTCATCATGAACAACTTTTACAATGGGACCAACCCGAAATTCGCAAAAAAATCTGCTGTTCCATAGTAAATGTCATTGGGTGCGTACTGACTGACCGAGCAGCCTCGCGCGGCAGACGTTTGTCTCGGGCCGCGGCACGCTCGGGCGAGGCAGCGCGTGCGTTTGCCTCGGGCGAGGCACGACCTGACTGGCCGAGCATTTGCTTCGCGCGGCAGGCCGAGCGAGGCTGCTCGGTCAGTCAGTACGCACCCAATGACACTCGACAAATTGTATGGAACAGCTGATTTTTTTTTCGCGAATTCCGGGTTGTTCCCATAGTAAAAGTTTTTCATAATGATGAGTACTATGAGCCCTTTTCGCCTTAGCATACCCTTTCTGAATAACCCTGTATTCAACCAGCATAGTTTGATTTGACTAGCATGGATGAATTAAGGATAGACTGGCAACACAATTTACGCAAAAAGTTTTATAAAACGGGGTTCGAACCTGCGATGCCAAAATCCTATATTTGTATCCAAAAATGACTCCCTCGATGGTTGATATAGTCACTCAATGATCCTTGATACACACCCCGAGCTCACACATGATTAATTGTTGAGTAAAATGTGCAAAACAACACTTTGAACGGTAAATTTTTGAAAGTTAACAAAAATAAACCAAGCACAAAAAATAAGAATAAATAAATATCGACGATTATTAAAAAAACAAGTAAAAATAACCATTAGTATACGTTAGCCGTGTCAATTTGGTTGTGCCATACCTAAACTAATCTTGACAGAACTAAAATTATCTCCCATTTTTTTTCACTAAAAAAACGCATGGCAATAATTTTAGAGCTGTCAAATTTAGTTAAGAAAAAAAATGGTACAACAGATATTATTTATCATTACACATTTTACTAAACAATCACAGTAAATTAACTCCACTAAAATAAACACGGTGCTGCCCGCCAGTTCTGACACTTGAATTTGGCTTGACACGCTACCGCGTTAAAACGAACAAATCAAATTCAAATGCACCAAAATTCCACTTCAATCGGTATTCATGAATCCCAAGTCATGTTCAAAGTATTCAATTTAAAACAAGCAAAAAAATCGTGAAAAAACAACGACTTTTCACCCTATTAACTTTTGGTAAAAGGCAAACCCTTTCAGCCAACACATTAACGCGAAAGCGCTTGTAAAAATCTCTGCCTATGCCATGTCAGTAACCCACCTACTACGCACATCGGCTAGTTTTCTATTATTTTTTTCATTGCACTGATTTATCAACGTTTGTTTTATTGTTCTCCACGCTCAAGCTTATAACTTGGACGTGGGTTATTTATTATTCCGATATATCCCGATTTCACAAGTCAAGAATATTTAACAAGACTATTAAACAAGTTTAGAATAGATGTACCGTCTATAGAGTGCCAAGTCGTTGGTAAAAAGTATTTTACGTAATTTTACTACGGAACGTGGTTTTCACACATTTTTGTTATAATATTTTTGATTAATTTTTGTTATATTACTCACGTAAAAATTAAGTCGTCTACTACGACTAGTTTAGTTATTCCCGTGTTTAATTTTAACAAAAATTTTACGTAATATTTTATTCTGTGATTAAAACCTTTTTATGAATAAATACAGATTCATGAATGCGGTACTCACCAAGCCTTAATTTTCTGGTATATGTAGATACACGTCATGGGTATAGGGGTCATGATGGCCACCGATACAGGAATTACTGAAATAATTATATATAAAAGAAATTATATTATGTTGTACCTTTATTGTGAGATAAAAAATCTTAAAACCATGGATTTATTTGGTTTCGAAGACAATACAATTTGGTACAATTCTATTAGTAGGTCTGATGATGAACTAAAGATTGTCTCGACACAAAGACGGCGACAGAACATTTGAATTTGTTCTGATTTCTTTTCTGCACGGTTTTTGCTTCAGCCAATGTCAGTTACATGTAGTCAATTAATTAGACATAAAACTCAATTCAATTTATTTGCACTGAATTGAAACAGATTTAAATTAAACTGAAATAGATCTATATTCAATTGAAATTGTTTTGAATCCAATTGAAACTGACTTAATTCAATTGAAATTGTTTTGAATTCAATTGAAACTGTCTTAATTCAATTGGAATTGTTTTGAATTCAATCGAAACTGTCTTAATTCAATTGAAATTGTTTTGAATTCAATTGACACGAATTTGAAATCAATTAAACTAATTGATTTACCTGTAGTAAGATCGGCCTCAGGCTGCGGCAGAGAGAACCTCAACATGAAGATAGCGATGCCAGTATTCACGATGCCGGTCTCTATAGAGATGGCGAGCGCATCCGCGTGCGGTTGGCGGAACAGGCGAGCCGCGAGGTAGCCTGCGCCGTAGCCCAGCCATGGGACGCCCATACCCGCGACTACGATCTGGAATGGACAAAATAGGGTTTTTTTTTTATATTTACCGCCGTTTTAGGGTAGTATATCTGCCTTATAGGCCAGAGGTCCTCGGTTCGTTTCCCGGTGGGGTAGATGTTTGAATGATGAATTTAAATATCTACTTTGGGTTTGGGTGTTAGTTGTCCTCGTCTTTGTGTTCTATGGCATCCCCGACACAGGGTATCCTAGTGGGGAGCTATGAGTGTGAAATGTTATTTATAGTTCAACTATATCGTGTAACACAGATGGTGGAGATTACAGCTTAATTGTAACTCTCATTTACAATGTTTTTAAACGAAGGCGTACTATGGCACTGCTATAAACCTTATATGCTTCATGCTGCTCATGGTTCATGCATATTAGGACGGGCCGCATCGTACCGCAAAAGTCATTCAGCATCACTTTAGTTCATTTTGAACCATAGCACACTACAGCGAGGCGCAGAGCAAAAATTAGTATTGAAATGCCGCTGCGGCCCGTTCTAATTATGCCTGAACCTTTAAACTCATACCATTAGCTTTCATTTTCACCAGCGTGTTCATTAGTCTGATAACTTTAGGGTACTTTTTCAACGTCTTTTTTGTCTTTGCACGAAAAGCAAAATTTTTTTGCTTAAAGTGGGTCTTGCCCTTTGACATCAGAAAACGCTATTTATCTCGGACTAGCGCTGTCTTTTGCTAGTCAAAACAAAATAAGTCAGCAGAAAAGAGAAAAAAACTCACCTGCCAAGTAAACAGGTCGAAGATATACACGTTGGTGATGATAGCGAAGATAATAATAAATAGCAGCAGAGTCGTCGAGAATCCCTTCAGGATTCGCACCATGAAGCCCGCTATTTTCGGCGTCCAGCGCTGCATAGCGAGACCGATGCCCATCGGGACGATGAGGCCGACTACGAAGGTGGCTATATTCCGGTATGGGACTTGAATGTTTGCGTTCGCGAATACTACTTGGCCGAGAGAGAAGAGCCATGCCGGGATTAAACCTGGATGGGACAAACAGGTGTTATTGTAAAAGTTGGTGCAGTGCCATGTTTTTTTTTACTATTCAATTATAGGCTTGCGTTTGACCGCTATCTCGCTTGATGGTAAGCAATGATGCGGTCTACGATGAAGCGCAAGCTTATTTAACATCATACAAAAAACCAACCTATTCACAGCCTATTCACCCTTCTTCTGATATCTCAGAAGTGGAATGAATAGAGTAGGATTTGAAAAAAACTTCTTAAACTTGAAAAGTTTTTTTTAAAGTTTTAACTTCCTATGTTAGTGTAGGTCTAATTTTTCAACTGATTTTGAACCAGTTCCCGATATCCGATTAAGCTGAAATTCGGTATACCTGTATGACTCCGATGTCAATGTAATCAAAGCTTAATTTTAAAAATATTTTTTCATATTTCTTTTCTCAAAATAAATAAACAAAATACTTACCAAACGAACACAACGTAGATATAGTACTCATCGCCAGCGACAGGTTGAGGTTTCCCCCGAGGATAAAGGTCCAAATATTGGAGGCGCCGCCGCCGGGGGACACGCCCGTGAAGAACATGCCCAGCCGCATCTCGGGCTGGTTGGGGAAGATCAGGAAACCGAGACCGAACGTTAGCTGGAACGGGACGAGAATCAAATAAATAACGATTTACACTAATAGCGCAGTACGACACTCGCCTGTGTCAGGGAATTTCTTGAAACATATACATAGACAAGGACAACTAATATCCAGGCCCAGAACAGTTTTTGCCATAGGTGGCAAACAAGCAAACGGGTCGCCTGATAGTAAACGATCACCGTCGCCTATGGATACCTGTAACACCAGAGGCGTCACGGATACGTGGAGTAACTTGATTTACAATGAGGGTTTTTATAAAGGAATATTATAACCGATCCCGAAGATTAGCTGACGGGACACAAAAGTAAGTCGCTCGATTTATACAATAAAAAAAGACGTGTGGCACTCGGGGACTGCCGCGGTAAAGCTATTGCATACGGTGATACTTTTTAGTTTTGCCATCTATCGATGAATAGCAGAACTTTTAATGACTTTTTGAAATATCACGCTTGTCTCTTTAGTTCAGCAACTCGCCTCTAGGTGTCGAGTGTAAGGTTTCGTTGACTTTTCAAACGTCATGACTCTCTCTTCCGAGTGTACCCCCGTAGTTCTATTTTTTTTTTTAAAGTTTAAGTTTTTATATCTTCCTTTTTTGTAAGGTTATTTTCGTTACGGAATTTCTGGATTCGGTCTCCACGCTCAAGGCCTTCGATAGAAGCTATGCAATAGTTTAATAAAATATAATAGAAAATAACTTTGTTACACTTTTTTTGGTACACCAAAAAAAGAGTAAGTAGACTTGTAGTACAACGGGCGGTCCTAATTATCTTATTGGAGGAAACTTGTAATTGTCTTAGTTATCTAGTCATAGTTTTAACTACACAATTTTTTTTCTGTAAGTTTCCTTAAAAATGTAAAAAAAATAGTTGTCTGTAAAGTCGGTTTACGGACGATAGTTTAACGTGACAACGTCATAACAAAACATTGATGAAATGATTGCATACTAACCAACCATGACACCGTTACATTTTGGTTATGGAAAGTTTAGTACGTAAGTTTAGTAAGCTGTAGTTTCAAATCTATCTCTACTACTTACAAGCGGCATAAACAAGAACTGGCCAGCCAGCCCCAGCGCGGGCCCTATCGGCCTTTTCAGCACTCCCTGCACCGTCGGCCAGTGCATCGCGCAACCGAAGTTTATGAAGATCAACGATACCTGCGGACAAACAAATATATGTATTATTTAATTAAAATTATTTGACTTATGCATAGAATTTTAAATTGAATTAGAAATTGTTAATTATTATTAATTTTGAAACTACTAAAACTATTTGACTGTGTACAATGTACATATTGAATGCCCGATGTGGGTAAACTGACAATTTCAACCAATGCACTAACATCTAGCTTATAAATTACAATGTATCAGTTGTTCAATAAATATATCTGAATCTGATGTGATAAGGGGTGAAAAGGCCGGCTAAAGGAGGTCAAACCCACACTGAGAAAAATGCCCATCTAAATTCTGCTAAAAGAACGATGAATTCACCTAAAGTACCGAGCATACTGATATCACTAAAAGTACGATGATTAGCACCAGTTTATGATAGTTGTCACCGTAAAAACTGGTGCAAATCATTGTACTTTTTGGTGATACAGTATGCTCCGTACTTTAGGTGAATTTATCAGTCTTTTAGTGCAACTTTTTCTTAGTGCTTTAACTAAATTACTGCTTTAAAATGCTCGTTGAAAACAAGACAGAGAATTTAAAGCAGTGATTAAGTTTAAGCATGGTTTATAAGTGACAACACTTGCTACAAGCTTTTATTTCACTTGAAATGTATTTTATATGAAACTAGCTGACTCGACAGACGTTGTCCTGTCAAAAGCCATTGCGTAACTATAGCAACCGTAGTATGTTGATGCTAACTTGTCAATTTATAGTAAAAATTATCAGTATATATATAATTTGCAATAAATTAAAATTGCGACTATAATTTGAGATTTAAACTATCCTATCTCTCAAGTTGGATCGAACTGCACATGGTGTGCGAATTTTATTATAATCGGTTAAGTGGTTTAGGAGTCCATTGAGGACAAACATTGTGACACGAGATTTATATAATTATATTAAGATTAGGTCGTTTGTCTAGGTCGAATTTTGCAACTGAATTTTGAACCACGTCCCGATGTCCGATTGAGCTGAAATTTTGTATACCTGTCTAACTTCGATGACAATGTAATAAAATATGGTTTTATAAATTGTTTAAACATCTTGTTATTGAGGTTTGAAATCTTAATCGACCGATGAGGCAATATAAGCAAATAAGTCCTACCGTACTTAAAATTTTATGCATCAGAGGTTATCAAAAACATTTAAAATATAATACAAAATACGACATAAAAAGTCAGTGACAAGGTGACCTGTATGTAGGTATTGAAGATAAATAAATTAAAGCAACGTGGTTATCTCAAATAGAGGTAAGCAACATGCTGATATAACTTTCGATTATATGTTTTAACTCAATTGCCTTACTTAATATTCTATGATATTATATATAATTCTATATTCTATATAATTATAGAGGTGGAGCGACGACCTGCGTAAAGCGGCAGGTAGTAAGTACATCGTGTCTTGTGGCGTTCTTTAGGAGAGGCCTATGTCAGCAGTGGACAAAAATACGATAGGCTGATGATGATGATGTTGATACAGGGGTAAGGGTCTACTTAGGCTGAAAAGGGTAGTGGTAGATCCAGAATTTTAGTTTGGGCTATGTGGTTGTGGGTAAGAAAACAAGGGTCCCTACCCTTGTTTTTTTTTATTACAGGTATTTTGGAGGCTTGAGCCCCCTAGCCAACCCCCCCCCCTCCCCAGATCTGCCACTGGAAAAGGGCTTATAGTATTCATCATTATGAACATTTTTTACAATGAGATCAACTATGAAATCGTAAAATAAAATCGGCTGTTCCACAGAAAAATATCGGACACCCAAAATGTATGGAACAGCTGATTATGTTTAGTTATTTCAGGGTTGATTCCATAGTAAAAATAGTTCAAAATTTCAAATTTTAGGGCCTTTCGGCATACACGAACTCGAGTTTTATTTAACTACAGTTAAAATAAAAAAATATGGTTGTCTGTAAAGTCGGTTTACGGACGATAGTTTAACGTGACAACATCATAACAAAACATTGATGAAATGATTGCATACTTATCTCGCTCCGATCGTGACGTCACAATGAGCGTAACGGGACAACTTTTTCGTGCGTTCATCGATTTATTAGACGTTGTCACGTCAAAAAAAAAAGAAAAGAAAAAAAAGGAACTCACGAAAGTCGCCACACTGGCGACGAATATTGTGTCGATGACTCTCTCTGGACGGATAACTATAATTGGCATAGTGCTATTGGCTATGGCAATCGTTTCATTACCGCGACGCTTTGCAACCGTCAGCTCTGTTCTTCCTGAAAACATAATATAATATGTTATATTAAATAGCTGGCGAAGAAAAGAATGATCATTTGGTATCACTTCACTATTCGAGGTTGGCCGTCTGATTAAGGCTAGCGCCGCACCGCAATGAATAACAAGAATCCTTCTGCATCACTTTCGTACATTTTAAATGAAGAAAAGACTGATGACGAAACGGAAATGGCTGGATGGCATTAAGAACTGGACCGGACTAAGTTATCAGCATTTGAAAAGCATAACATGGGATCGCAAGGAGTTTCGCCTACTGACCTCTTAACTTCAAATTCAAACATTTTATTCACAAAGCATAGTGTATTTACAAATTTACAATTGTTCATAAGATAATAATACGTCATTTTGATAGAGGCCCGATGATGTAGAGTCCAAAATTCTGGGTGGCGCAGACCTGTTATGGGCAAACGTGACGTTTAAAATCATGCGAGCGATTTTTCTCGTCTTTTCACTTAAAAAAAGTGAATGGTCTCTTACCGAGGAATTCGCCCTTGATCCTGAGCCTCCCAGCCCAGGACCCAGCATCCGCCTCAGCCTCCGTGACCAAATGTGTACTGTTCCACTCAGCGAGCGCGACATGATCCAAATCTACTGACGCCGTTACCTCGTCGCCGGCTAGCATTCCCGGCCCTGAAACAAACATTTTGAGACTTATTTCTATGGTGCTAGTGATCTTCTTGCTAAATTAAAACACCCTGGCTTTCATCTCGCTCTTTCATATAGAGGGTTATTCATAAAGGGTAGGTATGCTAAGCCGAAAAGGGCTCATTGTGAACAACTTTTACTATGGGACCAACCCGAAATTTGCGAAAAAAAATCAGCTGTTCCATAGAAAAATGTCAATGACACTCGACAAAATATATGGAACAGCTGATTTTTTTTCGAGAATTTCGAGTTGGTTCTATAGTAAAAGTGGTTCATAATATTGAGTACTATCGTACTATGAACCCTTTTCGGCTTAGCATACCCTTTATGAATAACCTATACAGAGCTTATGAACCGGACCAAGTACCTACTCAAATAAGTTTGCTTCCAAAACAACTTTCTATCGGAGATACAACCTTCAGTAGCGAGTTCATACATTTACAAGACTATCAGCTATGTGACCTTACTAGCTGTTGAAACGCATCTAACTAGGTTACGCATACAGGGTTATTGGAAAGGGTACCATCATTCTCAACCTTTATTCCTCCCACTGCTGGGATACAGGTCTACCCTTTAAGGGTGATTAGGCCGTATTCAAGCACGCTGGCCAAGTGCGGATTGGTGAAAAGCCAGTGGTATGTAAATTCGTACATAAGTTCGAAAGAACTCATTGGTACGAGTCGGGGTCTAAATTCGCCACCTCAAGAATACGAAGCGGCTGTTCTCCCACTGAGCTCACCATTGTTAAAGACTTTTACTATGGGACAAACCCGGTATCCGCGAAAAATCAGCTATTCCATACATTTAGCCGAGTGTCATTGACATTTTTCTATGGAACAGCTCATTTATTTTTTCGCGAATTCCGTGTTGGTCCCATAGTAAAAGTTGTTCATAATGATGAGTACAAACCTTCCTCGGCTTGGCATACCATTTCCGTATAACCCTGTAATGTAGTATCAAAAACTAAACATAGTCACTTCACGTGTTATCTTAAAGAATAGGTGAGGCAAGTTAATAAACAAACTAGGTAATTTATTTTGTAAGACATTTTATATAAGCCGGTATTTTTCCTATCAAAATGATATTCATGTTTGCAACAAATTAATTGACTTTATTCTTACAAATTCACGTACTTTAATATTATGAATAACATGAGTAGGTAATTTTGTTTGTTTTTCTGTCATCAGCTTTATATGTTTGATATTTTGATGAGTTACAGTTGACCCGCGACTTTATTGTTTAACTGATTGGTAATAGCAATCGACTTTATTTGTCAATGACACTCAACAAAATGTATGGAACAGTTTTTTTTTTCGCGAATTTCGGGTTTGTCCCATAGTAAACGTTGTTCACAATGATGAGTACACAACTTATATACTTATATCTCAGGGTGACGAGCGCAGTGCTGTCTGTGCCACGCAGGGTTTTGAATTCTGCGAGTTCAAAATTCTGGGTAGCGCAGACCTGTTATGGGCAAACGTGACGTTTAACATCAGGCGAGCGATTTGCTCGTCTCGTCACTCAATTACATTTAAAAAAAAACATAAAAAAGAGTACTATGAGCCCTTTTCGGCTTAGCATACCCTTTATGAATAACCCTGTATTCTATATTCTAATTTTACATATGTTATATGTCAAATTTTGAATGTTAATGTTTAAATCTTCTCGCAAGCTTTAAGTTAAAAAGTTAGGTAACTCAATGATATCATCAGGACCGCATTAAGTGAAAGTAGTCGGAAGTATAACCATTTAGTCTGTAACATTACAACTTGTGGTACTATTTTATTACCCTGTTGTACAACTGGTAAAGAAATACATATAAATATGTATATTTAGTACTGTTTTTACATCCGCAAGCTGCCATAAATGGTCCGAAATAAAATGCTAAACGGGAATTTATTTTACGACAATTTTTATATAAACTTACGTCACATTTCAATTTACGTACGTAATCATACCTGTGTAAAGGTATGTGAAGGATGGTTACCACCCTTCACCGAAAACTTGCGGTTGAATTTTGAATTTTTGTTGTTTTCTAACCGACTTCAAAAAAGGAGGAGGTTCTCAATTCGACTGTATGTTTTTTTTTATGTTTTTTACCTCATAACTTTTGACTGGGTGAATTTTGATGATTCTTTTTTTATTAGAAAGCTGACGCTTCCCGTGTGGTCCCATTTCAATTTAGTCCAGTTCTGATAATGATATCTATGAGAAAACCAAATAAGTTTTAAGTACGTGCGCGACAAATAGATGAATAACTCAATAGTCGGTCTCATCATCCACAGCCCTCTCTCTCCCACTGCTGGGTATAGGCCTCTCTCCCGTTATGCCATCTGCCTCGGTCAACTGCTAATCGGGTCCAGGTTCGACCCGCGACTCTGACTATGTCGTCGACCCATCTCGTCGCCGGACGACCAACGCTCCGCTTGCCTTGCCTCGGCCACCACTCCGTCACTGCCTTACTCCACCTAGCGTCTCCCCGCCTAGCAACGTGTCCCGCCCAACTCCACTTTAACTTCATTATAACGGTTCCGACGTCCCGAACTTTAGTTCTTCGTCGGATTTCCGTAAAAATAATTATATTGAGTTTATGTCTATGATTCCAAATCAGATACATATGAACACGAGCACAGTATTGTCACACCTTTATGTGACAGGTTGTATACAGAGCTATAAGGAAACGGTACCTATGCTAAGGCAAAAGGACTTATAGTGTGAACCATTTTTACGCGACCAACCCTGGAATTGCGAAAAAAAAACTGTTCCTCAAAAAATGTCAAATGTATCGAACAGCGGACAGTTGATTTTTTTTTCTTGATTACAGGGTTGGTCCCATAGTAAAAGTTGTTCAATGAGTACTTTGTGCCTTTTTCGGTTTAGCACACCTTTTCTTTATAACCCTGGATAGAGCTGAGCTATAGGTGAAAATGAGCTCCCCCCCGAATGGGTTCCCGCCTTTCCGTGGCGGGGGGGATAAGTAGCCGGGCACTGAGCCCGGTGAAACGAAGAGGAACCCGAGGTGGGGCCTTCCGCGTGTCCCTCTGGCAGCAGAGGGCTGATTAGCAGAGGGCACAGCGGATGAGCCGGGGTCTGAGCGATGGCTCGGGCCACCAGGGGGGTTTTCCTTGTGCTCCTCGCCGCGTGTGGGTCGCGGTCGGGAGTGCAAGGAAAGGAGGAGGGTCTGAGTGTGGTGGACGCCGGGGGATGCGGCGCTCCACACTTGGACGGTGGCATTGCTGCCACCGGTGACGAGTGTGGTGGACGCTGGAGGAAACGGCGCTCCACGCTCGGGCGGTGACAGCGGTGCCACCAGGAGGGTTTTCCTTGTGCTCCTCGCCGCGTGTGGGTCACGGTCGGGAGTGCAAGGGAAAGAGGAGGGTTCCTTTTGCACCTCGCCGCGTGAGGTTTGCGGCCGGGTGTGAAAGGAACGTGGGCTTAAGGCGGGGTGGGTGGTGCTAACCACACTGCCCACCACGTGCGAGCGAGCGGGGCTGGGGAGCGAGAGGGCGGTTCGCCCGTCTCCTTGCTCCTCGGCAGTGGGGTTGCCGGTAGAGTCGGGGGACTCTCCCGGCCTACACGACCCCACACTGTCTGGGGGGTGATCCTGGGGAACAGAGTCACCCCGCCATGGGTGCAGGGGGCCCTAATCGGGCCCGTCGCCGGGGCAAGGTGGTCAATGCTAACGCGACACCACCTTGCCCTACCAGGCGGACGATGAATTCCCCAGTGGTTTTAGTGGGTATGCCGCCACTAGGGCGGAGACTCCCACATAACCACCCTGCCTCCCCCGGGGCGGGCGTGGTATCCATAAAGGATTTCCACTGGGTAAACAAAAAAAAAAAAAAAAAAAAATAGGTGAAAATGAGCTGAGCTGAGTGAATAGGTTTTTCCTAGGCAAGCGTGCTACATTTACAACCACATCAAATGTTTGAATGACGAATTTAAATATCTGTTCTGGGTCTGGGTGTTAGTTGACCTTGTCTTCGTGTGTTCCATGCTTCCATGGCATCCCCGACACAGGATTTATTCCTAGGAAGCTATGATAAGGAGCTATGAGTGTGAAACGTTTATTTATTTTTATTTATTTATATCGTCGCTTCCTATCAGGTGAGATTGTGGTCAGACGCATGCTTAGTCCGATGTAAAGCTACCATATCTTACCTTGAACAGTAACATCAATATATTGCGTATAATCCATATTAACGGTGACCTCGTCTGGGCTGAAGGTGGCCGTCAGCGCGGGCACCGCCTGGCAGAGCACCCACAGGGGGCATAGCGCCAGCAGGTATATCACGATCAGGTGCAGCGGCCAGATCGGACACATGTTGCCCGATTTCCTTTATTTGTACCTGGAAAAGGAAAAAAAGGAGATGTTACGTGGTAATCTTGCCCGATTTCCTTTATCTGTACATGTAATAGGGGAAATGGGGGTTAGTTAGATGGTAACTACACAAATAATTGAAGTAATGTAGAAAATAAACTATGAGGTGTAAATAGACTGTTACAAATACATTGTTAAGGTAATAAAAACAAAATAAAAATAATAGTAGTAAATCATTGAAGTAATGACGAAAAGAATCTAGTTTGAAATGTAGGTTGGTTGTATCTGTAGTGGGGGAAATTGGGGTAATACCGGCCTTGTAGCATGTTGAAGAATTGTCAAAAGTTGTTACAAAATATACTAGTTTCTCACGTTACAATTTAGTTATAAAGGCACATAGTCGCGTGTACAACTGTCTTGCTCACGCGTTTTTGTACTACAGGGTTATAAGTAAAGGGTATGCGAAGCCGAAAAACTCATAGTACTTATCATTATGAGCAACTTCTTCTATGAGCAACCCTGAAATCGCGAAAATAATTTCAGTTTTCATAAGTCATAAGCTTTTAATTATTTTACAGATTGTTTTAATTGATTTATAGATAGATAATTTTATTTTAGATTATATTGAAGGGACTTTGGTTTTATCTTTAATTTGACGGCGATCAAGTGTATGATTGAGATTGCTTTGACACGTCTATAAGCCCCTTAATTAATGTTCGATTATTTGAATTGAATACCTCCTACTGATATTAAACCGGTTCATTTTTGATGGCCTAAATACCTGTATACTGTACTGAATTAATTATTATTTTAATACAAAACAATGGAAATATGTGAGCGGTCAATCTAAAAGGGACCTGACGGCAATAAAAACTTTTTTTTTTGTTTTCTAATGGATGTTTGAATTGGCGATCTTTATCTTATCTTTATTTAAGTGCAAACAGAATATTTTTGAGTGGACTAGTTTCTTTCAAATATGTTTCAAAACACTCCCTAAGCATGATTGTTAGCAACTCCTAACTTTGAGCGCATTTATTTTGAAACTAATTCATCGTCAGGTCCTTTTTTGCTTGACCGCGCTACCATGTGATGTTATCCAGCTAATGATGACGCAACTAAAAAATAAGAGGTTAAACCATCGATTCATTTTTACTTTTATATCAACAGGTACTCGTAAGTCCAAAATGTAAAAAACCCAATTTTAAGGTCTGTTCCGAACGAATACCATTTTAACGTGGTGGCATAGACAATACAACCTAATATTGTCTATGCGTGGTGGTAATACTTTATGGTACTTCTGTTTTTTTTCTTCTACTAGCCCCGCTCCACAGTTTTATACGCATTTTCCGGGATAAAAAGTTACCTATATGATAATCCAGGGTATAAGCTATCTCAAATCTGTTCAGCAGTTTTTGCGTGTTGAGTAAAAAAACAAAACTTCACATTTATAATAAGTAGGAAATTTGGCCGAGTAATTAATTATAGCTTTGCAAGTAAAATTATTAAAGTGAACATAAAATCTATTCCAAATACATGTGGTGATGTAATATTTAGATGTTTGATGAATTGACCAGTATATTATTATTCAGTAAAAACTCAAGTACGGCAGTTATTCAATTAAATAAGTGATAAATATATTCACTAGCTGATGTAAGTATTTGCTAAAAGAGCATTTTTATCAAAAAACGTATAACGGAAATCAGCTGTAGGTGTTTATTACGCGGGTATAATCAATTATCACTTCAATGCCTTCTTTTGTTACTTTTAAATCCGTTAATTCGTTTCCCTTTGAACAGATTCATTCAGTTGTTTGAATGAAGTCGTAGAAAAAACGGTATTCATTATAGTTTAATCCGGATATCAAAACATCCGGTTATTACACATATTGCGGATTGAAGAAGTCGGGTTTTGGTTGTCGGTCCACCATCGCACCACGAGCTATCGCAATCTCGCCTCGGTGGTAATGATGCGGTCTACGATGGAACACGATTTACGAGTTTCTCAAAGGAAGGCTTTACGACACTATTTTATTCTGATTTGACATCAAAAACCTCATTGAGGGTTCCAGACTAGCCGATTTCATCGTCACAGCAGTTACAGAACTACATATTTGCATTATTTTGTATTAAAATATTAATGAATTCAGTATCAAAAGAACATTTATGTGCCTTATTCACAGTACTCTATTTAAAAGCAAGAATATAAATTCGCTTGAATACCTAATGTATTGTTGACAAAAAACACGTGAAGACGAATAAGTGGTTCTTTGTAGATAAGGTTATGTTTTATATATATTTTATATGTTCGTATACGATAAAGCTGACACAACATGTCAAATGGTTTGATGAACTGACACAAGTGTAACTTCGTTTTTATTTATTGGGCGTAAAAAAACTTACACATCTCCGGATGTATCTCAGGGATGAGATTTGACGTTTACTACAGGCTCATTCTAAAAAACTAATTTCTATGTACAACATCTAATGTATGATAATTTATATTTTAACATGTTCAGAAGAATAGTTTTGATACAAGATAATAAAAAAAGGAAGTACATATTTCAATATTAACTTTGTGTGGGAACCAAATCACGATTTTGAAGTCACGCAATTAAATCTTCATCTAGATCCTAAAGTTAATACGAAACTTTGATTCATCCTATGAAAGACAACATAATAATATAATATTTAGGTATTATCATAGATATTCTCACCGAAAAGACAGTAATAAGATATTATGGCTGATCAGAAATCCAGTAAGAATATTTTAAACTGCTAAATTACACAACACATTTTCGGACGTGCACTTCCAACCAAGGCCCCGCGATGACTGCCGACAGAAATCTACTACTGTACGTAATAATACGTAATACGTTGACGTATCATACTGTCAAATATTACTGCCACTACTACCTTATGTCTTTTACATTAAGGTCTATAATCGAGCAGTAATTATTCTGTACTCGCTTATTACTATTACTACGACCACTATCAAGTAGTTAGGCTTTGTTTACATGACGTTAAGGTTCATAATCGAATAATCATTGTGGTGCACTCTACGGGTACCCACGCGGTTGCCAATCAAGCTACGAAATTCCAATAGACCAAATCTCGTGGTTTCGGTCACGTAGAGATATAACAGCGATAACAGAGTATTAGCATTATAATATTAATTACCCTGAATCATCAATATTTTAATAGATAACTCATAAAATAACAGACTTATCTAAATCCAAATCGACCTAGAGCCATAGCCGTTCAGGTCAAGATAATGGGTAAAGATAATCATAATCAATCAAGCAAATCTACACGTAATAGAATTAGCCTCAAAAGATAAGCGAGAATAGAAAACAAAAGCAAAGGAAGTATTGGATACTGTATAGAAAAATTACTTGCATGGCGACAACAGAGATGTGAAGAAAAAAGATACTATCGAAGGCCACTTGATATAATTAGGACAGCTTTGTAAAGATAATCATAGAACAAAAGATAAAAAATAGAAATAGAGGCGGCCAAGAAAAATATAGACCAAATAGACAAAAAGCAAATGTAATGATGAGTGACGTCAATATGATGACATGACGGACTGAACATAAAGAGGAAAGGAACCCCTATGGACAAAAACCGTTTTAAAATAAGGAAGGTACAGTGGTGGCTGGTTGTCTTCATAAATCAGCAAAGTTTTGTAATTATAATGTAAAAAAAAAACGGTAAAAAAATACTTAAAACAGCGACTACTTTGTTTATGACTACATCAATATCGGTCAAAATTTCCAATTGAAATAAGCAAAACGTTTAAAATTCTATTTCAATCCCATTGAAAGCCGAAAATTGGTCACACGAATCGAATACCGAAGGTTGAAATTGACCTTCAATACCACGAAACCGATTATGTATTATTTATAGGTGTCACCCAAAATGCCTGCGACGACCATTTCATACAAAAATATAAGAACGGTCCTCATACGTTATTCACAAACGGTTTTGACTTTGGTAATTTTGGTATAGCAAAGCTGTGAAATACAATGATTTACATTGTTGTTACGTATAATCTGAACAAAGAGAGAGACAGATCATGTGGGTCTTCTATTTAGGAAAAAGAACATTGCTGTGACATGATATGTCAATCTTCGTCTTATGGTGCCTCTATAACTAGTGCAGGTTGGCAGTCAATTCTGCGTACTTGGTCTTGTCCTTGCCAAGGTGAAAGAGTTCCGCGGCACTCGTAGTACTCGTTCCTTCTCTTGATATGACGCAATCATGACTTCCTTCTACAACCGGCTTAGTAAGATACCCGCTAGTTCAAGTTGTGTACGACTTGTCAATACACAACCTAAAATCCTGGAACATCTTCAGGCAATGCTCCAGGAGATCAAAGGTAAGGAAAACCAAACTCAATACAAGGTAGAGAGAAAGACGTAAGGAGGAATGTCAGATTTCTGAACTACAAGTAATAATAAATACAAGTTAATAATAACGCACAATTTGAAAAAGAAAAAGGAAGTGTGAAAATATGTAAAACTAGAGGACATGGGAATGTCAGACAATGTTGAGAATAGAGCAAAAATGGAGGACATTAGTAAAGTCACATAATATATAAGAGCACTACAATGATCAAAGGTTAAATAACCATCGCGTGGAATACCAAAGTCCGAAAAACCAGAGTTTCTACGACTTCGTTAGACCAAAGCTTTTATTACGTCATCTAGCAGTAAAACCAGTAAAATATTTGTAAATCATCGTTTGATTTTTTACTAATGTTTACTGCTAACAATGACTGTATCGTCATGTAGGTCTTTGTAATCATGATATAGCGTACGCAGTTAAACCGATTGAATCAATATGTCCAGGTTAAGTTGACGTTGCGCAATAAACTACAGTATGTCATGCCTGATCATGATACAAACTCTACACTTCACACAGCGGATACTATGTTATTTTCGAACAATGCACCAAGGCCAGGCAATTACGACCAAGGCACAACGTTTTTCTGCAGACTCACGATTAAGGCAAACTTACAAACGAGCAGGTAAATCAAAAGGAATACAAAAAGTGACAGTAAAATATGGCTTAAGGCTCTACAGACGAACGCAAAGACGAATCTTCAACACGTACATTAAAATCTGACAAGCTTTAG
The DNA here is from genome assembly GCA_949125135.1 of Alcis repandata. Taxonomy (NCBI): domain Eukaryota; kingdom Metazoa; phylum Arthropoda; class Insecta; order Lepidoptera; family Geometridae; genus Alcis; species Alcis repandata. The sequence continues at coordinate 4,756,884 of OX421246.1, read as the reverse complement.
TTTAAGTTTTGTTTACAGAAAGAAGGTCACATAAAACGACAAACATAATTACAAACACACGAAAAACCTTGTCCTCTTGGGCTGTCAGATAAAAAACTGTTTAACTAGATTTGTAGAACGATACCAAAATAGAATTAACAAAAACTTGAAGAATATTATATTATTTTGGACGCATCGAAGCGTCACCCTAAAAATTTTTTTTTGGATATTATATGCATATCTAGCTAAAAACAAAGGGAAAAATATAGAGATTTTATTAGTAAATTATAATGTTTTCCTAGGTAATAACGTTAATTTAATAAACGCAAAAATTAGTAAGTATTGAGTAGGTACTCACAAATTTTTGCTAACTTCAACTTTTAGTTTCTTAGGGTAAGAAAAATTAGAACTTTGACCGGATTTTTGCGAACATGAAAAACGAATCAACTAACTATCATGACCACGGCATAACGATATCGCATCGGCAACCGTACTTTGTACACCAAGCCATGAAATAAAAAAAAAAGGTTTAAGTGACTTTGGCGGTCAAAAGGTGAATCAAATCGGTGCAGTAGTTCTCAAATGATTCGCTAACAAACGAACAGCATTTTACTTTTATTTACATAGATATAGATTTGGTAAAACGTTCCAAATAGCACACCACCTTAGTTTCTACAATTAATATTGCATTTACGTTTCGTGGAGAATCGATATTCCAATTTAGTTTCAAGGCTACCAGCTAAATTATTCTAACGGAGTAGGCTATCAAATATAATTAAATATTCGTGAAATTACACCTGAAGCAACGTTTCGTAACTTTCATATCTGCTATTAAAGTGCTCTGTTTGTGTTTATTCACCTTTGAAATTAGTTTGCGTGACCTTTGAAGTTTATTCAACTAGATATAACTATAGTTTTGTATCTCGTTAATAATTATCTTTTGGAGAGACTTGTCTAGGTGAATTGATGTGAACTAATGGTGAATAGTGTCCAGTGTGTCAACCATGCAACCGCGACAAATGGAGCTGCACAGCTTTGGAATGTGGGTTTTTCCCAGTTGTCACCCTCTTCTACGTACCCAGTGGTGACAATCGGGAATCGTTATTAGAATTTATCCCAGTTGTCACCACTGGTGACGTACCTCACTGGTTGGACATATGGAAGGGGCGTCGACGACAGCGACGAGCCTCCGTGTACCAATATTACAACCACGACCACTCTCCCAAGATTGATTGAATAAGAAAAGAAGAAGAGAGTGATTAATAATTGATTTTTAAACAAAAGAGAGCAACGGATTTTTGTTGTTGTGTCATATATAGTAAGGGTACAGGAAGGCAGTGGATGAGACTGACGCATTGCAGGACCGAGGCAGTTGGCACAACAAGAGAGGCCTATACCCAGCAGTGAGTTAAAGGCTGTAGATGATAATCATATAGATGCTGTTACTAGTACACTGAATATTTGCAGTTCTATCTTTAGCTAATCCAGTGATGGCCTCAATTTAATTCGTATCTAATAGCAAACAAACACCTGGTTCATAGCTGTGAGAACAATAGATGCTTGAGGCGTTTGAAGTTGCCATTGTTCAGATTAAACTGAGTCTTTCCGGATGCTATACGGGCTGACTGGTTAGACACTTGACATATTCTAGGTTATCATAGTACTCATTATTATGAACAACTTTTACTATGGGACCAACCCGAAATTCGCGAAAAAAAATCAGCTGTTAAATAGAAAAATGTCAATGACACTTGACAAAATGTATGGAACAGCTGATTTTTTTTTCGCGAATTTCGAGTTGGTCCCATAGTAAAAGTTGTTCCTAATGATGAGTACTATGAGCTTTTTTCGGCTTGGCATACCCTGCATCGTAGCCCTGTAACTGTATACAAATAAATATGGGAAGATTAGAAAGTTAATCTTTGATTTTTTTGCTTCACTATGTATCAAAAAACGATAGTAAACAATGTAGATTATAACAGCAATATGATTGTTATTGTACCGATGTATTAGATATAAAAATAGATAAACCTTTTATTGTTAACGCCAGATATTGCAAACAAAGATAATAACCGCTTAAATGTAGTTAAACAACTGCACCGGTATCGTTATATTCAGATTCAAATACATATTTTCATTTGGGACAACTTAAATCCATGGTGTTAGACTACTTGGAAACTATGCTAGTTACAAAATATGGAACTTAAGATCTCTTCCAGAATGACGCAGGAGAACGGTTCGATGGTATGTGAGGTCATGTCAAGAGAGGGGTGTATTTGCAAGACTGGTCACAAAACAACGAGAGAACTCTTTGTGTTATGTGATCTGGTGGATAAAGTGAGATAGTACGAGCGTACCATCTCGCTCGCACCAATTATTCGAATCTCACATACACGAGAGCGGATGGCACACGATCTATTTCGCTACTAGTTCCTGTAGGAAAGCGGGTAAACACTACAGTACTTCTAGTAGGTACGTAACAAAAATTGAACAAAAACAATTGGTCACAAAGCTGCAGTGATATTTGTTTTATATCCACGATAACAGCAATATAATAGACCTAATAAATGGGTTTAATATTATTGGACATTAACTTTTATCAACAGGTTTTTATTAGGCTCATTAAATCGTAACAAATCCAAAACTATTTCGGAATTTAAAGAAGATTACTTGTATGATGAAACATTATTTGATTTGAAACATTCATGATAAGTAGGTATGGCTGGTTCATAATTAATTGCAATAAAGTCCTTGACATTTGAAATTTTGCTTTGCGACACACGATATAGGGCTCCTATTTGCATGTTATCGTTTGTGGCCTAATTATTAAGTTACTAGCTGACCCGGCAGACTTCGTACTGCCATACAGTAGTTCTCTATGGTACTGCCTAATTAAATATAAACACTGCACAAAACACTATTTACAATTTTATACTTATAATATATTACAATTATAGGTACGAATTTGTTTCGTGTATCAGTTGACAAAAGCAAACTCATCCATGAAAAAAAAACACTGACATTGACAGTTTGTTGTTGTTTCAACTTTTTTTAAATTTGATATGACTTGGAGTCAAATCCTTCGAAATTTTAAAACAAATGAATGAACTATTCGATTTCGTTTTCTTTTTTTTGTTTTATCTGTGCTCCAACGCATAGTTTTGATAGATATGATTGAATTTGAACTTTGTACAGAGGTAATAAAGTGCAAATTGACTCTTGGACGTTAGGAACATACCTACATTGCTTAAACAACAGTGAGTGCTTGCAATTCAATATGAACTTTATACAATAGCAATAAAGCTCGTTTTAGTTAGAAAACGTTTGTATGGGAAAAAGAAAAGGGCTGTTTTTAGGGTTTTTCAATATTTCTGAGAGATTTTCTTAATATTTTTTTCCGTAAGAACCTTCTCCTAATAATAACAAATACAACAAAAAAAGAATTAGTGAAATCGGTCCAGCCATTCACGCGTGATGCCGTGACCAAGGAAAACGGGTTTCATTTTTATATATATAGATGGGATTGGGATTCGTCATACTAGAGCCTTAATCATCATGAATACCACTGGTATTTTTTTTTTTTTTTTTTTTTTTTTTACATCGGACTAGGCATGCGTTTGACTGCAATCTCACCTGATGGGAAGTGACGATGTGGTCGAAGATGTAGCACGCTTGCCTAGGAAAAACCTATTCACTCTATTTTTGAACACCCCCGGGTTGTACTTTCTAGGAAAAACAGACGCGGGCAGTGAGTTCCATACCTCTGCCGTTCGGATTAAAAAAGACGAATGAAAACGCTTAGTACGGTTACATGGAATTTCCACCGTATGAGGGTGCCTCTTTTTCGTGCGTCTGGTGCTGTTATAAAAGAACGGCGAAGGCAAGACAAGGTCATGCAGTTCTTGTGCACACTCTCCATGGTGTACTCTATAGAACACCGACAGACTGGCCACTTCACGTCGGTGCGACAGGCTCAGAAGCTTGGATTTCACCAGAGAGTCGTTATTGATCAGCCTTTTGGCGCGCCTTTCTATGGAATCCAAAGCCTCAAGCTGATACTTAGCAGACCCATGCCAAAGGTGGCAGCAGTACTCCATACACGATCGAACTTGTGCTTGATATAGAGTTAGAAGCTGTTCTGGTGTGAAGTACCGCCTTACCCTGGCAAGGATGCCAAGTTTTTTAGCAGCAACTTTGGCTTTAGACCCAATGTACGAGCCAAAGTTCAAATCCGACTTTAGATGGACACCTAAAAGCTCGAGATGGTCAACTATTGGTATGGATACACCACGGAAAGTAGGTGACAGATCAAAAGGACACTTTTTCGCGGAGAACAGACACGCCTGCGTTTTTGTGGTATTGAAACACACCAGGTTTTCGTCGCCCCAGTCAGAAACAGCTCTAAGAGAAGTGTTAAGACGGGCTACCATGGCCTCTCTCTGCAGTCGGATATCGTCACTGCTAGCTCGAGCACTGGACCTATAACTTTCAACAACTGTACTGTCGTCAGCATACCCAAATGTACCAGGCTTAAGTAAGTCATTTATGTGCAATAAGAACAGTGTTGCTGAGAGGACTGACCCCTGAGGTACGCCGGCGCTGATAGCCATTAGATCTGACGAGCAACCATCGACAACAACTCGAATCAATCGATCCCTCAGGAAGTCAGAAATCCAAATGCACAGGCCAGCTGGAAGTCCATACGAAGGAAGTTTATTTAAGAGACCGTCGTGCCACACCCGGTCAAAAGCCTTAGAGATGTCCAGAGATACAGCAAGTGCTTCTCCGTGCATCTCAATTGCTTCACTCAATATGTAACTAGCGTACGCAAGAAGATCCCCAGTAGACCGGTTCTTGCGAAAGCCATATTGCCGATCACTGAGGAGTTCATTTGCTTCAAGATACGCCAAGAGCTTATTGTTGATGACCCGCTCCATAGTTTTACAAAGCAAAGAAGTAATGGAGATGGGCCTGTAATTAGCCGGGTCTGCACGACTTCCTTTTTTTGGAACTGGCTGCACATTAGCAATTTTCCAACACTTGGGCACTATCCCAGCAGCTAAAGAGAGGCGGAACAGGCGTGTAAGTATCGGAGATAACTCAGGTGCGCAGTTTTTAAGCACAATTGCAGGTATTCCGTCAGGACCACTGGCTTTGTTGACGTCTAGAGCACGAAGCGTCAAGAGTACCTCTTTTTGCCGAATGCGAAGATCGGGCATATGCACCCCGCAGTGTGGCAATTGGGGAGGTGTTTGACCGGTGGCATCTAGGCTTGAATTGTCCACAAAGAGTTTAGCAAACAAGTTTGCTTTGTCCTTAGCGGTATGAGACAGTGATCCATCGGGTTTAAGCAAAGGTGGCAGTGACGCGCGGTTAGAAATCGGTATTGGATCGGAATAGGTGTCACTATTGTGTACGTGACTTTCAAGCCATTTATAAACTCGCTTCTTGAAAAAGGTCATGAGATGCGATCGAAACTACATGTACATACAAACTATATGACATGTATATAGTCGGAATATCTAACTCAATCTAAGAGTTATTCTGTTTTATAAAACAAACAAAACCATGTCAGTTTTTTTATATAAACAGGTTGTATATGTATAAACAACATTTACTCATCTAACAGTAACTGTTAGTAACCTGTCTGTTACCACATAACGCTAAACTGCTGAAAAGATTTTTTAAACTTTGTATCGTAATTATTTATATCCTAGATCAACATAAATATAACACTTTTTATCCCAGTATAAACAACATTTCCGGTAGAATAGCCACAAGAAATTAGTTATTTTATAAAGTTCTCTAAATATAAAAGCAATACCACTGGTATTAGAATTAGGTATTCGACTGGAATAGATCGTAATTTTTCCTTGAGTTTCAATTTAGTAGTAGAGTAGAGTAGAGTAGTAGTAGGTGCTTCTCTAATTCGTCGATATATTTAACAAGGAATAATGGTCATTTTAAATGACCTAATGAAAACGTAATTCCCCATGGCGGGATAAGTTATTTAACATTAAACAATAGGTGTGATATTACATATATCTACCTACGTAATACACAGGAAATGTATAACAGTGCCATTAGGTATTTATAAATAATATAATTTTACAAGAACTTCAATTCAAGAATTAAATTACATTTATTTATATCGACGCTCTTATTCTAAATAGCGACTTCTTTATTTCATTCATAAAATATTTTTTTGGCTAAGAATAGTAACGGTAAAAATTTGGGTGAGACCTTTGCCCAGCAGTGGGACAGCATAGGTTAATTAAAAAAAGAATAGGATGTGTGGAAATGTGTGCAAGAAAATAGGACGCCTTTGCCTGGCATCATAGCCATGTGCTTTATTTAGTTTTTAACCGACTTCAAAAAAGGAGGAGGTTATCAATTCGTCTGTATGTTTTTTTTTTAATTTTTTTTTATGTTTGTTAGCTCGTAACTTTTGACTGGGCGAATCGATTTTGATGATTCTTTTTTTATTAGAAAGCTGACGCTTCCCATTTGGTCCCATTTCAATTTAGTCCAGTTCTGATAATGGTATCCATGAGAAAACCATATAAGTCTTAAATTTGCAATAAGTATGTACGTGCGCGACAAATAGATGAACTCAAAAGTCGGTCTTTTGAAGTCGGTTTTTGTTTTATTAATCTTCGTAGCGCGATTTGGGTCTACTGCGTTTTAGGTACGCAGAGAGAAAACGGTTAGCGCATCCGTATTTTTGATACCTGACTACGTAAATATCAGAACAAAACAGAAAAAACAAGAATCTCTCAATAATAGGCAAGATGCTGATACGCATTATTGTTACACGCGTTCAGTGATAAGATAGGGAGTTTCCAGATATCTCTAGGTATATTTTCAAATTCGTCACATTTGGTCGAATCCGTAATAAAAATTCACGCAACCATTGGGTTGCGTGAATTTCAGTTTCGAGTTGACAGATTCTTCTGTATCGATATTTTTAAGATAACATTTCAAAGGCGGCATATCGATTTGATAAACACGTACGTTGTTAAGTATTACACGAAGCTACGTGCACGTAGGCGGTCTTGAGTGCTCTGCAGTGCGAGTATGGAACTTTGTCGATCAACAAACTGACGTTCAAAGTCTAGCCGACTTTGAATTCGGCAAAATTTCGCGATGTTCTTCAGACCATAGACAATTTTGAGGATTTTGTAGAGTGCTTGCATATGTCAGTTTGTCGATCGATAAAGTTCCACTCGCACTGCTGGGTTGCATGAAACGATCGTACTAATGTGAATGATGACTCTTGCGTGTCCAAAATTATAAGGCAGAAGTCATTGATTAGTCATACGCTGTCTGTGTTCCTCTGGAGACCACAGGGCCATCTTTTCAGGCCACCAACATACAGGCTTTGCTTAGTTAGAGTCCCACCGGTACTGAAATTTCTGTGTGACATTTTTTTTAAACGTTTTACACTCATAGCTCCCTACTAGGATTCCCTGTGTCGGGGATGCCATGTTACACACACAAAGGCAACTAACACCCAAACCCAGAGTAGATATTTAAATTCATAATTCAAACATCTGCCCGGCCGGGAATCGAACCCGGGATCTCTGGCTTAAAAGGGAAATACTACCGCTAATCACCCTTCGAGGGTAGACCTGTATCCCAGTAGTGGGAGTATTAAAGGTTGAGAATGATGATGTTGAACAAGGCAAATTAAATAAAAACTTGTAAAAAGCAGACCAGCTGATGTAATTATAATTCGTTATAGGATATAGTCTTGTGTATTATATTTTTTGCTGCGTGATAATGACGAAGCATAACATACTCGTACGTACTGTAGTAATACATATACAATTATAGGTACATGGCTACTATAATTTTATAATGCTTTGCGTACATAATAAATACATTAATTAAAATGATACGCGTAGTGATTATTATAAGAAGACTAGCTGACCCCCGGCAGTTTCACCCGCTGTTTTTTTTTACTTTTAAACCTTCCCTGTAGTAGAGCAAACAAAACAAAACAAAAACCAACAACAAAGATCGGACCAATTTCTGAACACACCTATAAATATTTGACAACCTAGTGACACTATTTTTTATTTCTACAAAGACAAAAGAGTTCGGACATCCCGAGTTAACCGTACCAAACATCAAATGTTTCAAAGGTAGGAACAGTTTGTATTGGAAAATAAATTGTCGATTTTAATATTTTTCTTTACTTATTATTAATGTTTCTAACCGTTTAAACCTTCCCTGAACTTTTACAAATATTTCAAGATCAAAATTAGCGAAATCGGTCCAGCCATTCTCGAGTTTTAGCGAGACTAACGAACAGCGATTCATTTTTATATATAAGAGATATAATTTAATTTATTGATAAATAAATGATTCCAATAAGTAAAGATCCAGACAGTAAAGATAAGTTTTTTTTATGTAATTGAGTGACGAGACGAGCAAATCGCTCGCCCGATGTTAAACGTCACGTTTGCCCATAACAGGTCTGCGCCACCCAGAATTTTGAACTCGCAGAATTCCTGATCCTGCGCGGCACAGCACTGCGCTCGTCACCCTGAGATATATAAGTTGTTTAATCTCCCATTTGCCCTGTAATTTCACTGGAAACAATGCCCTTCCAACCGAAACACAGTAATGTTTGCACATTACTGCTTGGCGGTGGAATATCTGGCAAAGGTGTGGTACTTCCCCAGGCGGGCTCTGCAAAAGAGCCCTACCAGTACAGGGTCTCTGGTTACACACTAGTCATATCCTAGTAAATCTTTGTATTCATCAATATATATTTAACAGGATTGAAACTCTATTCAATAGCTAAAAACCACAGCTGTTCCATGTCTCGACGAAATGTATGGAACAGCTGATTTTCTTCTCTAGCCTTCAGGATCGGTTCTATAGTTAATTCCAAGTTGTTTGTGTACTATTGCTTATTCTGTGGTAATGTTGAGTTTAATGATATCCTAGCCTAGAATATGCTGTATGTGTGTAGAGTTGTATTGTAGACGTACACTGTATATATGACATTAAACTGGAGTCTTTGCAAAAATGTTGCGAAACACCGTTATTTATTTACCACGTGACTCGGAGCTCGTCGCGGCAAACTAACTTTTGATATGATGCAACCTCCTTGGTTCAAGAGAAAGTTCAGTCACACAACCTCTGTGGGCACAACACTATACGAACTCCAAATTCAACTTTACGGCGGGAACACGCGCTGACATGGCGCGCAACAGTTTGATACTGGCTGGTTATGGTAAGTTCCGTTGAGATTTCTCGGTAGAGCAATAGAAGGTATATCTTAAACGAACCAATGAAGGTGCTTTCAGAATACGTTACTCTGAGATATGATCGAATTATAGCTACGTCGCCGACGGAACAAAGTTCATTTTAATAGTACACACAGCCAACCGTAGCTATCCACGATAAAATTAAGTACCTATGTACAGTGGCAAAGAGGTCAGCGTACGTTAATTTGGGCTTAAAAGCAGCTAGCAGCGTGTCCTACCTTTACGTTATTAAATAGCAAAACTTTTTGCAGATTTCAAAATTAAAGTTTCCTTGCGTTAATGCGCAGAAAAAGCGCGAAGTTTTCGCGTAGAAGTTGTATTGCTCCTAGACTAAAATTTCAGGATTGTAAGGAATTTTACTGAGAATCAGACCGCATAACGCAGGGGCCGTGCGAAAAGGCTAACAAAAAGTATTTAGTTTTTCGCACACGCGGGACTTGTAATCCTCCTTCTACTATTCCTTGAAAATGAAATAGATTACCGGAAATAATATAAAGATGGATTATCCGATTCTATTATACATGAGTAGTCCAGTGTATTAATTACCTACAACATTTTTTCACGTCAATACCACATTTAAAAAAAAAATTAAGGCATAAAAAGCTACACAATGATATAGCGCAGTCTGAACGCTCCACGTAGTCCGGACCACGATTGTGCGGTCACGTTGTCGCTCCCTCTCGCAACTCAAGGCTATCGAGTGTCCGCGCCGTATCTAGAACCGCGTGAATCAAGCTTACCTAAGGTCATTCACTGTGAGATAGCCGTAGCTGAGATTTGTTTTTTTAATACAGGGTTATTCATAAAGGGTATTCTAAGCCGAAAAGGGCTCATAGTACTCATCATTATCAACAACTTTTACTATGGGACCAGACCAGAATTCGCGAAAAAAAATCAGCTGTTCCATTTTGTCGAGTGTCATTGACATTTTTCTATAGAACAGCTGCCAGCCCGGAGAGGTGCTTGTAAACTCGCGTTTTAAAATGCCAAATGTTGTAGTAGGTTTAATCTTAATGGATCCAAGTTAAAACGAATAAATAGACAAACGTTTCACTCATAGCTCCCCACTAGGATAATCCTGTGTCTACTGCCATGGAATACACAAAGACAAGGACAACTAGCACCCGAACCCAGAACAGATCTAAATTTATCATTCAAACATCTGTCCGGCCTGCAATCGACCCGGGACCTCTGGCTAAAAAGGCGGATATATACTGAGCTAAAAAGTTCGTCAACAAACTATTATTTATTCTGTGGTCATACTCTTCTTTAGGTTAATCTCAGGGTCATACATTTCAGACAATAAGCTGTACTCAGTGGTTTTACCTTTGATCTGACAGGATCCTATAAGAACTGGAAAATTTTGAGTAATAATAGTACCCTATAAATTCTTGGTATGTGCTATGTATTTCCATGCCAGTCTACTCGAATCTGTTAAGCCGTTTCAGTAAGAAATAATAACAAACATAGTTACATACATTCAATCACAAACTTTCATATATGTACTTGACTTATAAGCATATCAGTTATTATAGGTATAACAAGTAAACTGAAGGAGTCAGAAAAATATGATTTTGTTTGTTTTATTTTTCAGTAATTGTCAATTTGGAGAGAGAGAGAGAGACCAGCCAGCAATATGGTGCTGGTTTTCAGAGGCACTAAATAAATCACACAAAATGGGCCAGTGATTCTAGTTTTACAAAATGTTGGCTCACAGTGTTAAATAAATCTGGAATAAGATTGTCTTAAAAGTTTTACTTTAAGCGGTGTTATTTTATTGTTTGTAACTTTCGGTGTACAATAGAGTTATTCTATAACTTAGGAAACTTACATAAGTACTGAGGTACTTAGGTACTTTTAAACATAAGCTGCCACATAGTATTTAAAAATATTGTTGTACATTTGACTTCAATAATTAAATTGAAGCACAAAATAGTATTTAAAAATATTTCCAAGGAATTGTTGTACATTTGACTTCAATAATTAAATTGAAGCACAAATACATCTGTTTTCAGAAGAAATTCAATGATGTAGAACTCACACTTGGCCAGGATAGTGAAATATCTCCTAACTCACCTTTGGAGGGTAGACCTTGTATTCTAGCAGTGGTATGATTAAAAGAATTGATTGTTGTTATAGGCAATAAAGTTTTATGATAGGTTAAATTACACAGGTAACTTGTATGTACAGCTTCTTACATACTAGTTTTAGAAATAATTTATTTAGTTTACGTAGCTAAGTTAGTAATAATAAACAAATCGCATTTAGGTCTGTAATGCTGTTTGTTTAGTTAAAAAAAATAGTCAAAAAATTTTGTGTTTATAATTTTAAGTAATACAACAAGAATGTCGAAAATTATATAATCTATACTAATATTATAAAGAAGTAAAGTTTGTGTGTTTGTATATTTGTTAAATTGTAAGGGGTAATCTCGGGATCTACTGAACCGATTTTAAAAATTCTTTCACCAATAGAAAGCCACGTTATTGCTGAGTGTCATAGGCTATATTTATTACCTGAAAAAATGAGGGATCCTTAACAAAATAAGATCAAGTAAAAAAATAAATAAAGTATTTAATCTTAAACACAATATAAATAAAATGGGACAATAAATAAAAAATAAAGTTACGATAGATGAGAATAAAAATACGTTTATAGATAAAAATGTAAAAAATTATAAGAGAAAATATAAATAGTAATTTAAAAAAAATCTACTTATCACCCGCATATAGACGCATTTAATCTAAGTTTATCCCAAAATGTTTAAAAAATGAATATCCACCCGAGCGAAGCCGGGACGGGCCGCTAGTAAATTATAAATTAAGTTACGGTAGGTATTTTCGGACAGGAATTCGCACAGAACTCTAAAAAGTTAGTATGTAACTCATAGGTTTTAATTAACTTGATTTTTGGGCAGTAAATTGACCTTTCTGGTGTTCAATAACATCATTATAATTCCCAGATATATTGTAAAAACTTATTTCCGGAAAACCGGAGGGAAACGGGAAGTTATGAACACACGTGAATCTTACGAAACACCAGGATCATGTGAAAGTGAAAATGTACTTACGGAAATTTTGCTATGGTGAATTCCTGCACTTTCGCTTATCAAATTGATACAACGCACTAATTATGCATTTAAATAATAATTTCTGAGAGTGAACAAGTATGTACAACACTAACTAACTTATAACTCACGTAGTTTTACGCAACGCACGTACGTAACGCAACGCCAGCAAGCAGCCGAAAATCAGTCGGTTGATCGGTTCGGTCAGCAGTCGCGGTCGCGCTCCTGCTATTTTCATTCAATTAAAAATGTCAAACAAATGTCACTGTCAAAATCAGCTGTGTGGACTGCGGGCATGGAAGTAGGATCTAGTGGAAGGAGTGAAAGCTTTGGTAGCGTGTCACTTTTATGTTGGTGTGAGTTTCTAAGTCTCCATTAGTGTGCGTGAGTAGGGAAGGGAACTATTACGAAATTTATCGATAAAAAATGCTTGCATACACGTTTTATCAAATGGGTTGCAGATCATGGCAATAAGAAAACAATTTATGATAAAATTTTATTTAATAAATTCACAATCATAATTCAAATGAGACAGGTTACGACTTATATATACTAATTTGAATTTGGGCGCTCATATTTCATCACATATAAAAGCGTTGTATGAACTCTATATTTGTCATTTAATTTTTTGTAGTCTGTACCTATTCTTTAGTAACATAGTGGTTTTACACCCTGGAAAAACACAAACAAGGGTTAAATATAAACAAAGGATAAATAAACATCGGTGTAAATATCGATAAAATCTTAAGGACGCTGCAGGCACATCACTAGCCGGGAGGCGTCCAACTATGTATTTTTTTTTTTTAAGTAATTGAGTGACGAGACGAGTAAATCGCTCGCCTGATGTTAAACGTCACGTTTGCCCATATCAGGTCTGCGCTACCCAGAATTTTGAACTCACAGAATTCAAGACCCTGCGCGGCACAGCACTGCGCTCGTCACCCTGAGATATAAGTATATAAATAACATGAATTAAAGCTTTAAATCCACAGTTAACTTCGACTACTTGGTAATTATATGATGTCAGGGGCGTATATCTTTAATGTGAAATACATATATCGCTTTAAAACTTCATTATTTAAGATATTTTTGCCAAAAAAACTTACGTGTGAAATGATAAATCCGGGTCTTTTACGCCACCTTTGGTTGTGTTTGATGTACAGAACGCAGCACAACACGACATCTTTCCTAATACATAACAATATTCGTTTGTAGTATCAATCTTTCAGTATATTTTTAGCCTTTTAGGCACACGAGTCGCAATGTTGTGGCCGACTAGTCGGTCAAAAGTGGACACGAATTACACATACAGTGCGGGGTTGCCAAGCTTCCAATAGCTTTCTCTTTTACTCAACGTGGCTATCAATGATATAGATAAGGAAACAAGACAATGCGTTGACATGACGAGCGGGCTGGCAACGTCTCTCTATGGCTCTATCCAGTATGATTTTTCATCCAAGGCGTATGGGCTAGGTCTTGGATGAAAAATCATACTTCCATGGGCTAGGTAATATATCTATGCCATAGATGATGGCGTTTGGACAAAAGTTAAAATTGTCGCTGTCACTGTCAACAAGAGTTGATTGGATAGGCATTGGCACTTTGGCACTGCCACTCTGGCGGAGTGCCGTATTTGTGGAAGCGGGGTGGTCATCATAATAAAAAGCTTACTTTTGGAAAAAAGAAGCGCCAGCGCACCACATAACCGCGGCAAATCGCTATAAATCGTTTGACCAGTTTGATTAAGTTTTAAATAAGAAGAAATGTTTTGAAATTAAGGGTCTCCTGCGCCTTCAAATACGTTTCGGTTTGTTTACATTTTGTGTTTTGTCTATCAAATGACAGCCGAGGTCGAAGTGACTTTTGGCAGATTGAAATTGACAGAAATAAGAATGAGGGTCAATAAAATCGGTTACCTATTACGAAAACAGATTCTTAAAAGCTGTCGATTACGGTGTCACCAAATAAAGAGAACAAACAATAAACAGTTTCATTATCTCTAATAAACTAATAAATACAGTATCTATTTACATCTTGAATTAAAAATAAGCTTAATTATTCTATTATTCTTTCAATTTTGTATAAATTGGAACTAGCAATCTGTGTATTACTGTGTTCTAAACAATATCTTGACATCTGTATATAACACACATCACACATACATCTGTATATACATTTACGTATTACTTCAACTTTCATTTACTGAATATTTTACTGTAACGAATAATAGTATAATTTTACAGATTAAATAATCGCTTATAAATAAGTAAAAAGAATTGTCGCTACACTATGGTAAAGTATTAAAATATGTGACTTTGAAACTACATGAAAAGTGATAAACGTCAAATGGTACTTCTTTTTTTATTCCTTTTATCAATTTCTAATGGGTATAATAATTTGCGTCATTGATCCGCCATCTCTTGTCTAGGGCGGGACTTCTTGCGTTTTCTTTACGAATATGGATTAATAATTGTGTTCATTTTATTGCTCATTTTCAGTTTAGTTTCCAAACGAAAGTCGCCAAGTAAAACCAAAAGAATTTAGAAGAATTTGGCCACTCATGGGATTTATTTTAGCAATTATTTCCTTCTTTTTAGGGTAGCCTCAGAATAGTAGCTCTCAGTGTTGTCAATTTAGCGACTTGATCACTTTTGCTGAAGTCTTAACGACTATATAATATGGTTTTGACGAGAAAAATTGTTTAGCGACGTAGCTGGCTATTTTTGGAGTACAAATTAAAACAGCCCTAGCTTTAGATATTTCAAAAAATATTCAAAGAATCACATCCATTTTTGTTTCAAATCTAAGTTTTGCTATTGAATACGACCAGTTCTCCGATAATTTGTACTATATAATGTCGCATGTAGCTAAGTTGGCAATAGTGAGTGACGATGATGAATAATAAAATAAAGAAATTTCAATTTCATTAATATTTTCAAGTAATTTTGGCAAATTGTGATTAAAACAACAAAATATTTATGTGATTGTTACAATAATGTATAATTATTTAATTAACAGTTAAATGTTGTATGTTGTTGCCCTTAAACATATAATAAAATGTAATTATTTATAAATTTTTTTCACCTACCTATCATAACATTTCACACCGCCTTTTCTGTCCCCGACAAAATTATAGGTATTCTCCCAGACCAAATCGTGGATCCGCTCGGTGGAGTTAGTTATAGCGACTTTCTAGCGACTTGTGATTATGAGTCTAGGGAAGTAGGGAGTCGCAATTTTTGGAGTTGGCAGCACTGGTAGCACCATAACTGTCATTCATTCTTCATTCTGTCGATTTCATTCAATTCAATCATTTTCTTTCAAATAAATCGTGATTGTAAACGCGTAAATAAAAAATTCAATAAAAAATAAACTTGCGAGAACCTTGTTATCGAAAGTTGCAGGACAGCTGCTATGTTCATTGATTCGACATAATATTAATCTTCTGGTTGTGCGTGGCTAAAATAAAAATCGTGACAAGTCCGTATTTCATTATTAACATAAATTCAGTTGTTGTTGTTCGGTTGTGCTACAAGCTCGTGTGGAAGTTTATCGGATGTTTTTTTGATAAGACGCAAATATGACGGATACGGAGAAAACAGAGAAGTCTGAGTTCCTGTCTGGAAGCTCCCAGGCACTGGCGACAATGGACGAAGATAATCTTAAGCATTGCTGGGTGTGTTTTGCTACAGAGGCTGATGATAATCTCGCGGCCTGGGTGCAACCTTGCAAATGCATTGGAACTACGAAATGGGTAAGAAAATTATGCTTCCAAATAGTTTTTTGTTCTAACAGGGCTGTTTTGTGAAATTAGTTAGCAGTAGTTTATTTTCATAGTTGATTCTAGAACAAAAACAAATATTTCTCACTCTTGACTGTTTATTTTATAGGTATGTGTACTTAAATATAATCAAGACTTGCACATTACAAATTTTAAATGTGAAAATGAGTTTGTTACGCTTTAATTAATAATCAATAATCATGAAATTTTGCACACACACTATCAGGAGTACAAAAAAGATGTAGTATACTTTTTATCATTATCATTATCACCACACAGGTGAAGCCACGGGGTGCAGCTAGTAACACTTACACGGTTAACTTAACAGCTGTTTTTTTCGTGATTTCCGGGTTGGCCCTATAATAAAAGTTGTATATAATGATGAGTCTTTCTCAGCTTAGCATACCCTTTCGTTATAACCCTGTAAAAGATTGGATTTTTTTTGGGATATGTGCACAAATCATTTCACATAATAAAAGTACCTACAAATACTCTTTATTATACTTCGCACTTTGTCCTCGAAATTAGTATTAGTAGATATTATATACACATGTAGTTTCGCTAGGTGACACCACTCTTTGCACTAATTGTTGAGAGAATGTAGGTAGAATTAAACAAGTTAAAATATCCGAGGGTAGATATAACCCACCTCGCCATTTTGTCGTTCTTATTCTTCATTCGCAATTTAGTGCTCAACCACTCCGGACACTTTCAATTCAACAAAAGTATAATACTTAGTGTTCTTTTTGTTATTCAAAAAATACCTAAAAGAAAACGCTCGAAAGCTGTCAAAGAAAACCGCGGAATTTTAATGCGTAAAATTAAAAAATTAAAGTGAAAAATAAGTCGTATAAAAGTGACGTTTCTAGTAGTGATTCCGAGGACTCATTGGAGCAACGGATAATAGTACGAAGTACAGTAGGTACATCGACAAGGTATGTAGTGGTATTACTATGTATTCATTACCTTAATAATTATAAAGCAAAGTTCATAAGAATGCAACCGAGATCGCCAGCGGTGCTATTTCGCCGCATTCGATATTGTTATCAGTTGGAACTGATAACCTCTGGCACGGGGCAGCCTTAAAGCCCATTAATCTGTCAATGCAACCGAACTAACCATCAGGGTTTTTTCACCGCATACGACATTTTATCAGTTGAGACTGATAACCTTTTTCTCTTAGCTGGCACCGGGCAGCCTTAAAGCCCATTAATCTGTCAATGCAACCGAACTAACCATCAGGGTTCTTTCACCGCATACGACATCTGTCAATGCAACCGAACTAACCATCAGGGTTTTTTCACCGCATACGACATTTTATCAGTTGGGACTGATAACCTTTTTTCTTTTAGATGGCACTGGGCAGCCTTAAAGCCCATTAATCTGTCAATAAATGCAATCGAACTAACCATTGGGGTTTTTTCACCGCATACGACATTTTATCAGCCGGGACTGATAACCTTTTTTCTTTTAGCTGGCACTAGGGCAGCCTTAAAGTTCAATTATTATCTCAATGAATGCAACCGAACTAACCATTGGGGTTCTTTCACCGCATTCGACATTTTATCAGTTGGAACTGATAACCTTTTTGCTGACACTAGACAGCCTTAAAGTCCACTAATCTGTCAATGAATGTAACCGAACTAACCACCGCGTTCAAAATTTGATCAGTTACTCGAAACTGAAAACACAATAACTTTTAATCATTTACTTTGAGCAAAATTTTAAGACCTTTGGACTTGTTGTTATTATATAAACTAAACGTATATTATATAAGGTTAAAAACCTATACTTACAAGTCAATATCGACTCATTCCTGAGTCACCCCAACCAAACCTGGGCCCAGACGACTGAATCCCAGAGCCTCCAAATCACGTGACTGTATAGGACGTTGATAATTTCGGCGCAGATCTCGTCGACACTTATGGAGGTAAAGCGGCGACGGTCCCTATAGTTACCAGTAACTTAGTATAGTTAGTATTTGCGATCTCAGGACCGCAAATAATATCGCGGACATTATTGTCGACGATCCAACTTCATCGACAACAGAACCTTTAAAATTAGATGAAGAGGTACTGGAGGTTTTGGGCAAACACCCGATAATCACAATGAAAATTGCAAACGACACCCGTTCAGAGTTGCAACCGCCTCAAATATATCGCGCCTGAAGGTTACAATATACAAATATTTTGACTAAGTACTCAATGCCTGCATGCTATGCCAGCAATTATGCTTGCACATCAATGCTCCACAGCTTAACCCTGAAACAAAAGCTGCTCTTCCAGAACGGCACTGAAACCGGACAAAGAAATCGAAGCCGAACAAAAACAAATGGCACGTGTTATATCATGCCTTGCTGAAGTTATTACTATTACTTGCTATATGGCGACTTAGCAACTTGCAACACAAAAAATAAAATAAAATAAATATATACATTTTTGTTATAAGTAATTAAGAAACATTTAATAAATAAATAAAAAATTTACCGGTCAAACCTACACATACGAGCACATAAACCGCTCGGTCTGTAAAGCGCAATCAGTCGCGCGCTTTTTTGCGCTGATTTAAAAAAAAAAAAAAAAAAAAAAAAAAAAAAAACTGAATACAGCATTTTTCTTCTTGTAATTTTTATTTTTTTTCTAAAATTTATTAAAACAGGTAATGTTGCATATTTTACTTATGTTGATGCATATTTTACCAATTTCACGAATGTTTCACCAATTTATTATACATAATTATTATAAACTTTTTATGTTGCATATAATCCGGTTCTTATAAATTACAAATGACCATAGTACTATCCTCTCTTGGATAGCTGGAAGTTTTCCTCATCGGTCGTTCAGGAATCTGTTCCTAAACCACGCATATATACAAATTCTGATAAACAATCGAAATAATTGTATTTAAATTAAAATAATAATAATATAATTAATAAGTTTACAAAAACTGAACATTTTAAAATTGGATGGGGACTTACGCACTGCAGTAAAATTATTTTCTCAGAAATGCTATATGGCACCTTTGATCTCAAAGATGCATATTTTCTTTTAAGATATCACAATGGCTTTATATAAACCTTCGGTTAATTTTCAACGACAAATACGACTATTCCAATGTAACATTGTGCCGTTCGGCTTAAGTACTGCAAACTGCACCGTTTGCTTTTACAAACATTATGAATCTGTATTTAGTCGATTGGCTACTAATAAGTCAGTGCCCTGAAATGCTACTGATAAATATTGAAATGACGAGAAAAACATTTACTTCTCCGAGTCTTACGAGGAGAAAAGTGTGTTGACACCTTCAATTACATGCTAATTTTTAGGCATGATCATAGACTCTTATCAGATGTCGCTAAGTCTAACCTCGGACAAAAAGTTACACATTAAAACTGAAATAGATAATTTTACTAAAAAGAGACGCTGTTGATTTAGGAAATTCACACAAATCAAAGGTTTATTAGTGTCGGCTTGTCCAGCCATTGAGTATGGGTATGGGCTTTATACTAAGGAAATAAAACGCTGCAAATATCTTAACTTATGATGTTGTGATAAGTTTATGAATGTACCCGACACTCTGTTGCCCGATATTAAGTGGTGGATTAGTGCCATAGGCCAATCAACACACCATATCAGAAACGACGTGCTGTGCACGTTACAGAAATTTATTCTGACGCCTCAACTACGGGGTGGGGGCGAACTGTAAAGGTCAAACTGCAAGTGCTCAATGGTCAAGTAGTAAACAAGAAAGGCATTGAAATTACCTCGAGCTGCTTTCATAGCTCTTAATTTTTTTTCCAAGGATTTATACGGCTGTCTGATACTTTTGCGCATCGACAACACCACCGCAATTCTGCGATAGCTTACATTAACCGCATGGATGGAATTCTATTTCCAATCTTACTAAAACAGCAAAAGAAATTTGGCCTCACGGCTACAAAGATTTTTATCTTCACGTCCTATAGTAGATCATGTATCAATGTTCTCGCTGATTTTGAATCACGTAAAACACACCCAGATATCAAATAGGAGTTAGCTGATTGGGCTTCCCAATACTTAGCAGCATCTTTTGAGCTGCCTGAAATAGATTTGAAAGTCGAATCATCAATAAATGTAATAGATACATATCGTCACACAAAGATCTTGACGCAGTCGCTTTTAATTCATATGCAGTCATGGTCAGACATCTTATTTTTATTTACACCTTCCCTTCATTTTCAATAGTCCTAAGAAGGCTGCGAAAAAACATTTCAAACAACGCATGTGGCATTGTGATTGTAGCAATGTTTCATTGTACCAATGTTCCTACACAAGCATGGTTCTCTTTGTTCAAATCCCTACTTGTGTCTGATACTCTGATATCGCTACGTTTACACCTAACGATAATATTTTGATATCGCATTACAAATCGCAGATATATTCCAATCTTACCCTGGCTGCAGGAGTGTTATCAGGCTTTATCAAGTCGAAGCCTACAAGTTGCCTCACTGACAAAAAGCTCCAATAAACAACATGACGGATTTCTCTGGAAGTGGTGGTCGTATTGCTTAAACAATTACAATGTTGTTCTATATAAGGCCTCAATCCCTAGCGTACCTAATTGTCTTTCTATCGAAAATGTTTAGCGACGGTAAACCTCCTTTACCTAAATACAATGCTACCTGGGGCACCAACAGTGTTTTAGGTCACTTATGCATAATTGACAATTGTCAATTGGTAATGAAAAGCTTGATATAAATAAACAGTCCTGGTTTCAAGCAGTCAGTTTTCTTCTTACCTTTTTTCTACGAAAACCCAGCAAAAATACTACAGGCATACATAGACAAATGCGATATTTTATTCACTTAAACCAGTCGGCAAACTGCGACTGCCGCACGCTCGCTTGGTGTCAGTCTTGACACTATCCGCAACACTGCGGGATGGAGCCACAGCTCCACTACCTTCGTTCCGTTTTACAACAGGGTTGTTACCGATGCCTGTCACCTGTCCTTAGCTCGAGCAATTATTAATATAATAATAATACACCATCAGGCGAATAGATGCCTAGATACTGTTTAAGCTAAATATAACAATTAAGTTAAGTAATAAGGTAGTAACGTAAAATATGAATATTTTCACGTAAAATATACCTACAGTACCTATGGTTGTGCTTAATAAACATTAAGTTGATTTCACACGATTAACGTGTCATTGACAATACTTCTTTACATTACTCTCAAAGTCTACATGTGTATATAATATCTACTAATACTAATTTCGAGGACAAAGTGCGAAGTATAATTAGTGATTAAACGAACTTACCTTTGTGAAGTTCTATCATAATTATACGTAGCACTTTGTCCGAAGAAATTAGTATGTACTCCCGCCCCCCCAGGAGCAAACGCAACCCTTGAATATCATTAGAACTAAAGAAGCATGCCAATGACAAAGGTGTAATTAGGTGTGTAATATAAATATGTATATCTCTAAACTAAATGAAGAATAAGAACGACAAAATGGCGAGGTGGGTTATATCTACCCTCGGATATTTTAACTTGTTTAATTCTACCTACATTCTCTCAACAATTAGTGCAAAGAGTGGTGTCACCTAGCGAAACTACATGTGTATATAATATCTACTAATACTAATTTCTTCGGACAAAGTGCTACGTATAATTATGATAGAACTTCACAAAGGTAAGTTCGTTTAATCACTAATTAATAACTATCAGTGTTAAAATACCTTTTGATGAGGAAACACACCTTTTTAGTGCTTCCAGGATATTCATAAGTTGCTTCGCTTTGCATCACTGATTTGTGGTAAACACCCATTAACGCAGGAAACAGGGTAAATAAGCAATTAATAATTCTACTGTATCGAAAGTGGGCTAAAAGTTGGCTAACAATAGTCACCGCATTACCAACTGAGTCGTAGGGCCATAAACGTCAATAGGGATCAGGGCCACTACTATCTACTATGTTTCTATCTGATTTTATTCTTATCGATATGTGCCTATAACCATCTTACGCACATCACTATGCGGCTCCATAAGACCCACAAGTGCGAGCGAGATAGACATAGAGAAATTATTTATGGCCCCACGACTCAGTTGGTAACGCGGTGACTATAGGTAAACAAACTTCTTTATACTATATTTTATCTTGCAAATATTGGGTAAAAAGTTTGTTTTATAGGTATAGGGTGATATTAAAGGGTATGCTAACCCGAAAAAGGCTCATAGTACTCATCACTAAGGGAGAGCCGTGGTAGCTCAGTGGGAGAACCGACGCTTCGCATTCTTGAGGTGGCGGGTTCAAACCCCGACTCGTACCAATGAGTTCTTTAGGACTTATGTACGAATTTACATACCACTGGCTTTTCGGTGAAGGAAAACATCGTGAGGAAACCCGCATATGTCACGCAAAAAAGGCCGATTACCGGCCTAGTTGCGGAAAAAGAGCCCGCTCTTTTACTCATCACTAAGAACAACTTTTACGATTGGATCAATCTGGAATTCGTAGAAGTTGTTCTTAATCATGAGTACTATGAGCCTTTTTCGGCTTAGCATCAACTTTCCTTTCTTTGGAACTCCATTACCAATTTCCAATTTACATACCACTGGCTTTTCGGTGAAGGAAAACATTGTGAGGAAACCTGCACACGTCCAGA
Organism: Alcis repandata; assembly: GCA_949125135.1. NCBI lineage: Eukaryota > Metazoa > Arthropoda > Insecta > Lepidoptera > Geometridae > Alcis > Alcis repandata. Next base: position 4,734,128 of record OX421246.1, on the reverse strand, counting down.
GAAAAAATTCAATGGTGTATGTGAATCCACCAACCCGCACTTGGCTAGCGTGGTGGAATACGGCCTAATCACCCTCCGAGGGTAGACCTGTGTCCCAGCAGTGGGAGGATTAAAGGTTGCATATGATGATGATGATGATTCACTTTCCTTATAACTCTGGATCCTCATGTGCCATGTTGATTGCCTTTGAGTCATATATATCCTATGTTTTCATTAATTTTTAGAGTTCCGTAACCAAAGTAGTAAAACGGGTATTATTAAGACTAAGATGTCTGTCCATCTGTCTGGCTGTCTGTCACCAGGCTTTTCATAAACTGTGATAGTTATACAGTTGAAATTGTCACAGATGATGTATTTCTGTTGCTGCAAATACTAAAAAACAGAATAAAATAAATATTTAAGGGGGCTCCCATACCACAAACGTGTTTTTTTGCCGTTTTTATAGATAGTACAGAACCCTTTGTGCGCGTGTCCGACTTGTACTTGGCCGGTTTCTATTGATGTCTCAATCTCTTTGTTTAAAAGAAGAGTCGGCAGGCCTATCTTGGTATGGTATTTTACTATTTGTGATATAATTTTGGTGGTGTCAAGAAAGGATTATTGAATTGTAGAAGTACTTAGTTAGTCTTTTCCAAAACTCAAATGCATAAAATATGCTTTGACTAAGTTGTCAACAAAATATGATGGATTGGGTGTCAAATCAAAGTCATGCAAGGGCAATTAATTACCCTGAGGCATTACCCTATGTTCATCTTCTCTTATATATAAAAATGAATCGCTGTTTGTTAGTCTCGTTAACACTTTGACTGCGGCTTATAATCACGTGCGCTTGCCTTAAGTGCGGCTAATAGTCAAATGCGTTGTGTTTTACGTGCGTGTGCATTCGCGTCGCATAAACGAAAACACAAGGTATGTGTTTTCTGCAGACAGTGTTAAAACTCGAGAACGGCTAAACCGATTTCAATATTTATATTTTTGTTTTGTTTGCTCTAATACGGAAGGTTTAAAAGTAAAAAAAAAAAACAAAAAACAGCGGGTGAAACCACCGGATGCAGCTATATAGTGGAATCTCATCTGTGAATACAAGATAAAGAATTTTACTAATTAATTCAATTAAAACTAAGGGGGGGGGGGGTATTAGTAAAGGTTGTTCACAATTACGAGTACCATGAGCCCTTTGCCGCTTAGCATACCCTTTCCTTATAACCCTATGTAGCAATCTTTTGTTCTGAAAATGTAGTTTCGTCTTAATTAATTAAAAATCAATTAAAATAAAGGGATAGGCAACATTGGTCAAGCATTCTGTTTTGAGGGCATTGCACTGAGATATTTGCAATGCAATGCATTAATATGTGGGCGTGTTCTATAGTCGTGTAACTGTGATTGCAGTTCCTACTTTCAAAATCGACTTTCAGGGCCATTGGCGCTCATTCTGACGTCATACCATTTTTTTTTTGAATGCGATATAATGGATGCCATCTTTTTCTTTGTTCTTTTGGTACTTCAAATAATTAAGCATGAAAAGGGGAGTTCAAAGGGAGAAGGGGCTCATCTTATTTATAATCACATAATGATGTATTTTTTAAATTGAAAAACACTAGCTAGACAATGGATTTCCAGAGATTCTCAACATTTTGTAGTGAAAGTGGGGGCAAATTTTTACATTGGATAAATGAATTTCTAGTCATTCTCAACTATTTTAAAACCTTTTTAGTTTTAACTGAATTAATTTTTGGGTTTAAAGATGTTTTGTTTAAGTAAAATACAATTTTATTTATTTGTGTCTTTGTCATTGCAACATTTGCAACCTATCAGACACGGACATCAATACTTTTAGCCAATTTAGATTTTTAAACTATATTATTATGTGGGCTATCTGAAAACGTAATAATTTATTAGTAATCTTTGCACCTGGGAATACATGACCTAATGAGACAATTAGTTTTATTATGATAAAATTGATAACTGATAGAACACTTATCATAAAGGGCGATAAGTAAGTAAGTTATCGGCCGATTGAGTTAAAAATAAAGCACCTGGTTTGCTTTCTCGCTTTGTTATCTTTAACTGGTGTCCGGGACTTCGTACCCGGTGCGGTGCAGCTTGACCTTTGGCGTCGCGGGTTTAGATAACTGACCTGTAGTTCCGGATATTACTCCGTACAAATACTCAAACGTGACTTTTTTGTCACATAATTAGAAGCCAAAAAACTCAAATCTGCGATAATAACATAAAGAAAAGTTTACTAAATACGATATACAGTATATGTGTTTGTGTAAATTCTTGAGATGTTTTATAACTTTTGCTGAATAACGTCTCCGACCCTTGCCGACAGAGTAATAGCTGGAAATAAGAAAAAAAAACGTGTTTTGCATAAATGTTCGTGTTAATCGTAAATGAATAGCACAGGACTACTGTCGAAGTTTAATGTTTTGTCATTTTCCTAAATAACTTATGAAATGAAGTTACTTTTGTTTTACTTGTCTTTGCGTTTGCGTATTTCAAGTAAATTGCGTACTTTCACTCCAAATATTTCGACACACTAATAAGGTAGATTCCACTTCAAATCGGAAAAAATAGATTTGTTAAAGAGAAACATCAATTAATGACAAATAAGGCTGTGGATAATGATGATTTGTTTTTTTAATTACGTACTAAATATCCGGTTTGTGCAATCATACAGATAGTTTTTTTAATCTTTGAGTCGATGTTAATAACTCTTACTTTAATCATAAAAAAGTATGATTTGTTTATTAAATAACTATTGCCCAGGGGCGTTTCTGACGAACGGGCGTAAATGGCGTACACTTTACTATCGAATACTCGCTACGTATTTTTACGTCAAAGTTGTGCTAGGTAAATAATCAAAATAGTTTCTTATTCAATTGATAGGCTATATACAAAAGGCCGACGTACGATCTCATAATTCCCAGTAATGAGTTTTTGTTCCTTGTTCCAGGTCCATCAAAGCTGCCTCCAGCGCTGGGTAGATGAGAAGCAGCGAGGCAACATTTCTCGAAAAGTCCTCTGCCCACAATGCAAGGCGGAATACATAGGTAAGAAAGAACTAATTTTGTACCAGCTTTTAATTTGAACTAACTTTGTTACTCGTTATCCCGGACTTGTTTCCTTTTTTTTTAAGCAATCCAGTTGCTTCATATTTGTCTTTTCTTTGTTTCCAAAGTGTTTCTATTTTTGTGGGTTTGCAAAAGCTGGGTTCAAAATAAAATAATTATTTGTTGAGTAATGAGGTAATTCACTACTTTAAAATATTTGGTCAAGCGAAACATCAGGATCATGCAAATATACAAATTTTAAGTATAAATATGTGCAAAACCGGTCAAGAGGAAGTGAAGATTCATGACTCACAAGGTCACAGTTCGGGGCGAACTAGTTTTTTAATACAAGTTGAAAACAAGAAGATGGTACCGCGATCACCGTCGTATGTATAATTTATTACCTCCATAAACCATAGCTTTCTTTATCCCATTGTTGAGTTTCGGCCTCTTTTGCTGAGCCATCTGCTTCAGTCCTGTGCCAATTAAGTCCAAGTTCGACCCGTGATTTCGACTGGATCGTTAACCCATCTATGGTTATTGATTATCTATTATTACTACCCTTATTTAGGTCTTCAGGCGGCTTAAAAGTTCTGACTCTAGGGCTAGCCTCTCAGCCTATAGAAACTTACTTAGTGAACCCTTATTGCTTTCTTTCTATGTAAAATAACCGTCCTTTCTGTTAACAGTGGTGTTCCCGTCAATGGGTGCCTTCGTCGCCCTCCTAGATACGATAGAAGAGATGACGCACAAAATATGCCCGTTCATCGCCGGCGGGGTGCTTCTCGGCTCGATATACTGGATCGCCATCACTTATGGAGCTGTCACTGTTATGCAGGTCAGTTTTTAATATCATAATGTTGTTGCAAAAGACTACTCTTGGTGTGTGGACAACATATATATGTATGTTGGCCCAATAGCCAGGATTCCAAAATATGTCGTATGTCGTAAAATCCGTCGACTTTGGTCTCCTATATAGTCAGTTTAAAGAGCTGTTTCCTGGGACTTTTGGTGGACACCTATTAAAAGTCCCAGGAAAGAAGTTTATGGAAAGCAGATAAAACCAATAAGCCTAACATGTAGAATCATATTTTGTCATAACTATGACAGAGGTCATCGGGCGGCCTAAAAACTTTGCTGGTTTCAAAACTGGCTAGCCAATGGGCCTATACGAAGTTACTTACGTACGGCAATAGTATTCTATAGGTACTATTATTATAAAGAGGAAAGATTTGTATTTTTGTATGTTTGTGTTGAATAAACACAAAAACTACAAGACCGATTTCAAAAATTCTTTCACCATTAGAATGCTACATTATCCCTGAGTAACATAGGCTATATTTTATACCCGTGCAAAACCGGGGCAGGTCGCTAGTTAATCAATAAATTGGGCGAACTAGCCATATGTGCAAATTATGTCTGTCATACTGCTAAAAACAAACTAACCAAAGAATTAACAATTTGCCATGCCGCTGCAAAAATAGCAATATCAAGTTTAAATGCTTAGTAAACTAACATTTCTCAATAATTTATTCATGAAATGCCAAAATACTATGAAAATGAAGTCTGGTGAAACTCAACAAAGCATTTAAATGTTTAACCATCTGCAATTCATTCATAGATTAAATTTATGGTAAATATGGTTAAAATACAATAAATTATTTTCCTTTAGTCGATATGTAGGTATTAGGCCCAAGTTTGAAGGCTTTTTAAGACAGATCTAAATTTTCTAAAACTATTGGCATCCTTGTCTAATGGCTTGCAATGATAAAGACAGATATATTTTTAGTTACTTTAGATCTGACTTAAAATGCCTTCAAACTTGGGCCTAGTATTTACTTAAGCATTCTTTCAGACGGTCTCTTATTGTCATTCTTATTCAAGACTAGATGCGTCGCGCTCACGTGGTTTCAAGGAGCGGTTATAAAAAACACTGATGTTGAAAAATAGCCCTAAATGCTCTATTCCAAATTTTACCAAAACTGGTTTTGTATTTCACACACACTTTCGCATTTATAGTAGGAGGGGGGCGATAGGTTCTGCACCAGCGACCCTCAAGAGGTGCGTTGTGCATTTCCCCCGAGCCAACCCGGTTCCCTTTTTGCTGTCGCACTTATTCAAACAATGAAACAACGAAAGTTTGACATACAAAGTTAATGGACACATCATGTTCTAACAGTGCGATATACAAACAATTTTTTCGGTCATATTTGTCAATTAACACGCGTCTCGCCTATAACGGGAAGACGCACTGACAAATGCTTTAAAAACCCCGTTACCATACTTGTATTCTTTTTTTACATATGTCGTGCCAATTATCGTAACCTACTGGCTGACAAATGTATGATGATTGTGTTATTTGGGTTTTGAACTAGACGTCACAGTTTTTCAAAATTCAAATTCAAATTCAAAATAATTTATTCAAATATGGGTACATCAATGCACACTTATGAATGTCAAATACAATTTTTACGAATAAATTAATACACAATAAATTAAATGTCAAAGAAAACAATAATAGTAGAATGTCAAAAAAATTATATAAATTATTGCAATGTCAAAATATCAAGGTATAAAATAACTACAATAGTAGGTATAATCAGTCAAGACACTTATGAATGTCTAATACAATTTTTACGAATAAAAATTTTGTAAGAAATCTAATGTGGTCGGAAGATCCGACTCACCAAGACGTTTGTATGAGTAATCGTGTGTAATTATGACAAAAAAAGATATCGCAACGTATTTTCTTGCGAATAAGTTGTAGACTTAGAAACCGTCATATAAAAACTACTGTTTAAAGTAACAATTGGACTTTTACAGAGTTGCAAGAAACGTGAAGGATTTTCCGAGGTATCGCGGAATATTTGTCATAATTGTGAGTCAGTGGTTCTCAAACGGATTGAACAAAGCCCCCCTAAATATGTTGATGACCGATTAGATCGAATCGAGACATCGTTAATACGATAATCAGTTTGTAATGTGATGATTTGACTTTTTATACTTGTTGTTATTGTTTTTTTATACTTATTGTTGTTGATCGATTGGTCGATTCTGGCAGTGAGTCAAATTTATTTATAGCTTTTGGAGAAATTTCCATCTATACTAATATTCTAAAGAGGAAAGATTTGTATTTTTGTATTTTTGGATGTTTGTGTGGAATAAACTCAAAAACTACTGGACCGATTTCAAAAATTCTTTCACCATTCGAATGCTACATTATCCCAAAGTAACATAGGCTATTTTTTATTTTATTTTTTTTTATCCACAGCAAAGCGTGGCAGGGAACAGCTAGTTATACTATATTCGTATTGCATACAAAGTTTTAATTTATAGTTCATGACATGACTGACATTTGCAATGATTTATTCTATACTATTTTTATGAAATATAGTTTACCTTGTCTTTTTGTTTGTTCAATGGCATTCTCGACACAGGGAATCCTAGCGGGGTGCTGAGTGAGAAACGTGATTTTTTATTTATATTTGACATATTCACGTGAAACAAATTCATATATGAATACTAGCTAACTCGACAGACGGTGTCCTGTCAAAAGCCATTGCGTCAATTCTATGTCAAATGTTAAAAGTTACATTAAAAAAGTTTACATTGTCCAAAGCGCTAAGTTAAATTATGGTTTAAGTATTTTTTAATTTTCTAATTTTTCATGTTTTTTTACTATAAATTGAGATGTGAGCTATCCTATCTCCTAAGTTAGATCGAACTGCACCCGGTTTGCAAATTTGGTTGAAATCGGTTAAGTAGTTTAGGAGTCTATAGCGGACAAACAACGTGACACGTAATTTATATATATTAAGATAATAATAGAAATCAAAACAGTTTTGCACAAGACGTTAGATAAACATATCTAAAGCGATAAAACGAGCGAATAGGTCATCAACATCAGATTTGTAAGAAATGATAACGTGATTAGTTTGAAATGATATTGTATATCAAGGACTCAAGGTCATCGTCATCCTTTTGTTGTGCTTGATCTTGACTAATCTCACCTTTGAATGTCAGTAGCGGAAAAATAAATCTTTGTGTCCGATATCAAATTATACGTCCATACAAAATGTCCGGCAGATCAACACAAATAAAAACAAAATATTACATCAAATATTGACAAGACAAAGATACAAAGAAACGTGAGCAGTAAAATGTGAAGTAGAGCCATAAACAATGTGACTAAAAAGACCAGAGATTCAGATCAATTATTTGGCACTCTTTGGGCTAAGTCATCATCATCTGATGTCATTTTTATAATTAAGTGTGGAGGTCATAGGCTATAGTTTTTGCGTTCTTTTAATGCTGATAGCTCAGTCAAGTCCAGTTCGGTCCAGTTTTTTATTGTCCGCCCATTTCCATCTCTGGCGTCCTGAGCTCTTCTTCTTCGGAATTCTTCTCTCGAGAATTAAACGAGGGAGTTCATTTAGGAATCTTTCACCCATCTTTTTTTTAATTCTGTGATGAGCTTGCGTTTGATCGTAATCTCGCCTCATGCAATGATAAGAGCGGTTTATGATGACGCATGACTAGAAAAAAACCGATCCACTTGCGACTAAAGACAACCAGATCATCTAGGTAGTAACTATGCTCGAGTAGTTTATGTTAACTAACAATCTAGTATTCTGTGGCGCAGGGCTGACATGGGTAAATAACATTTGACGAACAGGCTATTAAATTCGTCTTACGCTTGCGTAACGGTAAATTTTGAATTTTCATGCTGCTTTACGCAACAAATGCTATATTTTGCATCCGCAATCATCTGTTACGATCATGAGAGCTCCTTTATGATTTGCTTTGCCGCTTTCTCCTTGCCCTTTCATTTCCATCTTACTAACTTTCATTTTCATCTTAGGAGTAAAAACCTACTTTCATCTTATATAGCTTACACTAACAAAAATCAAAATTGACATTTTCGAGATTAAAGTAATACGATTTGTTCTAAATCGACGTGGTCGTTTTTGGTCATACCATTGCTTGCCGTAAGGCGAGTTGGTCGATTTATATATTTTCTGTACAAATAGTATATATCTATTATCTGATTAGAACTTTCTTTTACATACAAACATACAAATACAACAAAGTACATACAACAAAGTACATACAAAGTTTACCATTTTAAAACAAAATGGCATAGCGCATTTGTTTGATACAATTAACTCGATTTAAATACAAATAGCTTGTTTGTTGTTACAACAATTAATTAAACATTATCTTAGCCGGACTTTGAACTATATTTGATAGTTATTCTAGTATGACTTGCAATTTTAAACTTATAATAGGCCCAAGTTTGAAGGCATTTTAAGACAGATCTAAACTAACTAAAAATAAATCTGTCTTTATCATTGCAAGCCATTAGACAAGGATGCCAATAGTTTTAGAAAATTTAGATCTGTCTTAAAAAGCCTTCAAAATTGGGCCTAATATAGACTCAAAACATTATAGTTTTTGGAATATTATTGCTTGTCAAATATAGATCTTTAAACTCTAAACATGCAAGGTGCCCTTTAAATTAATGATATGTCTAATACAAGAAGTGTAAATAAAAAATAACTGCGTCATAGAGCAAATTCCAGTTTTAGGGGGATTTTATACGTATTGGCAGAAAAACATAGATTGTTTGTAAATGTGAGATATCAAGACTGTCGAAGTTAAGACGATAAGTACTTTTTGTGTTAATTTGGCAATATTTCAAAGGAGGTATACGAGTACAGGTTATAAGGACAGATTATGCTGAGCCGAAAAAGACGCGTAGTACATCATTATGAACAACTTTAACTGTGGGACAAACACGGAATTCGTGGAAAAAATAATTGGCTGTTTTTAATTTTGACATTTTTTTGAACATTTTGTCGAGTGTCATTGACATTCTTTGGAACAGCTGATTTTTAATCATTAATACATAGTTTACTTTTTCTTATTATTTTTTTAAATCATGAAATATGTTCCTCAGACATATTGTATAAGTATTAAATAATTGAGTATGCACCTGTGAATTATTTTATCAACAATACTAACGGCCGTCATGTGCACAGGTGGCCGAATTATTACGTCGATATCTTATCTTTTACATATTTTTATGTAACATTTGTTAGTTAAATCAATAATTACATTTAGGTACTTTTTAATTTGTAGAGCGTATACACAATCAAATAAAACAAAACATAAAAACTTAAACATAGCACATAACATAACCACATAATATAATACTAAAGTTGTTAAAAACCAACCAACAAAAAACCAAAATAATTAAGAAACCCCAACCTTTAAACGACTAAAGCAATTTTGATAAAACGTTTTGTCTAAGAACCACTGCTAAAAACCTTCTTTTGACTAAAAAATCGCATCGAAAACGATTCTCCCGTTTAAAAGCCACAATATACCGGTCAAACTTATAACACCCTTTTTTGCGCCGGAGGTTAAAAATAGTCGAATTTAAATAAATATGTAAAGAAGTACTGAAATAAACCCGTTCCCGTTCCCGAAATAACACAAAGTACTCAAATATTATAATAAATTTTACATACAACTCCGCACATTATCCACATAATTTAAATTAAAAAACATCGTGATGAGAGACCCAAGATTTAAAAAGATAGATAGTATTGTCTCTCCTGAAAAGCAGCCAAATTCTATACATCTTCCCGGCATGATGCCCTTGATATTTAGATTTGCACGGCTAACAATTAATTTGATGCAGTCATTGTAATTTTGTAATTATTACGTTGACAAAGCCGCATAATACCTAGGGGTCAAGGCTCAGCTCATTCATTTGATACCAGTTGGCAGAGTTTCAACAATAGCTGGCTTACATACCGCCTACCGCATTAAAATACAATTGTAATTACTTACTGTTTTACCGTTTTTATATCTTTACTGCAGTTTTCATTGAGTTACTATGTGGATGACGCTATATCGCTGCAGTGTTCCTTTTCAATTGAGTTACAATACTGAACATGGCTAGGCACTCGCTATACGGTCATGTATTGTGCAAGTGCAGGTAATGTGCTATGTTGCATTATCCGCATATATATTATATCGAGCATGTATTACAAGATACCGGGTAAAACAAAACAATAATATAAATAAAATTTACTCGTATCAAATAAGTTTTATATTTTATAGTGCGTAGCAAAGTGAAATGTGGCACACGTGCGTCTAGAACGTAGGCTCTAGCACGTAATAAAATAGCTCAATGGCAGTTTCAAGGTTTCTAATGTAGGTAAAGTAGTTGATCTAATCTCAATATTCAAGTTCGCACTTTAATTTAATTCAGTATTAATTTTATATTATCTAAAAAAATGTTGCAGTCAAATAAAAATGTTGTTGCTTTTATCCTGGCATTACAAACAATTTCATTTCGCGTTGATTTGTCGGATAACCAATGTTTTATTCATTGTTTGGGGTAGAGCTATAACTTCTCATCGCTCGTTCCACCAGCACGCCACCACACTATTGTTTCCAGTGAAATTTCAGGGCAAATAGGAGATTAAACATCTTATATCACAGGGTGACGAGCGCAGCGCTGTGCCGCGCAGGGTCGTGAATTCTAAGAATTCAAAATTCTGGGTGGCGCAAATTTGTGATTTTTGTGGTTATGGAACTGCTGTTCTTTTTTGTGATTTCCGGGTCGACCCCATCGTAAAAAAAAATCATAATTATGAGCACTATGAACCCTTTCCAGCTAAGCATATTACTTACTTATAACCCAGACGAAATAGTTGTTCTTGTACTTCCGAAAGTTATTCGACTTAGCCTTAGTTTACTGTGCAATTTATAAAGAAATATTGTATTGTTGTTTTGTTGTATTGTACACTATCATAGTTTGTCGCTTTCATTTCAAATTAATTAAGTAGGGTGACAGATAATCCCAATGCACAATGTTATCTCGCTGGGATTGGTTTCCGCGTTATCAATATCAACCAATTTTGTCGTGTTGAAGTCGAAGCATGTTTTGCTTTATAAACAAGACAAATGATATACATACTCGTAGAAACACAAATGTTATTCAAAACTGAAACTGGCGGATTTACGGGACTTTGTACTGTGTGGTACTGAAATAATAATCAATACTAATAATAAGAAAAAATAATCAGCTGTTCCATAGATTTCGTAGAGTGTCATTGACATTTTCTATGGAACAGCTGAATACTAAAAATGTAGGCGAGCGGTGGACTGTATATTAAAAGACTGAATATGAAGAAATGAGGAGCACAATGGTGAATAATAGTATTATATTTTAAAAAGTAGCACAAAGATAAAATATTTCTGAAGACAAAAACCAAAAAACACGCGAAAAAAGGTAGAACATAAAAACGATTCAAAAACAGTTTTAAAATATTCGGCCAGTCGCCAACATTCCCTTACCTTAAAACCCTGTATAATAATACTAAGTCCTAAAAATTATTACAGTATAAAAGAACGTACGCTTCACATTTATTGTACAAATAAAAATAATCTGTGACTTTACGACGAGCATAGTAGAGCTCTTCTCTTTACTTTGTAAGTTTATAGTTATAGTCGCATTACTTTGTAAAACCACAACATTAACTATTTGTACTTAATATTATATGCTCTTAAATTTAACAGCTGTGTACGGTGTTGTACAATGTGGAATTGCAGTGTCATTGCAGTTTATCGGCATTGTCGATAATTACGACTTTTATGGCCAATTTAATCTATTGCTTTCACTTACTACGTATTTTGTATAACAGGAAAAGGGTTGTTTTATTACGACTATTTAGGGAGAAGGAGGGGCATTCGAGACACTATAGTTTGAAAACCCCTGAAAATAACTTTTGTCAGTTATAAAACTGCCAAGCACTAGTGTGTAAATTAATTGATAAATGCATAAATGTATTCTAAATTGAAGGGCAATGTTTGCAAAAGCTTAAAAGGTTCTATTACATTTAAAATTTAATTATTGCGTGGCGTAATTTAGAATTGATAAAGTTCAATGTTCTGAGTCTGAGGGACACTGAACTGTTATGCTCAAGCGTGACGTTTACCATCAGACTAGCGACTTGCTCCCAATACTCACTTGCTTCAGTTGCATAAAATCTGTAGGCGTAATATTATAGTGAAGAATGGGGCGTTGAACGCCCCTCATACTACCACTCCTAATGTTTGAGAACCACTGGTTCATACTTCATATAATAATTTTCAGTCCGTACTATGTTGTCGTCTAGTGTACATACTGTACCGACCCCACGTAAGTGGGATAAGGATAGACAGATGATGACGACTATGTTGTCGTCTAGATTCTCAGTTTGACCTTGTCATTGTAACTCCGAATCTTTTACATAGTTATTTATAGGGTTATTCATAAAGGGTATGCTAAGCCGAAAAGGGCTCTTAGTACTCATCATTACGAACAACTTTTACTATGGGACCAAACCGAAATTCGCGAAAAAAAAATCAGCTGTTTCATAGAAAAACTAGCTGTTCCCTGCCACGCTTCGCTGCGGATAAAAAAAAAATAAAAAAAATATAGCCTATGTCACTTTGGGATAATGTAGCATTCGAATGGTGAAAGAATTTTTGAAATCGGTCCAGTAGTTTTTGAGTTTATTCCACACAAACATCCAAAAATACAAAAATACAAATCTTTCCTCTTTATAATATTAGTATAGATGTCAATGACACTCGACAAAATGTATGGAACAGCTGTTTTTTTTTCGCGAATTCTGGGTTGGTCCCATAGTGAAAGTTGTTCATGATGATGAGTACTATGAGCCCTTTTCGGCTTAGCATACCCTTTATGAATAACCCTGTATAATATTGGTTGGAAGAAGGAAACGATTTACCATATTTTACCATTTTCGATGGTAGTACAACAAATAGATACTATTTTTACATTCTTGACGTAACATAACATTATTGTTGAATTCATGTGCTGCATAGAATGAAGCTAAGTGAAACTGTCATGCTTTAACTTAGTTACTAATTATAACTAGGAAGCGTGATTTTGTTTGCAATTATTGGAGGTCGCTAAGTGCGTGTCAAGGCACGCTTAGGGTTCTGGCATATTATTTTGTTATGCTATTGAGTGACGAAAAATAATGATGATGTTGTGATAATGTTCTTCATTCCAATGTCCGCCGAAAAAAAAAGTAAAGTAAAGTTTTTGTACAGCAGTCTTTCTAAATTTATGGTTTCCTAGCGACCTGCCCTGGCTTTGCACGGGTATGAAATATAGTCTATCTTACTGGCTAATATTGTAGCTCTAAATTGGTGAAAGAATTTTCAAAATTGGTCCTGTAAGGAGTTTTCTAGTTTACTCATTACAAACACACAAATCTTTCCTCTCTATAATACATATTAGTGTAGAAATAGATTTACATTCAATGTCATTCACGGTCTTAATATTTTCATTTTCTGATTCCTAGGTGGGTCTTATCATTCACGGTCTTAATATTTTCATTTTCTGATTTCTATACCTCGGTTCTCTCTAATTCCAGGTGGTAGGTCACAGAGAAGGTCTCGAGATGATGGAGTCTGCCGACCCCCTAGTCCTTCTAGTGCTGCTGCCCACGATACCGGTGACTCTCATCAGCGCAAAGATGTACAACTGGGAGGATTCCGTGCTGCTGTTCCTGCGGAAGTACTGCACCAAGATACCGGCGCTCAGCTATATACTGCCGTTTGGGAAGTGAGTGTAACGTTTGCCAACAAACTACCCTCATTTATAAAAAAAATATAACTTACTAGCTGTATGCCACGCTTCGCTATGGATAAAAAAAAAAAATTAAAAATACATAAAAACAATCCTTGATGCGTATTATATATCATGCAAAAATTTCAGCTCGATCGGTGCAGAACTTTTTGAGTTTTTGAAGCGTACACAAACCAACATAAATTTTTTATATAGATTTCTCGCTTAAAAAACAATTAGCTCAATATATAGTAGAGGTATTATCGATGATAAATTGTTGTAACCACAATAAGAGAAGAAATGCTTGAAATGGGTAAAAATGTTGTTTTAAGTGAACACAATTTTTATTGCCTTATTGCCAACTTTTTTCGTAAAATAATTTATTTTTGTCTACAAATTTCATCTACGGTTGGTCAGTTGGTGGTACTGATTTAATGCCATCTGTATTAAGAAACATAACTACATTTAAGTACATTTTTATTTTCATTATCAGTCTATTTAATGTTACTCCACTGCTAGATACACAGGGATATACAGAAAGGGTGTGCTAAGCCGAAAAGGGCTTATAGTACTCATCATTATGAACAATTTTTACTATGAGAACAACCTGGGATTCGCGAAAAAAAATCTGCTGTTTCATATATTTTGTCGACAGTCATTGACATTTTTCTAAGGAACAGCTGTTATGGAATTCCGGGTTAGTCCCATAGTAAAAGTTGCTCATAATGAACCCTTTTCTACTGGTTTCTACTGGTGGTACTATGAGCCCTTTTCGGCTAAGCATACCCTTTCTATGTAACCCTGTAGGCCTCTTCTAGCCACATGCCACGTTCTGGCTTAGGCTCTTCGCAATGAGTCACCGACCACAGCTATCGTTAGCTCTAGCGTCTTCCGCGCAGCGTGTTAACTAACCACATCTTTGTGGGGATGCCCATGACGTCACAAACCGACTTAGGTCGGGTATAATTAGAAAATTATATTCACCAATTATAATGTAAAAACCGGCTATGTGCGAGTCGGACTCGCCCACGAAGGGTTCCGTACCATTATCTACCTTATGAAAACGGTAACAGAATCACAATTGTTGTATAGGAACCCCCTTAAATTTATTTTATTCTGTTTTTTAGTATTTGTTGTTATAGCGACAACAAATGTACATCATCGGTGAAAATTTCAACTGTCTAACTATCACGGTTCATGAGATACAGCCTGGTGACAGACGGACACCGGAGTCTTAGTAATACGGCCCCGTTTCTCTCATTGGGTATGGAACCCTAAAAATAGTTTAAAGATAACTAAAGTACTTTATTCCTAATTAACATTTTTATTTTCTTTTTCAGCGTGGAAACCGACCGAGGCGCCATTGTAGCCGGCGTCCAAACGCCCCCCTCTAACAACCCTACCCCCGCAGCCAACCACCACCTTTCCCCCACCAGAATCTTCTGCTCAGCCCTCCTGCTCCCCACTATATCCACAATAATAGGCAAAATATTCTTCAAATCTATCCAGAACAACCTCCACAGAACGATACTCGGCGGTTTAACGTACATAACAATTAAAGGAGCGCTGAAAATATACCACAAACAAATGCTTTTCATCAGGCATTCTAGTAGAAAGATTTTGGACTACACGGAATCTAATTTGAAACTCTATAGAGAGGTCGCGGCGTCTATAAGCGATGCTATGACCAGTACGAGAGAAGACACGGAACAAGTCGTTTGATTTTAGACTCTAAATGTAGGATGTGAAAGTTGGTAATGTACTGAAGCTACGGATGACGTAGGATATATGGGGAATTGTAACTCGATTTAAAAATGTTTCCACTAAAAAGTAAGACAATAAAGTTAACCGACAATGGTTTCAAACTTTGTTGAAAGATCTAATGTTTCTAAAAGTATTGATGTCCTTGTCTAAATGGTTGCAATGACAAAGACAGGTATATTTTTAGTTAGTAGTCAAATAAAGCCTTCAAACTTTGGCTCATTGTTAAACCTCTCAGGTGACGTCAGCCAGTTCCCGGGCCCGAACTGCGAGCTCATAGCCCGAGCCTAAATTGGACCGCCCTGGCTTTCGTCTTGCTTAATAGCTAGAGAACAAGCAAGACACAAGACAACGCGATTTAATTCAGGCTCGCGCTAAGAGCTCACTTTACTGGTTCTTGAGATGTAGAGAGAAAGACGATACGATGTGGACCGGTTTTTGCGGAAAAACCGCAAAAACGGTTTTGCATATTTGCGGTTTTTTCTGAGTTACTTTTCCTCATAATATTTTTTTTTTCTTAGAAAACAAGAAAATATTAACGTATGTCTGAATCATTGCGTCAATAGAATTTAAATACAAGTTGGATATAAGGGATCTTACAAACTGGTTAAACTTAATCAGTGCTTTAAATTCTTGTTTATGAAGGTGACAATTCACGCTAGGGACCGTGTGTAGGTTAGCAACTTTTTCAACTCCTCCCCCCTGGTGATTTATGGTGAGGTTATAAATTGCCACCCCCATCGCCGCTACTATCACGTTTTTATGTTATAAATTTTCAAAAATAAATACACGTGGTATTTCTCTATAAATAACGAGCTTCACTTGATTGATGGACGATCCCCTAGCAAGATATTTTCAGAGAATTTTAAGTAGTGTTTAAAAGGCAGACCCAATGTTTAATTATATGTACAAGATGTAATTATTTTTTTTAAAACAAGCTTTTCTTTCTTTGTCATCTGAATTACACAGGTATACCAAATTTCAGCTGAATCGGACATCGGGAAGTGGTTCAAAATTCAGTTGCAAGATTTGACCTAGACTAAAAAGTCAAGATAGTAAAAACTTGTAAAAAAAAGACTACGACTTTCTTGTATACGGAAATGTTTAGAAATATGAAGCATGCATAGTAAGTAGTTTAACTATAGTCACCGCGTTACCAACTGAGTCGTAGGGCCTTCGTCGTAGTCGTTAGTCGTATGTTTCTATCTGATTTTATTCTTATCGAAATGCGCCTATCACCATCTTACGCACATCACTATGCGGCTCCATAAGACCCACAAGTGCGAGCGAGATAGACATAGCGAAACGATTTATGGCCGCACGACTCAGTTGATAACGCGGAGACTATAGTAAGACTACTCGGTAAGACTGGGATTTGGCGGTACAGTGTCCGAGTGGTCTTACTAGTAAAACTTGATAAGGATGTCCCAGTTGTTCAACTGGTGAGACTACTCGGTTAAAGTACTGGGATACTGGTAATATGGTTATGAATTGTTTCTGAATGACTTTTCCTCTGTATTTTGATATTGATAGAATAAATTAGTGGTTCTATAGTATATACATACAGGATGTTCGGTTACACGATAGACATGCTTTGGGAAGATTTTTGGTAAACTATTACTAAACCAAATGTATGGGTTTTTTTATGTATTTGACAAAGGCAATCCTCTGATTTAAACGACCCAATCAGCTGACTATAGCAGTCAGAAGGGCTAGCATAAATTGTGACGTAAAATACGTAGCGAGTATTCGATAAACAAAATATATGAAACATGGGACAGCGTTTGTCGGGCGTAAATGGAAACTGCATGAGTTCATACATTTTTCTATCGAACTCGTTACGTATTTTACGTCAGAATTTTTGCTGGGCCCACAGTTGCAAAAGGTTGGTGATCTAATTTGCATCGCTTGTATAATTTTAGCATGTGCGCTTGCGCAAGTATACAAGGTGTGGCATAAGAAGTGGATAATCTTTAATTTAGTGTGACGGTTTTCGAGTTATTGGACATATTTGAAGACTAATTTTTCTCAAATTTTCAAAACTTTCTAACAATAACTCGAAAGCGTGACACTTTTACTGAATACAAATTGTCATTTTCCGAACTGTCCGGATGTTTCCCAGCCCGAGATAAAATATTATCCACTCTTTACGCGACATCCTGTATAATATTATGTAACTATTCACACACATTTATAGGTGTTTTATTGGAATTTGTGTAAATAAATTTATTAAATTTTTTATACTGTACATAGCCTTATATTATCGTTCCAATAAATTGTGATCGTTGTACTCACGTACTATTTTAGGTTTTTTTATTCGATTTTCTGTGAATATTTTTTACATTTTTGTATTATACGGCCTTAACTTTGTTGTCTATCCGAACATCCACTTCCGTACTTATAAAGCCTGCTTAAAGTTAGTCACTGCTTAACACTTTGACTGCGGCTAATAATCACATGCGCTTGCCTTAAGTGCGGCTAATAGTCAAATGCGTTGTTTTACACGCCTGGCGTGTGCAGCCGCATTCGCGTCGCACAAAGGAAAACATAAGGTTCATGTTTTCCGCAGTTAAAGTGTTAAAATGTTATGACAACTTCTCGCTGACGTGAAATGTCGTGCGAAAACAAGACGGAGGACTTTAGGCAATGATTAACTTTAAGCAGGCTTTACAGAGCTATAAGGAAAGAGTATACTAAGCCGAGAGGGCACATAGTACTCATCATTATGAACAACTTTTATTATGCGACCAACACGGAATTCGAGAAAATAAAATTTGCTGTTATTATGGGTATATCTATATTTAAGTGTGATTACGTAAATTTTAAATCATAATAATTACTGACTGGAATAATAATAAGAATGACATGTAGCTTTTTATTACATCAAAAACTAATTTACGCTGAGATTGGCCCTTGCTTTACTTTTTTTATTCAAGAATAAGCTTGCATTTGTGCAAATCTGCTGTTAACCATAAAAAAATTTCAATGACACTCGACAAAATGTATGAAACAACTGATTTTTCTCGCGATTTCCGTGTTGGTCCCATAGTAAAAGTGGTTCGTAATGACGAGTAGGTACTATGAGCCCTTTCGGGTTAGCATACCCTTTCCTTACAACCCTGTATAAGTAAGGCCCTCTGTTTAGACCGATCACCAAGCTTGTATTAAAGGATGACGTATGTTAAAGCTTAATTCACATTCCAATAGGTCCTATTCAGTTAGGCCTGGACACCGAAATTTGAGCCCTATGTCGTGGAGATAACAGCAGAATTTCCTTTGACAATCCGCTTGCACGTCGCATTTATCATTTTTATATAGACATGCGAAGTAGCTTTTCATTGGGAAATCTGTTCTACGTATAAGGAAAAGGCACCCGCGTTTTCGGGATAAAAAAGTAGCCAATGTATTAATCCAGACCATGAGCGACCTTCATTCCGAATTTCATGTAAATCCGTTCAGCCGTTTCAGCGTTCATTAGTAACAAACATACATACTTTAAGCTGTGGTAGCTCAGTGGGAGAACAGCCGCTTCGCATTCTTGAGGTGGCGCGTTCAAACCCGACTCGCACCAATGAGTTCTTTGGGAGTTATGTACGAATTTACATACCACTGGCTTTTCGGTGAAGGAAAACATCGTGAGGAAACCTGCATATGTCCGGAGAAGAAATTCGAAGGCGTATGTGAATCCACCAACCCGCACTTGGCCAGCGTGGTGGAATACGGCATAATCACCCTTCGAGGGTAGATCTGTATCCCAGCATTGGGAGGATTAAAGGTTGCATATGATACATACTTTCACCTATATAATATTAGTAAGATGATTAGTACCTAGTAAAAGCTCTCTTCGGCTTACAATTTCTTTTTTTTTTTTTGGCTACTCACTATCTAGGAATTCTCTTTACTTATAATACAACTGTTTAGGACTCAATATTTCAAAGTCTGAAGTCCAGTCCCAAACGAGGCCGGTCCAATGTGAATCAAGCTTTAGTGATTATTAACCACACCACTTTTGCGCTTAATATTACATATTAATGTTAATATTGTACATGTATGTACATAATATCTTTGTAAATACTATTTTTATCGTAATCGCATAGTTAGGTATCTCATGTAATTTTTCATGTATGTATTTTTTTACGCGGTGTAATTTGTGTTCTAAATTTAAAAGAATATATAGTGCATAAATTATGTGATTTTGTTTTAATTTATAATAATGTTTATAAACAACCGAGCTGCGCTAGAAAGCGTATTGCCAGCTGTAATATTATGTATTATTGTAAAATAGCTGACCCGACAGACGTTGTCCGGTCTTAACTATGAATAATGAATTCGAATTGTCTTAAATTTTCTAATGTTCCAACTTCCATATTTTTTTCTTTCAATAAGATCCTGACAGTAATTAACATAACAAAAAAAGAATAAGTGAAATTGTTCCATCCGTTCACACGTGATGCGATGACCAAAGGAAATAGAGAATTATATTTATAGATATTTCAGTGAAAGCCTATAACTTTTTATTACTTTTGTTAGTCTTTTGATAGACATAGATTTTCTAGGTTCAGACTCAGCTTAAAAAATCAAATATCGTTTTGAAACATTATTTCTACACTATAGGAAACATAGAACAAAAACGAAGAAAAAGTTTTCATTAGCTTTTTAAAGTGCTGTAGCTATCAGAACGTTTTACTTTTATAGATAGGTTCGGTTATAGATCAACTTATTTTGGCTTATTTTGGCCATTCAAGGCTGAATTCGGTATTGTTGGTGAGTTTGGAATATGAAATATCTATTATGATGTAAAAAGAAAATATAACAAGAAAAGAACGGCCAAGAATCCACTAGAGAAAAACTATATTCTTACGCTAATTAGCTCTACAGCTTACCTACATTTAAAATAGAAATACTGCGCTCATAAGCCCAAGAGCGGTATTTCAAAACAAAATATTGATTCTGTGTTTTGACGCATCAGATGCGTAACTTTTAAAGCTATCAGATGCATGAAAAAAACAGTTTTGCTTTTAGGCTTATGAGGGCAAAATAGCTGGATTAACGTACTTCGATGGACGGTTTTTTCGCCGAACTACAATATGGTGATTGGTGCGTTTTAAAAAGGGATTCTAAGTACAAGCACCTCTTCGGGCAAAACATCATCAACGCCGCTAGTGAAGGTGATCCCCGTTTTGCTTACCATCAGGCTTACCGTATGTCTGTTTGCAGCTTTTTTATTTAAAAAAAATAAAACTAATGACCATTTACCGAACAGATATCATTGAAACATCTGCCCGGCCGAGAATCGAAGGACCTCTGGCTTATGGTCATGCGAGATGCAGCCGCATCATAATAGGCATGACGACAGTATCAAAAAATCGCCGATTCAATGCTTTCAGGGGACTAGCCAGATTAAAAAAATTTAAAACACATGTTTAGTTTTATTTTAAAAAAACAGATTATTAAGATTTTCAATAAATTAAAACATGAAAATACAGCAATCGGCCATCTTGTCAGAAACAACAATCACAGCGTATGACGTCACGCTTCAGTGAACTCAGGTCATCCGCCGCTCATCACGCATAGACACAATGACATGTTTACTAGCCGTGACGTCAAATCGACGCCATGACACAAGCAAGCTGTTTTCGGGCACTGTTGAAAAAATATGTGAAAAATGGCTTCAAACTTCGTTAAACTTAAGTTTATTGCCGAAATAAAGGCTTTTTGTAAATAGTAAATGTGTACTCACATTATGGAAGAGGATTTTAAAATCTTTCCTCACGCCTATTCTGTTTATAGGCCTTTTTACTGAATCGTTGTCACTTTGTTGTTGCTTTACCGAGAGACACGGCTTGAAATCCCCAATTATTCCTGGTTTACCTTAGGTTCAAACTCAAAATAGTCCCGCCGCGTCAACGACACGCCGCCATCCGTCAATTTTGAAACAACAGTGAACAGTGATAGAGTTGACTTTACCTCGGCCGCTTTTTCTCTTCATCATCATCCACACCCTTCTCTCTCCCACTGCTGGTTATAGTTCTCTCGTTATGCCGTCTGCCTCGGTCACACACTAATTCAGCTATCCGAAGATCGAATGTATTCGACGGTTATCTTCGAAAAGGCGGAAAGGAATTTGTTTGTCAAATCTCGGAAAGATATAACATATTCATTCCGAAAGCGGAAGACTTTTCGAAGATAATTGTCGAATACATTCGATGTTCGGATAGCTGGATCAGCCTGCAGGTTCGACCCAGTTTCAGCAAATTTGATGGACCTTACAATGCGACCTCGGCCTTAAAACAGTAACATTCTACTAATAAATGTTTATATGAACTCACAAAACTGACGTGTTTTATTATACGCTAAGCTTTATATCCACTCAAGATAGGCTGCCAGATAATAATGCATTTACGATTATAACGGTTCGAATAAAACGATGCATATCTGATAAATTAATGTTGTTTTTGGTAGGTTTTTTGATCATTTATGACGTAACGACTAGCAAAGCCGTTCAGTAATTTGCTAGTTAGTTTCTTCTAAATTTATTTCTTTCTTATACTTAAATTTAAATTATATTTATACAAAGTAGGTAGGTACAATTGTTTACGTGGATCTGATACCAATTTATCAGCAAAAAATTAATTGTGATACGCGTCCCTTTACCATCATGATAATAAAGACAATTATTGATGAAAACTTCTTAATTAAACTAAATTAAATTATTTCCAAGAAATCTAAGTTATCTATTTCTAAGTAGCATAATAATATTCATTCATTCAATATTTAATCTGGGCTATGTAATTTTTAGTATAGAATAAGTAGGTAGGTACTTTTGATGTTCGGTTCGTGCCTGATGCTTCGGCCTCGCAGGTTTGGGCCATAAAATAATATAACCTACAGCACTCAGGGATAACGTAGCTTGCTATTGGTGAAAGGATTTTAAAGTTTTGTAGTTTCGGAGACTAAACTTACCTCTTTCTTTCGGATGCAGGGGAGTGGGCTATTTTGCATAACCTGTAAACCCAGCCCTTGTTTTTTTTTATATTTCAGCCACCTGGCTAAAGTAAAATCGTGTATCCGCCTCTATTTTAATTTTGTTTTTATTTTATTTAGTGTTTAGACTTGCGTTACTTACCATCTCGCCTGATGGTCAGCAACGATGCGGTCTACGATGGAGCACGTATATGTTAGTTGTATCTACGCAATTAATTAATTTAAAGATGGATGCTGACGTGACGCTAAATCCGCCTCCTGCTATCTAGTACTGGTACTATTCTGGTTTATTCTATGGCTTCGCAATGCCACGGCATCAACAAACCAAAATGTGTAAAAACCTTTCTTACCGCCTGGCCACGGGACATTCGCCGATGCGAATATTCGCGCGGTGCGAACGGCGAAGCGTCTAGCGACTGAAATAAACTCATAGCAATGTACTAAGTTCATAGTTGCTAGACGCTTCGCCGTTCGCACTGCGCGAATATTCGCATCGGCGAATGTCCCGTGGCCAGGCCCATAGACTATTTGCTTATCTACTGTCTATGCATAAACGGATAACAACGCAATAAGCTTTTTTTGTGCTAAAATGCCATTGTCTAATAATCAAAAAAAAAAAACTAATCTATTGTCTACCTACTTGCCGCGACAAAAACCCGCGGACAAAAAGTAGAGTTATAAGTGACAAGAAGTACCTAGAGGAGTGGAGTATAAGTTAGCTTCATACAAAATTCAATTCAAATCCATTAGACCGCTTTTGCCTGATTGAGCAACAAACGTCCAAACATCCAAACTCACAAACTATGACATCTAAAATATTAGTGGGTGTGAGCTCACACACACTAAGTTAATTTAGCTACACACGAACGGATAATTACACAAGTGTGCAATCTGTAATCTTGCAATTGTTTGCAATTGTTAGTTATAGTATTAGTTTATTAGGTATAGTCCAATCGCTATCGGATGATTGCTGCAGATGATTTCAAAAGACCCATCTTGTTTTTAGGAATATTGGGCGCATTAACACTTTCATATTATAGATTTGAAAGTTAGTGAGAGGGTGTGTATTTACTTTTTTTTATGCTGAAACGTCTCAATCTCAACAGAGAAAAAAAAACAATCTGGTACGTACGAGGTAGCATAACACATAGGATACTTTTTTTCCCGCAAAAATATATGGGTCTTGTAGAAAAATTGTGGCAAAGTTGGAAATAAACACAAGCTTAAAAAAAACAAAATACAAAATTTAAATAAAGCTAATAATCTACTTTAAATACAAGCTATTAGTAAGAAGGTTTAATAATACTAAGTATAAGTTTATAATCTTAGCAGATAGGTACCTACTTAGCTCGATTAAAAACCCAAAATGCATAAGAACCCCAAAAAATTGCAATATCGCGAAATCAAATTAACATCACCTATTTGTCTATAGATAACGATAATACAAATTGTTTATCAAAAAACTGTTATCAAACGATAACGTTATCAGTCGTTATCTTATCTGTTAGATGAAATTATGGTAAATAGTAGTTGGACGTTTAACACGGTGCAGTGTAAGATCGTCTATGTACACAGCTACCTAATTGTTTTATCTTTTTGTTTAGTGGATTTCAAACAACCTTATCTGGGATCTGGGCAGTGTTTCTGATAGGTGAGTTGCTGCCGTGTTCCTAGGCGGAGAGTTGATCTAGATTCTAGATTTGTTAAGTGAAGTGATTACGTGGGAAGGACGTTGGAAGGTCTAAGAAAGGAAGTGTGAAAGGTTGATTGGGAAGATATTATTTTGTGAGACAGTTTAGTTTGGTTCCCTTATTTGACTAGGAAATCTAGATTTAGATGCCTAGGTACTTTATTAAGAAAAATTAAATATTCTAATACCTGTGTTTTTTAGGACAATTACTTACTATGTTACTATTTGTATTTTTTTCCCAAATCAAATATTCTAATAAGTGTTTTTAAAGAAAATCACTATGTGTAGGTAATTGTTATTTTTTCCCCAATTGATGTATTTTACCATTTTTAACGCGTAACATTTGTTTTAAATCAAATTATAAATTAGATAGATATAAACTCTTACACTTGACTTACTCTCTTCTTTTCCCTTTTTTTACTCTTATTTCATATTTTTAATTGAGTATCTAGATTCTAGAGAAACGTAAATACACGTCGATTATAGTAGGTACGTAGGTATAGGTAAACCTAAATGTAAAAGTCATGCTTTTATCTTAATACTTAGGTATTATTAGTGGCTAGTAGGTATGTGCCCAATGACGATAAGTAGGTTGAATAGCAAATAAAATTAAAATGTAAGCAAATTTTGGGTAAGCTAATTAAGTAGGTACCTACCTATATGCCTTGGAGGTCTCTGTATGTAGGTATCTACTATTTTGGAAGAATTGAGTCGATTTAGATTCCATTTATTGCAACCTTTTTTCTATAAACAACGAAAGAAAAAGAAGAAAAATGTTTATACGAGCTCATACATAGATAAAAGCCCTATAAGTATGTATTGCATTTCTGTTAACTACCTATCTTTGGATCTGTAAAAATACCTAACACCAAAAAGACTGGATCCAAATTCTCTGAAAAAGCCCATAAGCAGTAGCGCCGAGAGAGGGCACCCTATGTGTGATGTGTAAAACGGTGTAAAAGGTGATATGTGTGGGTGTATGTGGATATGTATGGGAAGCGAAGGTGCTGAGAGGGAAGATGATGATGATGCAACGTTCGGAGCGGGTTTCCCGATAGAATAATCGGGTATCTCAAGTCGCGAGTGAATCGTTTTTTCTAGGCAAGCGTGCTCCATCGTAGACCGCATCGTTGCTTACCATCAGGCGAGATGGCGGTCAAATGCAAGCCTATTACTGAATAATGAAAACGTAGCCTAGCTTGGAACTGTCACAAAACTCACTTTAAAAATAAAACCATTATGCCTTATAATTAGGTCCCAGATAACGCCTATAAAAAGTCTAGATTACTAGTATCAAGCTGATTATCGATTAATGATTGCTTACTTAGGTAAACGTACATAATACAAAGAAAGTCGTGAATGTTTTGCGTTGCAACCTAGTGGGAAATAACATTACTGGCTGGACGATAGAAGGCGTTGATTGTGTTTACGTGACATCCCCTCTAGTTGCCCGACTGCTGAGGGGGGGGGGGGGGGGGTTAGGTTTTTCGGGAGAGTGGATATCACGTACTTACACCTTAATATTTGTCTAAAATAAAGAAATATAGATATTTGAGATTATAACAAGTAGGTACAGTTGATAATTTAGAGTAGATAATTCGAATTAAGCGAGGTTTAAAATTTAATTTTAAAGGAAAAATAATGATGATCGTGCCAAAAGAGACCCATCTCAGCAGATATAGCATAATAGTTAGACCACTTCAGTTTCCAAAGACAAAAAAAAACAGTCGAATTGAGAACCGGCTTCTTTTTGAAGTCGGTTAAAAATACCTAAGTTTCAT
Source organism: Alcis repandata (assembly GCA_949125135.1). Lineage (NCBI taxonomy): Eukaryota > Metazoa > Arthropoda > Insecta > Lepidoptera > Geometridae > Alcis > Alcis repandata. The sequence continues at coordinate 4,708,196 of OX421246.1, read as the reverse complement.
GATATTCAAACAGGTGATTTTTGCCGCGTTTCTGAAGCTATTCAGTCATCTTTTGGTAGCAACGACAATTTATTTGTTATTTTCAAAATAAGGACTTGAGCGATATAAAAGTAAACCAAGCAAGAAATCGTTTAAAAACTTATGTTACGAATGTCGCAGCGGTCGCAGTAAGTAATTTGTAGAAAGACCAATCACAAAATATTTCAGGACAATCACAAAGAACTATAGAGGCTTGCGTTTGTCCGCCATCTCGCCTGATTGTAGGTAAGCAATGATGCGGCCTACGATGGAGCACGCTTGTATAGGAGGAACCGATTCACTCGCGACTTGAAGACACCCAGACTTCATTTGGATCTCTAAAAATATAATACAATTTTATTGAATGTATCTACATCAAAATTACATTTTAATAATGATAAAATATGCTTCTTTCCAGAATATATCAAAAATCCAAAGATTGAAAAAAAAACTAAAAAGAAATCATTACGACACCATTGTCCCAATGGCGAAATTCATCAAGTCCATGTTTTCGCCGCCCGCCCCAGAGACCAGAATCACCAGAAGAGAGCACGAGGAGGAGGAAGGCGATAACCCCATCGGAGATAGGAACAAGCTGTCCATGTCGCGGTCTGGCAGACTGAGGCACGCTACCAAGAAGCGGCACTCGCTGCTTAGGGATACTTACGGCAAAGATGATGTGAGATCAAGTATTTTTAATTTTGATTTATAATTCTATTTTTTATTTATGATTATGACGTTGCATGCTGTCTTCATTTGTAAATACTGTGACATTTAGCTGTAAAAGTCCTTATTTTTATTATTGTGTTAGTGTACACAGTGTAGATGGACTAAATAAATAAAATAAGAATAATAAGGGCACCGTACCAACTTAAGCGCGGTCACTGGTCCACAGTGGTTTTGATGTGTTTCGAATAATTAGGCAACAATTTCCGAAATTATGAATGGTTTTGGAAATTTGGCTCTATAGTATTCAATTTCCATCAATTTCAATTTCACATTGAACTTACCTTAAAAAAAAAGAAAAAAGTCAGTAAGTAGGTTTAGAAAAAGGTAAAAAAATTGAGCCTATTCAGTACTTTCATGAATAAATTAGCAAGATGCGTACCTAGGTACCTACCTACTTCAAAGTAGGTAATCCGCAGAAAAAATTAGGAAAAAAAATCAGAGATGTGATATTATTGAAGCAACCAATACATATTCTTGTACTTTTTGCTTCAGGAAATGCAACAGACGGAGAAGCCCAAATCGTTGGAATATCACGTGCACCAATCACCGCCTTCAGAACACAAAGAGAATAGCAAGAGAAAAAACGCAGACGCCCCAGCAGCTTCAGTTAACGGCAGCAAATCGCCCGAGGAAGAAATCGACAGTGCTTTCGAAATCATAGACAAATCATAGCTAAGTGTAGCCACTACTTGATAATTAATTATGCAGGGTATACCTAAAACCTCTCTGATCCTAAGGTATGTAGAGACAACCCAGTAAACTTTTTGTCTGCTACAAAACCTTTAACACTTTAACTGCTGAAAACACATACCTACCTTGTGTTTTCCTTTGTGCGACGCGAATGCGGCTACACACGCCAGGCGCGTAAAACACAACGCATTTGATTATTAGCCGCAGTTAAAGCAAACGCATGTGATTATTAGCAGAAGTTAAAGTGTTAAGGATTGGAACGTTCTCGATACATCCTGTACCTACAGACATATTACGTTATGTATACTTAGATATAAGCGTAAATATAAGAGGAGGTAACGACATGGTAACACTTAACAAGCGTAACTTGCGGTCTATGTAATTATGTATGTACAGTGACCGTGGTTGTAATAGTGAACGCATGCTATCTCTTTTGCGCCAACCTACTCACCATGCGCGATCCCTCTCGCACTCGATCACTATTACAAGCGAACTGCTCTAATAAGTTATTTTATTAAGCATTTAAATAGTCGTACTTTGACAACGTCGCTCGCATTGTTACTTTTTGTATGGAAAAGATCACACTAAAACCTGAGACTAAAAGCAGGTCCACATTTTAACCCTTGACAAAGTTAATTTCACAAAGTGGGTGTGGCTTTAGTATTACGTGGCCACATATTTATTTTTTGTCAAAAGAACGGTGGCACTGTCGATAAACGTTAGGTACTGTAAAATAAGATGTTAGCTAGATAGCAATTATGAAATACAGGACGTTGTGGAAATTGTGTCCGATCGAGGGTATTAGGTTTCGATTAGTAATTATTTTTGCATTTTTCTCTGTGTGACAATAAGTCAATAACAAAGCACTGTAGTTGTAATATAACTAAGTAAAAATTAAAAATAAAATAAGTAGGAAAATTAAAATATACCTATGTCAAATTAAAAGGAAACAACTAAAAATCTATTCAAATCAGCAATCGTGACGCCACAAATGCTGCGTGCTGTGTGTGAAGTTTCTAAAATTTTTTTTTTTGTTTCTTATGATTTTGGATTAAATTTTTTACTCTCAAAATTTTATTTGAATTTAACATTTTTTAACCTTTTTTATAATTTTATTTGAATGTATTGGGACATTTGTATCAAGGATCGGACACGACACACACAACATCCTGTATAATTTTAATATTAGTAAGTGGTTTGATTTGATGATTTCTCATTGTGATATTTGAATTCAATTTTTTATGTTAATAGATAAAATCATGTGATTTAAGCGTAAGATATAAGACATATCTACCTAGGTTTCGGTCTCTTATCTATACCGACAAAGGCTAATCTAAGTAATAACCCAGTAGTTATTCTTAATACTTAATGATTATTCGTTTGGACAGTTTTCATTGGACACAAAAAAAAACAAAAAAGTGATTAAATATAGGTACACAGCTACCTAATTGTTTTATCTTTTTGTTTAGTGGATTTCAAACAACCTTATCTGGGATCTGGGCAGTGTTTCTGATAGGTGAGTTGCTGCCGTGTTCCTAGGCGGAGAGTTGATCTAGATTCTAGATTTGTTAAGTGAAGTGATTACGTGGGAAGGACGTTGGAAGGTCTAAGAAAGGAAGTGTGAAAGGTTGATTGGGAAGATATTATTTTGTGAGACAGTTTAGTTTGGTTCCCTTATTTGACTAGGAAATCTAGATTTAGATGCCTAGGTACTTTATTAAGAAAAATCAAATATTCTAATACCTGTGTTTTTTAGGACAATTACTTACTATGTTACTATTTGTATTTTTTTCCCAAATCAAATATTCTAATAAGTGTTTTTAAAGAAAATCACTATGTGTAGGTAATTGTTATTTTTTCCCCAATTGATGTATTTTACCATTTTTAACGCGTAACATTTGTTTTAAATCAAATTATAAATTAGATAGATATAAACTCTTACACTTGACTTACTCTTCTTTCCCTACCTACTTCTTTTCCTTTTTTTTACTCTTATTTCATATTTTTAATTGAGTATCTAGATTCTAGAGAAACGTAAATACACGTCGATTATAGTAGGTAGGTACGTAGGTATAAACCTAAATGTAAAAGTCATGCTTTTATCTTAATACTTAGGTATTATTAGTGGCTAGTATGTGCCCAATGAGGATAAGTAGGTTGAATAGCAAATAAAATTAAAATGAAAGCAAATTTTGGGTAAGCTAATTAAGTAGGTACGGTACCTACTTAATTAGCTTACCCAAAATTTGCTTACATTTTAATTTTATTTGCTAATTAAGTAGGTACCTACCTACTTAATTAGCTTGCCTTGGAGGTCTCTGTATGTAGGTACCTACTATTTTGGAAGAATTGAGTCGATTTAGATTCCATTTATTGCAACCTTTTTTCTATAAACAACGAAAGAAAAAGAAGAAAAATGTTTATACGAGCTCATACATAGATAAAAGCCCTATAAGTAGGTACCTATGTATTGCATTTCTGTTAACTACCTATCTTTGGATCTGTAAAAATACCTAACACCAAAAAGACTGGATCCAAATTCTCTGAAAAAGCCCATAAGCAGTAGCGCCTAGAGAAGGCACCCTATGTGTGATGTGTAAAACGGTGTAAAAGGTGATATGTGTGGGTGTATGTGGATATGTATGGGAAGCGAAGGTGCTGAGAGGGAAGATGATGATGATGCAACGTTCGGAGCGGGTTTCCCGATAGAATAATCGGGTATCTCAAGTCGGGAGTGAATCGTTTTTTCTAGGCAAGCGTGCTCCATCGTAGACCGCATCGTTGCTTACCATCAGGCGAGATGGCGGTCAAATGCAAGCCTATTACTGAATAATGAAAACGTAGCCTAGCTTGGAACTGTCACAAAACTCACTTTAAAAATAAAACCATTATGCCTTATAATTAGGTCCCAGATAACGCCTATAAAAAGTCTAGATTACTAGTATCAAGCTGATTATCGATTAATGATTGCTTACTTAGGTAAACGTACATAATACAAAGAAAGTCGTGAATGTTTTGCGTTGCAACCTAGTGGGAAATAACATTACTGGCTGGACGATAGAAGGCGTTGATTGTGTTTACGTGACATCCCCTCTAGTTGCCCGACTGCTGAGGGGGGGGGGGGGGGGGGTTAGGTTTTTCGGGAGAGTGGATATCACGTACTTACACCTTAATATTTGTCTAAAATAAAGAAATATAGATATTTGAGATTATAACAAGTAGGTACAGTTGATAATTTAGAGTAGATAATTCGAATTAAGCGAGGTTTAAAATTTAATTTTAAAGGAAAAATAATGATGATCGTGCCAAAAGAGACCCATCTCAGCAGATATAGCATAATAGTTAGACCACTTCAGTTTCCAAAGACAAAAAAAAACAGTCGAATTGAGAACCGGCTTCTTTTTGAAGTCGGTTAAAAATACCTAAGTTTCATGATATTCAAACAGGTGATTTTTGCCGCGTTTCTGAAGCTATTCAGTCATCTTTTGGTAGCAACGACAATTTATTTGTTATTTTCAAAATAAGGACTTGAGCGATATAAAAGTAAACCAAGCAAGAAATCGTTTAAAAACTTATGTTACGAATGTCGCAGCGGTCGCAGTAAGTAATTTGTAGAAAGACCAATCACAAAATATTTCAGGACAATCACAAAGAACTATAGAGGCTTGCGTTTGTCCGCCATCTCGCCTGATTGTAGGTAAGCAATGATGCGGCCTACGATGGAGCACGCTTGTATAGGAGGAACCGATTCACTCGCGACTTGAAGACACCCAGACTTCATTTGGATCTCTAAAAATATAATACAATTTTATTGAATGTATCTACATCAAAATTACATTTTAATAATGATAAAATATGCTTCTTTCCAGAATATATCAAAAATCCAAAGATTGAAAAAAAAACTAAAAAGAAATCATTACGACACCATTGTCCCAATGGCGAAATTCATCAAGTCCATGTTTTCGCCGCCCGCCCCAGAGACCAGAATCACCAGAAGAGAGCACGAGGAGGAGGAAGGCGATAACCCCATCGGAGATAGGAACAAGCTGTCCATGTCGCGGTCTGGCAGACTGAGGCACGCTACCAAGAAGCGGCACTCGCTGCTTAGGGATACTTACGGCAAAGATGATGTGAGATCAAGTATTTTTAATTTTGATTTATAATTCTATTTTTTATTTATGATTATGACGTTGCATGCTGTCTTCATTTGTAAATACTGTGACATTTAGCTGTAAAAGTCCTTATTTTTATTATTGTGTTAGTGTACACAGTGTAGATGGACTAAATAAATAAAATAAGAATAATAAGGGCACCGTACCAACTTAAGCGCGGTCACTGGTCCACAGTGGTTTTGATGTGTTTCGAATAATTAGGCAACAATTTCCGAAATTATGAATGGTTTTGGAAATTTGGCTCTATAGTATTCAATTTCCATCAATTTCAATTTCACATTGAACTTACCTTAAAAAAAAAGAAAAAAGTCAGTAAGTAGGTTTAGAAAAAGGTAAAAAAATTGAGCCTATTCAGTACTTTCATGAATAAATTAGCAAGATGCGTACCTAGGTACCTACCTACTTCAAAGTAGGTAATCCGCAGAAAAAATTAGGAAAAAAAATCAGAGATGTGATATTATTGAAGCAACCAATACATATTCTTGTACTTTTTGCTTCAGGAAATGCAACAGACGGAGAAGCCCAAATCGTTGGAATATCACGTGCACCAATCACCGCCTTCAGAACACAAAGAGAATAGCAAGAGAAAAAACGCAGACGCCCCAGCAGCTTCAGTTAACGGCAGCAAATCGCCCGAGGAAGAAATCGACAGTGCTTTCGAAATCATAGACAAATCATAGCTAAGTGTAGCCACTACTTGATAATTAATTATGCAGGGTATACCTAAAACCTCTCTGATCCTAAGGTATGTAGAGACAACCCAGTAAACTTTTTGTCTGCTACAAAACCTTTAACACTTTAACTGCTGAAAACACATACCTACCTTGTGTTTTCCTTTGTGCGACGCGAATGCGGCTACACACGCCAGGCGCGTAAAACACAACGCATTTGATTATTAGCCGCAGTTAAAGCAAACGCATGTGATTATTAGCAGAAGTTAAAGTGTTAAGGATTGGAACGTTCTCGATACATCCTGTACCTACAGACATATTACGTTATGTATACTTAGATATAAGCGTAAATATAAGAGGAGGTAACGACATGGTAACACTTAACAAGCGTAACTTGCGGTCTATGTAATTATGTATGTACAGTGACCGTGGTTGTAATAGTGAACGCATGCTATCTCTTTTGCGCCAACCTACTCACCATGCGCGATCCCTCTCGCACTCGATCACTATTACAAGCGAACTGCTCTAATAAGTTATTTTATTAAGCATTTAAATAGTCGTACTTTGACAACGTCGCTCGCATTGTTACTTTTTGTATGGAAAAGATCACACTAAAACCTGAGACTAAAAGCAGGTCCACATTTTAACCCTTGACAAAGTTAATTTCACAAAGTGGGTGTGGCTTTAGTATTACGTGGCCACATATTTATTTTTTGTCAAAAGAACGGTGGCACTGTCGATAAACGTTAGGTACTGTAAAATAAGATGTTAGCTAGATAGCAATTATGAAATACAGGACGTTGTGGAAATTGTGTCCGATCGAGGGTATTAGGTTTCGATTAGTAATTATTTTTGCATTTTTCTCTGTGTGACAATAAGTCAATAACAAAGCACTGTAGTTGTAATATAACTAAGTAAAAATTAAAAATAAAATAAGTAGGAAAATTAAAATATACCTATGTCAAATTAAAAGGAAACAACTAAAAATCTATTCAAATCAGCAATCGTGACGCCACAAATGCTGCGTGCTGTGTGTGAAGTTTCTAAAATTTTTTTTTTTGTTTCTTATGATTTTGGATTAAATTTTTTACTCTCAAAATTTTATTTGAATTTAACATTTTTTAACCTTTTTTATAATTTTATTTGAATGTATTGGGACATTTGTATCAAGGATCGGACACGACACACACAACATCCTGTATAATTTTAATATTAGTAAGTGGTTTGATTTGATGATTTCTCATTGTGATATTTGAATTCAATTTTTTATGTTAATAGATAAAATCATGTGATTTAAGCGTAAGATATAAGACATATCTACCTAGGTTTCGGTCTCTTATCTATACCGACAAAGGCTAATCTAAGTAATAACCCAGTAGTTATTCTTAATACTTAATGATTATTCGTTTGGACAGTTTTCATTGGACACAAAAAAAAACAAAAAAGTGATTAAATATAAGTATAAGAAAGACTCAGTAGGGGGGGGGGGATTACAGATTGAAAATAGTGATGATGACGATGACAGGGACACACCGTGGATAAATAATTGTGAACAACTTTTAAAATTTGTAGCTGAAATTTTATACATTTACAGTTAAAAAAAAAAACAGAGTTGTTTCTTGTTGTTTGATACGAGTAAACGCTATTCATAAATTTTGGAACTGATTTATGTCATAATATAGGTAAAATGGGTATGCATGATATTATAATAGGTAGGTATAGTTTGACGGACTCCCATACATGGAGAACACCATAATAAACACAATAACCTTCTTTATTACATCCTTTCCGTGTAACCCTGTACCTACTGTATTTCCAAAAGTTTAGGTTTTTTAAATTATTTTTAAGGTTCGCAGACTCAGAAACGTGTTGGCTATTTTGTATGAATAAAGACTGATTGCATATTGAGGTTTTGTTTTATTAATCGACTTCCAAGAAGGAGACTGTTCTCAATTCGACTGTTTTTTATAAAGACTGCTTGCGCAGTGAAATCGCAGGACGCAGTTAGGTTTATTAAGGGTTAAAAAGTAGTGCTAAACTGAAAGGAGCTCGCTCATTGTATGCGAAAATTGGCTTAGTAAGTAGGTACATCGTTTCCGTGTAAACGCAAAAATAATCATCAAAAAAATGCATTTGTTCTAAAATAACGAAAAAGAATTAGATCTATAAAACCTTATCGATATAATAAGAGGTTCCAAGCAAGAATTTTGTTGAAATAAGTTAATTTTAAAATAATGTTTGAAACAAACTTTAATTGCGTTGTCACACGTACCTATACCAAATTTCAGCTCAATCGGACATCGGGAAGTGGTTCAAAATTGAGTTGCAAGATTTCACCCGAACAAACATAGTTACGTATGTTACATTGCAAGTTAAATAAAAGCTTTTAAAAAATACGCAGCAATTCGATAAAAAAATTAAAATATGAACAAATGCAGAAATTTTGATGTAAAATATGTAGATAGCATTCGATAAAAAAATGTATGAAAAATGCAGTTTCCATTTACGATCGCTGTCCCATTTTGCTTACCATTTTATCTGTCGAATACTCGCTACAGGGTTGATAACACGTAACGAGTAGATACAGTGGCGAGACAGTAACAGGGTACACAAGCCCGAGCAAACAATTAATGGTTCTAGGACTGCCTCACCTCGTCAAACTGTTTATTATATACAAACCGAGTACTCGGCCGAGGGCACTGTCTCGCCATTGTCTGGCCGTGCAGATGTTTGAATGATGAATTTAAATATCTGCTCTGGGTCTGGGTGTTAGTTGTCGTTTTCTTTGTGTTCCATGGCATCCCCGACACAGGTTATCCTAGTGGGGAGCTATAAGTGTGAAACGTTATTTATTTATTGATTTATTTACGAGTATTTATTAATTGTACTCGTTACGTGTAATCAACCAATAAGTAGATACGTATTTTACGTCAAAATGAATGCTAGGTAGGTACATTGTTTTTATTAAGCCCGATGTCTCATTACAATCTTGTTTCCTTTATCTTGGTCTGGGTGTCTTTGTGCGTGTTCCATGGAACCTCACAAAGATAATCCTAGTGGAAAGCAATGAGTGTGAAAAGTTATTAATACATATTTGCTATCTTACTAATATCCAAGGGCGTCGCCAAGGGGGGGCAGGGGGGGGCAACTGCCCCCCCCTAGAGATCAAATGTAGCTAGCCGCAAAGCGACCAAAGTGCGAGCAATTCACTTTCTTACCTATTAATAAATTCCGCATCGCATGACAAAACGTTAATAAATTCACAAGGTTTAATGTAAATTGTAGAAAATATTGAAATATTCAGAATAACATTAAGATTTAGACATCCGTTTTAAAAATCGCCGCCATTTTCATCACGATCATCAGATTTGCCAAAACGCAAGACCATTAAACAGTGTAATAATATGTAGATCCAGATCCAAAATATCACCCTCATAGGATCACTGGAAGATCCACTGGAATTTGACGAAAACATGAAATACGCCATCTTGGATTTTTGTTGCTGAATCTCGATTGTCGTTATGAACCTCTATAATATTTCTTGAAGTACATTCCATCCATCTACAGCGGTTCCATAGCTGTGAGCATTTCCTTTTTTTTTTATTTGTATGACTGTCAAACTTTTTTGTATGGCGATGGCGACTATATTTTTTTATCATTTCCCCAAAAATTTGATCTACATTTCAAAAGTCGGGTGTACCCCTCTATATCCTTCTACCGTTTCCGAGATACGAGAGGTAAAATTTTTCGTCAGCCATCATCATCATTTATCCGATTTGAGCCACAAAGAGTCATTTTTCAAAGTGTTTCTTGAGATTGTCGGATTTAGCGATGTTGAAAACTTGAGGAAAACTCATTTACAAACTTGTGATATGATCTAGCTACTGCTAACCGAGGCTTCGTTAAGAGAAATTGTCATCTTTTTGGCCTGGTCTGAAATGAATATCAACATATCTCAAAACCATGAGTCCTACCAACATGCATTTAAAAGCAATACTGTAGGGAATGTTATAGAGAACATACTTGTCTTGAACAGTTTCCTAGTAGCTTGAATTGTTTTTGAGAAAATCGCGAAAAACCCATTTTGGTGACCTTCTACCCGGAGTAAGATTTTTTGCACGTATCGGATCGATGGTGACTTTTTAGATTTCATTTATGATGGTGTTTCAAACAATCCTACCAATTTTCAGCTGGGTGGAAATTACTGTACCCTCCAATGTCTAAATTGTCCCGACTCTATTGTGCTGTCGAGGGCTTGTGAAGTTTTATACATTGATATTAGAACCGTGTTCTTATTACAATCGTCATCGAGGCAAAGACTTCCAAAGTGTAACGCTTTATGCTCTCGGCGTTTATTTTTTTTATCCTCCATAATATTGCCCCATTGCCCCCCCCTTAGTCATAAGCTGGCGACGCCCTTGCTAATATCATAAATATCAATGTTTGTATGTTTGTTGCTCAATTATGGAACAGATTTGGTATGAAGCTAGCTTATACCCTGAATTAACATCCAGGTTTATAAGGAAAGGGTATGCTAAGCCGAAAATGGCTCATAGTACTTATCATTATGAATAACTTTTACAATGGGACTAAACCGGAATTTGCAAAAATTCCATACATTTCGTCGAGTGTCATTGAAATTTTTCTATGTAACTTTTTGCTGTTTTTTTTCGCGAATTTCGGGTTGGTCCCATAGTAAAAGTGGTTCATGATGAGTACTACGAGCTTTTTTCGGCTTAGCATACCTTACCCTTATAACTATGTATATTCCTAGGCTACTTTACATCCTGGAAAATGGGGGTAAAACCGCGGGTCGCAGCTAGTTTGTCATACATTTTATGGAAAATTCGCTACGTGTCTTTCTGAAATCATGCTTGATACCTCAACCCTCGCAGGCTAATCATTCGATAGATGAACGATAAAATCGATAACCGATAATTACGATCGTTCGACGAAACCAACGATCTGGCTATCTAGTTTATCATATCTGCGAATAAATAATAAATGCATAAGTAACAAGGTCGTCGCATTAGGCCGAGTCTACACTCACCCGACTACAAGATTAGTCAAACAAACAAACAAACAACGTTTCACAATCATAGCTCCCCACTAGGATAAATCCTGTGTACGTCGGGGATGCCATGGAACACAAAGACAAGAACTAACACCCAGACCCAGAACAAATATTTAAATTCATCATTCAAACATCTGTTCGACCGGGAATCGAACCCGGGACCTCTGGCTTATAAAGCGGATGTGTTACCACTGAGCTAAACAGGTCGTCAAGATTATTTGTTTTTTGGGACTCACGTACGAATTTACATACCACTGGCTTTTCGGTGAAGGGAAACGAGGAAACCGGCATACGTCCGGAGAAGAAATTCAATGGCGTATGTGAATCCACTAACCCGCACCAGCCCCGGATCTTCAAATTTTTTTAGGCGGGGCAAAAACTGAAAAATGCCGCCCCCGCCCACTTATATTTATTTTTACCTTTATCATCTATATCAGGGGTCGGCAACCTTTTGGCAGACGCGGGCCGCATAGTGACAATTTGAAATAGTGGCGGGCCGCACTTGTTCAAAATAATCAAACAAAACCGTGTTTTTTTTCAATGAACCAAATAATTTGATTTTGGAGAGCTTTGTGAATCAAGCACAGTTGCTCTACCCACAAGACAGTGCTTGATTAAGTAAGTTCAAATCTCGTAGTAGTTTTTATCAACCGGCATTTGGATGATATACGCAGCAAGTTTAAAAGTACAAATAAATAACAAAAATGCGCGAGCGGAGCGAGCGCGAAAATTTTCGACATTGTTAATTAATTCAAAACATAGAATTTTTACGAATTAAACGTACCTATAACGGAAATTAAGCATCATGAATACGCGAGCGCAGCGAGCGCGAAAATTTGAGATATTTTTGATCAATTTACGATAGACTTTTACGCGTCAGGCTATTTACAACGAAAATTACACAACACTCGCGTCGCGTCGGGTACAAAACTTCTAATATTTTCAATCAATTCAAAAATAATTGTGGCCTTTATAAAATAAATAGTAATGCGCGAACGAAGCGAGCGCAGAGATTTGAAGATCTTTTGTTTTTAGGACAGGCTATTACGTAACGGAGTGTATTTAATAGATATCAGAAATCAAAAATACGCGAGCGCAGCGAGCGCAAAATTTTGAGTTATATTCTGTCATTTTGAAAATAAAATTCACGCGCTAGGTCACACAAAACACTAAATAATAACGATGTGGAAATTTTTGAGACGTATTTTTAGCAATTTAGGATATGCATATTTATTTTACGAGAGCCTGTTTCCAAACGAAATTGCACTCAGTAATGCGTAAACAGAGCGGATGTTCGTACAGGACGTCTTACTCCGCGCTCTGGGTATCGGTCGAGTTGATATACTCGTATTAAGGTCATGACTGTACCTTACTTGTACTATTATTTATTCCGTGGTCAAAGTTTAGTAAATGATGAGTTGTCTATTCGTCTGTAAAGTGTAAATTTGGCGCCCCCCTAAGCTTGACGCCCGGGGCATGGGCCCCGGCTCGCCCCCCCCTAGATCCGGGGCTGACCCGCACTTGGCCAGCGTGGTGGAAATTCCACCACGCTGGCCAAGTGCGACCAAGTGCAACCCCCGAAGGTTGATTAGGCCGTATTCCACCGTGGAATACGGCCTAATCAACCTTCGGGGGTTGACCTATATCCCAGCAGTGGGAGGATTAAAGGTTGCTGATGATATCAAAAACTCGTACAAAACGCTTTGATTCCACCTTTATTGTGCGAATCGCTGGTGTGGAATGATCTGCCCGAGTGGGTGTTTCCCGATAGATATAATTTGGGTGTCTTCAAGTCGCGAGTGAATCGGTTTCTTCTAGGCAAGCATGCTCCATCGTAGACCGCATCGTTGCTTACCATCAGCCGAGATGGCGGTCAAATGCAAGCTTATTCTTGAATAAAAAAAAAGTAAAGCAAGGGCCAATCTCACAGCCTAAATTAGTTTTTGATGTAATAAAAAGCTACTTGTCATTCTTATTATTATTTCAGTCAGTAATTATCATGATTTAAAATTAACGTAATCACACTTAAATTCAAAATGACCCATAATAACAGCAGATTTTTTTTCGCGAATTCCGTGATTGTCTAGTCAGTGGTAAAAGTTGTTCATAATGATGAGTGTTATCAGCCTTTTTCGGCTTGGCATACCCTTTCCTTAAAACCCTGTATATTGTGACGTAAAAGTAATTCGAATTGGTCCAGCCACTTTTTCCAAATCCGCTGAATCTTATTATTCTTACCTATTACCCTACTTTTGTACTTAAAAAAATTAATACGATTTAATGATATTTTACATTTTATTTTTGCACTTTTACAGTATTTAATATCTATTTATTACAGAGATTAAGGACCTTATAGACGCTGTTAAAAGTTCAGTGACATTACTTACAGCGCATTTTATTCTTGTATTGCGCAAAAGTTTAATGATATTTTTTATCAATGTGAGCAATTATAAGTGAGGCCATAAACGTTTTAACACTTCGACTGCGGCTAATAATCACATGCGCTTGCCTTAAGTGCGGCTAATAGTCAAATGCGTTGTGTTTTATCCGTCTGGCGTGTGCAGCCGCACTCGCGTCGCACAAAGGAAAACACAAGGTATGTGTTTTCAGCAGTCAAAGTGTTAATACTAACTTGCTGATTTCTTGGCGCAGCGACCCAAAGTGGGTCTTGATGAAATTGTCTTGATTTATCTAAGCAATTATAATTGAGACCATACATGTTTAATTCTGTACTTCTCTACTTGCCGACGCCTCTGGCGCACATACTCATAATGGGTCTTGCCAAATGACGTTTGTAGATCTATCAACGTTTATAAGTGAGGCCATTTATGTCATGTTTAATCATTTACTTACTTGCTTATTTCTCATGCGCAGCGAGCCAGCGACCCATAATGGGTCTTAGCTTCCCCCCCTGATATCACCATTGATCACACACAACACACACAACATTGCTTATACCCAATCAGGGTCATTATGTGTGACTTTTAAACATATATGTTATTTAAGACCTACATACAAAACCATAATGTTTTGCAATAAAGTATTGAGTATCTTAGTTAAGTATTTACTTTCGTGCATTAACGGCGTTACTTACAAATATTGCTCATAGACAACATTTTAATATGTCATTTCAGATTTGCGCAATACAATACTAATTAATTTGATTGCCAGAAAGACACTAGACTCTCACCATAAGAGTTCCTTTATACACCTTTGGTACGGAACCCTAATATAATACGCTGTACTAACCAATGCCACTTAACTTGAAACACCATTTACAAGTAAGGTATATATTTAATTCAATAAATTACAGCTTCATCCTCTTTTTCTTGTTTGGCTTGGGCAGGGGACCTCCGATTTTGAACACCGTGCTGGGAAAAAGAAAATTCAAAATTATAAACATTTAGAAGAGGGATAAATTTTTGTCTTTACAACTTTTGTGGATTTTCTTTTGAAATATAAGACTAGTTGCAGCCCGGCTTCACGCGCTATTCTACTACGTTTTACGGACAAAAAATATCCTATAGTTATGTTCCCATAACAACATAGCATAAGTTTGTTGTTGCTATGTTGTTTTATGTCTACGATTGAAATAATTATAATTTCATATTTCATGACATTGCGTTCAGTAGTTTAGCGTGTGGTAATATAGGGATGGACAATATTTTTTGTATACCGGAAACACTGTCCGCGTTTGTAGGATATAGCTAGTTTATTATATTAGTAGGATAATACTCACTGGCAGGTCGTGCATATCGGACTAAACTTGCAAAACACTGAAATAGAAGAAAAAAACATTTTTAATATAAAAAGTTGAATACGAGCAAGATTCTACCAGAAGCAGAGTTAACAAACTGTGTGAAGTGGGGTTAAATTGTCAAAAAAAAAAGTAAATAAAACAAGCATGCAGAAAACTTCGTAGGGAAACCCCCTTTGACCGTCGCTGCCGCACCCTAGCAACACCAGCTTGCTGGCTAACATTTCAGGGAGAAACTCCAACACCACGGGTAGAAATTCTCAAACTTTCAAAGAGCAATATCTCTTACACATTTTAGGGTAGAACTCCCACTATTCGGGGAGAAATACCACTTACCGCTCAAACACACAGAACACACGTATCCCACGGTGAGCAGGTCCCGGTGACAGAAGCACGCGGCTCGGTAGTCGACGCGCCCGCGACCTGGCAACACCAGCTTACTGCGCTCCCACGCTTCGGGGAGAAACACCCACTGAAACATAAAAAAAATGTTTGAAGTTTTCATAAAATTATTGTATTAAAAGAATATTGTATGTAAATTGTATGTAATGTAATATTATATTTTTTTATTAAACTAGCGGCCCGTCCCGGCTTCGCACGGGTAGACTTTGGGATAAACGTAGAGTAAATTGAAATCGGTCCAGTCGTTCACGCGTGATGGCGTGACCAAAGGTGTTGAGAATAATTATAGGAACTCTTTGTTATAACCTCTATTCTCATGCTATTGCGTAACTATAGCAACCGTAGTTTGTTGATGCTAACTTGTCAATTTATAGTAAAAATTATCAGTATAAAACGCACACTGTTTTGATAGATATGATTGAATTTGAACTTTGTACAGAGGTAATAAAGTGCAAATTGACTCTTGGACGTTAGGAACATACCTACATTGCTTAAACAACAGTGAGTGCTTGCAATCAATATGAACTTTATACAATAGCAATAAAGCTCGTTTTAGTTTGGGAAAAATAAGAGGGCTGTTTTTAGGGTTTTTCAATATTTCTGAGAGATTTTCTTAATATTTTTTTCCGTAAGAACCTTCTCCTAATAATAACAAATACAACAAAAAAAGAATTAGTGAAATCGGTCCAGCCATTCACGCGTGAGGCCGTGACCAAGGAAAACTGGTTTCATTTTTATATATATAGATAGATATTGTAAAAATGCTTAGTTAAAAATATTGTAAGAATGAGATTTAAGTGTCCGAAAATTTTTTTTTATGCCAAATATTTTGAATTTTCATTTGGAATTTAAACAAAAAAATATAAGAATATCATAAACAAGTCGTAGTCAGAGTCCCAGCCATGATCCAGGAAAGGTGATAACTTTACTGAGACTTAACAGAGATTTGGAAACAAAACAAAAATTCACGTTTACGCTTCGGGCATACGAGTACCTACAGCGAGCACACTTTTTTTTATGTATTTGAGTGACGCAACGAGCAAATCGCTCGCCTGATGTTAAACGTCACGTTTGCCCATAACTGGTCTGTGCCACCCCGAGTTTTGAACTCGCAGAATTTAAGACCCTGAGTGGCACAGTACTGCACTCGTCATCCTGAGATATAGAATGTTTAATCTCCCATTTGCCCTGAAATTTCACAGGTAACAATGCCCTTACAACCGGAACACAGTAATGTTTGCACATTACTGCTTGGCGGTGGAATAACTGGCAAAGGTGTGGTTCTTCCCCAGGCGGGCTCTGCAAAAGAGCCCTACCACTACGACGTCTACTAGTTACCAGCAAGTACTGCAGGAGGCGCTCCAGCAGAGGCACCTGCAAGTAGAGCCCCCCGCTGATATCGCAGCCCTGCTGCAGCAGGCTCAGGTGCTTGTCCAGCGAGCACACGTCGATCAGCACCTGCTGCTTCTGGAATAGATATACAGCAGATGTTCATTTATAGAAAAACCTGCTACATCTATATTACAGTAATTAAATGATCATGACGACCATTCTAAAAAAGAGCTCTTATTAAAGCTCGTAATTCACAGGGTTTCACTTAGGTCATTAGTAAAAATGTCTTTTTAGTCATTTGCATCTCCGAACTCAACCTTGGGGTCGTTTTAGGAACGAATCTAGTGACACTGCAATCTATGATCAAATCTTTGAGACCACAGAAGGGCAAATAGGAATGAACTCACATAGTTAGACATTGCAACTTAAATAAAAGCTTGTAAATAAGAACAATATACCTGCGCAGTGAAGAATACATTCATATAGTTGATGTACTGAGCAGCGGTGTCCGAGCTACCCGTCACTATGAGGATGCGGCTGCTCATGCGCAGCCCAGGAGTCGCTTGACGACGGATCTGCAATATTTTTGATAATTCTTACGACACTGCATATTCTTAACCGATCAACGATTTCAAGTAATGAATGACATAGTCAGTCTTCGGATAGTTACTGTTGGGTATGATAACAAAAACTTAACATCATTAATAATGTCGGTGTTTTTGAGTGTGTCACTTTTAGTACTTGGCCTTCTGCTGTAATCAAAAAAAATTGATGTCATTGCGTTGTATATTTACCTAAAATAAATACTTGTTTTAGTGCATCAATCAGTTTCAGTTTTAGCTAATAATCTTTTGCAAATAGACAAGATTTACAATTGAGGGCGGCTATTGTGATTTTGATGATAGGTTAATATGTAGGTCCTGATTGTTTGTCTTATACAACGGCCAAGTTATGTAAAGAGAGGCCTAGAAGGCCTAAACTTGAAATTTAGCGTTGGCCTTACATTCCTTTAACTCTTTAAAGCTGAATCTCGAACTACAAGATCTACTAACTTTAGCTATAAAACAGAGAGCCATCGCGAGAGCGCCCGCCAGCAGGGACTCCCCAGGCTTCTCATCAAGGGGCTGACTCTTCACCAGATTTACTAATCTGAAACCAGTAGGCCATCTAGACATTAAAACACTGTTTAATACTAACATTATCTACTTGTCCGGAGTAATATATTTAAATGTAATAGGTAATAGTAATAGGTAATAGTAATAAATTGAATTGTTTGACAAAATAAAATATGGTTAATAATATTTATTTCAAATTTAATTCAAATAAGTTACCGGTAAATTACTTATAGTTAGAATTTCGTTCTTGAGTTGCTAATCTACACAGCAGTGGCGGCCTTACCCATTGCGAGGCCCCTGGCAGCAGCAGGTCTTTGCGAGGCCCATTGTCCTTCGTGAAAAGTATGTGATGCGAAAGTAGATCTGGTGGTTTGGTTTAGGTATTTGTCATGTTTGACGAGAAATACTAGTAGTATAAATTCAATTTAAAAAAATGAGTTTTAAAATATTTTACAATGAAAGATTTACAAAATAAGCAAATACAGATATGATAAAATTTTAAAATTGATGTTTACGGTCTTTCCTAAGACTAAAAAAGGATATAGTAAAATAATCCTTATTTTTTTAAACTTGCTTTGGTTGTTGCGCGAGGCCCCTGCAAAAGCGAGGCCCCGGGCAATTGCCCTGTTCGCCACCCCCTAAGGCCGCCGCTGCTACACAGTATAATGCTGTGTGGATGGACAGTCTCATGACATTCTTCCCTATGTATAATTTATTTAGTTTTTATGTACACACTAGGTTTGGATTACAATCCTGTTCAGGTCTTATAGATGTATGTATTGTGATGTTGTAATATTGATTGTGGAGTATTTCAAGGAGCTGGGTTGGCTCGGGTGACTGCTGGTAAGGACAAGTTCCTTATAGGACCCAGGTGCGGGATGTATTGCCCAATATTTAAAGAGAATAAAAAAAAATTCAGTGTATGTTTATTATTAAAATTTCCCAGGATTTTTTAACTATCTTTTCTTGTTATGACATTGACTGAATTTTGAAGCTACAATAACACCTACTCGTAAAGTATTAAACTAAACTTACCTAGTTTTAATCGTTTTTTCAACTAACGTAAATAATTCGTATTGGCCATCTATTTGCCTCACATCCAGTGGTTTCCCCGGAGAAGGATACAGATATTCACTGAAATTAAGCAATTTAATAGCATTATTATAACATATTTTACCTAAATATGTATTTACAAATATAAGTAAATACAATATAGTACTTTATTAACAGACAAAAATAAATTTCGAATAGAGAAAACTTTTACAGATTCACATCAAAGCAATAGAAAAAAGAGAAGATAAATTTAATTCAAATATTACAAGACAATAAGTCAAGAAGTAATAGCAAGCAAGCTGCAGCTAGCGACAGCTTATAAGGACTTTGTGCCCGGTTAAAACCAAAAACCTAGCAAAAGCAATAGCTAGGTTTTTGGTTTACCCTCTACAAAACACACACATAGGTACTTTATTATCTCTTTATAAAACTAGTTTAGAACTATAGTCAATACCTTTTATGAAAATGACAACCAATTACAGCCAGTTCATTACTAGATTTCTGCATCAGATGCGAGTTTGAGAATGCTATGACGGCATCAAGGCAACTTGTGAGCTGCTTTGGGTCCTCTGTGATGTACCTCTGGTTTGGGTTTGTGTCAACTATTACTACAAGAAGACTGCTGTCGGATGGGGCTGCGGAAAAACGTAATTTTGTTGACTGGACACTCACTAGAAACTTTTGTTATTATTTTGCATTAATTAAAAAAATAACAAAATTGGCTATGGTAATGTTTCCAATATATCCAGTAATAGTTGATTTGTTATATAGGTATTGGTTTGTGGCACAGATGTATGTATTTTATGAAATTTAAGTAGAAATGGAGAAATGGTAAGGTTAAGTTTTGTAGTTACCGTCGTCGTCAGCTATGGTTGTCATTTTGCTGGATACTAATTAAAATACAAGCTGCATTGATATAATGATATTCGAAGAATATTATTGTGGTATTTGATCTTTAAATTGATTTTTTATAATTATTTTAGTCCACTTAATCGAATAATCCACACAACAACAAACAAACAATGAATTGACAGTTTGACTCTGACATTCAAATCAATGACAGTGACAGTTAAATAATATTTTATTTAAATTTTTTCGGGCTCTTGCCTTTGGGCGGTCTCCTTATTTGATCTTATCTTCGAGTGTAATTTTTTCAGTTTCTTCTTCAAATTAGATTCCACAGTTTAATAAGTAGATTAAGTAAAAACAATTAACGAAAACGTACTAGCAAAAAAGTCTGAAATTAAGACAGTAGAGTTTAGCTCAAAAAGAGTTAAAAGAAACCGGTAAAAATTCAAAATAATCGGTTTTAATTCTGATATCGACATTAAAATTTGAGACGCACTAAAAACGTTCCCGACAGTTACAATAATATTGTTAAATGCGTGGCTCGCAGATATTTGAATCCGGTCTTCGAACTCAAAGCATAAAGTAGTATAATATTAACAACTTCACGTTAACCAATAGGTACAAATACAAATCAATATAATTAATTGTTTAGAAAGCACCTGCAGACAGGTGTCGCCTCGTCATAGATACGTATTTGTCAAAGCTGCATTCCGGGCATTGCCTGGGTCAGTGGGGCTATGCATCATGGTTGGAGTTTGACAGGTTGACTCGTGCTGGCGGTGATAGCATCAGGGACTGAGGCGCTGGGCCGGGTGATAGGCGAAAGTCATTTGAATAGTCAATTATGTGGTTCTCATAGGTAAGTACCTACAAATATGACCGTGGTTCTTTTAGAATGTTTTGTCTTTAATTTAGAAGGAACCTAACCGTTGGGTTAAAAAGGGGACCGTTGGGCTTGTGGGTGCTAAGATTTGGGGATCTAACCTCCTAATCAAGCGAGCCTTGTGAAGACAAAGGCGCGATGTGTCCCGTGCCGTTGAAAAGAATTACTGGGAAATAATGCATTCCCCGGGAGCGATGCCTAAAGCAACGTGCTACGAGGGCACGTAGCAAGAAGAAGGCGCCGCGTCGGTACGAGTTCTTCGAGAGATCTCAGTACCCTCCGTATGGCACAGAGGCGGCCACCGAGGAGCTTTTAGTAGGTCAATCCCTACATAACCCGGATGTACCCCAATACAACCGGGTATCTTTTGAAGATTTCCCTGTCCCCCTTTCCATAAAAGAAGTAGGTACCTAATTAGGTCTGGAATAGATCGCTCGTAGGGATAAGACTGCCTTAAGTGCCTTTCTCTTCTGTATTTTGCCATGTTTGCGATTTCCGTTTTGTGGTGTCTTGAAATTAAAATTAAAATTGGAAACTTACACTATCCTTGAGTTCTATAGGCTCTATCATATTTTTATAGACCCAAAACGGCATGCGAAGCCGAAAGCTAAAAACAGCACAAGGATGAAGTTCTGATCATCATCTAAATTAGGCACTGTACTTAGCTTATACAAAAACGGTCTTATAGTCCATGGATTGTAAAAGAAAATTGATTGCTAAGCGGTCTATGTAAGTAGAAATTGAAAGTTTTTACATTTTTGTATTTTGTAAATAATAGCTACTAAATATATGATTTACCTAGGTACCTTAAACCTAACTTGGTAACTTGATTAGGTAACCTATCTTGGTTAATTTAATTGTTGGTTGGTTAACTTAGTTCAACTTAATTTTATTAAGTTTTAGTGAAACCATTTTATAGATTTAGCTAGACCAAAATCTTTCCAAAAAAAATCAGTAGATACGTGTAAAATGTAAAAAAAAAACAATTAAAAACAAACGAGTAAAATTTTGTTCAAGTACTTAGAGGTAGATAGTGCCGTTAAGGACATCTAACCTTAAAAAAGTACCCACATATTACAATTGTTAAGTATATTATGCAGGTACCTAAGGTAGTTACGATTCAACTATTATTCAGTTACAATCAGTTAGTTACATAAACTGTTGAATAATAATTCCCTACAACCGGTTGAACTGGAGCCCAACTAACCATTACATTGATTTACACACGCGTCTTTATCAGACAACGTAAGACGGGAGCTTATTATTACATCCGAATTGTTATTTCATCGTACGAGATGACGACCTGGCGATAAGGCGCCAAACTTATGTCATCTGTCAAAATACATGTTAACAGTACGACGAACGGTAGATCAGTCCACAGATAACATGAATAATATCATACGAAGGATGACAACCTCTGTGGCTGTCATTTTACGACATTGTATAAACACGGCTAATGATAAACCTCATTTGAATACCACGGTGGTCTGGCTGGCTGGTAGGAAAAAACTATAGGGTTTTTGTGGACATGTTGGCAACATTGCTCATGTAGTCAAGACTGTAGCTACGCGTTTAAAACCCCAAGCGGACGTACCTACCTATTTAACATTCATCGTTTATCCCTTTTCGGTCCTTCGAGTCGGATTCGCGAAACTAATTAAAAGAAAACTAATCAGTTTAATAAAAGTAAGTGAATGCGCAAGGTAATTGAATAAGATTTTATGAGAACATTGTTTACAAGACTTCGTGCTCGAGGGCGGAGACGGTACATTAGCGCGGGCTTTCGAAAATCGAACTCTGAATAAGAAAAAAAGGCGGGAACGAAATAATTATGCACGTTCCGTTTCGTAATGGGCGACGCGCTACCGTTTCGCTTTAATAGCTCGCTTGTTCTGAGAATTTAATTACGCCGAGCGCGCCGAGATTAGCCCAGCGCGCGTTCCGTTTTGTTAATAACTTTATTAATGGATGACGCCCGCGTACACAGCTCCCTTAATGTTATTTATTCCTTTTATAACGGCCATCATTTTATTAAAGATCATAGATCAAATATTGCTCACGCATTACCATTTTCTTCTTATTTATTTTATTTGTCCCTGTCACGTCGATAAGGACCACAAAATATCAATATTAATAATTCAATAACGAGCTCTCCAAAACAAATTGTCTAAACGATAAGACATTGGGCCCGACACAAACAAAACATAAACGATTCAGCCTTAATAAGAACCGGGGCCCAGAGATGAACACAAAAGAAAAAGATAACCGCCTATTGTTTTTTATCATGTTGTCAATATCGCGCGGCCAAATTTTCAATATTGGAATGCCACGATTCGCCAATAAGAAGCGGGGAAGAATTGATTTATTGTCCAATTAGCGTCGGTCAGGTGTGCCAACTGCCAAGATAGCATCAGGCTGGCCAACCTAACTCGGCTGTAGCTACCATTTCTTTTGGCGCTTCCCGTTTAAATGGCATATTGGAATCAAAAAAGAACCTTTACACCATGCTGGTTGGGTTTCTGGAAGCGAATTTGAAATTCTGATCGTTCGCGGCGGACGTTCGCGTAGGTAAGTGGAAATCGATTTGAATTAATTGTGTTTAAGTTTTTGCTGCTCAGAAACTTTAATTTGATAGGAACCAATTTATTTTTATTGTTACTATCAAAATATGCATTCTTGCAACTTAGTACCTACCTACTTAAATAGGTGTATCTTAAGTTTCGTCAAATAAATCTAATAACCCTCTTTCACAGCATTATTTATAATCTCTACTGCGCTCTACGAGGCATATTAACAAGGTCTGAAGTTACTGAAGGAGTTAAACAGATTCTCATACAGATTTATACGTATGAAAAAAAAAAACGATTATAAGTTATTTCCATCAAAAATTTTTTTTTTTATATTCCAAGTACTTAATCGAAAAGTTATAAAAGGTAATCGAATATTACCTAATATTCATTTAAACTCAGAAATGGCGCACAACTGGAACAACGTGCTCAAAAAAAAAATAAGGATAGCAATT
The DNA here is from genome assembly GCA_949125135.1 of Alcis repandata. NCBI lineage: Eukaryota > Metazoa > Arthropoda > Insecta > Lepidoptera > Geometridae > Alcis > Alcis repandata. Next base: position 4,684,429 of record OX421246.1, on the reverse strand, counting down.
TTGCTAGAAAAATATAACTATTTATCTACAGTACTAACATTTAACTAAAACAATTGCTAATAGAAATAGTATAATTTAAACAAACACCAATGTCATAAAAGTGGCGCCCAACGTGGTGTCGCCTCTGATTTATTTTCATTTAGCTATAGGTGCTTACAGAGAACGGTAATAGCTGATAGCTCCGGATCGAGTTACGAGGGGTGATTAGACCAATAATGGCTTTCGATTATCGTCTGATTTAGGATAGATTTACTTTGGTGATCTTAATAGGGTATTATGGTATTGGGTAGAGTATTATGGTGTGTCAAATGTTTTAAAAAAAGACACAGGCACTTTGAAGTGAGTTTGTACAGGTAGATTGGTTAACTATGGTGAATAAAAATCCAAACAAACCAATAAATAATTATTGAAAGCTTATCAGTCACTTAGAAAAGAGTAAAACGATACTTTGATTAGGTACCTAATTCATTTAATATCTCATATTCTTTGATGATTTTTTTTTTTGTATAAAGACTTTGTCTTTGTGATTTTAAGCAACAAATTTTATAAGGTAGAGTGTACATAATGTATAAGTGAATAAAGCATGTGACGTAGAGTAGCTATAAACATAATAGGTAATTGAAATTAATAGGATTGGTGCTATCTGTTTACGAGTAAATCACTACTAACTGTGTCGCCTTTTTCCGTTGTGAATGAGATGTTCGTATTATGGGAGTTGTGAGACGCACACGTCCGTCTGCTTGCGCGGCTCGTTCATGTCTGAGTCTGAGCTCGCGACGGTGCACCGTATGCACACCATGAAGTCCGTATCGACTAAGAAATTCAAATCCTCGAAGTGAAATTATATTGCATGCTGTTTGTTATTATAAATAAACGTTGTTGTATTAAATTAATGTTGTGTCATTGTATAGATTTCTTGTAATATTTACACTAAAATCAATCATTTTAAAAAGTAATGTTACGTCAAACTTTAAAAAGTAATGTTACGTCAACCACAATTTTGCAACTAAAGTGGTTCAAATCGAATAGAATGTCGTCAATCGAATTGTGTGCGGGTAGTCGATAAATTCCGGTCGCCGTGACGGAACTCGGTCGAAGCCGTCATTTGCTATTGAGTACTCGCCCGGCGCAGACGTGTCGCGATATTGCCACTCAATAATGCTGTGAGCTAAGTCGACGTAGTTTTGATACTTGTCTTAATTAAGAAATTGTATCAATTGACTACAAATAATATATAATAGTTTTATCTTAAGTACTAACACTAAACACTAATACTATAAATGCAAAAGTAGTAGGTACCTACATATGTGTAAAATTTTCGAAAAATCATCTAATTTTCAAGATTTTGTCAAAGTTTAGGAGGATTATGTTTCGAAGTTTAGGCTATCTTAGAACAATCGCAGGAATCTGGAAAACCACCTAATACTACTCTCTTATTTTAAGTTTTAAGACTACTTAGATACTTATACCTACTACCTGTATAAAGTTCTTACTTATTCTACCTGCATAAAAATTCGTAGCACGAACGTGCTAACTGGAGCCAATGGAACCAAACAAACCAAATCGGCACGAGTTCCATTCTATCGTACGTTTTATAACATCCTATTAAATAGTAAACCGCTTCACGCTAGAAAAAGACGGTGATATGCCACCCCAGAACGCATTCGCCGCAATAAATGTACGGGAAAGAAAGAGACGTAGTAATAGCCGGAAATTAGCACTCGTCTATCTTTCATTTTACACCCCAAATTTTCTTATTCCAATTTCCTCTCCGAGCGAGTGCCGCCATTTTACGAACACAACGTAATGTACTACATTACATGAAAACCGACCTTAGTTCCTAGCAAATAGAGTTGATATTTGAGTTTAAAGAGAAAGATCAAATGCGGCCTTCTTATTAGAAAACGCTTTAGAACACTCTGTCATTTGAAATGAGTCATTTTCTGATAAGAATGCCCTATTGGCTCAGACGTGTGCGCGTCGGGCTCGCGGCCGATAATGCTATTTCCGAACGAAGATACCGAATAACTTCGCTTCGGTGACGCTTTTTGCTGGAGTTTTAATAAAGGTTTTAGCATAGGGGAGCGAGATATAAATGAGCGTGTGGTACAGAGGAAATTTGAATTTATACACCAGCTAGTTTTATTCATGAGGGCGTCGTTTCAGAGATTATAGGTTAGAAATTTTCGTGCGAAAATGACGGGTGCGTTTGAATTTATGATGTTTGAATTGGGGTCTAAATTTGTAATGCGTTTGTAAAAAAAGTAAAAATTGTGACGTAGCTTGGTCAGTTAGGTTTATAGTCTTGGAATGAGTGACCGCGAGTGGCATTTGAAGTCGATTGAAATCTCGCGGATCTTTGAGAAGTAGGTAGGTAATTAACTTTTCAAATTCAAAAACAAACTTTACAAATAAGCTCTACGGTAGTTCAAGCGCTACGGTAGAACACATCTACGTGAATAACAAACATTAACCCTTCCTTTTTGCCGTAGTCAGGTAAAAAATGGAAATGGAAATTAAACACAGGACGTTACATTGGACGTCTGTGACATTAAAAGAAAAGAACTTACGGCGAAAACCGTTTTTGATACTTTTGTTATTATTCGCTTTTATTGGCGTAAATTATAAATTGCGATTCTTTGATACATTAATTTAAAGCTGTGTCAAGGCGTAAATGCGTGTGAAAATCCGAGTTTATCCAAAAAATACCCGATCAAATCACCGTGACGGTTAAAAATGAATGTTATTTTAAAATTAATAACCCGTAAAAATATCGATTCGTTCATTTTGTTCGGTCAGGTGATGACAGAATGAAATGACAGTCTTTTGACTAATGTGACCTTTTTGCGTGGGAAGACGAGCGCGGCGAGGTCTTTTGTCAAATTAATTTTCGAGTCATAGACTTTTGGTAAAAGGATTTTTGGAAAAAAATGATGTGGTCGAAACTTTTTATTATGTAAGTAAGTGTAGTGTAAATTGTCATAATATGTGTTTTTAAAGCAACCTGACAAAAAGCGTATGTCTCGAGTTTGGTGTAGAAAGGAGAAACGAAAAAAAAAAATTAATACTCTATCTAGAATTGGTAGATATTAATTCGATTGCAACAATATTGTGGAAACGATTGCGCTAAAATTTAAAATCCAATTATCAATATCTAAAAAAAAATCTCAATTTGCTCAAAATCTATTGTTTGTGACTTTTCTGTTCTAGAGTAGAAACCTACAAAAGCGAGGCTTTAATTTTGGTTACCTATTTTAGCCGACCAATAGGCAAAAAGTAGAAAAAAAACTTGTAATTTAAAAGAGAAAAAGTTCAGAAATTATCTATCTATCTATCTATAAAAATACTAAGTCAGTGTTAATTATGTTTCTTTATTGCATATTTTGGTATAGTTTCAAATATAGTTATAGTTATAACAACTAACATCAAAACTTTACTCTCTCCATTCACAAAAGCCCTCCAAACTGAATGGTCACTAAATTTTTTACCTACCCTCAAAAGTTCGACACCCCCATTCACAAAATGAATTCGAGATCATAAATAATAAACACTTTGACAATACAAATTTTTATCATCCAAAGTTGTATATTCGAATACAGGTTGTAAAAAAAACCCTTTCATTCATTCAGTAACACTCCATTCATTCTTTTTTCTTTTTTTTCGCAGAAAGTAGTGTGTGGCTCTGGAAATTTTATGAGTTAATCTATTACGGCTCTATATTGTATCCCGTGGGATTCCAAAATGCGATGATTAATATCGATTTATAATTTCTTGAATCGAGTTCTCAATTTTTTGTGGTAACTACCTTAATCTCTTTGATCGTTCATATATATTTTTTTTTGTTCATACTTTTAATTGATTAGTCGATAAATTGTTTGCCTTTGTCTAACCGAATGGTATTTTACTTAGATTTAGTTTTTTTACTTAACTTACACTGTCCTACAGCTGGGCAAAGGTCTCCTCCAATTTACCATCTTTTGTTATAAGTGAAAAAATTGTCATTAAAAATTTGTTATTGCATTTTATTGAGTTGAAATAAAATAACTCTAGGTACATATAAATGCCCTTTTACAAAGACTAAAGGTTAAGAAGAGACAAAGTATTTATTCATGTAAGTTTCTTAGTACCAACAAAGTGCCTATTTTACGTTGTATCGCGCATAACCAATCTTGGTCGTTACGCTCGGAAGAGAGCGTTTTGTTTTGCGCGACTTTTCAGAAATCCGATTAGGATATCCGTCTGCGCAGTTCTAAATAGAGAGTACAGCTGTCAGTACAGAAATATACAGTTTATATAAAAAATCACAAGTACTTTATGTATTTTTTTTTAATTTACTTTGCATTAAACATGTCTATGAAAGTTTTAGCTGCTATTGGTGAAATAAACCAAAATTATTAGATGCAAATTATTCATAAGATTTGCTATTTCTACTTGGTAGGTACCTCTTTGTTTGTTTATTTAAAAAATATATCACAAAATAATAATTTATTGCTAGTACGTAAGGAAAGGAAAGGAAACACAGCAAAATAATAGAGATAGGCACAAAGAACGGTCTTATTGTTAAGAGCGACCTCTTCAAAACAATTAGGTACGGCAGAATTATAAAAGTAATCAAATAAACTATAATGTCCCCCAACAGGTAGGTTATATCACTCAAATTATCCAGAACATAACATTTTATCTCCACCCATTTGATCTCCGACGCTAAACTTTCTTTAGCCACAATAAAATAAACTACACTTTAATTGACTTTATAAGCCCACAGTATCATTATGGGAACTGCTTCATTACTTTCTTAGTTAGAAATAGATTCATCAAGTTAAACTATGTTAAATAAAAATCCAGTAGGCAATTACACCGGCGGTAACTATCTCGTATCTCTTATTCCGGTTATATGATCAAACTCCGGTAGCTGGTCTCTAATTAATCTGTGCCGTAATGTACTTTATAAGCACCCACCATGTGTCGGCGTCGGAATATTTTCATCCAATTAACTTGTAACATTCTCGCTTCCGAAAATGTCAACTATACTTGTCAAAAAAAAGTTTAAAGCGTTCTCCGAAATTCGGCCATTATCGACCGTTACCTCCCAAATAGTGAGATCGAAACCCGAGATAAACCCCTTCACGTGGATTCTACTAATTGGCGCAATAAATTTTGGGATACAGTGACAACGGAATACCCATTACTCCCATCCCAGGCCTTATTAGGACCTATGCGTTTCGGCCTGTCATAGACTCGAGAGCAAACACGCTCAGAAAATCGAGCAATCGAGCTTTGTCCGAATCGATCAATTTACGATTAAAGCCGACGATTTTATCTCTATTCTTTCTGCTAATGGCCAAAATCGGCGCGTTTAAAAAGCTTCGACTCGTTTAAATTCCATTTTTGAATTTTGTAAAAAGTCAAATACACACGATTTTCGACCTTGTCGCTATTAAAAATAAAAGTCTCTAATGAGCTGGTTCAGGAAAAGTGACGTTTGGTGACAAAATGTTGAACGAGTATAAGGGTGCTAATGTGCAGTTTTAGTCACTATCTTCGTGAAAATAAGGCACATTTTTTACTGAGGACGAGGTCCCAAATTTGTATCGATATGCGATAATATAGAGTCGTCGCGAGCGCGCAACCGTTTGTACCCGCGTCATGCGGACGGACGCTTTTTGTCGTTTTTAATTATATTTATTGTTCTTTTATTTATTTATTGTTTTGGGTTTTGTAAAGTTTTTGCTACCGTGCGTGCATTTTAACGATTACAGCAGAAACGACGGACGCATTCAAATTAGGCCGAATGTGGTTTCGAGGGATGCAAATGTCCTCTTTTGCATACGCTGTGAGGACAAAAAAGTCCTCTGATTTCGAGCGAGCTCAGATGAAAACATCATTAATGCTATGTAAACGACCATGGGAAGACGCAAAATTATGTACAAGCACTTTTAATACGGTTTAAAAACACTAAACGATATCCTGTCTGAATACATCAATCAAGACAATCAACATACATGTCTACAGCTACGTACAATACGTACTTATATACATACTTGGTTAATGACAGCGTTTTTCCCTAGTTACGTTTATTGATCGTCCAATAAAAAACCATAGATAAGGCAGACAGGCTCGAGATATTTGCAAACAAAGGGCCTTCAATAGCATCCAATAAAATCGATTTTAATCGAAATGCCTCGTCACTCGCTTGCGAGACAATGTAGAGTCACGTCGAGAATCGAGAATTGCGAACGTGAAAACGACAATGTTCCTTTTTTGAATCTGTAAAGCGTTGGTTGAAGTTCTCTTTATTGTTATTTTATTTTTTATCTATGGTTTTGTGACGTCACTTTAGCATGGAGTCCATATATATATCACATTATTGTGTCAATAATAGCAGTAATTCGTCATTATAAATGATACATCTCGAAACGTTAGATTCTGAATGGCTCTGTGGGCAGTCGTCATCATAACATTGGTTAAAGAAGGACTTTTAGTTCAATTAAGTTAACTGTGATTTTATCAAAAGAAAACATACTAGGACTAAGGAATCTTGATACTAAAATCTATGAAAAAATAAATTGTTTCTAAAAATGACCTTTATCAAAAACAATAATGAGTTTTTGTTTTTATAATTGTGTCTTGACTGTAGATGAGTACGTTGAGAAGCTATTAAAACTGCAAATAATTTATGAAAGCGTTGTTCATTACAAAAAATATCACAAAAGAGGTAGATTATAATTATTAGCATGTTTTCAATACTTTTATTTATAAAAAAAACTAATAAGATCAAAATTTTTAAAAGCACTATTAAGCTCTATGAATGACCGAATCAGTGAATGAACGAGAAAAGCTCAGCGGGAAGTACAACCTTCGTGGAACTTACCTCAAAGTTATTTTTAATATTTTGATTTATACAGAGATCATTAAAAGCCTCTACTATCAACTCGATTATTTATTTATTATTTATTATGTTCACAATTTCAGGAGATGATTTGATCCTACAGGATTTGTCCCTAAAGCATGATTTCTGTCAAAAATTACGTTCGTATTCGATAGATGAATGAATGAAAAATAGAACAAAGGAAACAGCATTTTTACAATTTTTTTGAACAAATAGGTACGCTGTACGTATTTTTCGACCGAATTCATACTAGACTACCGATATAACAAAGTTATTTTCTTTCTTGACCGTGGTTGAATTCAGCTAAGCAATATTTCTTAAAAGCAGATAAAAATTAAAAACAAAAACGAACTCTAGTTCTTTCTAAAAGCAGACTAAAATTATAAGAAAAACGTACTCTAGTTGTCACTAAAAGCAGACAAAAATTAATAGAATAACGTACTCTGGTTTTACCAAAAAGCAGACTAAAATTAAACCAAAAACAAACAACAACGAAAGAAAAACTGGAGTTTTTCGTCCAATTTTACTCAAACCTTTTTACAATGCTAATCACATTGAATTCACATAGCTAATTAATTTCATTAAAAAGTGGTAGGTACAACAAAACAAATGGGTATCAATGAACTGTGACAATGGCAATACCTAACAGTACATGTTGACAATGCCTGACCTCCCACGGCGGGTAATTAGGTTGATTTCTAATTGCTAAATTAGGTAAGTAAAGATAAGTAAGTACTAGACTGTGATTGAATAGAGATTAAGTAAAAAGAACAATTAAATACAGGGTGATAAGGAAAAGGTATGTTAAGCCGAAAGAGTCGTGGTACGACTCATTGACGACCAGCAGGCTGATTCAGCTATCCGAACATCGAATGTATTCGACGATTATCTTCGAGAAGTCTCCCCCGCCTTCGGAAAGAATTCGAATTTATATTAAGATTATGTCAAATCTCTCCGTCGTAGAATATAATATATTCGACGATTTTCTTCGAAAAGTCTTCTGCCTTCCATCTCGGAGAGATTTGTTTCTGTTTGGCTCAGCGGTAAAACATCCGCCTTATAAGCCAGAGGTCTCGGGTTCGATTCGTGGCCTGGCAGATTTTTGAATGATGAGTTTAATTAATATCTGCTCTGGTTCTGGGTGTTAGTTGTCCTTGTCTATGTGTGTGTTCCATTCCATGGCATCCCCGACACATGGTATCCTAGTGGGGAGCTGTGATTGTGAAACGTTAGTAAGTACTCATCATTATGAACAACTTTTACTATGGCACGAACCCAGAATTCTCGAAAGAAAAATAAGCTGTTCCATAAATTTAAGAGTGTCACTGACATTTTTCTATGGAACAACCGATTATTTTTTCGCGAATTTCCGGTTGGTGTCATAGTAAAAGTGGTTCATAACAATGAGTGCTTTGAGCCTTTTTCGGCTTAGCATACCCTTTCAATATAACCCGTAGTAAAAAGAACAATTAAATAGAGTAGCAAATGTGTAAACGAAAACGTGAGTATTCTACGTTAATCGCTTTGTGTTACTAAAACAATTAAATTGCTTTATTAATCAACTTTGAATTCTTACTTTGAAATTACAAAGCATAATAGAATTATCGCAGCTTTGAAAAACGCATTTTTTTTTTGGAATGGTACGGTGTAATGGAAAGTTGGTTGAAAAAGGGTTGCCAGACCTCGATTTTAAATTAGCGTATACTTTGAAAATGTTCCCATTATTAAAACCTACCTACTTGTAATAATAGCAACTTATGATACTTAAACCAAATAAAAATTAAAAACATATCTCTTTTTTTGTTTACCTTCAACACACATCAAACAAACACGCGTAAACCAAATAAATGTTAAATTATAAACACATTTTGGGGATTAAAAATATAAGTATTTTTGTGCGCCACAAAGGCCGCCATCTTGGAGGCAGGACAGAATTCACGAATTTTAATTTGGACTCGCGGCCCTGAGTGATATTTCTTTTTGATATGGTGGACCGTTGTAGAGCTGGGGAGTGAACATGGGAGTTGGCGAAATGGCTAGAAAATGTATTAGCAAACCTTAGATAATGAAAAAAAAAACAATAGATAGCTTAATGACGTAATTTCGAAAAATCTCAAAAAAAGTGAACGGATTTGATCGGTTCAAGTTCAAAATTTTAGGTGAAACTGAACTGTTGTGATAAGAGCGCTAGCTTTTTTCAACTCTTCTTCTTACGTCGACTGGTTCGACCAGCTTGATGTCCAAATGCTAGAACTCTTTTTACATTATGAGACACTAAAACACAGCGTTATAAGTAAAGAGTATACTAACAAGAACATTATTTTTACAAAACAAAAAACAAAAACCGCCTTCAAAAGACCGACTATTGATTGAGTTATTCATCTATTTGTCGCGCACGTACTTGATGCAAATTTAAGACTTATATGGTTTTCTCATGGATACCATTATCAAAACTGGACTAAATAGAAATGGGACCAAATGGGAAGCGTCAGCTTTCTAATAAAAAAAGAATTATCAAAATCGATTCACCCAGTCAAAAGTTATGAGGTAACAAACATAAAAAAAAAAACATACAGACAAATTGATAACCTCCTCCTTTTTTGAAGTCGGTTAAAAAGAAAAGGAATGGGACCGCCGAAAAAGACTCATAGGATGCATCATTATCTACAAACAACTTTTACTATGGGACCAATCCGAAATTCGCGAAAAAGAAATCTGTTGTTCCATACATTTTTGTTTGGAACAGCTGATTTTATTTTCGCTTTCTTTTCCTTTTCTTTTCCTTTTCCTTATAACCCTGCTAAACCATATTGCGAGCAATAATTTATTTCGGATTTTTATTTAAACTTGCGTACATCATTCATTAAAAAAATTCTACATCTAATTTAATTTTAATATGCGAGAAGATGTCAATAACAGATTTATCAATAGTTCAGAAATGGTAAACAAAAACACCTTTGCTCACTAAATATAAAACATAAATAAAACTAGCCATATTAGACTAAAACGAATTCTTCACTCGCCCACAACATCGACAGCCGAAACCAGAGGTGACATTTTTGCTCAACCGGTAGCTAAGCAACTTTGTCCCAATAACTTTCTTCATCTTTACTCACAATGTTAAGAAAATTTCCAGCCAGTTATTTCGACAAGGTTCCATGTCATGTCTGTCCATCTCAAACTCCGGTAGCTTAAAGTAATTTGTGAAATTACCTTCTAAGAATTCGAAGTTAATTAAGGTTGGATTTCGACTGGTTTTCTTTTTTTAAAGGACTTTTAAGAGGAAAGGTGTGCGAAATTAGGACTGTCCCTTAATGAAGGGAATGGTGTTTTAAAAGGTTTAAAAGCTTTGTTAAAGGCCCGTGGAGTCACGTTCATAATTATTATTAGAAAGTAAGTCAATGTGACTACGTCGATACGGCTGAACCGATTTTAGTGAAACTTTGTAAGGAAGTAGTTTTTTAGGTTTAAGATTTTTATTATCACGAAGACTAATGAATTAATGTCACTTATGTCATAACATGGATTAACAAAAATTTTTTTTGCGTTCGTCGCGCACTTAAAACACATTTTTAAGTAGTGTGTATTAAACTAAGCTGAAACAGACTTAGAGCAAGAACAGATCGATAGGTAAGTGCACATTTAGATTCAAACATTGATAGATAGATAAAGGCTTCTTCACACTAGGAATTATATATGTATGTATATAAGAAGTAGGTGAGTCTAAAAAGCGAGTGGCGAGTTTATTGCTCTATACGATCTCTTCCAGTACGACGTTTCGTACCTGGGATATTTTAATCTCGGAAAACTAAAAACTGTAGATAAATAGGAAAACATTTACAAGAAAATATTTATAACTTTTTCTAAAAAAACTTAAAAATATTTCAGCCATGACAGTAACAAACCGACAAAAAGACACACCTTTTGCATTTATTTTCTTCGCGTTCATTTTGGAATCGGTGATAAAAAACAGTTAAAAATGACAAATTGGTTTTCCACACCCACACATGCGAATAATTGTGAGCAAAAGTGGCGTTCAACTGTTTTGATCCCAAAACGAACGCGAGGTAAATCACGAAATGTAACTCAAAATGTCTTAATTTTTTTTTATGCCATCGGTGGCAGACAAGCAAACGGGCCGCCTGATGGTAAGCGATCACCGACGCCTATGGATACCTGTAACACTGGAGGCATCACAGATACGCTGCCGACCTTCTAAGATTCTATTAACAGCCCTTTTGAAGAACCCAATATTGTAGCTACTCGGGAATACAGGTGGAGGGAGCTCGTTCCACATTTTGCATTTTTTTTGTCTTAAAAATGCTACTTACTTACAAGGTAGAAAGAAAGACGATAACACTCCAAAAAAATTCGTAATTGGTCGGAAAACTCTTTAATTGTTGTATGATAGGATCTTTATTGGCTAAAAATTGTAGGGCAAGAAGTATGAGCAAAAAGAGGCCGGAGCTCGTACCGGGAATCGAACCCGCTAATTAGCGAATGGAGACTGCTAGCGACACTTGTATCTCGTTGTACTGCGCGCAGAAAAGTCAACATAGGATCTCATAGAACTGGTACCTTGTGAAAATCCCTCGCCAATAAAAAAGGTACCTACAAATAATAATCATATGGAATTTCTGGTGTAAAGTATGATTAAATATCCATTTCGTCGGCTTACTGCAAGAAGTCATTAACTGCAAAATCAGTGCCATTTTGGACGCAACTTCGAGTGCATCACGCTTGTAATAATTCCTTGAAAAAGATCACCGAATGTGATCGAAACTTGTCGCAGTATCCTACTCAATAAAACTTGAGTATTACCGTGTTAATTGTAGCCAAAATGAGTCAGAACCACTTTAGTTTTCATGTCAAAACAGTTAGTGACCTTTTGCAGTTAATGTCATTCAACCAGCGAGTTGTAGGTCTATTTTACTACTTATTATATAGGTATACTAGCTGCGCCCCGCGGTTTCACTCGCGTTTTCCGGAATGAAAAGTAGCCTATATGTTATCCAAGGTTAAGCTACTTTTATACCAAATTTCAACCAAATCCGTTTAGCTGTTTTTTCGTTATTGTGCAACAAACAAAAAAAACTTTTATATTTATAATATTAGCAGGATGATAGGGTTTGAACGTTTATTTGATTTTTTATGTTTTTTTATTTTTCTGCCATCTCTACAGTAGAGGCGCGCGTCCACGGCCGTCTACGTGGAAAGTCTACCAGCATCACGGGGGGCATTCTGGGCCCTTCGACATTATCTCACTCGCTCACACTCTTGTGACAATCCTAATGAGAGCGACAGTGACCGAGATAATATCACGCTGGCCAGAATAGCGCCCCTGGACCAGGTTCTTGTCGAGATTCCGCCAGAATTAGTCATTTGTGAGAAAGCTTGTAAAAGTTTTATGACCTTTTTCTCGAACACGCTCATTTTATGGAAGTTTCGAGATAAATCGATATTCTTGGATGCTTTGCTTGTTATGTCTTTGCAGCTAACATAGTTTGTTATACGACAACTTACTTGGTTATTCGATTTAACTACTGCAGCGGCTGTGTGTCAAAATTTAAGAATGTGTTTTTTTTAATTCAGTTAGAGACTTGCGTTTGACCGCCGTCACGCATGGTAAGCAATAAATGAAGCGTAGCCGACGCAAGCATAAGACCCTACCACTGACACAAAGATCAATGTTAAAAAACATGTAGTGTGGATTAATTTACACATAAGTACTTCACGCTATTATTATTTCAATCAATGGTAAATTTCTGGCTAACAAAACTGTCGTGTGGCGCCAACTTTACAAAAAAATCTTCAAGTGCAAACTCTGTCGAGCGAACACGAAAAACAAATAAGCATAACTCATCGGCCGGTGATCTGCATTTATTAAAATCGCGACTGGAATCGATTAATCGCGAGAAGTAATCGGCCGCGGTAATTGGTTCGGGATAATACATTGCTCTGATAACTCACTAGTCTGCGATTGAGATATAATTACTTTGAAGGTAGATTCATATTTAAACCTCTTGATTAGGGTTCCGTACCCAAAGAGTAAAACGGGACCCTATTACTAAGACTCTGCTGTCCGTCCGTCGGTCCGTCTGTCACCAGCCTGCATTTCATGAACCGTGAGTTAGGCAGTTGAAATTTTCACAGATGATGTATTTCTGATGCCGCTACAACAAATACTAAAAAACAGAATGAAATAAACATTAAAGGGGCTCTCATACAACAGACGTGATTTTTTTTCCCGTTTTATGGATAACGGTAAGGAACCCTTGTCCGCGAGTCCAACTCGTATGGCCGGTTTTTTTAACCCTCTAAGTAAATCAAAAAGGTTAATTTGTAGTTGTCACTACGCGCTGCGGCGCGGCGAGCTCCTTTCAATTTGGCGCTCGAATGAAGAGATCCGCGAACACTGAAAGGGCGTGAAATAATTTCCACGGCCCTTAGCAGTAACTAACCGAGATCTGTTTAGGGCTGACACTAGTCTAGAAGAAGATTGGTAAACATTTAGAGATTATTTTTTAATTCAGTATCTTACTATTCTTCCTACTATCCTACTTCCTACTAATTTTGTAAAAATGAATGTTTGTCGCTCTTTCACGCAAAAACGGCTGAACGGATTTACATGAAATTTTTTAATAAAGGTTGTTCATGGTCAGGATTAACACATGTGCTACTTTTTATGCCGAAAAACTCACGTCATCTTTTTAACCGCGAGTGAAACCGCGGGGCGTAGCTAGTAATAATATTACAAACACGAAAGTTTGTAAGAATGTATGCTGTTACTCTTTCACGCAAAAACAGCTGAACGGATTTACATGAAATTTAAAATGGAAGTTGTTCATGATCTGGATTATCGCATAGGCTACTTTTTTCAGTGAAACTGCGGTCTCAGCTAGCATAGTATATTTTGACAATAAGATACTACAAGAATAGAACAACAATATGAACAAGAATATTCGCACAAAAAAAACATGTTTATACAAAAATGTTTAGTTTTTGTTGTCGTGGAAAATAAGCAACAGATCAAAACGTTACACTAATTATATTTTACTATTGTGAAAATAATTGTTTTACTGCTCGTTTGTCTTTGTGATATTTTTTTTGTAAACGACTGAACCGACTCATGTTTTTAATTTGATACAGTGCGCATTACGAAATTAGAGCTAGAATACTTTATGTCCCGGAAAATCCGGATAAAAAATACGAAAACGTTGTTAATTCTCATTTCTGAGTGCCTCGCCCAACTTTCACGTATAAATACGAAATCGTTAGAAAAGTATACGCAATTTACGCCTGTCAGAATCGCCCCTGACACACTTTACTATCACCCGAACACTTTTCTATCGAATAATCGTTATGTATTTTTTCGTCAAAGTTTTTCTACGCACACTGATTAAGGACGCTAGAGGCGTCTTAGTATTAATTGATGTGTCTCTAGTTTCACAAAGTGGTAGCCCTAACCTCACCAGGGCAGGCTCCAATTGGCTGTCCAGCTAACTGCCTTTGCCTCGGGTCTAATTAAAACATCAGCGAGGCGGCCATGTTGCGACAGATAATCTTTCATATTTTGTCATAACTGTCCGCCACTAGGCCCAGAGGCCATACAAACTCTGCCGCTCTCCTTTAAAAGTTCGTTGTTTTGCTTTGCGTTATTTTACGACGCTGATGAAGAAGTGCTTCTGATTATTTTTATGTTCTTTGTTTTATTTTGGAGTTGTAAAGCTCAATCATATTAAAATCATTATTATTAGCCTTTATACAGGGTAATTCATAAAGGGTATACTAATCTGAAAAGGGGTCATAGTACCTACTCATTATTATGAACAACTTTTACGATGGGACCAACCTCGAAATTCAGTACCTAAAAAATATGGGGGGTTCCCAACCAGTCACACCAAAACGAGTCACAGTGTGACTCGTTGTTCCATAGAAAAATGTCAATGACCGTCGACAATACATTTTGTGAACAGCTGATTATTTTCGCGAATTCCGAGTCGATCCTATAATAAAAGTTGTTTATAATGATGAGAGTACTATTAGCCCCTTTTCGGCTTAGCATACCCTTTATGAATAACCCTGCAGTTATAGTTATAGTTGACTGAACTTGTAGGCCTGAGGACTCTGGTGCACTCAAGATTATTATCTAGACTCTACAAAGGCTACGTAGACTTTACATCTAGTCACTAAGTGTAGCCAGGAAAATTTAGACATTCGAGTTTACAGTAATTCCCACCCAGCTGAAAATAGGTAGGATTGTTTAAAACACCATCATAAATGAAACCAAAAAAGTCCTCATCGATCCAATATGTGCAAAAAATTTTACCCCGGGTAGAAGGTCACCAAAACGGGTTTTTCACGATTTTCTCAAAAACAGTTCAAGCTACTAGGAAACTGTTCAAGACAAATATGTTTTCTATAACATTCTCTACAGTATTGCTGACAGATGCATGTTGATAGAACTCATGGTTTTCGAGATATGTTGATATTCATTTCAGACCAGGCCAAAAAAATGACAATTTCTCTTAAGAGGCCTTGGCCAGCAGTAGATCATATCATAAGTTTGTAAATGAGTTTTCCTGAAGTTTTCAACATCGCTAAATCCGAAAATTTCAAGAAAAAGTTTGAAAAATGACTCCTTGTGGCTCAAATCGGATAAATGATGATGATGAATTTAACCTCTCATATCTCGGAAACGGTGAGAGATAGAGGGGTACATCCGACTTTTGAAATATAGATCAAGTATGGACCTTTTTGAGGAAATTATAAAAAAGATAACCGCCATACAAAAAAGTTTGACAGTCATACAAATAAACAAAAAAAAAGGAAATGCGTATAGCTGTGGAACTGCTGTAGATCGATGGAGTGTGCTTGAAGAAATATTATAGAGATTCATAACAACAATCGAGATTCAGCAACAAAAATCCAAGATGGCGAATTTCATATTTCCGTCAAATTTCAATGGATCTTCCAATAATGATCTAGCTGTTCAATTTACAAAAAATGTCAAAGAAAAGATTTTGTTTCAGTTGTTGTTGGAGTACTACAGAAATGCCCCGGTCCAGAGAGCCAAGTACATAGGTACCAACGACTGTCGAGTTTGTGACTATTGTGTGCAAGTAAGACTAACTTGAATCAGTAAGTACCTATCTAGTATGAATGCTATTATCCAAAAAAACGTAGGTAGTGAGTTCAATAAATGTATAAAAATTGCAGCCTTTTGAAATTGAACCCATTTAAAACTGTTTCTTCATATATTTTTAAGCGAATACTCGTTACATATTTTTACCAGAATTTTATGCTACCAAGGGTCTACTCAGACCCAAGTACAAACTACTATCGATTCACGAACGTGGTACAGTCGACTCGAATCTGCCAAACGCGCCGATCGCCGTGGGCGTGCTAGTATTACATATAGGTGGCACTCGCTTATTACCCGGGCCCGCCTACTCACAACTGAATCTAAATTAACTGCAGTACTAAGGGCAGCGGCTGAATAAATAACTGAGTGAAAATTAGTGTAGGTATTATCTTTGTTTTGAATGTAGGAGAGCTCGATTCTTTAAGCGTCTTAGATCAGATTAATTCAAAAATAATTTGATAAATGTATTAAAGAAGAATAACTTGGTGAAGAAGTCAGTCCTTATTTTGATTTCTGGAAAATTAAACTTGACAGGATCTTACCGAACATACGCAATTCTATATCATTTTCTAACCTTGGAGGGCACCGAATCCAAAATAGTATTGTAAAAGCGAAAGTAACTTGGTTTCTATTTTCGTCTTTTTGTTGCGTATTCACGGCTGAACAGATTTTGATAAGACGGTACTGCACCATACCTGTATATTTACTGTATACGTACATGAAAAAAAAAACACATTGATATAGGCTTACATCCAATTTCAATGTTTATTGTGTATACCACACTGATGAACATATATATTATATACGTAACGCTTTTTTCGGAATTAACAAATGTTTATCTTGAATTCTGAATAATCAAAAGAAACTGAGTCTTGACCCTTATTAAACAGCACAATATTATGTCTACGCAACCAAAATCACCGGTAACAGCAAGTTAACAAGAACATTATTTTTACAAAACAAAAACCAAAAACCGACTATTGAGTTATTCATCTATTTGTCGCGCACGTACTTAATGCTTTAAGACTTATATGGTTTTCTCATGGATACCATTATCAGAACTGGACTAAATTGAAATGGGACTAAATGGGAAGCGTCAGCTTTCTAATAAAAAAGAATCATCAAAATCGATTCACCCAGTCAAAAGTTATGAGGTAACAAACATAAAAAAAAAACATACAGACGAATTGATATCCTTCTCCTTTTTTGAAGTCGGTTAAAAATAAAAGTAACGTCTAACTCGCAAGGTAAAGGTGGACCAGTGGTAGGGGTTAATCCAAAGAAATTAATTGAGCAATGAACGCACCACGTGATTAAGGGTTTAATCTGCAGGGAACAGGATCTCGATAAAATCCTTATTTGTTTTAAAATAGATGTTCGCCAACTTGTACTATAGAATTGCTTATCAGTTCGAACATTGCCGGAATCAAGACTTTGTGTATCATTGTTTCCAGTGAAATTACAGGGCAAATGGGAGATTAAACAACTTACATATCGAGGGGTGAGTGATAAAACCCGATAACTTCATAAAAGTGAGTCGCGAGATATTCCATGTTAAAGTTTCTTGCCAACAAAAAAATGATTTCCTGTGATCATAATCTTCATAAGTACTTAGTTAAGAATTTGCACATAGTTTTTAAAAGGAAATCATTTTTTTGTTAGTAAGAAACTTTAACATGGAATATCTCGCACTTTTATGAAGTTATCGGGTTTTATCAGTCCCCCTCGATATCAGGGTGACGAGCGCAGTGCTGTGCCACGCAGGGCTTTGAATTCTGCGAGTTCAAAATTCTGGGTAGCGCAGACCTATAGGCAAACGTGACGTTTAACATCAGGCGAGCGATTTGCTCGTCGTCACTCAATTACTATAAGTTAAACGGTTTTATAAAACAATAAAAAAATGTACTAAAAACCAAAAAATAATAAAATAGATACAGTCGTGGGAATTATAAACATATGCATAGACTAGACCAAAATAAAACCGTGGGGCACGTCAATTGTCTACAAATTATCGACTTAATGTGCGATAGAAGAATTACCCCACGGTTTTATTTTAGTCTAGTCTATGCATATGTTTATAATTCCCACGACTGTATCTATTTTATTATTTTTTGGTTTTTAGTACATTTTTTTATTGTTTTATAAAACCGTTTAACTTAAAATTTTTTTTTACCTATTTTTATTTTCTAGTTTTTAGTTTTTATTTTATATAGTACATTGTATTATACTGGTTGAGCACTTTCATTTGATACCCATATTGATGGGATCGATAAAACCTACGTTATCCGCCATTTTATAGCGGCCGCCATCTTGTGTTTCAATTTTTTATAGTATATTGTATTCTGCTTGTTGAGCCCTTTCATTTGATACCCATATTGATGGGATCGATAAAACCTACGTTATCCGCCATTTTGTAGCGGCCGCCATCTTGAATTTCAATTTTTTATAGTATATTGTATTCTGCTTGTTGAGCCCTTTCATTTGATACCCATATTGATGGGATTGATAAAACCTACGTTATCCGCCATTTTGTAGCGGCGGCCATCTTAAATTTATAATGATAATGAATAAACATAATTGTATTGTCACCAAAATCCAAAGTGTATACAAAATTTCAGATTAATCGGTTGACAGGAAGAGGGTGAAATTTGAATTACTAAATTTGACCCAAGAAAGAAAAAAGAAAACGTGAGCTAAATAAAACCGTTTAAAAAAGCTAGTTAAACGGTTGACTGAATACCCAAGGTATCGTCGCCGTTCCTAAACTGGAACGTTGTTGATGCGGAACGGCTTTTCCGCTGTCATTTCAATTTTGAGACGGACCAAAATCGCTATTTCGCCAAACGGCTCTGCTATACCAGTGTGACGTCACCGTCGCTTCGTTCGTTCGTTGACAGCGGAAAAAAGCGGTTAGGCATCACCAACGTTTCAGTTTAGGAACGGCTGTGAATACCTAAATCGCAGCGATATAAGTTGATTTCATTCAGTCTATTCAAAATTACCGACTTCAAAAAGAAATAACGTATCTTCAAGATAGGCGGTCCCTAAGACCATCATCCTACTGATATTTTAAATGTAAAAGTTTGTATGTTTGGATTTTTGTAACTCAATCAAGTGAAAAGCAAAATCGAAGACTTTCAGTGAACAATTTCCACCACTACAATTCAAAAGAACGATCTGAATGAAACGTTTCCTTAAAAGTACAATTAAGAATCGATTACAATCTGTATTTAATCATTAATGGTCGAGCCGACCAGGTTCAAACGCAAGGAATCCAAATTAGAACCAAAGGGTTACTTTGGTATGCCATTAGAATTTATCAGATAAAGCTCAAAAAGCTCAACTAGCTTCGCGCCGCGGTTTCGCTCGCCTTTCTGCAGGAAACGCTAATTTTTCCAGCGTAAAAAGTAGCCTATGAATACATATAGAGTACTAGCTCCGCCCCACGGTTTCACCCGCGTTTTGCGGAATAAAAGCCTACCTATATTATATGTTAAAATCCAGACTATGAACAACCTCATTCCAAATTTCATGTAAATCCATTCAGCCGTTTTTGCGTGAAAGAGCAACAAACACACTCACAAACTTTCGAGCTTATAATATTAGTAGGATAAGCTATGTCCATAACAAATTTCATCCAAATCTGTTCAGCCGTTTTTGCGTGATTGAGTGACAAAATTTACAAACTTTCAGATTGATATTACTAGATATGCCCCGCGGATACCCACGTGGTGATGAAAAACAGTGATGATGGTGTTAATAACAAGAACTTTATTTTTACAAAACAAAAAACTAAAACCGACTTCAAAAGACCGACTATTGAGTTATTCATCTATTTGTCGCGCACGTACTTAATGCAAATTTAAGACATACCTATGGTTTTCTCATGGATACCATTATCAGAACTGGACTAAATTGGACCAAATGGGAAGCGTCAGCTTTCTAATAAAGAAAGAATCATCAAAATCGATTCACCCAGTCAAAAGTTATGAGGTAACAAACATAAAAAAAATAAAAAAAAATAAAATAAAAAAACATACAGACGAATTGATAACCTCCTCCTTTTTTGAAGTCGGTTAAAAAGTAGCCTGTGTTAATTCAAGGTATAAGCTACCTCCATACCAAATTTCATCTGCATCTGTTCAGCCGTTTTTCCGTGATTGAGTAACAAACATAATTACACACAAACTTTCATGTTTGTTTTAGTAGGATGTAGGATTCGTTTATTTCAAAGTAATAACTCGAGTTGGTTTAAACGAAATGGGCTTTATGTTTAATTATGACAAATTATGAAAATAAAGAGCGTGCTTTTGGGTATAATTAGCGAGGCAAATATTTTGGATCAGTGGTTGTCAAGCGTGGTTCGCTGTAAATGTTTTTTGTGGCCCATTTTAATTTTGAATAGTGAATAGTAGGTGAGTTTTGTAAATAGATAATATTTTGAAACAGAGCGGAACTTTTTCCCATCATATCTTTTTTTTTTTCGTATCATATCAAAATTTTGTTTAATTATCTATTAATTTGTCATAAAATAAGAGGCTAAAAATTATGCTTCTTCATCATTTTACATTTTCTAGAGAATAGAGACTAAATTATAAATTAACTAGCGGCCCGTCCCGGCTTCGCACGGGTAGACTTTGGGATAAACGTAGAGTAAATTGAAATCGGTCCAGTCGTTCACGCGTGATGGCGTGACCAAAGGTGTTGAGAATAATTATAGGAACTCTTTGTTATAACCTCTATTCTCATGCTATTGCGTAACTATAGCAACCGTAGTTTGTTGATGCTAACTTGTCAATTTATAGTAAAAATTATCAGTATAAAACGCACACTGTTTTGATAGATATGATTGAATTTGAACTTTGTACAGAGGTAATAAAGTGCAAATTGACTCTTGGACGTTAGGAACATACCTACATTGCTTAAACAACAGTGAGTGCTTGCAATTCAATATGAACTTTTTTAACGTTTTAGTTAGAAAACGTTTGTATGGGAAAATAAAAGGGCTGTTTTTAGGGTTTTTCAATATTTCTGAGAGATTTTCTTAATATTTTTTTCCGTAAGAACCTTCTCCTAATAGTAACAAATACAACAAAAAAAGAATTAGTGAAATCGGTCCAGCCATTCACGCGTGAGGCCGTGACCAAGGAAAACGGGTTTCATTTTTATATATATAGATAAAAATAATTGTACAATGAAATTAGGTACCAACAGGTTTCAATAGATATTACAAGTAAAGTTAATACAATGATTCTCATAGAGTCAAAGTATTTACCTCCTTCAGTTTGGCACGAGTGTTTTCTTGTGTTCTCTTTCTCGCAGAATAAAAACGGAGAAAAGACAAGTTGTCCACAGCCCACGCTAAAGCTTGCAAATGAGTCTCCAGGTAAATTTAATTCCATGATTTTGAAGCCCACTGTTGCAATCGATTGACCACCGCTGGGCCTCGTGCGATCTTGTAAAATGACTAGCACGTAATCACGTAGTAAAGCCGTTCATTAAAATAAATAACAAAGTATTAATTACTTTAGCGGTTCTTACAATGTAATACAATTTATTTTAATTACTGTTTTTATTCAGTATTCTTTTATTTTATTTGTCTGTTAAAATTTCTCGAATAGCTCTTTTGGAAATAAACAGATCAGGACAAAAATAAACGAAAAGTTAATTTTGGGAATAATAAATAATTTATAAAATAAGGCAAGGTATACCCAACTATTGGAGAGAAAGGCTGTGGATGATGATGATGAGCATATAAAAAAAATAAAAATGTTTCAAAAATACACGAGACTTAATAGTCGATTTTCTATATTTACTATAGGTACGAGTATGTACTTACTATCTACAATTCTACACTCTACACTAGTCTACAGGGGCTTTATACACAGATGCACCTGAGATATCTTGTCATAAACGTGTGACATAATACGTTTGCTTTAAACGCAAACGCGGCAAATGCGTTAGTTCTTCTGTCTCCTAATTTTAAGTTGGCATAGAACACCCTGAAGATTCCATACAGTTATCTTACCACGTAGACCGGACAGAATAAGGCCAGGTATGGTATAAATGTCACTGAATTACGAATTTCTTCCATGAACTCGAAAGGCACGAATGGCATCCGAGCTCGGTGGCCCAATCCCAATTAACCAGCGATCATCGGTTTTCAACGATAATGAGCGTCTATATTACAACAAAAACTCCACCGTTACTTCAACAAGAACTACAGTAATAACCTATTTACATGCTAACTACAGTTACCAACAATCCACTTAAAAAATCAATTCATTTATTACATAACCAGCTTAACAAGACTCGCTCGAAACTATCAAACTACCCTCTTTTGTTATCATTTTTTTCCGCAATGGGCGGGCGACACAGTTCAGTGTAAACTGGTCATTGCGATAGTATGTGAATGAAATGGCCATCATTCGGAATAAAATGACCAATTACAATAAATTACCGTTGGCGTATAGTAATAAACGGCCATTTTGGTAAATAAATAAATAAATGAGTAATTAATGATCTAGCAGCTCTTGAAAAACGGTGATGGGAATAGTGAGGGGAAAGAATGGACTACAAAAGAGACTAGCCTTGAAAGCTCATCCTATTTTATCTTACAAGCTTTATTAACTCGATTTGTTTTATTACAATTTGTTTGTTGGCTTAGTAACTGAATTTTGAACTACTACCCGATATCCAATTGAGCTGGATTTTAGTATACCTACCTACTTTTGTAAGTTCGATGGAAATCCATTAAAAGGTTGTTTTTAAAAATATGAAAGAACCGGCTCATTGTATTGTATTTTCGCAAGTATTTTAAAAATAGCCGTAATAGGCGCTAGTTGCTTACTTTGTCGTAATCTACTACCAACTGTTTGTGCCATATAGTATTTTTTTATTCCAAGACATCATCAATCATGGCTTTCTCTATCCACTGGATATAAGCCTCTGGCTAAGTCGACTCGCAATTGTAACAAGACAGTCAGTTAGGTCAGTCAAGACTGCATTTTCCCATCACTAAACCTTCCTTGCAGCTGCTGTCGCATCGCAGCATACAAATCTGTGCATTAAAAAGTATCGATTATGGAGTGGCCAGTTTTTATTTGCTGACGGTACCAATTAGCGAAGTAGGGACAGCAGGAAGCTGGTGAAGGATGTCATGGCTTTTAGGGTTCCTTGGCAGGTGAATGCAAACGGTAGGTAGGCAAGAGAAATAATAGCAGTGGCAAAAGAAATAATAGCAGTGGCAATAGTACCAAAACTTCTGGAATTAGGTTTTGACACGTTTTTTTTTTGTGTTTTTTTTAGCCTATTCTGTTATTGTTCTGCAAAAAAACTATCCAGCACCAAAATTGGCTTCATTAATTTCAGTTTTAATTCATTCATCCATTCATTTCAGTTTTACATGCTTCAAACTGTCTGAAGGCACTCAAGCTCAGATTTTAATGTAATAGAAATTATGTGACTAAATTTGGAGAATCCAAAAATTGTTTAAAAATTAAAATGAATTCTATCGCTAAACAGTGCAAGGTTTTTCGGAAGAAAAGAAAAGTACATCCAAAGGACTTATTTTTATTTTATTTCAAGGGCATAAATTGGTTTCATGTATAGTACTGTGTTAAATATTGTGGGCAAACTTACTAATCTATAATATTTTTGTAGGACTCAACTCGCCCTTTGAGTCCAGTCCTTTTGACTCCATTTAGAAGTTTGTGTCCAGGTGACCTACGGCAACTTAATGGTCGTAACTCCTGACTATCTCGGTACTATTTCTTCGTTTCTTTTTTCAGATAACGATTCTTTGGGATAAATGAAGCCATATGAATATGATAAGTACAGGGCTACTTTTAATTTAACAAATACTTAAATTAAAAATTTAAAAAACCCCCGACACAAAAACCTACCTAAAAAAAGTACGAAATAAATAGCTAAGAACACTCTCGATTAAGTCTCCTTTCATCCAAAAAAAACTAAACTGAAATCGGTTCAGTGGTTCGGGCGCTATGATGCCACAGACAGACAGACAGACACACACACACACACACAGACAGACAAACAGACACGTCAAACTTATAACACCCCTCTTTTGCGTCGGGGGTTAAAAAACCTTTCGCGAGCAGCTTTTCTTCATCATATTATCTTAGTTCCACGAATAAGTTCTGTTTACTCTGTTTTTGGTTTTAGATAAATTAAAAATTACCCTGTTAGCAATAAAACAATAAATCGCTTATGCTTATTTATAATTTAATCAATAATTTACAATTATGTCCGTCAACACTGCAGACTACTATTTACGCTGAGATGGACTGTGAAACATTAATTATGTAGGTAATTAAAATAACCCTGTACTATTACTAAGATAGGTTTACTTTGTACAATTATGACAATTTTCATTTAAAAAATGAGCTATTTATTTAGTGTGATTGAAATTTCGGATAAAATGTTAAATTTTAGTACATTTTAGGTCTTTTATGAGAGAGGAAATTTCAAATTAAATAATTGGTTTTCGAAAAAGTGGAAATACAGGGTTATATAGAAAGGGTATGCTAAGCCGAAAAGGGCTAATAGTACTCATCATTATGAATAACTTTTACTATGGAAGCATCCCGGAATACGCGAAAATAAATCAGCTGTTCCATTGAAAAATGTAAATGACACTCGACAAAATGTATGGAACAGCTGATTTGTTTTTCGCGAAATACGGGTTGGTCCCATTGTAAAAGTTGTTCACAATGATGAGTACTATAAGCCCGTTTCGGCTTAGCACACCCTTTCTGTATAACCCTGAATCTTGTTAGATGTTTAAATAAGTTAGACTCCACTCTCGGATCAACTAAAAACAAAGCATTGAAATGTTACCTTATGACGTAATGCGTAGAGCAGAATTTCGAATAACAGTTTTTTCGCACGGTGATCTTTGACGCTGGCCTTGCAGTTTGTTATTTAAAATTAATTTGTACCATGCACGAAATAAGGCTCACATTTCATTGTTTAGGTTTTAGTCACTATTGTGGAGTGGCTATAACATCGAATTGATTAATTTCTGTTAGAATAAATGTTTTTATATACAATTTGTAATAAAAAATCTACGATCTAATAAGTAATAGACAAATTCAGCTTATTGAAATTCTAGTAATTTAAATAATAAATAATATTTACATTAAAAAAATTTAGGACTCCAATAAATAAAATTAAGCCATAGTAGAAATCTTAACATTAAAAGTCTCTTTCTTAGCACATTTCACTAAGAATTATACGAGTATTATACAGCCGAAAAATGTATTTAATTTTCTTAATTAATTATGTGATTAGATTTTCCTAATAAATAAATTTACCACAGGATTACGGTATGGTTAAAGTCAACTCCAGAAATTATAAATTTCAATCTTATTTCGACGAAATAACTGTCTTGAAGGATTTGACATCATCCCTGCTCAATCAGGGTTATACAGAAAGGGTATGCTAAGCCGAAAAGGGCTCATAGTACATCATTATGAACAACTTCTAGTATGAGAGCAACCCGGAATTCGCGAAAAGAATCAGCTGTTCTATACAT
Organism: Alcis repandata; assembly: GCA_949125135.1. Classification (NCBI taxonomy): domain Eukaryota; kingdom Metazoa; phylum Arthropoda; class Insecta; order Lepidoptera; family Geometridae; genus Alcis; species Alcis repandata. Next base: position 4,658,839 of record OX421246.1, on the reverse strand, counting down.
TTTGTCGACAGTCATTGACATTTTTCTGTGAAACAGCTGTTTGTTTTCGCGATTTCCATGTTGGTCCGATAGTAGATAATGATGAGTACTATAAGCCCTTTTCGTCTTAGCGTACCCTTTCTGTATAGCCCTGTATAAAAATGGTGCGATTGACAGGGTTAGGAGTCATCTCGACCCACGGGCCCAGTTTACACTCACAGCAACACTATATAAGTAACTTATTTTTGACTGCTCGTTCGAAGGCCGATAAAATTTCAATAAAAATATCTATTTATAGCGAATCCACTCCCGTAAGTACATTTTATAAGCCCCGATCACTACTTTACATCTTTATCGATGACCTGTTTGGCTCAGCGGTAGTATACCCGCCTTATATGCCAGAGGTCCGGGTTCAATTTCCGGCCGGGCAGATTTGAAGGATGAATTTAAATATCTGTTCTGGGTCTGGGTGTTACTTGTCCTTGTCTTTGTGTGTTCCATGACATCCCCGACACAGGGTAACCTAGTGGGGAGCTATGAGTGTGAAACGTTATATTATCGTAGGTGTAAACTCGACCCTTGGGCGAAATGACTTATTCCCAATTCTGCATTAATTGTAGATAGAAAGAGACAAAACAACTAACTCTATTATTAATCAATCACTTAATTTTAGTAGTCACAAGCACACAGTTTCTGCATCACAATATCACTTTTTACAACAGTGTAAGTAACAAATTTACAAATTACTAATCCTAAGTGAAATGTATCAAAAATCTCACATCTCTTTTTGAAGGCGACAAGATAACTGACACTGCTTTTGTAGGGGAAGTAGCTTGAAATTTTAAAATATTTTTAGCTAATGTGCCTTCTGTTCAATATGGGTGAAGAATGAAACCATTCGATAAAGTATTTGTACTACTGTAACGTGATAATTATCCAGAATACTTGTAGATAAATCAACTAAGACGCGTTCAACTTTCACCCTCTCGTTTTTTTCCACTTTGTATGAATTTAGTTCTTTTGAAGTACAATAAAGACGTGAAGGCTTCCAAAAATATTTCTTAGCGTTATCTAATAGCAAATATATGACAAATGAAACAGCACTACCGGTTGTAAACTTCCTTCATACATAGTTCTATATTTTCAATCGATTACTCAACATTTTTTTTCACATTGTTTTAGTTCAGTACTGTTTCCTTCTCAAAAATTTTCACACTACAGAATAAAACCTGTCCCTATGCAGGCGGTTCATCACGCGTCTCCGCGTGCTCTAAACGTCAATGTGGCTGCAAAGAGTTCAGTATATTCATGTTTATAGCGTGTTGATGGCTCGGGGGGCCCCCTAAGAAGCTGAGCTGGGGCCTCGTGGCGGCCGCCATGGCCGCGAACAGAGGTGGGGCCCCTCCGCCCCCGAAAAGAGCGAAGGAAGGTGGAAGAAGAGGCCGAGCTGATAGCCGCAGCTTCTCTATCTCGGCTTCTTGTAAACGCTTCGCTTTCGCGCGACGGTTTTGGAACCAGATTTTGACCTGAAAAACGAGAGGATTGGTTATGGTTTGATGAGGTGGATGTCTCATTTATCTACGTTAGTTTCAGAGACAAGAATATGATTTTATAAAAAAGAAAAGACTAGTAGCGGACTAGCTGATGGTAAGTGCTAAGTGCCGCTGCCTGGACACCAATACCCTAGGTACCCAAGGAATACTAAAGAGATTCTTTCGAAAACCGAATACCAGCTAGATAAAAGTGGGATGATTACATAAACGTGAACTAATTGAGTAAGTGGCCCAACTCGTCCCTTTCTGAAACTTGTCCCAAGTTGTCGATGTCTAAATCGTGTCTAGTAAAGTTTAAAACTTTCGACGAGCTTCCAAACCCCAGTTCGTACCAATCAGTTCTTTGGAACTTATGTTCGAATTTTCATACCACTGCCGGCTTTTTGGTGAAGGAAAACATCTTGAAACTGTGTACGTCCAAAGAAAAATTCAATGGTGTATGTGAATCTATCAACCCGCAATTGACCAGCGTGGTGAAACAATGTAGTGATAGATATAATCTGGGTTTCTTCAAGTCGCGAGTGAAACGGTTTCGTCTAGGCAAGCGTGCTCCATCGTAGACCGCATCGTTGCTTACCATCAGGCGAGGTGGCGGTCAAACGCAAGCCAAAATAAAAAAAATAATACGGCCTAATCACTCTTCGAGAGTAGACTTGGCATTTCACCAGTGGTATGATTAAAGGTTGAGTTTGATTTCATCCTTAAAAGAACTCTTCAGGCGGGCACTTTTGCAGAGCCCGAATGGGGAAGTATCAAATTTTTGCCAGTTTTTCCACTGCCAAGCAGTAATGTGCAAACATTACTGTGTTCCGGTTGGAAGGGCATTGTTTCCAGTGAAATTTCAAGGCAAATAGGAGATTAAACATCCTATATCTCAGGGTGACGACCGCAGTGCTATGCCGCGCAGGGTTTGAACTCATACGCTCAAAATTTGGGGTGGTGCAGACCTGATAGGGGCAAACGTGACGTTTAACATCAGGCGAGCGATTTGCTCATCTCGTCACTCTATATTGTTAAAAAAACTCACCTGTGTCTCAGTAAGTCGCAAGCTGGACGAGAACTCAGCTCTCTCCGCGATGCTCAAGTACTGCTTATCTCTGAACTTCTTCTCCAGCGCCAACAGCTGCTGCGTCGTGAACGGCGTCCTCGGCTTGCGGTTTGGCTTGTGCTTGCGGAGCTGGCAGCGGACGACTGGCGGTCCTGAGGGGGGACCCGCTGTGAACAAGCGGCGGCTTTAGGACGTGAATGGATCTAAGGCTACCTACATGATGCATGTAGTTGTGGAGATGTAGTGAAAAGTAATTTGCATGCCCTTTGGCAACGCTATTTGGAATCCTTTAAGGAATTTCTTGGTACATACTTTAGATTGCATAGCTTTTAAACCAGATAAAATCAAGCTTGCCCAATTTGATTTAAAACGTGATAAATATAATGACTCATTATTAATGAGCCTAAAATACTACAATATTTGGTCACTTGACTGTCTATGCATACGATTTCAAAGGCAAACCAACAAAATTTTAAACCTATAAAGACCCTAAAGCCTCTAAATAAGCACGAACAATTTCTCAAACAGGTGGGCTGAGCACTAAACCACAGTTTGTAGTAACTACTTCACTAATCGTAGACCACCTAGTCAAAATATAAATATCTGCGCCCAACCACTTACTTCTATTTCAGCCCAGTGTAACAATTGCTGTGAAATAGCACAGACTATGGACAGACAGAGTCTTCACCTACACATAGCCTCGCGCATTCATTCTGTTTGAGTCTTTTTGGGTGGAAACTATGGTATAGTAGCGTGGGGGCCGAGAGCTAATAAAATTTACAAAGAGCTCCCTTTTTTCAAAATTCAATCAAAATTTTTGGCTTTAGTCGCTTAGCGATTATGCCAGTCCCAAGAGCTCTCTTCTCGACTGGTCGCAGCAATACGTGACCAAAACGCCGGCCTCTATCTCGCCCTAAGAGTGAGAATCGCCATACAACGTGGTAACTGAACCAGCGTTTTGGGATCATTACCACAGGCAGTGGTCTTTTTGGTTAATTTAGTTTAAATAGTTTTATTTGCTGATGTGAAAATGTCATGTGCGATAACAAGATGAAGACTTTTTTAAGCCGTGACTAACTTTAACCAGCATTTATAAGTAAGGTTAAGGCCCATATTTTTTTTATTCGGTTATGGGCTTGCGTTTGACTGAAATCTCGCCTGATGATCTCGCTAAAGTGGATCATATACAACTCAATTAGGTATCTGGTTCTTTTGTAATCGGTGTTAAGTTTACTCTTCAAGTAGTGTTCTCGTAGTGTATGTTTCGGTGCTTGGCTCAAATTGAAACGGTGGTCAGACACGGCGCAGTTCCTTGTTTGTGTAAATTAGGTACGTTTAGTTTAGTTTATTTCGGTTTTAACGAGAGTGCGAATAACTCTATTGTTGTACGTGTACGCGCTGCTGAAAGCTCGCGACCTACTTTTACAACCTTTGCAGATCTTTAAAAAATATTCAATACTACTAGCAGTTCTGCGAACAGTAGACGCGAGAACTTTTCTACGACAATTACAGTGTTTTATCTTGATAATATCTTGATTGATTTTACTCATATTCGAAATTCTTGTTTAAAATTAAGTACCTCTACCATATTGTAATGTTACTTCGGCCAAATTTTACTACCGGTAAATAGCACTGCAGCAAATTTCTCCCCTTTTTGAAGAAATTCCCCAATCAAAATCAAGAAATCACGAATATATTTTTTGATTTTAAAAATTATATTTGCATAATGAAAATTGTCGATGAACAAAATCAACAACTGTTGATCTATTTTTGTTGTTTTGGAGCGGAAGGCAAAATTAATTAGTTTCCTTACGTACTATTCTGATTACGCAAATGCACAATTACTTTACCTAATACATATTAAATTACGTTTTGAATACTGAACCTAGACGCTACCACAGAATAAATAATAGACCTACGATACCTACGATTTTACCAACTAAAAGTCCGACCACTCAAAGCATGCATCTAACAGTTACCATAACATTGTAAGATGTTCAAAGGAACTATGAGAACTCTGCTCCTTTTTACTAGCTAAGTATTTAAATGTAAAATTACAGTTCATTAACGTTACACACTCTGGCTCCCCACTAAGATGCCCTGTGTCACATGTGACATCTTATATACCTATAAAATTCTCGTGTCACAATGTTCGTTCCCGTACTCCTCCGAAACGGCTTGACCGATTCTCATGAAATTTTGTGAGCATATTGAGTAGGTCTGAGAATCAACTACTAGGTATCTATTTTTCATACCCCTAAGTGATAACGGTTGTTTTTTGGACAAAATTTTTATTTTTTTATTTTTTACAATGTGGCATTAAAAAATACATACTCGTACAACCCTAAATTTTCACCCTTCTATCACCAACCCCTATTAATTTATATGGCAAAACAACGTTTGCCGGGTCAGCTAGTTTTTCTATAGAATAGCTGAATTCGCGTAATCCAGGTTGGTTCCATTGTAAAAGTTACTCATAATGATGAGTATTATGAGCCTTTTTCGGCTCAGCATACCCTTTCCTTTTAACCCTGTCTTACATGAAAATAATAAAAAAAAAACTTTTCTTTCAACTAATTACAATTTTATGGTAACTGTCAACTGCATTCTTAAAATGGCCGGACTTAGCTACGTAACTACACTTGTTTAACTATTTATGATTGCGCACGGTCATGTTATGTGCATCGAGTCATAAATAAATCGAATACTCATCAAAACAATACAATCCCAAAACCGAATTACCATCGAAATAAGCAAAGTTAATTAAATTTGACTTTAATCCGGCTTAATGGTAGAGCGGAAGCCGGACAATGGCCTACTAAATCGATTATCCACTCGGTTAAATCGATGTTTTAATATTCAAAACGATCGACTCGATTGGACCACATTATGCGGCTAATGACACTGCATTTGCGCTTAATGAATGGCGATAATCAAACAAAGGGCTGGGTTTGGAAATTGTATGGAAATTATGAGATTGTTGAAAAGAAATTGGAAATTACATGAAAATGTGAGGTAGATATGCGTGAAGTTTTGGTGTGCCAGTCTCGTACCAAAACTGTGTGTGGTCAACTGGTCACAGTGTTGCTAGTTGGATTTTAATGCCAATGAATATAGCTGTCATAATATTATGATGATTGTGACTCGTTGGGAATCTGTCTTGAAAAAAAGAGTTGCAAGCAGTAACAGTGTAACTTGATGGGAAATAAATAATTATGTTTATCATAGTGATAACACTGCTTAGATCCTAAGTCTTAAATTTTTTAATCTTACATAATTTGTAATAAACGCGGCCTGATATGAATTTATTTTATTTTATTTGTCTTTCCATCAGCCGCTTGTACAGGTCATTGAATAGCAACAACATCACCAGGTTTTTGGGTACTTTACTCGTGGATAGTGACCTAAGCACTGTTTCCCCTTTCCTCATAACCCTGTAGACGTTTGCGTCGCGTCGTTGGCGCACAAGACCAGCTAGCGCTTTGTCAATCTTAATATATATAAATCTCGTGTCACAATGTTTGTCCTCAATGGACTCCTAAACCACTTAACCGATTATAATAAAATTCGCACACCATGTGCAGTTCGATCCAACTTGAGAGATAGGATAGTTTAAATCTCAAATTATAGTCGCAATTTTAATTTATTGCAAATTATATATATACTGATAATTTTTACTATAAATTGACAAGTTAGCATCAACAAACTACGGTTGCTATAGTTACGCAATGGCTTTTGACAGGACAACGTCTGTCGAGTCAGCTAGTAAGTATATATGGATGAGAGGTGACTTTGGCGGTCAAAAGGTTAAAATAAATTTAACTTCTACCAACTGTAATGCCTCCTCCTTTAAATTAATAAAATCAATCTATTTAATTTTCTATCTATTTAATAAATCAATTCATATGTTAATACATATTTCAATTTCCTTTCCCTGATCGAATATTGTGATAGGAACTGACCCTAAGGAACTTTAGGTACCTTCGGACCTTCATTTACAAACAAAACAAAGGGAACTCTGTTTATCAAAGAAGTGTTGACTCATTAATTGCCTTGATTAGGTGTTTAATGATTTTTAATTGGTAACGAATCTTTTTTTGGAAATTCTATTGTTTTTTAATTATTCTTGTTTTCTATGTCAAAGGTCAGTGAAATGTTTTAAACAGTAAGTTTTTTTAAGTTTTAAACTGTATAGTTTAACTAATGTTCATATCAAATAGAATGGATCAACTTTCTTTCTACAGGGTTATTCATAAAGGGTATGCTAAGCCGAAAAGGGCTCATAGTACTCATCATTATGAACAACTTTTACTATGGGACCTACCCGGAATTAGCGAAAAAAAAAATCAGCTGTTCCATACATTTTGTCGAGTGTCATTGACATTTTTCTATGGAACAGCTGATTTTCTTTTTCGCGAATTCCGGGTTGGTCCCATTGTAAAAGTTGTTCATAATGATGAGTACTATGGGCCCTTTTCGGCTTAGCATACTCTTTATGAATGGATAACCCTATATTTGATCTGAGATAGTAGGTAAGTTCATACAGACCGAGTGACTAGCCAAGTGTTATCATTTTTATTTTTATTTTTTATCAAGTGCTATGTTCCAATATGGCTTGGTGATTGTTTAACAGTACCTAAATAAAGTAATAGCAGGCATTATGATCATGAAAAACTTTATTTCCCAAAATCCAAATACAAACATGCTTCTTTAGTTAGATATATTTAGCCAAAAGTAGCCTAATCTCCAAGCCTTAAGCTTCTATACAGTCATGCAAATATAATGAGTACAACCTATTTTGTAAAGCCATTAAAAAAAAGCCTATTACTTTCAACAACTTTTTTTTTAAATTTCTAGTCTATGGATATGAAAGAGTTAAGTTTAGCCGATCAAATTTACTCGCTTCACTACACCGCCGTATCCTTTCTCGATTCTCGGTGCGGTGATAAAACAACAATTTCAATGGCCCCACCTGCGGACATATCAATGCACCCGCGCACACTAATGAAGATATAATATCCATCTTTAAACATATTTATTTTCCCGCGCGCGCCATTTTGACTACAGAGGTATAGACTATAGAAGCAGACCATATAGTATTTATTCAAGCATTGCAATGGCCAATTAAAATGGCCGTTTCGGCTTTAGATTTAGTTGTCTATGTCTGTATAATTGGTATCTCGATCTTATTGGATCAGAAACTTGCGTCGTTTTTATTTGGATCTGTTAATTTTGTGTTGTCAGTGTTGAACTAGTTAATTGGTGGCTACAGGAGCTAAAGAAACTGGTTATATTAAATGTTGTAGATATCTTACAAACTCACTGCGAATTCCTTATTATGATACTGCAGTCTGGTTTTTCTTAAGTCTCCAATTAAATATGTAAGATAACATGTAACCTGAATTGGTTACCAATAAAAAATGCTAAGTGATTTGATTTATGGGTTGACATGGTCTATTTTTGAGACTTTTTGATCCAATCTTTATAAAATACTATAAATTGAAACTCACTAGCATACGTATGACAAGTGTGTATGTTTTAGGGCCAGACCATAATATCAAGCTTTAGACCAGGGATCGGCAAGCTGAATTTTTTTATCGCGATCCAGAAAAAAATAACAGAAAATGAATAAATAGGTAGGCACTGTTTTTATTTTATTTCCCATTTCAATGTAACTTTCTGTTAATATTATAATTATGTACTTATAATGTATATGGATAACTCTCTATAGTCTATGGATGAATGTACCTACACAGAATGTTGCAGAAACGTCTAAAGTTTAGACAATTCTGTTTTATTCCTCAAGATAGGTAGATACATTAGATAAGACAAGTATTCACATATTCTAAAGGAGTACACTTGACAAGACATTTGTATGTTTTACTTTAAAATTTTATAGACATACAAAACTACAAGTTTAATTTAGCATAAATCTTTCTATTCGTTTTTTACAGCTCGGTAAATGCGTTCCGTTTAAAGTAATATCAACAACTAATCACTTGTTAATCATTCTATTAATCATTCTCGGCACGGAGATCTTGAAATGAGATTCTCATCACGCATCAGCCCTCGTGGCATCAGCCAATTACGGATTGAAAATTATCAAGCTATTAGCTGGAAACTGCTATCTTGGACGATTTTCCGGTAAATAATGATCCAGCGAGCAGTTAGATAGTTTTTTATTTGTTTTATTGGCTTGTTGCGTACTTCGGTTTTGCTTGCGTGGATGTTGTATGGAATTATTTTTATGTTCTAGGATTCTAACATAAAAGTTACCCCTAGAGGGTCTAGAATTCTAGACAGAATTTTTTTCCGTTCTAGGGAAAACACTAGTTCAAAATGATCCTATAGATAAAAACCCTATAACTATATCAGTCTTCATCGCATCTTTTCTCTATCTATTTTTTTTCAAATCATAACGTTTTGCATACTAATATTGTTCTCAGATTGAAAGTATGTCGTATTTCCACTCTTCAAAAGACGAACACACAAACCAACATACTTTCCCATCTATAATTCTTCTATATGCAAGTAGATACTCTTACTCTCATGAGATAGACATGGGAGTGGTGGAACGTTGAAGTTATGTCGATAACATGAGAATTAGCCCTCTGTGGTGGGTTATATGTTTTTCAGTCATGTTTCTTAGTAACCGTAACTTGTATTGGAAAATAATTAACTAACTAATAAAAACGAAATGATTTCCTAATAACACGCTTCTTAGAACGATAAAGTGTAATTGTCAGTCGATGGCCGGATATCGAATATGAGAAACGTTTTGTAGATTCCTCAAACGCTTTTGATTGCGTTAGCTGCAGTTTTTTCGCGATAATTACGTGCTATATCCTACAATTATTCAAGATATCATTTCAGTTGTAAATGTTAATATCTGGGCTCAGCAATTTGAAACGCAAGGTGCGTCAATCACTAAAATATACATTTGATCGTTGGAGTTGCTCAAGGCAGCCGTCTGGGTCCTTTACTGTTAATTGCTTATCATTTTAGCTCCATACAGTAAATATTAATTTAAAACGCGCTCGACCACTTTAGTACCAATTACACGACCTAATTATAAAAATTTTACACTTGTTAATGGTAAGTAGCATATTGTTTATTCTGTCACAGTTTCCAATTAACCGCAGAATAAAAAGGAGATAACAGCTAGGAGTGGAACAAGATAAAATGGCCGTTTAATTCCTGTCTACAATCAGCATTAAAGAAGTTGTCAGTAAAAAGTTGTAATTGTTATGTGCATAAGTAATTTTGAATTGAATGTATCGTGGACGAGTCAGAAGCGTCGGACACTAATTACTGCGGAGAGACTAGGGTTGCTAAGTTGCTATAAAATATTAAGAATTAATTTACCGTTAACGATGACAAGATAACCTCTATAATCCTAGCTACTTTTATGTATTCTTATTAATAGTATTATATGCTACATTATACAATACACTAGTATTTTGCTAGAAGGCGCGGGCTGCATGCCGTTCGCGGGATTTTTTTATGACTATGATCTTTTATTAGGTTGATTTGAAAAAGATAAAAAAAATAAGAGCAAGAGAAAAAGTTTAAAAATGTTAGTACGAGAACGTAGGTAAGTCCTTGTTATTTTATTATGTTAGTTATTCTCAGGAAACATACACTAAGAAAAGTAGACAAACATTCCAGAAAAAAAGCCAAGTAGGTACTTAACCAATTTCAAGCTAAGCACAACTTGATTGATGTCAAACTAATAAACATTTATCATTTGCAAACGCAGCCCTATCAGACATAAAATACAGATCATGCCCGTAAAGATACGGCTGTATGAAATTGCCCATTCAGAAAATATTAATAACAATTTACAACCAGATTATTGTTTGTTAATCACTGGCCAGCCACCAAGTTTTAACGACCCCGAAGATAATTAAGACATAAAATATATTCTTGGAATCGTATGCCAATATTCGCCTGAAGGTTTGTGCTTGAAGGCAGGAGTTGATTGCTTTTTATTTGTCTCTGGTTGATGAGGTTTGGGTTAATGAAGTTACGTCAATTAGTTTGATAAAATGTCAATTTTGCTATGTTGGCTGATTATGTTTTATACTAGCTAAGCTTCGTGGTTTTACCTGCTATCTTACAGAGCCATAAAATTTTCCGGAATAAAAAGTATTAGGTAGGTACGTATGTATGTTCATCTGGGGTATAAGCTAGCTCCAATTTCTTCCAAATTCGTTCATCCGTTTTTGTATGATTGAGTAAGAAACCTCTAAATATACTCATAGGTACAACATCTAAATCGAATGTTGATGTCTTCTTCTTATATCCCGCAATAACACTGGCAGCTATATTTTTATAAGTTTAGATATTGTCAACTTTTTGGTTGCCTTGGTTGAATTTCTCTAAATGTATGAAAATTGTTGAGTCCTGGGGTACGCAGACCAATTCTCTTTCGGGACGAGATAAGCAACGCAACATTTTTGTGGTTCCAAAATTTACTACGCCATTAGCCGACAGACGATAGAATTGACTAGCCTTCGATGGTACCATTTTAGTTTGAAACAGGATTTAACAACGGGCTAAATGGTCGGTGGATGAGAATCGAGCTAATTATATCCAATTAACATTGTGTCTATCCCTTTTACTCCCGTTTCATTTCAATAAGACTGATAGGTGACAGAAATATCCAAAGCCCAACTATAAGTAGAATGTAGGAGGAATTTCAAAGAAGTCGTTCAAGTAAGAAACACGTTACATTCTATTATAGCCATATTCAGAAACATACACGCGTGACGGTTCCGAGAAAGAAGCTCAACATTGTTGCCAACCCCCCAACGAAGATGGACATAAGAACCGTCTACTTTCCAAAGCCATAAACAGCAATGGAATCCCCCAATTAAAAATAACAGTCGAATATAATAAATTGCCACAAAAACCCACTTTCCGCATAGGGCACGACATTATCGTATTTATTATCAAGCAACGGCCTCAACACCAACTGTAATGGCGACCGAAAAGCATTAACTGCGGTATGTGAATTGTGCCCAAAAGCGTCTACGACTCTGTGGATATTAAATAAATAATTACACATTTGTCAGATGGTTCTAAAAAGTGGTACGGAGCGACCAACATTTCTGTGGAGTCACGTGATGCGCTGTCGTCGTAGTTTCTGAGCAAAACCGATTGCTAGCAGTAGACAGCTTTAGTTCGTGCGTTTTTCCAACTGCACAGCTAAGTTTGTCGGGTTGCAAGTCGAAGCGGGTTGCCATATTTGGTTGGGCAGTGGTGCAGGTGAGTGCCAATTACCGTGGCTCGCAAAAAGCGCGAGGAGACAAATTGTGAAATTGTAAGGCCTGGACGCTTAGCCAACCACTGGAGCTGACCTATTAAGTAAGATGGACGTTGATACCAGCTCACGTCTCTTTGGCTTGTTAAGTTGATTTATGCGGATGCATCGTTTTCAATTATGGTTGTTTTATTTTTCCGGTGTGGGATAGTTAACTTTCTTTTGACGTCGCCTTTACTTTACTTTTATCAGGCATTGAATTATTATCAATGTGTTTGCTATCATCGATCAGTTTATATATATTTGTTCCGCTAAGACTTGTAGTTCCATTTCTTACAATGGCACAGACAGAGACTTGGATGACAGTTGGTTTGTTTAGTGAAAAGGAAACAAGTAACATATTTGTATCTACGTACTTGAACACCTTTGCTTTTAGTAGTTTTGTTCTCAATTTCATAGTAGTATCTAGTAATTAGTAAAACATTTTAATTCCAAGCGATTGAAACTAGATGGCACTGCAATACTTTTATTTTCTTATTTTTTTTCAAATCAAAAAATTATGAGCGATGTCTACTCTATTCGCTTTAACGTCTCTACGTAAAGTACTATTCAAGCTTGTGAAGATTGTGAATCTTTCGTCTGATTTATGTCATTTGTTATTGACACATTCAGTTATGTTCATTCTGCTGCACCTATTTGGTAAGGCAGTTAGTTTCGCTTTAAACCAATTTATCAACACCATATCAGCTTCACAAGCACCTAGCCTTAATAAGATATTGATACGGTTCCCACGTAGAACGACAAACTATGTTTAGAGTTAAACGGGGAGACACTATCGGGTTTTCTGAACGAAACTGGTTGCCTTCCGAATATCATTTTAGTTCCCTCATCTAACCACGTGAACAGATAACTTGGTCGTGCTTTACCTACAGAGTAACTAACTGACTATCCATACATATTTTATACCTACTAAAACTGGATCACTCGATAGAATACCGAGCATATTTGTCAACGTAAACGGTGGGGTTCTTGGAAACGGTTTCTAGTTAACAGTGGTATCCATAATTGGAGGTTAGTGGTTTTCTAATTGGTGGTGGCAGCCGTAGTGATGTCTAGACCTATTTTAAGGGTTCCGTAGCAAAAAGAGTTCGAAATATAGATACCTAATTCACAGAAAGAGATTTATTGATAGAGAAAGGGGAAATAGTATCTAAAATAAAGAAAAAAATAAAAAAAGGAGGCAAGTAGAAAAAAATGTAGAGGGATTGTATAAATATTTCTGCAATTGATTCAGAGAAAATAAATAGGTATGTTTAAAAAAAAAAACTAATTAACAATTTTCAACAAAATTACTTTAAAAAAATATGCACTCGCTTCACTCACTCATTTTTTGCTCACAACGAGGAAACGAACTTAACTTTGAAACTCAATAAATCTATAAACGGTTTCTCTTCCGGGTCAAAAGTTGACAACCCTGACCTGGACTTTAACTAAATAGGTATCTTACATAAATTTAGGACCCCAATGAATTGTTCAAATTAAATTCCGGAAACGTAGTGCCTAAATTTTAATTAGTGATTTAGAATGTGCTTTTGTTTGCAACTGTATAAATGAATTTTGATAATAATTTGGCTATTTGAGCGGCGGAAATAGAGACCTTTGATTTATATTCCTAGTGACATTTACTTAGTTAGCGTGGAATATAATTTGCGACTGCTACGAACAATATATCGCATAGTCACGATTTTTTAAATTGTACCAATAATACTAATATTTATCTTAAATATTAATCTTATTTATCTAATCAAAAAACATCGTTATCTTTTAAATCGAATAAAATTGATACTACGAGTACATATTTTAACTTATTAATTTGGGTCTTTTGACTTTGAATTGCTCTCCTGTAAAAAATGCCATTGGAGTTTCGATACCATGCGTAGGGGCAGTCGATTATTCCTTCGAGTGGGGCGATTCTATTCTACGCATGCCGTTCGAGGGAAGTAGTTCAACATTCCCCGATGTCCGATTGAGCTGAAATTTGGTACCTATACCTGTGTAACTCCGATTGCAATGCAAAAAAAATTAAAATATATTTTATAAATTTTTTTTGCGTTCTTTGATCAGAAGCTTTTTATAATAAGGATTCCTTTTAGCCAGTTTGGCATGGAACCCTAATACAAACGTTAAAAAATGAATTGCTTCAAGTCTAAAAATAGGGTCTTAGTGGTAAGTCAGTCAGTATTATTATACAATAATATCGCCATTAGTGATGTACCGTATCTGAATCGAATCGACCGGCCACGGCTGCACTGGACTCGATAAAATGTTGTTAAAACGCCAAGTTATCTCAACAAGTGGCCAAATGAGAGAACTAAAATTCTCCGAGCGAGTGATTGAATTCTCTTCAGGAAGTACGACTGTGGCGCCATAATTTCACTACAGAGTTAGGTTGGTTGTATTGTATCGATAGCCATCTACTGTTTGATTGGTCGCTTCCAATCAAATAATTGCCGCAAATCTAGAGCGGACACGCACGATTCGATTTTCTTATCGATTTAGTTGAATGTAAAGATTTTTGTGCGAATAAATAACGTTTTTAGATAATCTTTATTTCAGCTGTTTGTAAATGTTAAAATCCATTACTTAACTTACAACTTGGGTTGAAATGTTTGTCTACACAGGCTGCAAAAAGTTTCAAATTATTAGGATAAATTAGGATATTTAACAATTATTTTGTTCTTGTCTACTTAATGTACCTAACCTAGGCTTCAAGGCAAATTCAGGTACCTACTTACTTAGGAAAAATCTTAAGTAACCACTAAAAAGTACCTACTAAAGGGCGACTTACTAAAATAAAAATGACTTTCTGATGCTCGGCATATCTTGCCTGGTACTACTCACCTTCCCCAGGTTTGAGGCTACGAATTGTACTATTGTACAATTGCACTCAGGGATAATGTAGCTTTCTATAACAGTTTTTAAATTCGGACCGCAGCAATTTTGAAGATTAACCCTTAGAAACATTTGCACATAAAAACTTTTTCCATTGGTGAAACAGTTTTTAAATTCTGACCAGTTATTTTGGAGATTAGGTAACCCCTAGAAACATTTGCACATAGTAACTTTTTCCATTGGTGAAACAGTTTTTAAATTCTGACCAGTTATTTTGGATAGGTAACCCCTAGAAACATTTGCACATAAAAACTTTTTCCATTGGTGAAACAGTTTTTAAATTTTGACCAGTCACTTTGAAGATTGCCCCCTAAAAAAATACAAGCATACATAAAAACTTTCCCGTTTTAAAATATTATTAAGTATAGATTTAACAAGCCGTGAATTCTCGTTCACAAATCCGTAAGTAAACAAGCAGCCCACGTATTGAACAATGCTCTAAATGCACACCATGCTGGCAGCGTTCCATGCTGGATGCGCTATAGCTAGGGATACTTCCCTAGTCTTAGCCCTAGTCATAAAGTTAGACTAGGACTAGACTAGACTAAGACTAGACGCTAACTCCCAGGTCCAGCTCCCGACTCTCCGGGTCCAACGATAGGTACCATATTTGTCAAATTATGATAAGTAGTTTCGTAGTTATGAGGGAACAGATAAATATACATGCCGATCGAAAACTGCCCCTTCTTTTTCTTGCGAAGTCGGGTAATAGTTATAGTTTTTATTTTAAAACAAAACATTTTAACAACAAATAATATTTTAACGGTAATTATTCAAATAAATAAATTAATAATAATAACAATAGTGATTGAAATATAAATTAAATTAAAAATAAATTCAAATATGATCCCTAATAAGATCCTGACGACTCTATGGATAATAACACTTATAATGTATTGTAGAGCTGATTGGTGACAAATTACCAACCAGCTGTAGATTTTAGTTCGAAGCAAACAAAACTAGATGTCGCTTTTCACAATATTCTTAAGTTTTACATCATTTTCAAAATCTAATATGATAATGGATAAATAGTAAAATAGTAATTTTATCCTTACTATTATATTTGCGAAAATGAGTTTGTTTTTAGGGTTCTGTACCCAAAGGGTAAAACGGGACTCTATTACTAAGACTCCGCTGTCCGTAGATAATGGCACGGAACCTTTCGTGCGCGAGTCCGACTCGCATTTGGCCGGTTTTTCGTTAACACCTTAACTACTCATCCGATCATCATTAAATTTTCCACACACTTAGTCAGGGGGGACAAGGACAAAAGACTAGTTTTCATCATCATCATCATCATTACTGTGTTCCGGTTGGAAGGGCATTGTTTCCAGTGAAATTACAGGGCAAATGGGAGATTAAACAACTTATATCTCAGGGTGACGAGCGCAGTGCTGTGCCACGCAGAGTTTTGAATTCTACGAGTTCAAAATTCTGGGTAGCGCAGACCTGTTAAGGGCAAACGTGACGTTTTACATCAGGCGAGCGTTTTGCTCGTCTCGTCACTCTATTTATATAAAAAAAAAAAATAAAAAAAAAACATCGCGCGGGCAAAATCACGAAACGCCGCTAGTTCGACAAGACTACAAACTTACAACATTCACCTACTTCTTCATAATATTATTAGTATAGAGAAAACATTTTATTCAGCGATAAAATATTTTATTATCGTGATTTAATTTTCTTACCTATTTACGAGTATAATCCTATTTGATACGCTTTGATTTTAATTATCCAGTTTCGATTGCGTGAATAATGATAGGATAATAAAATGTTGATTAAATGAATATTTTATTGATTTTGATTAAAATTTTATTAGTTGTTCGAATTGCGTTGTATTATGCCTATTGTTATTTGGTTATTTGCAATAATTAATACATAAAATTTAATATAATATGGGTAATTATCTATTTACATTATTTTATTAACATATTAAACCTTAGAATTTGGTAAAAACTTTTGTACCGTCATGTTTAGTAAGTAAATAATTCATTTTTGCTCCGCCATGGTAGTGAAACAAAAAAAAAATCGAAATTTTACTATTTTTAATATTTTGTTGTAAAGGGGCAAGGTATAAAATAAAAAATACTTTACCACTCAACATTTATTTATTTATATTTTTTTTTTCGGCGTCATAAAAGAAAAAGCGCGTAACTCAGAATTTATTAGTATTTTAAATGGTCAATAATAATAATTTTCGAGCTAGGTACTTGCTATTTTTTAATGTTATGATTTTATGTTGTTATAATTTTTACTGACTCTTGAAACAATATTGAGATTTTTTTGACATCCTACTGATTGTTATCAATAAACAATGAAATAGGAAAACTGCGCACTGTAGGTACTTATTCAATGCCAATAGTATACCTACGGAATTAGAAAATATAAGTTAAAAAAAAACTGTAACTAGATTACGAAAACAAAAAAACGTTTTGGCGCCAAAACCAAAAACAGTCATTCTTATTTTTATATACCCTGTGATACTTGCGCGATAAAGAAAAATCTACTTAAAAATCATTCATCAAATCTAGTTGAGCTATTTAGTAGTTACGAGGGAGCATAAGGACAGTCATAGAAACATACATACTCGTACATAGAGATCAACATAATAAAACCCTTCCTTTTTGGCTTTAAGAAAAAAAAAACTAGAGACCTGCCCCGGCTTTGCACGGATATGAAATAATAGTCTATGTTACTCGCTAATAATTTAGCTTTATATTTGTGAAAAAATATTCAAAGTCAGTCCAGTAGTTTTGAGTTTATTTGCTACAAACATCCAAAAATGCAAATCTTTCCTCTTTATAATATTAGTGTAGAAAAATGCCAAACAAGCGACGGGCCCGATGGTAAGTGGTCATCGCCTGGAACACCGCATGTATTATATATTTGAATTATTTCCGCTAACCAGGTTTCCGTGTTGCAAGTATTATCATATGGCATTGAGCTAATGAAGCATTCTGTTGAAATTACTAAGTAATTGTCTGTTTGTGATTGATGAATGCTAAAACAGGGAATAAATGAATTAATTGATTGAATTCATTTATCATTAATACATAATTAACGAATTTATTTCATACATTTCATATTAATGAGACATTTTGATTCGTAAATGGACATGAATTTGAGTAGGAAACTACAATGACTTGTATTGTTACTCGTAAGTTTTGTTATATGTTGATCAATTAATTTCTAATTCTTTTATTTCATAGTTGCTTAAATTTTGGTGTAACTATCTCTTAAACTAAGAATCATCTTTAATGACATTATCGCATTTTTTTCTAGCATACCGAAAAAAATGCAGATAATTTTGGTGCCATTAAAATTAAATCCATCTTATTTCATTTTGTGACACAAAATGGCATAATTTTTTATAGCTGTCAAATTTAGTTAGAAAAAGGTACTGGTATAAGATTCTTCATCATTTATTATAATCCTAAAAGATCACCAACATGTATACTAAATCAACACTTTATCTTGAATTGAGCAATCGTGATCAAAACGTCAAATTAGTGTTTAGTTCCTATTTAAATTTCTATTAAACGAGCAAAAAGACCCGTTAAAATCTTTTGTAGGTAAGCCTTGTTTTATTTTAATGTTATGATAATATATGTGTGGTTGGTTATCCTGAAATTTCCAAAAAGAAAGTACCTACTTAAACATGTAAACGGTGTGTCCAACTCTAAAATGTCACCGCACGGATGTAAAAGCTTCCAAGATCATCCAAGAAATAAAACTAAAAACAAAATAACACTTTACCAGAACCACGATACAATTAAAGAGCTACAGTCATCGCATCGCATCGCATCATCATGCAATAGTGATCAACGGACGCCCAATTACCCTTTTTGCATACCTAATTAATTCTGTAATGACTTACTATTTGGGGATCCCGTTCTAAACATCGGATTCGGTGCCATCCAAGGAAAAGCTCCGAACGGCCACGCCGGCGGGTGTGCCGGTCCCTGATACAGCCTCGGCAACATCGGCTGCGGCACCACAACGCCACTTCTACTCTCCATCTCCTCTCCGTCAGGACCGGCATCTCTCTCATCTCTATCGTCGCCAGCGTTGGAGTCAACATCTTCGATATCGACGTCACTGTCGTCCGATTCCGGCGCAGCGTCGGTGCTTTCCGCATCGTTACTGTTCGCGTCATTGATGACTTCTTTAGTCGGCGTGTCAGTTTTCCCGCGTAGTAACGAGTCGACGCTAAAGGATATCCGGCCTTTCCCGCCGGGCTCGGCGGTCTCGGCGCGCTCGCATTCGAGCGTCGTCTTCATCTCATCTGCTCGATGGCATTTCAATTCTAGAATGTGCCGTCGGTATGTTTTCGAACCTCCATTTTGTTATTCGCAACGTTTAAGTGCGGATAGTTTTTGCGGGTACTTCCGTTTTCAACTTAACTTTAATTGACGTATGACAGGTTGTTTTGACATTATTGATTTATTGTTGCTGTATTCGTATGAAATCAATGCAATATTTAAATGATTTGTTGATGGATTTGCATTTGGTTAGCAGGTGGTCCGCGAAATATTTCTTATTTGCGAAACTGAATCACGCAGAATTGGCAGTTGTCAAATATGTTTACAGACACGTAAAATATGTTAGTGATTATCGAAAAGCACAAGTAAAGTCAAACACAGTTTAATCACAGCTTGCAACACTTTATAAGAAAATAATGCGAATGTGAATCGAATTGGAATAATAAACGTTCGAATTTGGAATATCTCAGAACGTAGGTAGCGGCGCGCGTTCAGAAACTTGCGAATGCGTTCGGAAAGCCGCGATCACCGCAAACGATTCGCGTGGAAGCGCGGTGAAAATCGCGCTAGTATTGGGGCGCGAACCGCGACTGCGACCCGCCTCTCCTCTCCGTACTGAGAGAGACGCAACTACCCACCGAGGAATTTTAACAAGCGGCGCGGAGCAAGCGAGACGGCACTACAATCCGACATGTGTGGAAACGCGATACTCAGTAGGCGGGGTCCGTCGCGCTCAAATTAATACTCTCCACGGAATACGCCTTATAGAAAACCGCAACAGCTTTCCAATTGCACTCTTATCTTCTCGATACAAAGTCGAAAATTAGTCGATGCGTCAAATAATAAAGTGACGTAACGAAACTGAACGCGTCAGATTGCAGCGGCTATTGTGTTGAATGAAAAAGGAGTAAATAGACTTGTGCCGTAGGCGGCGTAGAGGGGACTTTACGATTTAATTATTCGCGAATACGGAGGCATTTTGTAGCGAACTAATGTCTCATTGTCTCATTAATATCTCGGGCGGGCCGGCCATGTTTGATTTGTTTATGACAGGTGAGGACACGACGGAAGTGTTGCTAACTGCTGTAACAGGGGGTGGAAACAATACGCTCGCTGTACTTGTAGCGTTACGAGTTGGCTTGTTACGTCACGGAGACGGAGGCTGCGTTCCGACGGCTTGTGTTAATTTAGACGTGCGATCGATTGGGGTTAGAGTAGCTAGACATGCTATCTAGGATGTCTGTGTGGAGTAACTTTATTTTTCTTTCAGCGAAACACATTGTGTTTCATTAGGTCCTTAACTATTTAATATTTGGAAGGTAAATTAGATTGCCAAAAAAGTGTCGCATGGGACTTGGCATTGTTTCTTTGGAGATGCTTACCGGCAGTTAAGGCATAGGGATTGAGATAATATCGCATGCACCTGAATAGGCCCCTTGTCCGTATTAAAACCTAGGACCGGTGTATTCAATTAATTTTATTTTAATATTGACAAGGAAGAGCAGCTCTTCTTTAAAACGTGTAACGTGTACATTTGATAAAAAAAATATTTCTTCACTTACGACATTTTCTCATCAAGTTGTCGAAACATTGTTATCAAAAGTTGAGTCATTATTCTAGTATACAGCCACAGATTATTCAATAGTACCTCCTAGCACAACGTTAACTAGATAAGCATCAGAATAATCTCCAATTTGTTTCTCCAACTAAATAACGCAATTAAAAACGAAACATTAAACTCAATGTGTCCCATTTAAAAAAGAAATCAAAATCATTAGCGCCATGTCACTTAACACCGAGTTAATCGCATTAAACTACTATCTACCATCTTTTTGTGCATCTAAAAATGATTTTCTCCCTCTTAACAAACAATTTTCAACCTTATCTCAAATCCATAAAGATCAAAACCGAATCGAATGCTATAAATTGATGTCAATTCGCAAATATTGACATAGATTGCTTGGCAAAGGAAATTGACACTTATTGCGTTGGGATAGAGTGCTATCCATTGAAGGGAGCTCCCCCAGCCAATTAATGCAGCGTAATCGCACAGTGAGATTACGCGTCGCCTTAATTGAAAGAGTGTAATGACGGGTTCATCCTAGGGCGGTAATAAAAGTGCCGGATTATTTTTCCCGTGATTTATTTTGATTTTCGAATGTTGTTTGAATTTGGAATGGTATAGTGATGGGTAGATGTTGGTCTGTTTTCATAGATAAGTAGGTATGTAACTAGGTACTTCGGTGATTTGTAGAGTTTTAGGTACTTTTAACGATAAATAAGCTCGTTTAGTTTACAAAATGAACTCTATAGTTATAGAGTTAATAATTAGTTATAGTTGTAAGTTAGTATGTGATAGAGAATGTTAGAGCTAGATACAATGATTTTTATCTATAGGTACCTAAGTGATTTATTCACCAAAATCTGTTCAGCCATGTTCAGCCGTTTAGTAGTTACGAAAACGTAGATATGGACATAATCATACATAACCCTCCTTTTTTGGCTTCTCCACAGTCGGGTAAAAAGGTAGATAAGAGAGCGTGATGCTCCTATCAGGCAAAAGAAAACTGACTTTTATCTAAAGATCATTACAGTTTATCTATCTAAAGAAAAACTCTAATATAACACCAATAGGCAAAACCCCAAGCCCCAGCTAGTCTCAAGCAAGTACTTATTAATTCAGATTACTTTGCCAACCGTATAAAAAAATAATAAGGTCCATAAAAAAGAGGGCAATAACGGAAAAATGGCTTCCCTCCGCACTCCGATTGTCATTTAATTAAAACCTTACCTCTATTATGATATAAATTGCATGCAAACACCAAAGAAATCCTCCTCGGCAATAAAACGTGGAAATATAGATACGGCCTTTCTCAAGAGGCCGACGAACGAGGCTTAACTGAAATTTATACTGAAATAATACGAAAAAGAGCAATCTTTTTAAATAATGACTTTCATATTCTCGAGGGCTAGTGATGTGCGAAGTTCCGGCGATAATTGGCGGTTACGGTAAACTTCCGGAAGTGATTTCTGGATAAAATAATTGAATAATGATGTTTAGGTATCTATGTGTTTGTGTATCCTTTATGCCCCAGTGCCAATCTTATAAGAGAACATAAAATAACATTATTTTGCTTTCATATATTACATGACAAGTTTTTATTTAACTTGCCATTTTTATATGTATGTTTGTGTGGGTCAAATCTTGCAACTGAAATTCGAACCACTTCCCAATATCCCATTGAGCTAAATTTATAAGCTTTGTTTTTAAAAATCTTTGCTATAAAAATCATGAAGTTCAAAAACAGACGACATGACGTTACCTAGAGCTTAGTGAAAGGTGATAAGAATTACTTTAGGTGATATGTTCAATGTTCATCCTTGTCCTACCGAATGTAGGTAGTAGGTACTTAGTCTTAGTTTTTTCTTGTAATTGGTTTGGTGTGCAACAAAGCCATATCCTATTATATATTCTAGCCATATTCTATTTTAAAGCCGTTTGCAATCGGCAAAAGATCCGTGACCACAACACTGCTGCCAACAATTTAGCGGAGATGAGAGTTTTTTTTAATAAAAACTTGGCGCGATAATGTTCCAGGTTCGGGGGTGGCCCGCACATTACGGGAAAACGCCGAGAAATGAGTTCCGACCTCTATGCAACCTTTTTGGTACCTTGGGGTAACACAGGCTGCTGGGAAAATGTTCGATGGGAATGAAATTGGTAAAATTTCACCACTAGACACTATTTCTACAACACAACACACAATTTTTACCGCATTACGACAAAACGCTGAGAAATGATTTCTGAGTTCTATGCGATCTTTTTGTTTCCTTGGAGAAGGTAACACATGATGTTGGCAAAATGTTTGATTGAAATTAAATAGAAATCACTTCATCCCAACACTTTGTATCTGTTATTATCACTGCACCATGTAAAAAAGTACCAAGCCAAAGTAGCCTAAATGTTAATCAAGGGTACCTTAGGTATAAGCCCATCAAAATCAGTTTCCCCATTTTTGCTCGATTAAGCAAAAACATTCAAATATCCAAACTTATTTCTATTTATAATGTTAGTAGGATAATGCAAAAAAATCTATAAACAACATATTTTTTCCCGGAAATATGGGAAAACTCCACAATCCTGGTCGCCCTACCCCAGCAATAAGCAGCGACAATAAAGGCGGCGCTGTCATCGTAAACACATCCCCGGTTTTAATATTCCGAAATTGCTCGCCTCTTAATGACTATATTTGTGAAAATGATCGCATTTCTTCGAAGAGCTTTCAGTAAAAAGTTTTGTTATTGCAAAATAATGGGTGAGTGCTTTTTGTGGAATTTTTCGGTAATCTCAGCCATCTACTACTGACATATCAAAGTAGGTATTATACAATCGGAGCAAGCACAATAAATACATAACGTAATATAATAATAAAGCTCATTTTCATAAAGTTTTTTAAGTGATTCAGTTTTGTTTTATAAGTATAATCTGCCAGGGCAATCCCGATTAGGCGTGCGCTAAGAGTTCGAGGTACGGTCCCTGTAGTGCGTGCAATAGATATGTAGATACATGTAATACTAGCTGACTCGACAGACGTTGTCCTGTCTCGAGGACTATTTAATTCGAATTGGTAAAAAAAGCCATTGCGTCAATTCTATGTCAAATGTCAAAAGTTACATTAAAAAAGTTTACATTGTCCAAAGCGCTAAAGTTAAATTATGGTTTAAGTATTTTTAAATTTTCTAATTTTTCATGTTTTTTTACTATAAATTGAGATGAGTTAGATCAAACTGCACCCGGTATGCAAATTTGATTGAAATCGGTTAAGTAGGTACCTAGTTTAGGAGTCTATAGCAGACAAACAACGTGACACGTAATTTATATACCTACATCAATATATATAAAAGTGAAGGTCGTGACTGACTGACAGATCAACGCACAGCCTAAACCGCTTAAGCTACAAACGTTAAATTTGGACAAAAGTTTTATATCAAAAAGCGGACGCACACTAAGAAAGGAATTTGCCCAATTCAACCCTTAAGAGGGTGAAAAGGGGTGTTTAAGTTTGTATGAAAAAATTTTTTTTCTTTATGCTACGATTATCAAACTTTGCGAATATACTGAAGTTAAAAAAATAATTGACACCTATTTCAACATTTTTTAAAAATCAACCCCTAAAGGGGTGAAACGGAGCAATAAAGTTTGTATGAAGATTTTTTTTTAATGCTGTGGTTATGAAACTTTGCAAATATACTAAGCTTAAGAAAATAATTGACACTTATTTTTTTGTTTTTTGAAAATCAACCCCTAAAGGGGTGAAACGGAGTATTGAAGTTTGTATGGAGATTTTTTTTTTGATACTGTGGCTACGAAACTTTGCAGATATACTAAGCTAAAAAAAATAATTGACACTTATTTTTTTGTTTTCTGAAAATCAACCCCTAAAGGGGTTAAACGGAGTGTTGAAGTTTGTATAAAAATATTTTTTTCCTAATACTTCGATTATTTAACTTTGCTATTGTAATAAGCTAAAAAAAATATTAGATACCTGTTTCATTATTTTTTGAAAATCCACCCCTGAAAGGGTTAAACAGAGTGTTGAATCAACGCATCAACATTAACAGATCAACGCACAGCCTAAACCGCTTAAGCTACAAACGTCAAATTTGGACAAAAGTTTTATACCAGAAAGCGGACGCACATTAAGAAAGGAATTTGCCCAATTCAACCCCTAAAGGGGTGAAAAGGGGTGTTTAAGTTTGTATGAAAAAAATATTTTTCTTAATGCTACGATTATCAAACTTTGCGAATATACTAAAGTTTAAAAAATAATTGACACCTATTTCATCATTTTTGAAAAATCAACCCCTAAAGAGGTGAAACGGAGTATTGAAGTTTGTATGAAGAATTTTTTTTGATGCTGTGGTTACGAAACTTTGCCAATATACTAAGCTAAAAGAAATAATAGACATTTATCATTTTGGATTTTGAAAATCAACCCCCAAAGGGGTTAAATGGAGTGTTGAAGTTTGTATGAAATTATTTTTTTCCCTATGCTACGATTATTTAATTTTGCAGATGTACTAAGATAAAAAAATAATAGATTCCTGTTTCATTATTTTTGGACAATCAACCCTTAAAGGGGTGAAACGAGGTATTAAAGTTTGTATGGAAATATTTTTTTCTTAATGCTACTATTATTTAACTTTGCAAATTTACTAAGCTAAAAAAAATAATAGACACCTAAGTATATTTTTGTTTTTGAAAATCAACCCCTAAAGGGCTGAAATGGAGTATTGAAGTTTGTATCCAAAAAAATTTTTTCCCAATGCTACGATTATTTAACTTTGCAAATGTACTAAGTTATAAAAATAATAGATACATGTTTCCAACCCCTAAAGGGGTGAAATGGTGTAGTAAATATAGTACGGAGAGAGAATTGTAATGACTCACTGACAGACAACGCACAGCCTAAACCGCTGGCCGTAGAAATTTGAAATATGGAGGGTGTGTTTGTCTTGATGAGTAAACGTGTACCAATAAAGAATTTTTTGAAATTCTACCTCTAAAGGGGTGAAATAGGGTGTTAAAGTTAGGATGGAGAAGCATTGTTTTTGACGTCACGGTATTGAAACTTTACAAATATACGAAGCTTAACAAAATAACGAACACCTATTTCACCATTTTTGGAAAATCAACCCCTGTGGGGGTGAAATGGCGTGGTAAAGATAGTACGGTGAAAGAATTTGTTTTGATGCTAACTCAATGAAACTTTACAGATGTACTAAACTTAAGGTGGGTAAACAACATCAGGAAAAAATCCAAAACCTTCGAAAAGTCATATTTTCGAGGTGGAACTGCTAATTATCTCGAAAATTAAAAACATTTTTACCAAAGCGCTGAGACTAAAAAGTCACCAAAATCTCGGACCTTTTTGGAGCCATTAAAAATAACATAGTCGCCTCAAAAACATGGCCGCCATACAAACTTTGAGGGTCTATATCTCCGAAACGGTTGAAGATGGGTGGGTGTTTGACTAGATGTCATAGGAGTTAGCAAGGGCTACTTGATGGTTGTGGCAAAAATCCAAATGATTCAAAATGGCCGCCATTATTTTTTCTACATGATTCGAGGGGGCTGATTTAGCATCTGTTTTGGCATCTGGGGGTTTTTGGGGTCCCTGCTTCCATTGTATGACGCTTTTTACATGTTCTCAAAAAAGGAGGGTTAAATTAATTATCGGTTCCCGAGGTATAGTCCACGCGGGCGAAGCCGTGGGCGGAAGCTAGTTAAGATATAAAAATGAATCCCTATTTCCCTTGGTCACGCCATCACGCGTGAACGGCTGGACCGATTTCACTTTTTTTTTGTTGTTTTTGTTATTGTCAGGAGAAGGTTCTTATGAAAGAAAAAAAAAATTACGCGAAAATTAGAAAATTTAAGAATAGGTACTTAGCGCTTTGGGCTTTAAATATAAAAAGTTAGGTAAGTCATTCCATTTTATTTAAGTTTTGTGCTTAATTATTTGTGTTTTGTAATTGTATTTTAATTTATTAAAAATGTAATTGTATTATTAGTGCAATTAGGTTAAGCGGTACTAATTGAGTACTATAAATACCTAGGTAAAAAAAATAAAGGTAAACCTAGGTAATTTAGGTAAGTAATTTGAAGATTTTTGATTTTCGACTTTATTCTTCTTTGGAGGATTTCTAATTATAATAAAATGTGTAATCTTTTTATACATCTTTATTAAGTTCGCGATGACGATATGTGTAATGTGCATGGCCCGCGAAAACGAGAAAACGTGAAATCTAATTCTGTTTTAAAAATAACCTTCGGACCAAACCGTCAATACTTACTTCGTGCTAAGAGCTCGGTAACAAGCGTCCAAAACTCGACAACTCTTTACTATCCAAAAAGCTGGTCAAACAAAATATTCTCATTTTTTCCACCACATTGTTTCCTTGTCTCATAATCGGCTACCCTTTCTTTTTCTGGCAGATAAAAATAAACCTTGTTAAGGCGCCTCGTGTTTAAACCTCGAGAGCAAACAACGTCCTAAAACAACCAAACATCAAGTTGCCACTTAACCACATCACTTAACTGAACCATTTTAGAAAGACCCCTTCTATTTAACAAGCTTTTAATAAAGGAAGCTCAAGTGAATTTGGGGGTATTATACTAATATTGTTGAGTCAACTACCGAAAGTCAAGCGTTTTGGGACTTTGTCGGTATAAATAGAGGAATAAGCTCTTTTGTTTCGTTACAAGGTTTAAAGAAAAGTTACTGCGGTAAGGTACTAAAATGTTAGGGCGTTTTCATGGTTGACTTTTTCGAACGAAGTGCGCGTAACAATATTCGAAAATAGAATAGGGAAGTAACAAGTTCGATTTTTAAATAAATGGGCGCCACTACATCTTTGAACAGATTATGAACGTTTATACCATTGAGGTGTTTGTTTTCTTTTTAAAAATGGTGGTGTGATCTTTTGGCATTAACACCTTTTAGTGTGTGCGCTTTTAAGGAGACTTCGTGTGTGGTCCGTATCGGGGGATTTTGAGTGTTTTTGAGTTAGCAGCCTTGTAATTAGCCGTCTTGGTAATTTTTTGAGGGTAAACAATTTTATTGTGAATAAAAAAAAAACAAAAGGAAGAGACACGATGCTGGCTGCAAGCTCTAAAATTTCAGTTTCAATAGTTTTAATAGAGTTAGATTTTAATTTTGTGTTCAAAATAATTTATTTTAGTTTAATGTAACTATCAAAAAGTTTTTATGATATAAAAAAGGTCTATTATAATCATGACACTTTAGATTTTTGATTCAGTTAAAAGTTTTTGATAAAGTCAATTTTCAACGCGTGCTCCGAAACACGTGCAAAAAGTCACCTTTGTCCAAAACTCCTTTGATATCAAACGCTTTATAAATGTGGCGCGAAAAATTGACAAATAAAATGTCAAATTCGAATTTAGAAATCTTTATTTTTCTTATAATAGAGATGAAAATGGCGCAATAAATTATACATATTTCTACGTGACATCTTAATTCAACGCGGCAAAAAGAGTTAGAGCTATTTATTGCTTATGCCTTTGTTCCTTTACAAACGCACAAAATTCACAGAATTAAAAAAATTGTCTATGACATTTAACATTTTTTTTGGAAGATATCAAGATAACATTAGTGGCTTCTAAACGTTCATTTCAATAGTGAAGAGGATCCATTCAAAAGTCTTTGAAGACTTGAATGGGTGACGTTTTTCCATAAGATGGTTTTATGTTGATAAATACGGGACTAATCAAATTATTTATGGCATTAAATCGTAATAAAATGGAACATCTGCTGACTCGGTTGCGTTTGGGTGTTAAAAACATGTCCGATTTTTGTGGATCAAGGATTTGATTGCTCAATTTTTTGTTAATTTTGCACTTAGCCGATTTTATAGTAACGTGGCGATAAAAGTCTTGAAGACCAACTTTATGATATTAATTTGTTCTTTAACAGGTGATTTTTAGTAAGGAAAGTTTGTAAGGAAATTATAAATTATCCTGTTTTGTTAATTTTCGTCAAAACTATTTTGAAATATCTGGAGCTGAAATGAATATTCTTTTGACAATTTTGTAGCGATAATAAACAAAACGACTCCAGGAACCGTGTTACAGTTGTGTAAACTTAAGCAATCGCTAATCCTATTTCTTAATAAAAAAGAAAAGTAAAAAAAAACTATCTTGTAAAAAAAGTAAAATAAATAAAAAAATATAGCTAGAAGTGAATAAACCCAAAACCCAAAAATTGCTCCAAAACACAACTTTGTTTAAACTAACTTCAAAACGGTGCAAAACGATAATAAGTCCATATAGCCAAATCGATTGCACATTAAACACCGTGTAGCGCCGGGTAAACGCTCCCGTTTTCACCTCATTAAGCCCGAGTTAAGGACCCTTTTATGTACTTTATGTATTCCTAAATTACCCATCACTTAATAGGCTACTGAAAATGGGGAGTTTACCCTTCGGCCAGTTTGTGGAGACCTCTCTTCAGGACGGTAACGTGACTCGGTCTCCTCTTCGAGTTTTGACATATTACCACAGATATTTTTTCAGAAATAAAATATGTGACTAAACGTAGAAGTAAGTTTGTAGAATTAAATAAATAATTTAGGTAGGTACTGAAATAAAAGATTATTATTGAATAAAAAAAGTACTTAGTTTTTGTCTAGGAGCTGAGCTCTCCACTAGGATAGGATGATAGCCATGTGTTAACTTATTAACTCTTAAAAAAAACTACCTAATGTTTCGCTTTATTTCGGAATTACATTCTAAAAGTTTAAAGTTTATTCTAACATCTTATCTTCCTAATATATATAAATTACGTGTCACGTTGTTTGTCCGCTATAGACTCCTAAACTACTTGGGCCAAAATACTTTTTGATGCCTAATCGGAGAATACGATTTTCATGTTTTTCTTTTTTATAAAAATATTTTTTTTTTATTTTTTTATGCAGATATAGATATGTTGTAGTTCGATTTATAATATACCTACCTCTGCAGCGTTAGTTTTAATGATTTAACTGTATTTGTGGCATATAATTTAACAAGGTGTCGAAAAATCAAACAACTGCGTTACTTTTTTACTATTTTTTTTTATTAATACCTATTGTACATTGAGACTCGCTAATAAGTGACTTTTGAACTATAATGATTATGTTAACCTACTATAACGTCATATTACAGAAATAATCAGTTTCACAGAATATTCTTATTAGTCTAGATTACTGCGTTACCAATGTTAAATTTTAAAACTTAAACTTTTACATTATTGACTAAATAAAACTTTAAATTAATTCTAATTGTCGACATAATATTCTTCTTTCGATGAATAACACGTACGTATGACTTTGAGGCATTTTTATTAATTAGAATCCTATGTATTATTGAAAATACAATAATAATCAGAGGGACACAAAAGTAACGCAGTAGTAAGCCTAGTAACACAGTAGTATTTTCTTAAATAAATACTTTGTACTTTCTATAGAGATCTAAGTATAATGATAAAAAACAAAACAAATTCAACTTTTTATGACCTTACATAAAAAAAATAAGTTGATAAAACCAAGATCATGTTTTTACACACATGTTTCCCCGGGGCCTGTCTATGTTAACCATATGCCTCTCGAAGTTGTCCAAGAATATGCCTATCTAGGACATATTCTGCAATTTGGCGGCACAAACTTCGAGAAGGAGGTTGATAGGAGAATCCGACTGGGCTGGGCAGCATTTGGGAAACTTCGTCATGTCTTCTCGTCGTCCGTTCCGCAGTGCCTGAAGACGAAAGTCTTCGATCAGTGCGTCCTACTTGTACTAACTTACGGAGCCGAAACGTGGACACTGACAGTGAGGCTGGTCCATCGATTTAAAGTCACTCAGCGGGCTATGGAGCGAGCTATGCTCGGGGTTTCTTTGAAAGATAAAATCAGGAATGAGATTATCCGACAAAGAACTAAAGTAACCGACATAGCTCAGAGGATTAGCAAGCTGAAGTGGCAATGGGCTGGCCATATCAGTAGGAGAACCGACAACCGTTGGGGTAGACGGGTTCTAGAGTGGAGACCACGGAAGAGTAGGGCGCCCTGCGGCCAGGTGGAGCGATGAGCGGCGTGAGGCGGCTGGTAGCAAGTGGATGCGCGAGGCAGAAGATCGTGCCTTGTGGCGTTCGTTAGGAGAGGCCTATGTCCAGCAGTGGACAAACATTAGATAGGCTGATGATGATGATGATGAGAGTGTCGGTAAAACTTGATGTACTTGTATTGTACCCTGAAGAAGCACTAGGTTTTTAGGTAGTGCTTTTTCAACGTTTTGAATGTCACTGTCAGTCACTAAGTACAAACGGACCTTGCTCAACTCCTTCAGAGTGTAAAAAAATTCTTCGGCATTAGAAATATCTGAACCAGTAGCTACTTTTTCATCTGCAGTGCGTTTGAGATAGCCACCAACACCATCAACAGCCTCTTTCCCGTGCCCGGCTTCAAGAGAAATCCATGTTACGCGAATGATGTTGTCATGTCTTTCACAAGTTTTTTATTTGCGTGGTACCTTTCAAGATGTTTTTTTTTTGGCTTCAGCATTTTTTGCAGGGTCTAGTTTTAACTTTAGTCGATAGCGACGTTGTTTTTCTGCGTTCGTCAACGCCATTTAGTGCAGAAGTTTCTTTCTGAGAAAAAAACATAAAGTATATTTGAGTATTTCGGGTTTAATAATGTTAAAAACAACTGCGTTACCGATGCAACTACTGCGTTACTTTTTTTCAGTAACGCAGTGTAGTAGTTACGCAGTTGTAAATATTCGACTATCTTGTCAATTATCATAAAATGAAATAACAAAATGCAGATATTTCAACATTGACTGATCCAATACATAACTAACTGTGTTCGAAAACAATAATAATGTAAATATCGTCAGTACGTACCTTTCGACAGCGGTAACTCAGCGGCCACACAATAAACACACGCACATGTCTCAACGACTGTGACGCGACTGATTCGGCTAACGTACCCCCCCCACGCAGTTGCTGTTATAAGTTATACGAGTTACAACAAGTCGAACCGATTGAAATGCAAGAAAACGTAATACATTCACTTTAAGGTTTATTTTCATACAATAACGCAAGATAGTTACGGTTTTATTCTTTGTTGGGGACACAGATTAAATCATTTTTAATTTAATTAAATTTTTATTGTAAAAAAAATCTATTGGCATTGTAATAAGGTCCAAAGCTGACATTTTTATTGTGGTATTTAATATTATACGCCATCTAGGAAATATTATGAGAAATTGTTAAGTATACTTCAGACACGTGCTCAAGGACAACGGTATATAATAGGAAGAACTACTGCGTTACTAAGAATGTCAACGTTGTTACCGTAATTTTCAAATTATTAACATATTTTTTATGTTCATGTCTTGTTTATTGTATTAGACAATAACGTTATATTTTCAACTTAGTATACCATTTTCACAAATTTATACTGATTTCCCATAAAATTTAATTTTCATTCCAAGGGACTGGTTTTTAGGCATCTAAAAGTATTTTGGCCCACTTAACCGATTTCAATCAAATTTGCACACCGGGTGCAGTTCGATCTACTCGTAACTTAAGAGATAGGATAGCTCACATATCAATTTATAGTAAAAAAACATAAAAAATTAGAAAATTTAAAAATACTTAAACCATAATTTAACTTTAGCGCTTTGGACAATGTAACTTTTGACATTTGACATCAACTTCAACTCTTAATTTTTGGCAAACATTTGACATAGAATTGACGCAATGGCTTTTGACAGGACAACGTCTGTCGAGTCAGCTAGTAATATTATAGAAGGTGCCATTCTTCCTACACACATAAACATTTAAAGGTACGAGTACATTCATTTGGACTGTATGGGCCGTACTGACTCAGACCTAAATTGTGTTACCAGCATAATTTCACCTACAACATTACAAGCTTTAATGCATGTCGTGCTTGTCGTTTGTTTTACACAAACAGATCTGACAGCTACAGTTTTGAGAATTCGCTGTTATGTGTTAATAATTGTAAATTCAATACGCTTAATACGAGTTTTGTTAGTTTTCGAAACGATCAAACGTTTTGTAAGGCTGCGTAGTTCATATATTATAATAAAGCGCCCCTGGCGGAAACGACAAGGAACTTTTATAATGTATGGAGCTTTAAAAAAAACGTTAGATCGTTTTCGAAAACTAACAAAACTCATACGAGTACGGTACAGTTGAATTTGCAATTATTAACACATA
This sequence comes from Alcis repandata, assembly GCA_949125135.1. Classification (NCBI taxonomy): domain Eukaryota; kingdom Metazoa; phylum Arthropoda; class Insecta; order Lepidoptera; family Geometridae; genus Alcis; species Alcis repandata. Next base: position 4,625,978 of record OX421246.1, on the reverse strand, counting down.
ACAGCCAATTCTAAGAACTGTTGCTGTCAAATCTAAATTGACTAAAAGCGTACTCGATCTGATATTGGACATTCCATTCCAAGCCAGTCCGGACCCAGTCTTGGCTAAATAAAGCTTTTAAATTGCGGGCAAAGCCATCCGAGAGTTCAACTTATGTTGGACGATCATTACGTGGGGTGGTTTAAACAATTTTAAGTGTTCGTATGATTACTGGCCTGTTCAGATTTAATGCTGTATCTTAATGGAGAACAAGTTTGGAAATTGGACAACTCATTGTGTGGAGGGGGTTGTTTACATGGGGAGAGTGGGGTAAAGTTGCATGGGGTAGGTGATGATTTTAGTTGGAAGTTTTGATCTAGTTTGTGTAGACGTGTAGTGTGATAGACGTATTAGAAATAATGACTACGATACTCTACCCGGTAAAATATAGGAAACTGAAAACTAAACTAAATAAATCGTAAGTGAAATATTTGAAAAAATACTGCAAAAGAAATCGAATAGCATAAAATACAGCAAAATAAACAAAACAGAAAAAAAATATTTTTACACATTTTTTTGTATGAGATCTACTAAAATCTTCAAAAACCTTGGCGTCCGTCTGTCTGTCATCTTTCATACCATTTCTTATAACTAAATCGAATTTATGAATGACATTCAAATTGATAAATTAGCCAAACCACATTCTGAAGACGAGAAATGACTCCGCAAAAATCGGGCAAAAAAGAGTAGCGTGAGGTAAACCGGTCCATTACAGGCCCAGATGTCTAAACAGCGGTCGACTGCAGCTTTTGTGTTGTATGACAAACGGAGTCTATTGTACCCTGTCTATAATAGGGAGTCCTTAATACACTACTAGTTGGGGTGAGTATGCGTTTTGATAATTTGGGACTTTTTTTCAATGTCAAACCAAACAGCCATTGCATGTCATTTTGCATAAAAGTACTCTGGATGATTTAAACAGTTTTGATAAGTATTTTGGTATTCCACAGTTCACGTGTGGTTAAAAAAGCATGTACTTTTAGGAAGAAACTTAATATTTAAATTTAATTGTAAATTGCTCTAAAAAATTTATTTTAGAGAAAACTTAAATGTATTTAATAATAAAACTGAATTACACGTATCGTGGTCTTTTTGATAGCTGCTTCTTTTTTATTGTTTATGTCAGCCCCGTCGTGACAATAATCATAAAATAGCAAGCAATACATTTTATTAGTTGTTTTATTCAATAACATTTATTTTATTCCTTTGTATTTTATTATATGTATTATTTTATATATCTATATATATAAAAGAAAGTCGTGTTATGTTACACTACTTATAACTCAAGAACGGCTTTACCGATATGGCTGAAAATTGGTGAGGAGGTAGCTTAGAGCCAGGAAACGCACATAGGATACTATTTATTTCTATTATACCTACTATTTATTCCTATTATACTATTTATTTCTATTAAATAAATTCGATAGCATTCAAGTGTGAATTGACATAAAACATCAGTCACTATAAAACGAGGTATAACAAAAAAGAATCAGACTTGGAATAACAAAACGACTTATTATATATATACTCTTTGCGCAAATGACAGCTATGTAATGGACGTATGGATGACAATTTGATTTAACAATTTAACAGCTAAACAGATTTTGACGAAATTTGGTATGAAGGTAGCTTAAGCCCTAGGTAATATGTAGATTACTTTTTACCCCAGAAAATTGAACGGCTTTCCGCTATTCTTGCAGGACAGCGGGTGAAACCGCGGGGCGCAGCTAGTACATGATATATTTACAGGATGAATCGATAGGAATCAATTACAATTATTCACAAATTCTCCCACATGATGGTCACCCTACGCACAGCGCCCCGTGTGCCATTCACACCGCTTTTAATGACCGCCTGATAGTCGTTTAAAAACGAATTTGCTCACTTCTGGTACATTTAGCAATCGCGCATCTATTGCAGCGTTTCTGAACGAAATATATTTGCGATTGTGAGATTATACGTGTACGAGTACGACCTTATTTGTAGAGGAGAGAAGGGGCTGAGATTCTATTCTTGGACGCTCAAGATTATCTCCGTCACTCTCACTCTTATGCCGTTCGTGATGAGAGCGACAGTGACCGAGATAATATCTCTCACCAGAATAAGGGGGGCCCTATTCTGGGATGATGATTCAGTTGTAGCATTTTCTATTTATTATTTATTTACTAGGTTTTATTTAACTTGCCGTGATGTGTAAGTTAATTCTTGCAACTGAATTTTGAACTACTTTCCAATATCCGATTGAGCTGAAATTTGCTACACCTAACAGTGTAACTCCAATAAAAATGCAATAAAAGTTTGTTTTTAATTTTAAATTAAAAAAGTATGTTTTATGAAAATGCAGAAAAAAAAAATTTTACGTTGGATTCATAGTTTTTAATACATTTTTAATTATGGTTTTACTGCTTTGTTTGCTAGAAGATAAGTACCTCCATATCAGTGTATAATTATTCAAAATAGGTAAGTAGATATTTTAATTACCCCTTATCATATCAAAAACGGGAAATTTATTATTTATTGAGTTTCGATAACACTAACAAGCCGCCGTTACAAGTTTTATTGTTAATTAATAATGACTAATGATTTCCTGGAGTTTTATTGCGCAATGAGCATTTACGTAGATTTAAAAACAACGTGTTTTTTTGGTTTGAAAATATTGCCCTCGGATTTTGGCATTATATAAAAACATGTGGTAGATTTAAAAACAATAGTTTTTTTATTGTTTTAGACAACAAAATACTGAAAATATAGGTAACAGTTAAAAAAAATGTGTGTAAAAAAAGTTACGCGCCAAAAAAGGATATACCGCATCTAGTGTGAGTCAATAAAAAAAATCTATTATATCGTATGAATATTCTTTGTACACAACCTATCATTTCCAAACAGACACCCGACCATTCAATCGTCCCATTAGAAAGCACACCCAGCAATTTAATTCAATAAATTCACAGTGTAATATTATTGTCGAATCATTGAGAGGGCATTTGTCCCCTAGTTTATTTAGAAATAGATGAATGCAATAGAACTGCGGGCCGTCGGTAGCTGCACAAAATATTGAGAGTCAGAAGTTAAACTTTATAGTAAGAGCGCGAGCAACGCACACATAGACATCGTTTACGGAAATGAGTCTCGAAAGAATCATCAGTGCACTCGCGCTGGCCGCCTAGCACGGGTCGTATACAAGTGTTCATTCCATTTTATTAACACGCTTTTTATAATTAACTAGAGAACACTCACGTAACATTGAGTCGGCTATCCCGACTAGTTTCGATCACATCCGGTGATAAAGATAACCGAATGAAAAAAATCAAAAACCAATAAAGAAAGCTAAATAATGAACAAAAAAGACAGGCTTGATAAAGATCAAGGAGAAGAACGTGGAGGAGGGTGTTTCGGTGTTAATTATTACAAAATGTTTCAAAGCCACCTTAGTTTTCATACTGAAATTGTCTTTTTACCGTTTTTATACTATAAGAAGAAAATGGCAAGCACTTAAATTCTAGCTTTGTCTCAAATCCATACGTGTAGTTAAAAACAGTAGAAAAACAAGATGTCCACAATCGGTGTTAGGTGGGCTGGAGATTGTTCCGAGACTCGTATCCTTGAACAATGCTAGCGATGGTAGCTATAATTTCGGTGTCGTCAAGTCGCGAGTGAAACGGTTCCTTCAAGGCGCGCGTGCTCCATCATAGACCGCATCATTGCTGACCATCAGGCGAGATGGCGGACAAATGCAAGCCTACCACAGAACAAAAAAAGCCTAGCTAGATAGATAATCTCTTGTGCCTATTGTGTCTCTCTATGTGTGCGTTAGTACAAGTACATTCATATGAGCTATACTTCTGTACTTTCAATGGTTTGTGATAGTTAACAGCCAAAGGCCGAGGGGAGCCAAAGTGGCCTTTAATCGCTGTGACACGGTTTGATGGTGCTATAGATTGATTTAGGAAGAGAGTAGAAACATTTGTTGATAGTAATATAATTCTGGGTAGTACTTAGTTTGATAAGTAATATTACTTATAAAGCCTGCTTAAAGTTAGTCACTACTTAAGATGCTCTAACAACTTTTTTTTATATTATACAACAGATAGTTTTATCTATTGCATAAACTTCTTAAAATAAAACTCTTAAGAAGTTTTTTAGTGTTTTTTAGTTTTGTCAGTGCTAGATAAAGAGAACTTTAATCAATGATTAACTTTATGCAGACTTTATAAGTACGAGTAAGGTTCTAGAACCAGAGTTTTTGAGTAGGACCCACGGTTTGAAGTTCACTTTCGTTTCGTTTCTCAAGAAAAAAAATTTCTCTACATTATTTTTTATCTGTATCTATTTATCCCTGTTTATATAACCGTCACTTAACTTATAGAAGAATTGGTTAACTGTCTAGTAAATTTTTTTCAAACATCAGTCTTGAAAGTTTCTTTCTCTACATTATTTTCTATCCCTATTTATATGTATAACCGTCACTTAACTCATAGAAGAATTGGATAAAGTTTAACCGTCTAGTCAAATTTTGTGAACTTTATTCTTGATTTCTTTCTCTACATTCCTTTCTCTAACCGTCACTTATTTCTTTCTGTAAGCGTCACTTAACTCTATTGACTCCACAATCCGATCAGTCACGGCTGGTTCGACTATGTAAATGTGTGCGCGACATATTTTAATAATAGTTACAGTAGCTGGGGTGCCGCTTCGATTCCCGCCGCGGTTAATGTGATATTTTTCATATCAATATTGGGGTAGGGGAGATGAGGACGGTGTTAAGCAAAAAATATTTATATTTTTAGGAAATATTTTACTAAAATAAAAATGGAGAAAGTATTTTTTTCTTTTTTTGTTAAAAAAAAATCTAAATGTCCAAACTACAGTCATTTTTAATTTTTTACAAAGCATCCGTGGATTTTTTTTTGCAATTTTAATTTTTTTAAATCTTAATTTTGTATAAAAATACAAAGAGCACAATTACCAGTATACATATACAGGCAGGCAGGGCTGTGTAGGCGTACTGCAATTTGCAATTTTTACTGCTTTTTGAGAATACAATAATTATAAAATACTACTTAAAAAGTGCTCTCCTAATTTTATTTTGTAATTGACATGGGTTGTGAATTGGCAAGCGTGCTCCATCGTAGACCGCATCATTGCTTACCATCAGGCAAGATAGTGGTAAAAGCAAGCCTATAATTGAAAAAAAAAATACCAATAGCTTTTTTTAACAAAACATCAACGATTTCAAAGTGATAAAATATAGATAGGTAACTATTTCACTCTCGCATACTGCCATCCCAGCGTTGGGATAACCTCAGCTTAGCTCGGTTTAACCGACAGCAAACAGGGGGTGGCCATTTGAATTCATTATAGCATTTGTCGTGAGTCGGTTATTGCTTCTCATATTACTTTTAATTTCCGGACGAAAATGCTTTTTATTTGATCTGAATGTAGATTTATTTGTTTGTATGTTTATTGATATTTTGTTCTGAAAGTATATTTTTTAACAAACTGATGTTTTTGATTTTTGTTTAAATGATTCTTATTGTCTGAAAACTTATTTTGTTTGCCCAACCTTTACATCTTTTAGGGGAAGGTTTAAAAGTAAAAAAAAAAACAGCGGGTGAAACCGCCGGGGGTCAGCTAGTCCTACTATAATAGTTTTTCCAGAGTCAAAAGTAGCCCATGTATTAATTCTACTTAAGCTTTCTCAACCAAATTTCACTCGAATCCCTTAAGCCATTTCATTGTGAAGGACTAACAAACATACTTACACAATTACACACGTCACTTACAAACTTTCTAATTTCTCAACAGCAATAGTGTTATATAGAACTTTTAAACAAAAAACTTTCTCTAACATCAAAGTCATTGCAACTGAATAGCTGCTCAAATTTCTCTTAAATAGGATGTAAACTACCTTTTAAATGTTCCAAAAACGGTGTGAAATCATGAATGAATTCGCTACCCTAGAGACAACCCTTGCCGTCAATGAATACCACCTATTCACTGATCTGTAGGATCCAACAATCATCGTCTTACCCGAAAACGATTATAAACTACTCAAAATTGAAAATCATTTCACAATTTCACACTAGATCACAGACTGGCCGACGCCACCCAAAACTCCAAACAAATCACGGGACTTTGAACCTTATCTCAATGAATTAAAGTACAAATAGAGGCTCGCATATTTCAATGATCGATTAACTCTTTCACGCTTAGAATCGGTAAGGCAATTAATCATTAATTGTATCATTCTCGATTCTATTTACTCTTAGCTTCATTTTCCTCTCTTTAAGTCTCATTCGAATGATAAATGGAATCGAATGATAAATGAGTGGACGCGATGAAATGGCTGCCGAGCACATGTTTGTGATCTACGAATGTTAGATCTTTAGAATTTTAAGGAGTCATTCATAATATGTTATTAATGGTGTCGATTTTGGCGATAATAGATTTCGAGACTATTAGTTAGTTTATCTTGCAACTGTTCCGGATCAAAGATGTTGAAGATTAAAGTGTTTGGGAGTGGAACTTCGTAGTTTTTTATTTATTTTTAGTTCATCATATTTTATACTCGAATCGAATCTTCTGTTTGCGATTACGAGTAGATAAATGTTATTGGTAGTTGGTAGTTCTCTTATTTTGGCCGACTTCATATTCGTGTGTTTATAGGTATGTATTTTTGATTGTGTACTATCTATGGTTTTTATAACATTTTCTAATCTTATGTCATACTTAGGATAGGTTGATAAATCTATGCGTCCAAGGAATATTGTAGCGGAAAAAGAGTATTTTTTTTGAAAATCGTGTTCCGTATAATTTTAGTATTATAGGATCAGGACTTTCCTGGTTCAATCAACTGGGTTTACTAGGTATTCTAATAATACCTTAATGCCTAATAGTAGACACGAAACGAACAATGATCAAGCCTAACAGTCATATAAATTACTTTGCTAACTAGTTCTGTCCCGCGGTTTCAACGGCGTGCTGATGAAAGACGGTGATCATGAAAAATAGCATATACAATACAATGTCAAACAAACAAACATTTTCATTTATTTGTGTGTTAATTCAGAGCATAAGCTATTTCTATTCGTCTACATCGGTGTTGTATTTACGAAGATACGTTACAAACATTTATAAGATACGATACAAACATATACAAACAAATGTTCTCATTAAATTATGAATATTAACACTAATGATAAATGAGTATATTTATTGGTGTTCCAGTACAAATCAAATCGTATTATGAGCCGATCGTTAGAAACTATTGGCTGTCTCGAGTGGGCCGAAATCCAATGACTTATGTATGAATGGAGTGGATTAGCTGAGTATACCGTGATTGGTCGCCTTGTTGCGCTTAACTAGCACTCATAAATAGGTATTGGATAAAATTGGATTACGGTCTAAGCTACAGGCTAATGGTAGCCTTCCAGCGGTTGCGAAGCTAGCTTTCTTTAGAATATGCAGCCTAGTGGGTTGAATACACGCAACGAGTACAGTGGCGAGACAGTGCCCTCGGTCGATCTACTTGGTTTGTATAAACAGTTTGACGAGGCGAGACAGTCATTAGAACAATGATTTGTTTGCTTGGCCGAGTGCGCCCAACTGGGACAAATTTTCAAAACGATTCGCAACCGGTTACCCTTGGGGACGAAAATAGGTGTCAACTGGGAATTACCCATTTACTGTGTCGCCACTGTACCTACTCGTTGATACGTGTAATCAACCCATTATGTTTACCTTCCAGCTACTTTCTTTTAAAAACTTGGTATATTTTGCAGGATAAAAGGCCGTGCTTTTATAGGTGCTTGTAGGTGCTAAGATAGACAAATGTCATTTAACTTGTGCGCAATACGAAACCTTAGTGCGCAGTACTAAGCAAGTCACTTAACTTTACGAAAACTTTATAGGGGAAGCTTTGCGTCTTGTCGCGGCGACAAGATCAACAAATTTAGCACTAGTTTTTAAGCGTTATTTTTCTTCTGTCATTTCTTGTTTGAAAAATATAGACTTTTAACCACACTTGCGGTGTTTGGTACGCATACCGCAGAGAGTCAAAATAGTAGTCAAATTCAAGATTTTTGAATAAAAGAACTGTAATTTTCAAGAGTTGCTAAGGGATCGTCCATTAAAAACGTAAAGCTCGAGAAGGGGGGACGGGGTTCGGAAAACATCATGAAATATCACGAGGGGGAGGGGGAGGTGTAGAGATATATTTCTCATGTATAGGTAAGTATTTTTTTTTGTTAAATTCTGAAAATTTTAAGACAATGTTGTACCCACCAAAAAAATACACGTGATATTTGCGGGTAATTTATAACTTCATCTATCACCAGGGGCTGGGGGGGGGGGGGGGGGGAATTAAAAGTTGCAAAAAACGACCCAGCGACGACGTTGCGTGATTAATGGACGACCCCTAAATAAGTTGTTTATTTATACAACACATCTGTTTATTACATAAATGGTTAGAATAATTGTATTTAGCTGTTGAGTAACTATTTTTCCCCAATTAAAATTAATTAACACCAAACCATGTATAGAGTGGGTTATTAATACGTAAGTACAATCTTTTTACGAAGGTTATCCCCAGATGTTGTCAACCTATCGTCTAACTTTCCAGAGGTAAAGTTTGTGAACCAGTGGCGACAAAAGCTATTAAATAATAACTGGCTAATGCTCAACGGTAGCACAATGGCTGATGCTCTATAAACTGTGAAATATTGTCACTGGGCGCAGTATATGGTTAAATTTGAGATAGTGCTAGGAAAGTAGAGGTGATATGTTAGAAGCGCAGAGTTAAAACGTTTAGTTGTTTTTTTAGTAAATTAAAATTGAAATATAATAAAAATAATGCGTTTATTTCAGGCAATATAATCTGCATACAGTACAAGTTACAGAAAACAACAGAATTTATTAATATGTTAGAATATGTTTAGACAGGTACTATTTTGAAAGTTTTATTCAGAAAAAATTTAATGAGGTTGAAAGTGACAGTGACAGAAAAATGTTGACTTGGCTTTATCCTAAGGAAGTTAGTTTTAAACGTTTTTAGCCTGAGCCTAACTAAAACAAATGAAGTGCTTATGAAAATCCGTCCTGAATCCATCCATTTGGCGGTCATACCAATAACAAGCGCTCAAACTTTCCATAGACAATTTTTCTCCATTTCTAAACTCTTCATACGTTGTATTTCATCTTAAACGTATTTCATCTATTTTTTAATAAATACATAATTTATTTCATACGTAACTTTAACGTTTTGTCTATGCATTTCGCATTTACTACCCTCGATCCCAGCAGATGTTTACGTCCACAAAAAACGAACAATAACTCTAAGTGGAGTCAGTCACTAAATAATAAACTTTAACGACACCTTATTAACAATTTATTCGACCTACTACCGAATTATTCTGTAATTTATTATTGTTATATCGCTTTACTAGCGTTTGTGTGCGGATGCGCTTGTATTTAAAATTTTCTGGAATAATTTTGGAGTTAGCTACTAAAAGTTAAAAACAATTTACCGAACTATTCCATTTATATTATTTAGGTAACCACACTGTTAGAGTATTGTTTAACATGTTAATTATCAGTTTTAACCATTTTGAACAGTGAAAATAAATTACATACATATAGTTTATATTATAAAGTACGTATTTACCAAAACAAATTGTGTTAAATTTGAATATACGAGTAGAAACTGGGGTTCAATTTTTCACTAAAAAAAACCCAACTTTTGCATGAATAATATTCAGACTTTTTAATGAAGCCTCTATCGTTTGAATTAAAAATCAATTTATACGTATAAAAAAATACAGATTAAAATAATCATGCGATCGAATCAAAAATTACCCCTAGACAAGGATCAAGCGCAGTGTAAACTAAAAGACATACCCACAAACTTTTTACACTTTGTTCGATTTACTTTTTCAAACGCAGAGATTTACTATTAATACTTTATATTACATAATTTATTACAAATAACTCATAAAACGAGCTATGTTAGTCAACAATGACTTCTCTACCAGTTCATGTACATTTTTTACCGCGTTTCATTTAACGACCACACATTGGATCTCATTCAAGTGCTTAATATATTGGGTAATTTTTAATGGGATTCCACGGGATTTATTTATTTTTAACAGTTATATTTACTACTTATTCATAGAGGTTTTATTTGGTAAGTATTATGGGTTTTATGGTGGCCGTGGGTGATTTTTGGGAGTTGGCATTTATAGTAGATACATAATTAGAAAGACAAGTTGATGGCTGAACAGAGATTTGACTTTGATTTTTTAGTTTTACCTTTTTCGAGTTTTCAGGGTTAAGTGACTTTAATATCAAAGTGAGTATGAGTGTGTGAAGGTTTAAAAAAGAGTGAGTAAAATGAATGTTTCTAGAGACTCACGCCTCACGACGTACTTCTTTGTTAATTTTAACCAAGATTCTTAATTATAATATGGGACAGACGAATGTAAGTATTTTAGTATAGGTATGTTTGTTTCATTTCAGAGTGTGGTAATATAAAACAATGAGAGTCACACTTACCTACAATTTTTGTATTTTTTAATTTACTTAAAGTTTAACAACAATAAAAACCGAAAATCTTGAAAGCTTGCTTTAAGTTAAGCAAGAATTCTGATGATTATTATAATCACATTTCTATGCTCCACAAGTTTGAAGGTGCCAACAATTTTTTATTATTTTCAAAAAAAATATCAATTTGTTTTTGAAAATTTCGTACCCCAAAATTCTTAGATCATAAGACGTATGCCACAATTCGATAATTATCCAGTAAATAAATCTAAAATGACAGCGGATTGTGGAAAAAGTTTTACAAAAAACTACGGAATCCTCAAGCGTTGTGCTAATTATCGAAATGTGTTCAGCAGCAAATTGTGCGTCGAGTTTGACACTTGGCTCTTTGCGACGGTCGTGACGAGGAAAAAACGGGAATAGTATCATCATCATCATCATCCATAGTTTTTCAATTAAAATTTCTCATGTAAAGTTTCTCATACCTTTTTACTATCCAAAGAACTTGGTAGGAAGGTAAAAAACCGTTCTTGATAAAAAAAAAATTGGCCGTGGGTCGAACTTGGTTCATACCTATTTAATTTTTACCCGACTGGTCAGAAGGAGGGTAATGTTTTCTGGGTGTATTTAAGAATGTTTGTTTGACCTCCTATTACTGCGTAAACGGCTGTCTCATTTTGGATTGCAACAAAGATGCTAGACTAATCAACAACAAATCAAGTCAAGTGACAAGTCTAGTTTTACTGTCTGTTAACTTCTTGTCATCTCTTAAATCTAGTGGCGGATTTACACACTTGCCGTCAGTAGACCATTCAAAATTTTTGCCACCCCTACCTACCTATACAATTTGATACACTCCAGCACCGTCCTCGGCCCACGGCCAACAAAAAACTGGACCTGAATATACCACCTCTAAAATCTGCCACCCTAGGCTCCAGCTTACTCAGCCCGCTGGCAAATCCGCCACTGCTTACATCTGTATATCTATTAAGACACCGCTAAACCCCAATTCATCAAAACAACCGCAAAACTGCCTCCTCCGTCGCAGACGTTGAAAAACCCTGGCGCCACGGGTCACAGGTCACTTAAAGTCCTGACGCCTCCGACTTCAGAAGGAATTTGACGGCGCCGACGTCTAATGACCCGTGTCGGGTCGTAGGTTACTGTATCCGCTAGTAATTTGTTACAGGAAATGTGGACCTTTGGCTGATTTTTAGGTAGGTAGCTAGTTTGTATTAATTGGATAATCACAGTAATACTTTTTAAATTCTAATAGGCTTAAGTTTGATGGTAAGCAATGATGCGTTCTACGATGGAGCACGTGCACCTAGAAGTCATCGACTTGTAGATACCCAGATTATTTCACACCCTACTTAGTGATTTGCATAATAAAAGTGGAATCAAAGCGTTTTTGCACCCTTGGTAGCCCAATAGTGGAACGGGCCAGAGGGACTTAGATCATGCAGATCAGAAGCACACTCTCCGAAATGTATTCGATGAAAAATCTATAGACTACCGTTGCGCCGATGTTCGAGAGTTTGGAGCTTAGTCCAAACAAGGGAGATCAGTCCATCTACCAACAACCATCAAGCGTGATAGCGGTTAAACGCAAGACTATTACGCAAAAAAAAATCGCCATTCTGCCGTCCCCACGAAAAGTGCAATAACTCGAGTTTTAGTCGAATTGAGTTAAGTAAGGACATATTGGGAATCAGCAGAACAAGACCTATATACCTAACTAGCTGACCCGTGCCCACTTCGTTGGGCATAATGTTAATTAAACACGAAGCCATCGCGCGCCGTCCGGACCGTTTTTTCTCCGATTCACTTTGCAAAACGGACTACCACGTAAAAGCCTTTTTATTTTTCGGTTTTTTATATAACCTATGACACTCAGCAATAATGTGGCTTTCTATTGGTGAAAGAATTTTTAAAATCGGTTCAGTAGATCCCGAGATTACCCCTTACAATTTAACAAATATACAAACACACAAACTTTACTTCTTTATAATATTAGTATAGATAAGTATATTTTCTTTAGTCAGTGTTTACGTAACTATGACGGAGCCGGTTTTAATAATTAGTGATGGGGATACAAATACAATGAAAATAAGATCTATAAAAGCGTTTTTCTCGAAATCAACTTCAACCTAGTTATTGCACTTTTTGTAAGGACGGCAGCATTGCACCAGGGTTGCCTCTTCTATAATACTTATATTATATTTTGAGATAAGATTTCTTGCAGCCGAATCTTAGTCTAAGCACACGTGTTTAGAAAAGTAAATGCGTCACTAAAGGCTTGAATGACGCAGAGTAACGATAAAAACAAAACTTTATTAGCTTTAGCTCATTAATTAGCATATTTTTAATACATATTTACCTTATAATAAAACAATCGGTGACCACAATTGTTCTAAATAGGGACAATCAGTAAAATAATATAATCATGGGAATTTACGCTGTACCTACCTATTTCGTATATTGTTTATTAAATAGGTAGGCATTTAGTAAACTATGTAGAGTATATAAGAATATATAAGTACATACCAAACTAATCTGTAATTATGTGCAAGGGTTGTTAATGTTGTTGCGTGAAGAGGAGATAAGGGAGACGGGTGGAAAGAGAAGAAAAATGAAGAATGCGATAAGGCCGATTGAATACGAGGCGAGACATAGGTACTAGAACCATGATTTGTGAGCTCGGCCGAGTATGCCAGTTTACTGTCTCGCCATTGTACTCGTTACGTGTCAACTCATAACCGTAGACTCAGCGTAGCAACAGCTCGCGAAGCAGGGGCTTGGACATCGATCTAGTATGGGCTTGGAAAAGTTAAGCAACAGTGAGTCCGGTCGATCTTCAGATGGGTGACCGTTGGAATCAATTTAAAAATTCTAGACGTTCTCGGAAATAATAAAGGGCGACTAGCAAGTGGCAACCCTAATACCATTGGAATTATTTGTCCATTTTTTACCGACTTTAAAAAAGGAGGTTAAAGTTATCAGGATAGGTACCTAATTGGTTTTTCAGGCTCAAAATTTATTGGTAAGAGTTTTGTCCGGGTGCCTTTTTTGAAATAATATTTTTTTATTCTCTAGGTGCGATCCGCGGTTTAATCCGGGCGATGATGAAAAACGGTGATGATAATGATGATGAAAAGTATCCAGGTCGTCTCAGGTACAGGAAAATCATATCATTTTCTATGCACCAGATATTATGTTGGCAAAACTTCATGATTTTATCATTTGATGATTTGATTTTGTGAGTATTTATTTATTGCTACGGATTACGGAACCTTACCACAGCCATGTCACGACACGCACTTGTCAGTTTTTCAAATTATTTATTAATAATTAGCCTAACAAAGAGGGAATGATACCAGTTGCGCAAACCCATAGCAATGTTGGCCAATCCACCGAAATACTTCGGGATTTCACAATGGCATTTCATATTGTGATATTTTGGTTAGGTAGGTATATGTATTGAGGATATTAATAGCCGAATAGGCCCAAGTTTGAAGGCAAGACAGATCTAAATTTTCTAAAACTATTGGCATCCTTGTCTAATGGCTTGCAATGATAAAGACAGGTATATGTATTTTTAGTTAGTTTAGATCTGTAATTAAAATGCCTTCAAACTTAGGCCCAGTATCCATGTAAATAATTAAAGTAAAAAATATTTTATTATTTATTGCACTCTGGGGTTTCAACTACGCGGGGATGTTGATATGATGATAATTAGGATGTCCTTTTCGGTAGCCCTGAAACCGTGTTTAACAAATTTCACATTGCGTGAAAGCGTAACAAACAAACTTACTTTCGCATGTATAATTATTTTATAATCATAATTTTCAAGGTCAGAGTGAATGGGTATCTTCTAAGCTGCGTGCTTCATCTTCGACCACAACGTCGCTTACCCACAGGTGAGTTAGTGGTCGGAACTTTTCGTTAAAAAAAAATTGATTGATAAACTCCGATTGTTTTTTTCAATTTTTCTTAAATTACTGGTGTTATCTACTGGTGTTTGTTTCAACTTCAAGTCATCGTACCTTCATTCCTCCCACTGCTGAGATACAAGTCTACCTCGAAGGGTGATTAGGCCATATTCCACCACGCTGGCCAAGTGCGGGCCAACTTCATGTATTATAGTATTATTACAGTAAATAACAATTATTTTATCTTTACCTAAACCTACTAAAATCCCTCGAATTGTATGATGGGAATTCACCAGTAACTATCGACTATTATTTCCAAAACAACTAGGTTTTAATCTACATCGTAAAAAACCCTATTCCATTGTGGTAACAGCACAGATTAGATAGGTAATAGTTACAAGGTAATAGCCCATAATTATTATAGTACCAATATAATATTTTAGGTTAGGTATTACAGAATAAATAATAGTGCAACTTGTGTATTTTGGAACACACCGAATGTATAATTGTACCTACAGAAATAAAATTGAAAAAAAAAAACTGGCATTGACGTGTACAAACATACCTCGATGTCTAAAGATTTCAACAATGCCATCGGCCATAATTCAAATTTGGAAGCCGTTCCGCAAATCCAGTAACGAACCGTGTCTGCGTGAGTGTGTGCGTCCGTAATCAGTATTGCCATTATAAATAAAAAAATCCCATATTGTGCCACCGTCTGGTTTCGGGTGGCAAAAAGGTCCCGACAATGCGGTTTGCAGTTCAAAAAGGTTAAGCATCGCGCCGACTTACATAAATTAAATTTATCAGAGTATTTGTGAATGTTATTGGATATTAGTTAGCACCCGGTGAGGTATATTGGTTTCTGATTATTTTGAAAGATGGTGTTAACCGACGGCCGCCGACAAACGAGAGGGACGATTTGAAAATTGAAAATTACTGGATATGGGTAGTATTTGGAAAGTGATTTATTTTTTAAGGATTCCAAAATCTGAGTATCAAATTGGTAGTACGAAAATTTTAATCTTACGTTTAAATCGTCGTTACGTCATTACAATGTGATGATCAAAATGAAAAGGTAAATGTTTTTTAAGCAAACTGTAATAAATTATTTTGTATGTTTGGTTATGTCACGCAATTTTGAATACTTTTGCAGTTAGTATTTACCTAGATTGCAGGATAAATACATTTACGAATGAAGCCTAAAAATACACACTGATATTCAGAATAAAAAGAACAGCATTATCTAATAGAACTAGAAGTTCCTGGCATCATTACTTGCTTTTCGTATTGACAGTTCGCATTTGTTGTTCGTACTGAAAAAGCATTTTTAAAATATCTAGGTACGATTAGGTACTTACTATTCTTAATACAAATTAGTTGTCAAGGTAAAGGTCCGAGTACCTACGTAAACCCAGTATGCTATTACAGAATGCTATTACAGCTCTCGTTTATCTGAGAACTAAAAGCGCTGCAAGATTGCCATCGCCATTAAAATAGCCTACCAAAGATAGTAATTGCTTACGGTTAGTTATTAGAATACGAAGTGTCGAAGAACCTTTACAATTTACAGTAATTTGTGGCCTCTTAAGAATTACAATACCACTTACAATACGGCTCGTAACTCATCTTCATTGCCAGGCGACTGATTGTTAGCCAAATGGGATTGCATTGAAATCATATCATAATGCTTGGGTTAGGGCTTCGCCAAATTGGTTTGGTACACGTCCGTCAGATTCCACTTTCGTCAGAAGCAGTTTTTTAAAGGTCGGTGGAAGCGACCGTGATAGCTCAGTGGGAGAATAGCCGCTTTATATTCTTGAGGTGACGGATTCAGACTCCGATTGGTACCTACCAATGAGTTCTTTCAAACTTATATACGAATTTAGTTACAGCTTTTCGGTGAAGGAAAACATCGTGAGGAAACCTGCATACGTCCGGAGAAGAAATCCAATGGCGTGTGTGAATCCACCAATCCGCACTTGGCCAGCGTGGTGGAATATGGCCTAATCGCCCTTCAAGGGTAGACCTGTGTACCCCAGCAGTGGGAAGGATTAATGATTCAAAATGATTGAAGCGATACGTGAGCGGTGCGTCATCATACTCTCCGGCTGTTCAGTCAGGGACATTTGCAGTGTTGTTCTTCATAGTGGCGAGACTGTGCTCTCAGCCGAGAACTCGGTTTGTATAAACAGTTAGACGTGGCGAGACGTGGCGAGTTAGACGTGACGTGGACCACGATTTATTTGCTCGGTTCAGTATGCTCATTTACTGTTTCGGAGCTGTAATAATTACATTGAGGATTTAATTAACCCAGGGTGTGTCTCCAACTAGTGATGGTTGGCAATGAGCTCTGCATATTAGGTCTTGTCCTTGGTAAGGCGAAAGATTTTGGCAGCACCACCCGTGTAGTTTGGTTCATTTAATATCAAAAACAAGGTATCTAGACTACTGGTGTTCCATCATAATTTTTACCATCTACGCCACTGGAGCATGTGTGCCAGCAATCCAACGTATCGCTCCTGTATTTTAAGGAGCTGGGTTGGCTCGGGTGACTACTGGCGCAAGGGGAAAAGCACAATGCATCTCTTGCAAGACACGAAGACACCGGTGCGGACCTATCGCCCCTATGTATGTCGAACGAGGTTTTTAGACTGTCAAACCTTGGCTGTCAAGTTGTCAACCGTAATGATAAAGACAGCTAAATTAAAAAAAGTCTGGATCTTTCAACCATACCCTACAGAATTAATTGGCTTCAATTTCCAAGTATTCAAAATATCCGCTGTTATAAAATACGCATTTAATTTGCAAGGCCCTTGGTTTGGCGGAACCTTTACCCATGTAAAATTTATGAAGATTAACCCCTACAATCACACTTACTTCACTGACAGACTATGGACTGACTCCACTGAAATCAATGGAGGCTCTTCTCCAAGATTTATTATTCCCTATTGGAAGGTAATCCCAACTAATTCACTAAGGAAAAAGAAGGATTTTATAGCCATCCGGACAATCGGGCTTTTGTCGCTCGCCTCAATATATTTTAAATGACTACGAGACGGCCGCTCGCGAAGCCAGTCCCATTGTGACTGACGATGGAGTTCCTTTTTCGAAATCGAAAGGATATTTATTTTGAATTAAGAATAATTTCTTTTTTAGCTGCCGTCTGACGTGTGCCGCGCATTAGAGGCCTTTGTTGACGGCGTATTAATGAAGGTCCGTATCGGGACCGGCCTTTTGAGAGTGGACTACCGCATCGTTTACAGGACTCGATGGATGTAGGCAACTAAAGTACAGCCCAAAATTAAAATTTGGGAGCAATCTAGTTCTATTAATTAATATGAAAAAAGTTCTTAATGTTAACGTTATTATTTACGTTATCTATAAGGCTCAGAAGAAATCAGTAATGAGTTAGAATAGAATATTTATATTTGTTGCACACCAAACAATTTATAAGAAAGTTATCAGCCATTGAAAAACAGCATATAGAATCGCAAAAAGTAAACTAAAGCCTACTGACATCCAAAGTTCAACACAATGTTTCATTTGAGCATGATGAATGACAAAATAAGGAATACCTAGATCCTACGTCACCACATCATTTCCAGTAAAAACTTAATGAAAGAGAGATATATTAGCAAAGTACCTAAGTAAAAGCTACAAATTAAGAGTAGTTATGTAAAAGAGAAATAAACAATAAAAGCTAGAAATAAAGAATTGCCAGTAATACGTCAGCAGACCACCTCAGTCCGATCGGTGACAGCATTACCATAAGGCAGTGGACACAACAAATGCGCTTATCTCCGCCGCCGACCAGATTGCAGCGTACAAGCCTCTTAATTGGGCATCAATATGCACCCTAATAACGAGGGTACGGCGACGAGAAAGTACTAAATGAAAGAGGGACTTAAAATAATGCGTGAATGGGAAATCATTTTTGATCAAAAAGTAAAGGCGTGGAAATTGGAGAGCTGCGGAAATGACGTTGTCATTTTTAGTGTAGTATATCAAAAAACTTACAGGGGTTCATAGACTAAGTAAAATCATAGATAGAGAAATTCTACTCCCTCGTTTTTAAGCCGCCTTTTTGGTATTTTCTATGGCACATATTTCTTGTACTTACTCGTTTATTGTCCGTTTGTGGTGTTAGTAGAGTGTAATAATTGCACCCAGACTGACCATCAACCTAAACAGAAATCAGGAAATATTTATTGACCTTAAATCACTTTCAATGTTACAGGTACGAGTCGCGTTTACAAGGTTAAGAATTTAATAAAGTAAAATTAAGAAAACTAATTAACTGATTTAACAACAATACGTCCTTTACGTATTTATTTTATGAACCTACGAATCTTACGTCCCAATACGCGAATAAAAGCAAACCAGTAAATTAGTACTAACTCGCAGCCGCGAGTGGCCAGTTAATTAAGATGTAGGCAGAACGCGGCCATGTCCGCTAACGAGGCGCTAAACACATCCGCTGCTACAATCCAACTGGACGCCAGTCGAGATGCTTTAGTAAATTCAATTAACTACTTTTAGTTCGAACTAAAAGTTCAATTGACTTGGTTTGATGGCGCGAAAAAACGCGCACTGTCTAAGATTCTATATACGTTTACGTTTACGTTCTAAGATTTATTGTTGTGTCAACATATTATCAAACTATGTAAATATACCTAGGTAGGTACCTATACTATATACATGTACATACATAATAATTATATCGACTGCTGTATGAAATATTGTTGTTATATCGATGAAAAATCGATCTAAACGAATTAGCACTTTTTGGCTGTACTTTTAATATTACCATTGCTTAGATTGAAGATATCATTTAACTTTTGCGCTTTACAAAATGAAGTTGTTTGCTAACGAGGCGCTAAACACATCCGCTGCTAACAATCCAACTGGACGGCAGTCGAGATACTTTAGTAAATTCAATTAACTACTTTTAGTTCGAACTAAAAGCTCAATTGATTTGGTTTGATGGCGCGAAAAAATATTATCTCACTGTCATTTGTATTGTCATGAGCCATGTCGTTTAGATTTTTGTCGCGACATAAAAAACCGAAAAACTTAGCATGGCTTTAATTTATTTCCAATATTATTTAAAAGAATTCGGATGAGTAAACCATGTTGTTAAATAATTATGTAAATACATTGATTTGATTTACCCGACTGCCCCAAAAAAACATTACACATTCGTCATCTTTTTTCTGAGTTTCATTTGCTCAAAAAGTTTGACGTAATTTGCGGACAAGTCGTCGACAGATCGGAATAAACCTAAAATAAATCATAAATCATTGCCTCAACCCTCAACCCTTCAAGAACCACAACGTTGCTTCTTTGACAAAACAAAGGGTTAGTTCGAAATCACTCTAAGTAAGTAAAGTAAGTAAGTTTAAGCAAACGCCTTTAAGTTTAAGTGTACGCCTTTAAGTCTGCTAATTGTAGGGACATGACAGTAAAACAAAGATCATGGTGACATGATTGTAGAGGTCGTGGCTTTAATATTAGCTTGCTCTTAACGTGTTAGGTTTTTTTTAAAAGGGCAAAGTTTTTTTGGTTTTGGAGACAAAGAAAGTGTGTTCTTATACAGGTCTGATTGTTTGAGAAAACAGACGTAATTAACGATGAAGAAAAAACATATAAGAGGACTAGCTGACTCGACAGACGTTGTCCTGTCAAAAGCCATTGCGTAACTATAGCAACCGTAGTATGTTGATGCTAACTTGTCAATTTATAGTAAAAATTATCAGTATATATATAATTTGCAATAAATTAAAATTGCGACTATAATTTGAGATTTAAACTATCCTATCTCTCAAGTTGGATCGAACTGCACATGGTGTGTGAATTTTATTATAATCGGTTAAGTGGTTTAGGAGTCCATTGAGGACAAACATTGTGACACGAGATTTATATATTTTATTAAGAAGATATGATAAAAACAAATAGTTACCCGCTGTCCCCGCTACCCCCTGTTTTTATATCTCAGGGTGACGAGCGCAGTGCTGTGCCGCGCAGGGTCTTGAATTCTGCGAGTTCAAAATTCTGGGTGGCACAGACCTGTTATGGGCAACCGTGACGTTTAACATCAGGCGAGCGATTTGCTCGTCTCGTCAATCAATTACATAAAAAAAATGCTATATACATAATACAATACAACGTTTATTTTTAAAATAGCATCGTAAAATTTTCCATCACTACTAGATTTCCAAGAAACATGCTATTTTACAAAACCACGATAATTACGTTCAATTAACGAGGACAAAACATTGTAATTGTAAATATTTTAATTTGTAGGTACCATTTTGAACTTTATGAGCACGATTTAAAGTTCAAGTTAAGGTTTTAATGTTTGATTGCAAACCTTTGATGATCGAATCAAACACACATTGAGTATTTAGCAACTGTTTGATTTGAATGTTCGTAATGAGAAGAACACATAGCTGCTTATGAATGTACCATCAGCATCATTGGTTTATTATTATTTTAATAATTGAATTAAAAGTAGATTAGTAAGTAAAGACGAGTGACTGACATATTCAATTCAATTCAATTTTTATTTCAGGTCAACATTACAGATGGTTACATTACAAAACTTGGTAGGTAATATCAAATAGCCAATTTTTATCTTAGCTAACTATGGTTATTCAATTCATACATTACAAACATAATTTAATAAATTGTAAATAATTGAGAAATATTTTTATGGCGGTTAGCTTAAAAGCAACAATTTTCTATATATATAAAAATGAAACCCGTTTTCCTTGGTCACGGCATCACGCGTGAATGGCTGGACCGATTTCACTAATTCTTTTTTTGTTGTATTTGTTATTATTAGGAGAAGGTTCTTACAGAAAAAAATATTAAGAAAATCTCTCAGAAATATTGAAAAACCCTAAAAACAGCCCTTTTCTTTTTCCCATACAAACGTTTTCTAACTAAAACGAGCTTTATTGCTATTGTATAAAGTTCATATTGAATTGCAAGCACTCACTGTTGTTTAAGCAATGTAGGTTGTAAGTTTATAAAGTTATTGCAATTTAATTAGGCAGTACCATAGAGAAGTACTGTAGAAGTACTGTGTATGGCAGTACGAAGTCTGCCGGGTCAGCTAGTTAGTTAATAAAAATAATAATTTTCGTTATTTTCGTTGGTCCCATTGTAATTTTTTTTTTTAAATGAGTATGAGAAGACCTTTTCGGCTTAACATATCCTCTTCTTATAGTCAGTCCTGTATAAGTAAGTACATAGATACTTAAAACATAGTGTCCGAAAACCTGCTGATACTTTTTAACTCGCGTGTTAATTCCCTACTTTTAGCCTTATTAGGACTTTCCCAGGTTTGTTGATGTACCACATCAGAACAAAGAGCCTGCACCAGTTCTAATTTCACTAACAACTGCTAATGCGTCTCGGGAGACAACTTGCGCTGGACAACTGCCTTTACAAACGATGCTGGTCTCTATTTGAGACAAGGTAGAGTTTAATATTGAATGTTCATGAATGTATCTTCTTTTGCGAATGATTTTCGATCTTATTAAAGATGGAGCTGAGTTCAAAATGGAATGTTAATATGCTATAGCTCAACAGCTCGACCAACTTGTTTGTGTAGTTGGTAAAATGACGAAACTATTTTTTTCTACGGAGGGCTGTCAGTTTTCTTTAGACACAGCGATGGTGGCTCCACGATTCCAGTCCACGGTTAAGTTGGTCATGTAACAGGTGCGTCTTATAATGCGTTTATCGTAAGTTAGAGCCCTTGTCTGGGAATATTGTCTGCATTGCCTGGGAAAAATCAGGATGGAAGAACTGAGGAGTGATAAGTAATGATAAGCTTTCTACACAGCTTTGCTTTTGAATTTGTTGGCATCTAATTATTTCCTTCCACGAAGTTGTTTGAAGAAATACTATGGCTGTGGTCTTCCGATTTACTTGAAATTTTACAAGGTTTTATTTAAATTGTAATGTATGTTAGTCTGTTTATTTAGGTGAAATCTCGTTGCTGAATTTTGAACCACATATGATTGAGCTAAAATTGGTAGATGAACTGTAATTTGGCATACAATTTTTAACACACTGCCCACCCTGAAATCGCGAAAGAAATTCAGCTCCATACTTACATTTTATCGAGTGTCGTTGACATTTTTGTATGGAACAGCTGATGTTTATTCGCGATTACAGGACTGGTCAAGTGCGGGTTGGTGGATTTGCATACGCCTTTGAATTTCTTCTCCGGACGTATGCAGGTTTCCTCACGATGTTTTCCTTCACCGAAAAGCCAGTGGTATGTAAATTCGTACATGAGTCCATAAGTCATAGCGTGGTGGAATACGGCCTAATCACCCGAGGGTAGACCTATATCCCAGCAGTGTGAGACTGGGAGTATTTAAAGGTTTAAAGGTTGCAATGACAGGACTGGTTCCATAGTTAAAATTGTTCATTACGATTTACTATGGAGCCTGTTTGGCATGGCATAGGTACTTTTTAACACGCTTTTATTAGCTTCACCTGTATGTTTGTATGTTTGTATGTTTGTATGTTTGTATGTTTGTATGTTTGTATGTTTGTATGTTTGTATGTTTGTATGTTTGTATGTAACCGACTCCTTTGAGCGCGTTTTTGACCCACTTTAAACGGTCAGATTTCTTTCAAACTTTGTAGATATATCGAGGACCGATGACAATACACTAAACAAATCGTGTTTTTTAGTTTTTTTAACTATTAATTTGTTTAACACGCTTTTTCTATATAGTTTCTTTAACTTTTAATACCGTTTAACTTACAAATGGTAATTTCGTCATTCGTTTCAGAGAACAGAGTGGCGCAGTGGAAGCGTGCTGGGCTCATAACCCAGAGGTCCCTGGATCGAAACCACGCGCTAGAAATCTTTTTGCTCAACATTTTTTTGTTACGCATCAATTTTATTTTATGAGGTCTGAGGATCGAAACCACGCGGCTACAAATCTTTTTGCTCAATATTTTTTGTTACGCATCAATTTTATTTTTAATTTGCTTGAGCAGACGGCCAAAATCGGATAACACCAACACATTTGTACATATTAATAATGGTTAATAAGTAGTTAGCAAATCGAACTAAAAAGCGAAAAATAAATAATAGTTAAAAAAAAACTAAAAAAACACGCTTTTTATAAAAAACCGAACTAAAAAAATAGAAAATAAAATGTTATAAATTTAAATTAGGAATAGGGTTGAAAATTTCAATAAATATAAATTAATAATAGTGTAAATAAATAAATATATGTATTTTATTTTTAAAAAAGCGTGGGGTGCTTTCTAAGATATTATCAAAATGCTAATCACTCTACTCATGTCTGTCAATACAAAATGTATCTACAAAATATATAATATCTATTGACCCATGCACCCCACGCTTTTTAAAAATAAAATACATATATTTATTTATTTACACTATTATTAATTTATATTTATTGAAATTTTCAACCCTATTCTTAATTTAAATTTATAACATTTTATTTTCTATTTTTTTAGTTCGGTTTTTTATAAAAAGCGTGTTTTTTTAGTTTTTTTTTAACTATTATTTATTTCTTATTACTTTATACGATAAAGTCGTTAAAAATTAACTGCTTACTCACAATCAAATCCATATAAAGCTTTTCAAATCTTCCAGTAATGGCAAACTGCAGTAAAATTATACTTCATTCTACCGCTAGCTGGTAATGTAGCTTTTTAGCATAGCCAAGTTAGAAAGCGAGGATTCCCATAGGAAAGATGAAGGGATATTACCAAGTTTACCACAATGCGGCCGGTTTAAACTTTAAACTAACTTCCTATATGGAAACCAATATGTTGGTTGTGCTTGGCGGCGAGCATGAAACCGACAGCAGGGTTTGTGGAGACAGTAGCTTAGCTCTACACTTTTTAAAAGTTTAAACTTAACTCCGGTTTACTTGAAATGTTAAGAAATATCCTAAGCGAGAATTAACCATGTGGGATTTCTCAATTGAGGAAATAATTACGATTTATTCTGATCACATAGTCCAAAAATTGTCAAAAGAGGAAATAAGACTTTCTTATTTTTTCAAATTATCTTTCTAATAAAAACTAAATAATTAAAACCGAATGTGGTAAAAACACATACAAAGAAAGTTACAATGAATTTGGTTTTTACTAACTTCTGGGTGTATTGGTTTCTTCTAGACAAGCGTGCTCATTCGTAGACCGAGTTCTTGCTTAACATGAGATGGCGGCTAAACGCAAGAATTTTTTTTGTTCAAAGTTTGAACTTGCTCTGTGCACTTTTTGCTTTACAATAGTGTGGTACAATACAATCAACTTTATGTTTGGACATCAGTCACTGCCTCCCACCGTACCGTGGGTATCACTCGCGTCTAGTAAATTACATTAGCAAATTACGGCGCTAACTGCTGTGAGAAGCGGCCATGGGAAGTGAGGAGTGATGGCTGGAGCTTTCGAGTAGGCCTAGCATAAATCGACTGCCCCTACGAACACTATCAAAATTGCAAATGGCGTTTTTTACAGGAGAGCAATTAAAAGCCAAATGTGACTTAAATGTATATGTTAAAACGTGTAGCATCAATTTTATTCCATTTAAAACATGTCAACCTTTGTTTTAGAATTATTCGTATTCATAAATTAGATATTCGTATAATTAATACAATGAAAAAAGGTACGAATTTGTTTCGTGTATCAGTTGACAAATACAAACCCATTCTTTAAAAAAAAAACACTGACATTGACAGTTTGTTGTTGTTTCAACTTTTTTATAATATGAAAAAATCGTGATTTTGCGGTATAGGTAGTCGAAATTCTGACGTAAAATTCGTAACGAGCATTCCATAGAAAAATATGTGAAAATAATGCAGTTCCATTTACGCCCGACAAAGGCTGTCCCATATTTCATACATCTGTCTTTCAAATACTCGCTACGTAGATAGCATACGCCCTGGATTTTTTATCTGTGCATCTTGTACGTATGTACGCATGGAAGTGGTGTAGTTCTTGGCTTCATACAAATCTAGCGCAGAGCTGATCTTTCTCTCTGGGTATATCTAAACTAGGGAAGTTGAAAGTTGGAACTTCGGCTCAAAACTGTCGATATCGCGCCTGTTTCCAGTGTCCTATAAGGTGTCCGACACAACTGACTAGCTCGTAGCGACCAGTGTCTCAGGTCTAATGAGTTATAATAACTACCACCCAGAGAGACGCTGAGAGAGGCGCAGTAGTGTGGAGATGGCTTTGGATAGTAGTATTTTCTTAAATATTGATGATTTTTCATGGGTTGGAATTATTTGGTTTTCATTTCATTGCAATAGTTAAAAAACAGATTAACTATTTTTGAGCTACCAAAATTGGTGTGGTTAAAAACGATGCCTAAAAATCGAAATAAGTTTTGGTGAAGCGAGTGATTTTTATACATATTTACAGAATTGGTGATGAAGTTTTATGCCCCAATTCTTAAGAAAAACAGCTCTTGCAGTGGCGAAAATAATAAAACTTAGGTACTTACGTAAAAAACTTACAAAAGAACTTAAAATCCATTTCCATGTCATCATGCCAAGACTCGTCGTAGACTGGTCAACTGTCTGGTCAACGCCTCGGATCCGATCCATTCCATCGGATCTCCATTCCACGACTACAAGTTCCATTTAATATACAAACCTACCTCATAACACAAGTTCAGAAGTATTAAACTTAGATCTATAAGAGAGAAAAAAGAGATCTATCTCAAAAAAAATTTGCTCGTAATGTAAAGACCACTTTTTGGGCCTACTTCTAGTTTTTCTGCGTGAAATTTTCCATTTGTGATTTTAATAAAGGTTTATTGTACTATAATTCTAAAAACTTAAAAGCCTTTTCCGTACTCTCATGCCAAGACTCGTCGTAGACTCGGTGCGACG
Organism: Alcis repandata; assembly: GCA_949125135.1. Lineage (NCBI taxonomy): Eukaryota > Metazoa > Arthropoda > Insecta > Lepidoptera > Geometridae > Alcis > Alcis repandata. Next base: position 4,599,562 of record OX421246.1, on the reverse strand, counting down.
ACTTCATTAGTGCGCGTCAACCGTCCGGTCACGACGCCTCGGATCCGATCCATTCCACATTGGATCTCCAGTCTCCATTCCACGGCTACATTGTACCACTTTATTCACAGAATTGACGCATACATGCATGTGAAATTTGAGTAAAGTACTTTATATAGAGAGGCAGACACAACTATAAGAAACAAGCCAGAAGCTTTAAAACCGGTAACCAAGGTTCAGGAAAAAATCAGAATTTTATTTCCGTTCCTTACATTTTGTCGAGTGTCATTGACATTTTTATATGGAACAGCTGATTTTTTTTCACGAATTCCGGGTTGGTCCTATTGTAAAAATTGTTCATAATGATGGGTACTAGGAGAATTTTTTCGGCTTCCTTTCCTTTCCTTTTAACCCTGTATTTGAGTAGATTACCCAAACTATAATTTTGATCACGTTCGGTGATCTTTTTCAAGTAGTCATTCCAGCGGTACACATCTACATATATTGCTAAAAACATACTCCTTTTTTGGGCTTTGTAGTCGGGTAAAATTTAGAAATAATAGAAAAAAACTATTTAAGAAAAAGAAAATTTCATTTCAACTAAAATAACACACCTATTTATCTTTTAAACTTTTGAGAATTGTATAAACAGGTTGTTAATAATATAGTCTAACGGGACAGTATAATGATTAATTGGTTATTATACAAAATCGCTGTTCTTAATAATGTAATCACTACCTTAGATAGCATAGTCTAGGATGAGCGTGACAAATTTTATGTTGTCTAACAACCGGGAGAAGTTTTCCGCCGCAAATTGCAACAATATACCTCTCATTATAGTAAAATGCGTGTAATTGCGTATCTAATGTGTGAGGCTGTGAGCTAATAGTTTCCTGAGTTTATTAAAGCGAGAGAAAGATACAAGGCCAGAAAGGAAGACCAAAGCATTAAAGGCAAAGCTTTGGCAGACCAAAGCAGTCAGAATGGTGAGCGCGGAACGGAGAGCAGGCATCGGGCAGACTTTTTTTGGCGCGCTGGTCGGGTGATATTTTTAAGGAAGGCAGTGAGCCAGTGAATGAGACTGACATGATAATCTGTGCCTATATATCATCATTAGATATTTAACATTATCCCTAATCGGCATAAACACGGTAATAACGCGAGTCTGAGCAGTTGGCTCAAACTCGAGCTGGATAAAGAAAACTTCAAGAAGCTGACTGCCAACCTTCATTTAAAGAAGAAGGAGAATCGCTCACAGCTGAACACATACCTAATATCTTCTTCCTATACGTATACAAGTACCTACTTTTACAGGGTTATACAGAAAAGGTATGCTAAGCCGGAAAGGGCCGAAAAAGGCGAATTGGGGGTCAATGACTGTCGACTAAATGTATAAAACAGGTGTTTATTTTTTTGCGAACTCCGGGTTGGTCCCATTGTAAAAGTTGTTCATAATAATGAGCACTATAAGCCCTTTTCAGCTTAGCACACCCTTTCCTTTTAACCCTGTATAGATGTTCCTTATAACCAAAAACGATTTAGCAGAGAGATAACTGTCCGCACCTTACCTAACAACAAAGCACATAACTCCACCTCATTTGCTGTTAGTCCTTTCTTATACAGTCAATTACAGAATTATCACCAAAATCGCAAAACACACTAATCATTATAAAGGCTTCGTTAAGGCCCTAATAGACAATTCTCAAGCTCAGATAAAAGACCTAATAAACTCTGCTAACACAGATTAAGAAAGATACAGAAGTATAACTCCAAAGAAACGTACGATGATTTGGTTGGGTAGGACATTGGCTGCGAATACGGTAGAATGTTAGCGAGATTTTTAAGTGAAACTATAGCAATAAGGGACAAACATTCGAGTAATAAATTGAAAAGAAAAACGAAATCATTAGCTTTTAAAAACAACGACAAACGCAGTACAAGACATACATTTTAAGAGTACCTAGTTTTTTTTCCAGAAAAATGTGAGATAACCTTAACGAAGAAGTCGATTTAGTAAAGTAAAATAACTTCAGTTTATAAAAAGCATCAATATGGTTTTTATAAAACTATACAATTAGCTTTCTTACCATCAATACAGAATGTAAGTAGATTGGCCCAAAATTGCATCGTTTCTAGCAGAACTTGCAACTATTAACTACTACCAAATATGCCTGCTTGGTTATTTTTGAAATTGGCCAAATTTTTGCATAAAAAATTATGGCTTCAATATTTTGTCAGAGTTGTCCTTCTGTGTCCTAGTCTGCAGCCACCTAACAGGTAAAATTACGTCGGGACACCTTGGGTACTTAAACCCATTAAGAATTTCTGCAGATCGTGCGCGTTCTAGGGTTAGGACCTGGGGGTATTCTGCAAGCGAAATTTTATTATTTTATAAAAAAAATAATTGCGTAAAAATATTTGATAGTAAATACTTACATTTTTGTTAATAAAAAAATCAGTTTTGTCGATTCTAAAAGTCATATTTGCTATTTTTCGTTATAATAAACCAATTTTAGCTAATTTTTTTTACTTCTATTTGCTAAAAAACGTCAGAAAAATATTTATTTGTATTATAAAATAATAATCTGGGTTCATGGTATTAAGTAATTTAAATCTAACTCCAAGTCCAACTCTTGGTTTATGATTATGACTCTTGTGAAGACACTTTATGTGACATGGAATAGAATATTAAACACAAATAATAATTTGTACAGCACAAAAAGATTTTTTGTCCGGTAGAGAGTTGAAGTGGGACATTACAAATCTAATTTTACTAGTACTTTCCATAAGAAACTTCAACGTAATTAATTACTAGCACCCGTCCAAATACACTCAAATGATTCAAAACGTCAAATTTGTCAAAGTAACGTCAAAATAACCACTGACCGTCCTTGCAATGTTGCAGAATTTTATTATAATTAACACAGGAATACTCACGTAAAATAAATACGTATTTTTACGTGAGTATTCCCGTGCTAATTATTATTATAATAAAATGTGTCAAAACCACGTTAATATCCATAGTAAAATTGTTGCAGAATGTCCCCGGCCGGTATCCGCGCGGCTATCAGGCGGGCGCGCGCCGAGCCTCTAATTTGTAATTACGCGTCCTCGCTGCTTATTAAGCCATTACCACTGGCCTCTTGTATAACTATTTATATTAACTCTGTTATGTAAAGAGTAGAAGATTTGGAATCGTTTGCACTTATGCTATTACAATGAATTACAATGATGCAACGAAACTATTGGCTAATACGAGATTTGGACTTTTTGATACTAGCTGCGTTTGTTTCACCCGTTATTCTATGGAAACCGGTAAATTTTCTGGGATAAAAAGTAGCCTACATGTCAATCCAGGGTATAAGCTACCTCCACGCCAGATTTCAACCAAATCGGTTCAGCAGTTTTTGCGAAACGTCAAAACATCAAAAAATTTTTTTTAATCATAGGGTGTTAACGGCTAAAACGTTGGATCCGACTGGCCCAGGACCGAAAAAGATGACGCACTGAAGATCTACACGTCATGGCTCTACTATTTTATTAGATCGATGTAATTCTGGCAAAGTATAGCTCTAGTTTTTATTTTTTACCACCTCTTTAGTCCTGAGAGCAGCAAGCAACACCACGAGCCCAAACTAGTCTCGTATAAACACAAGTAATTGGCAAAATCGTTCCCTCGATCGTAAATCAGAGATTCGAACCCGCTACCCTTGGCCCCGGGTCGGCTGCTTTGCATTTTGGCTTAATTAAATGGTTAATACATTTGTTTCGCGACCCGTCCTTATCACACAAATACCGGCTTAAATGCCACGTAAATTACCCATAGACTAAGGGCCTATTGCAAGAAATATTACTACTTGAGATATCAAAATAGAATTTTGATGTGGCGATGGCAATCACTTTAGCCAGTGGTGCTATTGCAAAGGCAGTATTTTGTCGTCAGTCTGGCAGCTTTTTTGATGAGACTTTTCAAGATAAAGTTTAAAAAAAAATAGAGAGCTTCCAGACTAGGGAATGGTAAATCTATGGATATGATATTATGTACTCGTATGTCTCAAGTGATTACTATATCTACATTATTGTTCTATTTTGATATCTTACGAGGTAAGATATTTTTAAAAGGGAGCTTGGACTACTTACCTATGTATGTCTGTAAAATAATTGCACGCCTTGTGCTATAAAACAGTTATGTCATTTTCAATACTGAATCTCTATAGCAGCACTTAGGAACCATGCTACAGCCAACTAATAGCCGATATATTCGGCTTCACAGCCTTGTACATCGCCCTAACTGGCGTGTCTGAAATTGCTACCATCTTCCCGGCTCAGGAACACGTTCAATTTCTGTAGCTAGATACAAACACTATCATGTTGCTGGGGCTACCTACATCTGTCGATATCTGTAGCTTTCGAGAAATGTAGCCTATCCGTTCTAATAAGCTGTCCTAAGTTTTAAGAAAAGTGTACAGTCTGACAAATTATCTTAACTCAAAAAATAAAGGTAGCCACTAATACTCTTATTATAACTGTCTCTCTTAAACTACTTTTAATTCTAGCGATTATTAAAGTTCAGTATGTTAAAAAATACTGACAAAACGACGTCTAGGTACAATGAATTTTCAAGTTCAGAAGTGAATTTTCAATAAAACTCGTGTTATTGTCTCATCTACTACTCTACTCGTCGAATTTCGTCACTACGTCCTCGTTGACGTAACATTTTGAAATTTACAGCGAGTTTTCCAGTCAAGTTCCATCATTACGTTTTCGTTGACGTAAAATTCAGAAACCCACAACGAGTTTTGAGTTTTCCAATCGACTGTCGTCATTCCACCTGTCCCTTAGACATAACATTCCGAAACCCGCAGCGAGTTTTCCAGTCGAGTTCCGTCATTATTTCCCCGTTGACGATCAATGGCGCCTCTTTAAAAGGGTTCAGATAGTTTATTCTAATAATGGCCTCGAACCGGACGTGCTCGATAATTGCCTAATTGATCGCAAACTGTTCATTAGGCAAGGACACATCATTAGAGAACTGGGTAAGCTTTGGACTTGGGAAGTTGTTGGGGAACTTTCACTGCCGAACTTTAGAATGTTAGAGTAGAGTAAACTGTACCTGAATAACTTACATATGAAGAAACAGTTTTAATGTAATGGTGTACTTGTGTAAAATGTGTGTACCTAAATGTACATGTTTGTGTAGCTTCTCCTATAGCGTCCACATAGAATTTTTCACGATGCGTACCTCTTCGGTCTCATTGTTTCTTCAACAGAGAAATGGTATCGAGAGTTTTGTAGAGAAAATGACGCTAATTTGGAGACTCACCTCTATTAGAGCTAAACATGAGGCTGCTATATCACAATATGAAAGATGGGAAGGAAACAAGATTTTCACACACATTTATTTATATTTTTTAAATAAAATATTTACAGAGAATCTCATCATCATCAGCCAATCTCATGTTTGTCCACTGCTCGACATAGGCCTCTCCTAGAGAACGCCACAAGGCACGATCTTATGCTTTACGCATCCACTACCTCCCGCTTTACGCAGGTCGTCGCGTCGGTCTGTGAATCTGTGGTAGGTATCTAAGTGTGGTAGTATTAATGTCAGTTTTCCTAGGTCCCCAGCATGAGTAGTCGCGTGCGGTCAACCGTAGCCCGTGTGGCGTCGCTAGGTCACGGCGGGCTCCACGACTAATTGCCGTGTCTGTACCAATATTTGAGATCAATTAAATACCACACGCGGTTTTTTAATTTATCGAGTGCGGCGCCGGCCTTCTTGACTTTATGCTTGCTTGGTAATCCTTGGCAAGAGGTAGGCGGGTCCAAACAGATTTTCAACTCTGCCTTGGCATCTCCGAGATATCTCCAGTAGCAACCGGATTTACTTATCAAAGAAACTAAGACTAAAACAACTGGTACCTACCTTACAAGTACCTAGTGTTAGTACTTTTGCTTATTTTAATCGTTTTTGATCTTAAACGTTTGTAAAAACGTTGTGAAAACGTTGTAAAAACGTTGTGTTAAACCTTTGTAACGATTAAGTACATTTTTGTTTTTAACAAATAGGTAAAGTTAAGTTGCTTTTTAGGATTTGGCATTTTAAATGAGATAGGTGGGTAAGACAGCGTCGTCAAGTTCTTGCGCTAGCAACAACCTGTCCCATGTCCTGTGTGTGCTATGAAAAAGTTTGGAAAACTACAACAAGATGGACAAAGGTATCGATTCTCCTGTGCCTCTTTCTAAACTACTATTAAAATTATCTGCTTCCTTTTCATTTTATGTGTGGCAAATGGATGGCAACCATTTTCGAGCTGTCAAATTTAGTCAAGTTTTAAAAAGTTTTAAAAAAGGTACGACAAAACGTACCTACGCCAATATCCATAGTACTTACTAATAAGTACATCATAAATACCAAACTCAAAGCAAACAGCCGCTAGGTGTGTCACAGAAGCGGCCGAGAGCCGGGCGCCGCCAGACAAACAGACAAACAAGGCCGCTTTGACTCGCCGCCGCCGCAGACGAATTAGCCGCTCTTTGTTTATACTTACTATGCCACTTAAGTGGGGACCATGAGAGGTTTTGGACCCATGGGCTCCGGTTAAATGAGCACCGAGCAAAGCAGTGGCAGTACCGCGTCGCTGGTGGCTGTTACATGCGAAGGTGGTCGGTGGCCGCCATTCGCTACAAGTGTGAGGCGTGAGAGTCCAAGACAATCTATTCTCTAAGTAAGCGTGTTCCATTATAGACCACATTGATTTCCATAAGGCAAGATAACCACAAGCAGTAACAAAAAATAAATAAAAAACAAGTTGATACAGAAATTCATACAAGTAAACTATTGTAGTTAGCTACCGCTGATTCTGATCATCGCCAACCTTAGCCCTTAATCAAGACAGAGCGACAAGTCTGCTCACCGCTCGTTTTATCCATCATAGTACCTACCTGATGTGGTGGGTGCTTCATTTGCAAGGAGCCTTAGGTTTGTAAAGTTAAGCCTAATTTGATAGCCTTAAGACTGAGATTGGCATAAGATCAGAAAAGATGGCGCGCTGAAGAAGATACTGCGGTGGCTGAAAAACGGCTGATGAAAATGACGACGATGAAAAAGATTTAACGGATACCCCGCTAAGACATTTAAGTAGGTATCTTACAATACTGATGCTTCTGGAACCTTTGCTAAAGGTTATGCTACGAGCAATCTCCAAACAAGTATGATGACTTTTGTCATAAGAATTGTTTTTATTCTTGCTGCCCGTATAATTGTTTTGAGAAGAATTGTTTTTCTTCTGGCTGGCTGTATAATTGTCTAAATAAGGCTCTAATGATTATGTCGGCTCCTCAAATTACATCCAGGCAATTGCATTTCTTTAGCTTCACAATTCACCTCTTGCAACAGTTGCAACCCTATAAATGGTCGCTTAGTTTCTTGCCAATGACCAACCAATTACGAAATCGCCCATCTGAATCTAACTGGCATAACTCTGTTTTATTCACAAATGGAATGCCAGCTGTCGCCAATTTTCGTCAATTTCACGAGTTATTCGACGTCCACTTCAAAGCTATTGAAGGTGATCATTAAGGCTCACGCAAAAAAGGACAATGCCTCGTGCTGGCTTGACCACCTTTGGGAGCTTTCAGACTTCGCTACAATATACCGCATGATAAGGTACACACTTATACAGTGTATCGTGGGTCGGAGCACACGTTAAATTGTAGGTCCCGGTTGTATGTCAGCAACAATCGTCAAGGCATGTCAGAGGCCTAAAAATTTTAACACCAGGGCAAGACAATCGGCCTATAGGAGCTTACTTATAAGGCTTAGTTTCCTCTTATTGTGTCTATCCGCGATATTGCACAGAACATATATTATACCTGTCTAAAGAGAAAACGTGACAAGTGTATTCGTTTATCTCAGTTTTTCATTCATGGTTTCATTTACGTTATTTATCGTTTTTTCATAATATACCTATATAGGTACCTCTCTGTATATAATTATTACCTTCTCTAAGCAGCTTGACTGATTTTGCAGGGCGAGGTGAGATCTTCACCTCTGAGTGTTTTACCCCTCTTATACTTTATAGTAGCGTAAATAATTATGGTTTCATAATATTTTCATTTCATAGTCATATCTCTCGACTTGGGCTTCCTTCTTTTTGTAGTATCTATAACGCGATATAAGGCCCAAGTTTGAAGGCATAAGTTGACAGATCTAATTATGTTTAAAGTATTGCTGTCCTTATATTATAAGTTGCAATGACAAAGACAGAGATATTTTTAGTTAGTTTAGATCTGTCAAATAAAGCCTTCAAACTTGGGCCCATTATAACATACCTATATATGTATTAGGAATACTTATAGCATTGTCTGAAAAGGCTTGGCTTTACACCTGCTTTTCACGGACAAAGATGGCTAATTCGTTTTCTATTGCGCAAAACATTTGAAGACGCCTCAAAACTATTACAATACAAATAACAAAGAGATGGACAAAGTCAAGGACCACCTTGGAGCTAAACCAAAATATCAGCTATTCAGCCATTGTGGTCAGAAAATCAATTGAAAGTGGACATAAATTTTGTTTCAATACACTTAATATAAAATATAGCTTTGTAATAAAAAAGCTATTCAATAGTGTTATGAGTAGGTATTATTTGACCGTTAGCTGTTATTATATTTTAATAGTGAGTTAGTTATTTAGTAGATAGATAAAGTTTTTATTGTTCACACTAGAAATTACATACAAAATATAAAACTAATTTATTGAAGTAGGAAAAAAATATAATGCTTTCAACGTCTGGAAAACGTTAAGAATGTTTTGCTTTTAACGTCTAAAAAATGTTTAAAAAACACATGTGACATAGAGAACAATAACGTCTTTTTGCTTAAAAAATCGTTGTAAACGTTATCTAATATTGCCAATTTTCAAGTTATTCTAACATTTAAATCTAAAAAAAATTCCAAGAGGTTACAAAAATTTCAAATTTAACACGTATAGCCCGGTCACATTATCTCAAGACCTCGCTGGAATGCGAACCTCCGCCCCGTTCTCCTTTCACCTCCCCGCGCTCGCCACGGCGCGTCAGTACGGTTAGCACTTTCGTTGCCGATACGCGTCGACTTGTTTTCGTGGTATATTTTTAAACATTTCATTGTTACGTTTGGACTTTTACGACGACGCCAGGTCTCGAGATAATGTGACCGGGTTATACTTTTGCAATGAAATGTTCGACGTCCGAGTCTCGTTAATTCATTTCGTTAGATAAATACATAGGTTGACTGGCTATCTCTGTTACTAACTTTACCCACCAAGTTGATGGTGCCGATTCTATAGTGCTACGTTCTTAACCAAACTAATCTTACTGGACTAAAATTATCTACGCCTCTTATTTATATTGTTAGTTATAGCAACAATTTTAGAGCCATCAAAATTAAGTTAAGATTAGGAAACGGCACAAAAGAATCAACATCAGTAGGTGAAGAAATAGGATCTTTACTCATAAATACTACTTAAAGTTAGACACTGATTAAAATACTATGACAACTTCTCGCAGACGGGAAATATCACGTGCGAAAACGAGACAGAGAATCTGAAGCAGTGATTAAGTTTGAGCATGCTTTATAAGCACATCTTGATAAAAGATATCAACGGTAAAAATATTTTAGTTTAACTAAATGATTAAGTGGTTAACCCATCTGTGCAATAATAGAAATACCTAAGTTCGTAGCTCATAAATAATATTTAAAATAATTCTTGGGTTTTCATGAGGAAAATCGTTCAAAAAATATTTTTATCTATTAGGTACCTATCAAAAACCATTGATAGTCAAACCTACGCAATAAAATACAATATTACAATATTATTTTATTGACAATATTATTTTGTACTAGTAACGCAGCGTGGTTTTAACCTTAGACCTATAATTCCGGGATAAAAGTAGCCGACGTTCTAATCTAGACCTTAACTCCATATTGAATTTTATCGACATTTGATGTCTTTACGGATTTGAGTGGAAAAAACGTACTCATTTACAAGCTTTAAAATACAATATAAAAATATCCTGGGGCAGATAATACAAAAAGAAACAATAAAAATCAATGGAGCTTGAGATAGAATAAAGCCGGGCTTATCGCCTAAAGCGTTGTTTACAATAATATTTAGTTAATATAGCAACATATTTATTAATGTTTAAATTCAATTAATAAACCTATGGTCAACTCTAGAACGCTATGGTCAATTTTAGAACTCTAGAAAATTGGAGTGATTTATAAAAAAGACCTCCTTTCGGCTTAGTACCACCGTTCCAAGTAACCTTGTACTAAAATCGCATTCAAATCACTTAAGACTGCAACTGTGTAATTCTTGATAAAGCATCTGTTCTTCATTAACAATGAACTGCATACGTCCTCTTAAAACATCTTCACAGCGTAGTACTTTGCCACAGTAACAAGAAATACTCTCCACTTCACCGTTCTAAAGAAATGTGAGCAAAATTTCATTGTGAAAAGGTGCTAAAAGTGTTAAGAGGTCATTAATGGTCTAAAAATGGCCCATGGGCGTGAAATGCGATGATTTTCTGTCATATTTCAAAGATTTAGCGTGAAGTTGGCGCCATGTGGCGGCTGAGACGAGCTTTCATTGACCGGCAGTGCAGTATATGCAAAATTTTGACTAAAAAATATATCTCTTTAATATGAAAACTGTTTTAATACATTTTAATTTAATAATAAAGGTAATGAATTCCCGAGTAAGTAATTATGACAAAATGTGTTGTAATCTTTTTAAAGCAAAACTGCCTCCGCATTCCGTAACGAAAGACACATCTACAACTTCAAGATTGGTGTAATAAAACATCACTCACCGTATCTATTTGACCTTGACAAAAAAAAATAATTTGACAAAATTACGTTCATGAAACTTGTACGAAACGCTTTGATTCTTTATTGTGCGAACCGCTAGAGTGTGGAATGCTCTGCCCGAGTGAGTCTTTCCCGATAGATAGTCTGGGTGTCTTTAAGTCGCGAGTGAATCGGTTTCTTCTAGGCATGCGTGTTCTATCGTATACCGCATCGTTGCTTACCATCAGGCGAGATGGCCAAACCCCAGCCTATATTACTGAATAAAAAAAATTATAAAAAAAGTTCTAAGATCATCAAAATGCTGCTTTAGCAGAAGCATTACTTCACATATTATCGAACTACAAGTTTATTTTTAATTCAAATATACGATTGCTTTCGAACGAACACTGGGAAATGTAGCTATCTGCAGTTTTCAAGTGTACTATGCCTTGGTCAGCGAGACACTGCGGCAGCGTTAGTAGAGCAACCGTAACTAGAACACAATACCACAGACAATAGAGTGAATTGGCTTCTAATGGAACACCCTACACGCCCTCTTTAGTCTTTTGTACACTGTGACAAAAAAAAAAGAAACCGTATTTTATTGACTGGTGCCTACTGATAAAAGCGTAGCGTCTCGCCTGGTTTTCATAACCGATCACCGATGTTAAGCAACGGACTACACGGCCAATCTTCGGATGCGTGACCGCGAGTGAGTAAGTGAGTTTATCGATAGATAGATAGATAAACTCTTTATTATTCACACCAAAAATTACATACAAAAAGGATCACGAAACTTAAAACTAGTGTAACAACTGCCGGCCTTTTCGCTAAGAGCGACATCTTTCTACATTATTATAGTTAGTGCCTTAGTATTCTGTGGTATAGATCAAACTTTATGCGCTACCGTGGATCGGGTGACTCGTTAAGTTGTAGGTCCCAGTTGTTTATCCTATAATAACAACATTACAGCCAAGCCACGTCACGCATAAAAAGCCATCTAAAGGCTTAGAATCTATGTATCTATCTAAAGTTTAGAATTAGATAGACCTATTTACTGTTCACATCAGAAATCACACCTAAAAAAAATCATTCATAAAAAATGTACCAACATTACTTTAATATTACAGTCTTCTAAACTAGGTGTGGAAAACCCGTGTCTTGGAAGTCAGTGTCTTCTTTTGATTCATTTAGTTAAATAGGTACACAAGTACAAGTAAAGCACAGTAAAAGGATAAATACGCTTCAAAACTGGTGCATGCAACAACTGGAGGCCCGTATCGTGAAGAACAACCTTTGCCATTCTCTGAGGTTTCTAGCATTGGCTTACTGCTTATATTTCTACCTCTAGTTTAAGAGTGGTTAATGTCCAAAGTCCATTATAGTCTCAGCGAGTTCTTTGATGATGTCTAACTCTAGTAGATTTATATAATTACTGTTTATTACAATAAAATTAAAGGAAATAATATTGTACATCCGAAATGGATATAAACTGTTGCAACAAATTTTAATTTTAAGACTTTATACACACAGTTATAAGCAATAAAATTTATTCTTATTCTTATTCTTCGGTCAAACATAACATAACCTACAACTCTACCCACCAGTTTCCCTACACACCTAGGCCTACACTTTCCTTCCAAACATAATGTTATCAGTTTTTTCGCGTCTTCAAAATGGCGGAGCGAAGAAGCCATTTTGCGTTGGAAATGTTAATTGGCTGATAAGCGCTGCTCCCTGAATATTTTACCCGCGCAAAAACTTTTATCTCGCACCGATTAAAATACCGTTTGAGGATCGAACAAATAAGTTCGTATAACGCGAGACAGTGAAGGAGGTCGCATGATAGTCACAGGGAATGGAAGAAAATTCCCAGTAGTTCAAATGGTAAGACTATTCGATAAGATAACTGGGATTTGGCAGGAAAATGTACAACATTACCAGCATTAGCTGAAAAAAGAAACCAAATAAAAAATATTTCTGATAAAAAAATTAACAAAAAAACTTTTTTTTCTTGTTACAGTTTTTAAACATTTTCTCGTTTTATTTAACTTTTTAAAAGATTAAACTCTTACTTACTGCTTTCCAGTATGGCTTAGGTTAGATATGTTTTTGCTGGACCACGGCTGGGCAAGTGGGCTCTTGATCCGGGGAGAGACCGAGACACCTTTATTTACGTCAATGCCAACGTACAAAATGGCGGGAAACTAGAGGCGTGTGAATTTTAGACAGGTATATCTATATTTTTTGTCATTGATGACAAACAAGCAAACAGGACGCCTGATGGTAAGTTATCACCGTCGCTTAAAATACCTGTAACACTAGAGATGAAAATAAAGTGTAAAATGTAAGTTTTTAATAATTGGCTGGGTCAGACTGACAGACGGATAGACAGAAGGGCAGGCAGACACTGCAAGTCTCACCATAGTTGTTCCTTTATATAATTTTGGCACAGAACCCTAAAATTTCCTACATCCCGGATGAAATATAAACCCTTTCATGAAAGACTGATATTTTCAGCTAAAAATACTAACAAAAATCTTTCGAAGTTATACACGACTAAAAAAGCTCATAACTCCAAAATTCTAAATTTAAAAATGACATTAAAATGACAAATGTATGTTATTTAGGCGTTATGCTCTATCAAACGCATAGCACATTCATAGAGCACATTCCATAGACACACCTGCGCACGATTAACACAAATGTCAAAATAGAATCCAATGTCAAAAACTTCCTTAGCGGAGCAAATAACTAAATACATCATTAGACTAATATTTCCATTTTAAATTGGTGACGTTAGTGTTGTGCTTTAATTTTGTTCTGAAAATAGAATCTTACTTATCGACATTTTGGTTTGACTCGATTGTTTGTCTCTATATTAAGTTTTACTTCTTGCCTTTTGTAGTTTTCTGCGATTCCTCAGCTTACATTGATTTTTCATGCTGGAAATTTCATCAATATCGATTTAGCCGTTACAGCAGTGGATGGAAACCAGAGTTAAATGGTTTGATCAAATAATTGGGTCTCTTGGAGAACATTGTAATTAATTTTATTCAGTAGCTATGTATTTCCAAAATACCGGTTTTAATTCTTGTACGAATGTGAGTATCTTCGTACAGACTTCCACAATTTTACTCTTAAATAGGCTACAAAAATAATCATTCGGATTTATATTTAAATAATTTTCTAATCAATCGACATCATCCCACCCCTAGCTAATCATTACCAAATGCCATAGACAATTTGTAACATCATAACTGGTCTCACGTTACACGGACTATAAAAAAATTAAGAGTTCGTTCATAAATCATTTTTTTGTGGCAAGAAACAACTAACGGCAAACTTTGTGATAATTGACGTATTCCTGGTTACATTAGTGTGGGCACAGTGGGAAAACTGACGCAGTAGGACGTCTTGTGAGATTTGTAATTTTGTTTTCCGCGTGTGACAGTGACACGTAACTCTCATGATATCAATATAATGTTCGGTGATGGATGACAAGTACCTAAATGTGATTGTGTAATAGGTACGTTGGTATGAAGAAATAATTAAATAATTAAGTATTATCTAAAAAAACCTATATTGTACACAAAAAATAAACGAAAATAATTTTTCAGAAACTTGCTATAATTTACTAATGTATAGCTCATGAAAAATATAACACTGGAGAACCCTATGCTTAGCAATCTTAGCATGACTGCATACGCTTGACTACTTTTTTCTTTGTATATTTATATGATAGATCAATGAAAAGCAATTATTTTAAATACACAAATAAATAGGTATAATACTAAAATTATTTTATATCTATTTATTACAGTGTTACAATATAATATTTTCAAACTATAATTGCCTTAAAACCCCAATCAGGTTTGTCAAAGCAATGGGTTTTTATAGCAAAGAAAAACAGCGAGCACAAGTCGCTTTACTGCCTACATTACACTGTGCCAGTAAAGTTTCAAAATGAAGCTCATCAGCGCATAGATGAAATATTTGCTAATTACGAGTGCCCATTCATATACTTGAGATTTGTTATGAAGTTATGGTTGTAAGAAGAAACAAGCGCCTACATACGTGCCTATTACATAGTAGGTTAGGTACATATATTTCGCCTGCTGCTACGAACAGTCTCGAAAATGCAAAATCACGATTTTTTCATTGTACCATACAAATATTTATTACCCACCTATACTTTTCGGAAAACATATTTTTTTCAAATCGAATAAAAATATGTTACACATTTTAATTTAGTAATTTTGGTCAAAGTTTGACTTTATTGCTCTCGTGTGAAAATACCATTTCCAGTTCTGATGGTGTTCGTAGGGGCAGTCAGTTGGAAGAAGAAACAATCGCTTGCATTAGGACATACTCGTACTTGCCCAAGTTGCTCAAGTGGCAAAAAAGCAACGGGCCACCTGATGGTACGTTACATAGTACCTACAATACCTACCTGAATTCACAATATGCTTTTATCAGCTACAGTAAAAAAGCTATACCTATACGAGTACCTATTATATTTCTGAGAAGTACTTAGACGACCGAGCATGGCATATTTCGCTTTCTTTTTACTCTAATTTTGACTTGACATAACTTTTTATCTAATTTGTATGATCCGAAAATGTGTGTGTAAATTATCTCGTTTATACACTCTTTTCACTCTCTTTTTTTACTTTAAGGTATTCTTACTTAAATAAACAGTATTCAACTGACCTATTTGTCTAATCTAACAATACAATATTTATTAAAACAAAAATTGACATTACTGGACCCTAAACAATAAATATAAAACAAGCATAACAATATTCTACCACTTGTCTAAAATGTATTAAATTAAAGTGTCAAACTTAGACTACAATAAAATTTTATTGTAGTCTAAGGTATCGGTAAATATGATTAGTTTTAGGCTAATATAAACTTTGTTATCATTAGTCGATACAAATGTTTTCAGTTCCGTTGTCAATAACAATGTTTTTGTATCCGGGAATTCCAAACTTGGATTAGCTTGTGACGTCAATTTAGCAAATACTGAAACTAATTGCTTGTTTGCTGCGGCTACGCCCGGATGTGGGATTTCAGCTAAAGTAAGTAAAACAGCAGATTTCTGGAAATAGATCGTTGAGTAAAATAATATAAGGTAAATAATATATCAGAGATAAACAGTGTTTATTGACGTCAAAGAATGCTTTAGCAAAAATATTTTGAATATAATTCTATTAAACCTAACTTTAGTTAAGTAATGTTTTAAAAATAAATGAAAAATATGACGCCCGTTGGGTCATTTATTGTAACGAATTCTGAGGGATTTAGTTGATAGATCTAAATTAAATTAAGTGTTGATGTCCTCGTATAATAGACCGACAAAGACAGATATACTTTTAGTAAGTTTAGATCTGTTAACGAAAACTTTTAGAATTGACTCTATTAGGCTTGTTTCGTATGCCTCTACAATTAGGTAAAAAAAGTAAAAAAGAAAAACAAAGAAAGAAAAGTACATGTAAAAGACAGCTTGTGAAAACGAGCTAATTCAGAACTAATAACAAACCACTTAGATTAGCTTAGTTTTATTTAGTGACATAGTATTTTTTTATGTTTTTAATTTAATTTTACATCATGAAAATAAAAAATAAAAGATAACATTCTAGTTTGCATGTTTACTCGACAGACACAAAGACTATCGACTCTTAAAATCAAACTTAAAAGATGAAAACTACAAAAACCTAAATAAATATACTTACCTAAATCTGGTGGTACGGCAGTGCCGCAAATCATGCAAAGACACAGCCGTACCACCTTGTCTCATAGCCATTTAGGCCATTATCAAGCCCCTGTAATTTCATTGTGTAAAAAGCTACTAGTCTGATTTTTTAGTAGCTATGATAGATAAAAAACAGAGTTCAAGTCAGTATCCGCGGGTAAAGTACCCAAAAGGCTGGCGACGTTACCTCGTTGAATAGACATGCTAATTCTCTGGCCGCAGTAAGCACCAGCCTTTTGGTCGCTTGAGCTTTCTATAAGTAACTAGCTGACTCGACAGACTTTGTCCTGTCAAAAGCCATTGCGTCAATTCTATGTCAAATGTCAAAAGTTACATTAAAAAAGTTTACATTGTCCAAAGCGCTATATGGTTTAAGTATTTTTAAATTTTCTAATTTTTCATGTTTTTATACTAGGTATAAATTGATATGTGAGCTATCCTATCTCCTAAGTTAGATCAAACTGCACCCGGTGTGCAAATTTGATTGAAATCGGTTAAGTAGTTTAGGAGTCTATAGCGGACAAACAACGTGACACGTAATTTATATATATTAAGATAAAAAAATATAAAATACAAGCTTCGCTCCGCGGTCAGAAAGTTGACACGAGTTTTCCGGGATAAAAAGTAGCCTATGTGTTAATCCAGACCACGAAAGACCTTCATCCCTCATGAAAATCCTATGAGCCGTTTCAGCGTTTACCCATCGTGGGAACAAACACAAATTTTTACTCATATATTTGTGACTTGGTTCGGTACTCATAAAAAAAACATTGTCCTTCTTTACGGCAGTTGTATAAAAGCTCTAAACGATCTAGCCCTATTCAAAAAGAGAAGCTCCGAAAGAAACCAGATGTTTATCCAAAATCAATACACACCCGTCGCGTCCGTAATAGCTCCGTATTAATATCTCGTCCATCTCATTCATCTAATAAGAAAAACCAACGACCAAACCACAATCACCCTAAATTGAACCTTAACACACTACAATAGCAGCTATTCACATGTAAAATGTGTATAAATCGACATATACCATTTTTCTTCGCACCCTACGTAATTAACTGTCTCCCTTTCGAATACTAAACACCTATTTAGTACCAACTATCGTTAGACAAGGACGGAGAGCTAAAAAAGTTGGGAGAGTAAAAGAGAGAGCTAATTCAGGGGTAATAGATATCACCCCAAGTTTTCACGGGGATATAGCTAGGGCGGTTGTGGAAGCGACTAGGGTTTCCAGAACCGGTACTGATTTCAAGAACCGGGATTTCGGTACTTTCCTTCGAAAGAACCGGGAAATCCCGGTTCTTTTTCGGTACTAGCAATTTTTTTTCTCATTTGTGCAAAATATGCAAAAAAGTTAGTTTTTAACGATCTAAAAGAGGTAGGAAGTAGTAGGAACCAAAAAGGAAAGAGATCAACATTCAGAAGGTAATTTTTTTATTGTTAAAATATCTATTACCAACTCTAAGTAAATCACTAATCATAGTTTTAAGGTTGTATGTAACCTTATCTTAAAAACCAAAATATGAAAATAGTAACAAACTGTTTGACACATGTGTAATCACATTTTACAAACTCGTAAACTTAAAAAAGAACATTATTAAAAGAATAGCTACTATTAGTCACATGTCAATTGTCTATTTCAAGGAGAATATAATGAGACGTACTTGTAATTGTAATGATCCAAATTAAATCAGTCTAAATTTTTAAGTCTTCACATTCCACAAATTGTCGAAAAGGATATCCTCTCAAAGAAACCATGCGAGAAATCATAATTTCCATAGATGGATTAGTATCAGATTGATAAAATTCTGTTAGTTTAGCTTTTTTATTCGGCACTTTTTGAGTAGGAGTACTCGTACTTGTAGAAGGGATCGAAATGTCAACGTTTTCGCCAACTTTTTCTTCATCGGAGGTTTTTGTCGTTAAGTTCACTTGATGTACATTTTTTAAATGTTTTTGCAGTCCGCTTGTGCTACCTCCTTCACATTTCAAAATTCTTTGGCATTTGGTACATTTTGCTGATGTTTTATTCTGACTCCGGAGGAAGTAATGCCATACAGATGCGCTGTTGCCTGCCTTTTTAGCAATTTCTTTGAAATCCATGGCCTACAAAAAAACATGTCATCATTTATTGTTTTATTGAAAACTAGCAAGCACTCTTAAACAATCATAAAAGTTAATTACGTTAACATTCTATTTTGCATTTTGTTTTACAATTTTTAGAAGCACGTATTTTTTTCGATTAAATGAAGTATTATATGACAGCAGTTAAATTTGAAAAAAATACTTACAATCAACGATCCTCATAGCAGTTAACACAACACAGCGTTGCACCGCTTGCTAGCCGCGCACATAGATCTCCGTCAAGCATTGAAATAAGGTGAATTTCGTTTATAACGACAATGAAGCTAAATTCGACACAAGTTAACACAGCGATGGTTAGTGAGTAACTGCGAAATTCCTAAAAACTTTACTTTGCTAACTATTCATAAACTGCAGTTGTTAATAGCTGTTAATAGCCGGGTCATTGTGTATAGAATAAACAGACAGCCGTGGTCGCACTACCTGAATGGGATTTCTAGGAACTAGCGAGAAATGGGTCAATAAAATTAGTCGCTTTAGCAGAAACTGGCGTAACATCAGAAGTCAATAGTCGTAATAGCCGCATTATTTTCCTAAAAGTATACTTTAAATTCAAGGGACTTGGGTGTAAAATCGCTATAACTTAAAAGTCGTTACAATAGAGGACGCTGTAAATTAAATCCAATGTAACTAGATTGCATTTGAGTATTGCAAACAAAATTTGATACTAGCGGCAAAAGTACCGAAAATCCCGAAAGAACCGGGATTTAATTTTGAAATCCCGGTTCTTTTCAGACGCCAAAAGAACCGGGAAATCCCGGTTCTTTTGGAACCGGGATTTCCCGGTTGGAAACCCTAGAAGCGACGAATATTGTCATGTCCCTTAGTTTATTTTAGGAGAAACCGGGTGTGAAGTGAAGTGATAGGAAGTCGACTGTGTCTAACGTAGTTAAAGATGTTTAAAAGGGTCTATTAAATACAGCTAAATGGGGATAAGTGGCTGGTAAAAAACTAAATCGGTGTGGGGAGCGATCACGGACGTTGGATAAAGTTTTAGGAAATAATGTTGAAGTTGTTGCGTCAAATCAAATGATCGTTGTTTAGTAAACGTATATTCTATTAAACAAATGCGTGGGTTAAGAATATCAAAAGGAAAAACAAAGAAAGAGGATATACTTCTCTGGGGCAGCGACCCAAAGTCTTGGCATCTGAAACCAGAGAACGCCATAGATCACAACCTTGCGCTGTCTCTTGCCAGTCGTCCGCTTGAGAGCATATGGAAACAATAATGCATGAGCTGAAATATAAAATATACGAAAAATATTAGTGTTATAAAATCGATCATAACGTTAGAAAATGTCTCCAAAATATAACTTAGTAGCAAGTTTGAACTAATGTAAAAGAGGTAAAGTACTTACGTAAGTTTTTAGACTAAAATTACTAAATTTAACCAAATAGCTTATTTTCCAAATACGTTCTTAGGTAGGTACTTAAATTACCATTTTTCAAATTACAGTGATAGTTAGAGGCACTCACAAACTACTTGAAAACTAAGTTTTAGAAGCCTAATTGAATTCTAAGTAGGTAGACAAGAAAATACATAATAATTATAGCTACGTTAGCAAATAGCTTAAATATGAACCGTTATGAAACTAAAACGAATGAATACGTAAAAGAAATTGAGGAAAAATTGTGATAAAGATATGGAGCAACAATTAAAATAAACCTACAGGAAAGTAAATTCTTTATGCATGAGATAAACAGGAAAAAATAGTGTAATAACATTCAATAGTGCGATAAAAATACTTTAAAAATGAATTGAAATTGTAAAGCTAGTAAACAATTCTGTAGGTTCAATGCTCGGACTAAAAATTTACTCAAAAACTTTCGAAGTTCAAATTAGGAATTAAAATTGGATGGAGTTTAGTTTATCCCTATTATTATTATAAATGTGAATGTAACTTTGTTTGTTACGCTTTCACGCGAAAACTACTTAACCGATCATCATGAATTTTTGTACGCATATTCTCGGAGGTATTTACTAACGCTAATGAGATAATTTTTATCCCGGAAAACTCATGTTAACCTTTTGACCGCGGGTGAAACTGTGGGGCGCAGCTAGTATACCTAACAAAATTCTAAATTTCAAACAGTAGAATCGGAGAAAAAGAATATCAATAGAATGTTAAATTGAAGCTTTGACGAATAGGCGGAGAGAATAGAAAAGGAACAGCAAAACATACAAGAAAGTTAATTCTAAGAAATGAAAAAATAAATATCGCAAGCCAACGCTACAATAATTCAACATAAACAAATCAAAACACAAAATAAGTGTCACCAAGCAACAGTAAATCACGGACGCTAATTTGAAACGGATCCGAACGCCGAACTCATCACAGGGCTCTGTACCGTACCTCCCCTCACTAATCCCACAAAGGCAAGATTCGCTCAAAAGGATTTAACAAGCATTCATTATATTTTTATACTCGGACGTAAAGAGCGCGATCAAAACGCGCGAACCCCTACAAAAGGTAATTATGTTTTGATTCTTACAAAAAAAAATCGAGTATCACAAAGGAGACTAACGAGATAAGAGCGTGCTAAATCGCGGCCCCTCCGCGCCCCGCTCGGATCAAATCGGTTGATTGGCGGAGCGGGACGGACCGAGGCCGAGGCGGCGCCAGGCTCGCCCCGCCTCGCCCGAGCGAGGGCCCCCACCGGAGCCCGGCCGCCAGTCAGCCTCCGACCGCGCCCGCATGCGTACACGATCCCACCGCGACCGGTACATGTGCACATGGAACTCAATCAATGTTAAAGAAACAAAACTACGACGAAGTGAACATGGCGATACAGAGCGTCTCCAGGTACCCGAGCAGCCCCGCCGAAGCCACGGAACCTCCTAAAGCCAACCGGATCAGCTTCAGTGTTGCTTCTATATTGGCTGATAAAGCGCCGAGCGCGGAAGAAACCGCTGAGATCATCAGACATCACCGAACGATACCAGAATCCCCACTGAGGCAGTCCCCATCGGCTCAGCCCGAGCTGCCCGGCGGCAAATCTCACTCTCCCCGGCCGTCATCCAGCACGCCTCCCCTAAACCTAAACGCGTCAGCAACGGTGACATCCTCTGAAGATGAATACGAAGAATCGGTCCATCAGTACAACCAGGAAGACTCGATAGTCGATGTGGAAGACTTGAGAAATGGTAGACAGAGCGACGATGAGGATAGGCCGTCGGACAAGGGTAGAATTGTGCGTCCGACGCCGACGCAGGCCGGGTTGAATGGAGCCCCGTTCAGCGCGCTGGCGGCGGCGGCGGCGGCGCGGGCGTACGGCCTCGGCTGGCCGGGCCCGCCGCCCGTCGTGCCTTCCTATGGACCTTTGTTCGCATCACATTTCGCGGGACACTTAACAGGTTAGTAACTGTTTTATTGGCATCTTATATAGATACTCTTAAAATATTGGACTTTTTTGTAAAACCGCGGAATTTACAGGACCTAATTTTTAGATAGTGGGATTTTAAGAGTGAGTAGGGTTGCATCTTTACTAATCTACAGGGCTGCGTCTGGGTACAAAATAATTTCAACCAGGTCTTCGATTGTTTTGTAATTGTTAGGACCAGTAATGGTTGATGATATTGTCGGTGATCTGCTCTACCAATTTACACTTCTTTATTTTGCCTTATCGGTTCTAGATAATCTGTTGTATGGTATTTAATTGGTATTGCATGGTCTGTTGTTATACAATTTTATGAAACTGATGATAATAACTTGAGACGATTTCTGGTATGTTTTATTTAATTGCAAAATTCATTTAAATGCTTAAGCTTACCAACTATTCAAACTTATTCGGATAGATTTTTTTTGTGAATTACAAAAATATCAATGCACAAAATGCTATTATGTATTTCAACTATTAGATAATTTTTTATATGCAATACAAATTGCATATTTACAAAAAAAAAACTGATTTTGGCAAATATTTATTTAGACTTTCGAAAGTACGTTTTTGTGTTTCATATTTGTTTTTTCTATATTTTACGAGAACACGTAATATAACTAAAATATAAATGAATATAATTTTGATATTTAGGTATAGGTATAGGTATTTATAAGTACCTATCTATACTAAAATTGCTCATATCTTTCAGTATCTATCTAGGCATGGTAGTAATTACTCACCTATTTTCAAAAAGTATTTCTACGACAGATTTTTATATTATCCTTTTAAGTCCAACTAAATGACGGTTTTGTCTAATGGTTAGTAAATAGGTATTTATAATTAACATGCCTGCTAAAATATATTAAGTTTGATTTTGCTTAAAATGATCTAGGGTTTTGTTAGGTATGTGTGCCTCAGCGTCTATCAACGTTGTTTTTGTCTGTTTCTGCATACTTAACATAATATAATTCACCTAAATTTAGGTTTTTTATGTCTATTTTTTTATTTGATATTCTATTATCACAGAATAATTACTTTATAGATACCTAATGTTATATGTACCTATAGGTACATATCTATTTTACGCATTATTGAGTGCGTGTATTAACACGCACTCTTTTGGTAGTCTCAAACTGAAAGCTCAATCAAAGAGTGAAATCTTAATAAAATATTGTAGGTACCTATACTTAGATTTGTTTTTTCTTCTAGGTATCGAAAATTACGGTCAAAATTGTCTCTACCTATAATTATTATTATTTAATCTCAATTGTAGACCTTATAGTTCATATATAAAATGCCCGTGACATATAGATGGACAAACGAACACTGCAAAACCATAAGGATCTATGTGTACCTACCAAATCGTGTTCAATGGGTCTATTAGTCCCATTATGAAATAGCCAGAACAGAGACAAGCAGACAGACAGCTAATACTTAGTGTACTGAGGGATCTGTCTGGCTTGGTCTTTTAAAATGAACCCAAATAAACTTTAGAAAATGTGCCTTAAATATCTGATAATATATTCGTTCCTTCTACATATATAGGTACCTACCTGCCAAATTTACGAGCATGGCTCTTGTAAGTGCAGTAATTTCTAGTCTCATTTGATTGAACGTAACTAGCACAGTGGTGAGACAGTAAATAAGCATTCCCGGCAACGAAAACAAATGATGGTTCTAGTGACTGTCGCGCCTCGTCAAAACGTTTATACAAATCGAGTACTCAGCCGAGGGCACTATCTCGCCACTGCACTGTACTCGTTACATGTAATCAACCCATTAGAGGTCTTTTGCTAGTGCTTTGTACGACATGACATCTGCCTTCTCTGTCACCTGGTCCAAGAATGTCTCTTCAGTCTTTGTGGTCGCCTCCCTCCTACCTTCCTTTCTTCTTCTCTTCCCTTTCTCTATAATGGTTTTAATTAGTATATCATACTCGAATCAGATTCAGATATATTTATTGAACAACTGATACATTGTAATTTTTAAGTGACATCTGTCAGTGCATCATCATCTTACCCTTATCCCACCTACGTGGGGTCCTTCTTCCATTCCTCTCTATCACTCGTCATATCTGAATTCACTCCCTTCTTTTTCATATCATCTTTCACATAGTTCATCCAAGATGTCAGTGCATTATTTAAAATACAAGGTGCATACAACCTGGCCAACTCAATTACAATTATAACTAAACATAAATAAAACAATGCAATAGCTAATTATACCTTAAAATAATGCTATAATAATAATATTATCCCTAATCGCAATTGTTATTTTGTAACAAACAATATTTGGAAATTCCCATATTTATTTACAATGCCGTTAATACGAGGATAAAGTTATTGTAACCAATTAATTGATTAGTAGTTATTTTTCCATAGTTTATTGTAATTTTATCATAGTTTCCTGTTGCTGAGTTAATTAAATTCATGTTATTCATTAATTTAAATACGAGTACATACAAATATATTGTTATATTGTAATAACTATTATTAATTGTGTCAAAGTATGTAGTACTTACGTGAGCATTTGTATAAAATTGAATTGTTATTGCATTACGTATTATGTTCCTAATTAGATTTGGTTGAGTCTCATTCAGTTAAATCATATTTACAATTAATTCTAATAAGAATAACTTTAGCTTGAATGTCATTTAAAAATTGTATGAGTCTTTTAACTAAAGCTTAAAAAAAGAAAAAAGTTATAATCGGAAATAATTTATTTGATTAAATGAACTATTTACTTAATTGCGTGAAAGTTCAAGAATATACAATAAAATAAACTGACAAAAAAATTTAACACAAAGAATAAATAATTTGGCCACAAATTTTAAGGCAAGAAGAAACTTTTAGAAACTGACTTTTAGAAAAAAGATTAATTAGATTACCCACTCCACTTTTTAAGTAAAGCGAGTATACTACAATATAATTATCTATAATATATTTTATCTACCTTTTGGTAGATACTTAAAGAGCTACTAAAACATTCAAAAACACACAAACTTTATACTCCTTTAAGCCTTGGAATCCAACCCTTCCAAAACCGGTCGAGCCATCGAAGAGACAATAAGCCAGACATAAATAACGGATCAGGCGAAATGCGTAAACAATATCCCTTGTTCTGTAGACAACATGGCGGGATCACGACAAGATGGCGGATTTTGCATATTTAGCGCGAGAACGCCAACGTTTATGTGAAGAATAAATGTTTGCGCTTTCATAACGACGACAAAGATTTAGTAGAAGATATTTTGTAATTGGTTTTAGAAAGAATCCGTCAAAAATTTACTTACTACCAAGGCTCGAAGGACCAACATATTTTCCACAGAAGATCTGAAATATGGCTGAAAGTAATCTATTAAAAGAAAATATTGGCACCAAGTCAGACATTGCAAAATTTCAGATTATCTTAAAATATCAGAACTTGAAATTAGTGAGTGAGTGCTATATGCAAGTTTTTTGAGTTCCACGCGCGCGTGTTGAAATGTAAATGACCCAAATATCGAAGAGCAATAACACATAAATCACTCATTCAATACGTCTCCTCTGACGCCATGATTTATTCTCAATAAACTAATTGACATTACATACGATTATTCGCTACTAATAGGTACACGATTACTCGTAATTGGCTGATTATCCTCAAGTGTCGTTGTAGTATAATTTATTGGTCTAAAATAAGGCTTCACAGAACTCCAGCCATGAGCGCTCACGATAAAACCTTGTTTGGTCCGGGGGTATTCTGGAGCGATCGAGATTGGCACAGTCGTTCTTACTAAAAAGGTTAGTTCGTACATGCCGATGCCGAATGGCTAGCCCAGGGCCAGAGCTTTTGAGCTCCTGAAAGCCTCTGAAATGGCTTGACGGTTGTGACACCTCGCTTTTATGTAATTTTTGACGAGAAAAAGTAACATGGATTTTGGTCCTACTTTGATCCTAGTAATTCGCCCTGCTCAAAAATTGTTGCCATCTCTTTCCAACATATTCATCAGAGAATTTTTAGAATTTAATGCTGTGATAGAGATGATCTCGAGCGAATCAGAATACGGCCTTATTGCGAGAAATCGATGATTACTAATTTATGAACTAGCTTTGAATTGTTCCTAGAAATTTGGAATGGGTTAAGATATGATAAAGAAAATGCAAAAAAGACAAGCCTATTTGTTATTTGTGATTTAGGCTGCTAGAGTTTAATCATCAGTTTATCAAGAAACCGCGTTTTGCATTAGCACCCGGTTTCTCGAACACTGATTAGCGACTATAATTTTAAATTTACTTATCGTTTAATCGTCATATGTAATGTATGACAAATAAGATCATTAGCAGCATTGAAATAAAGTTGATAACCTTTTGACATGTGAGTTACGACATTTTGGAAGCGCGTTTAAATCTTGTCTATTGCCAAAAAATATTTCTATGTTACTTTTTATTTTATTCGGAATAAGTAGATAAACATTATATTATCAGACGATTAATATACCGACATGATAAGAAATTGTGGTGCTTTTAATATTGATTCTATTAAATTCTTGCCAAAAATCTCACGAAAAAGCAAATAAAAATTAATGATACAAATTGAACATTTTTTTGCACAAAACTTAAAAATGTTTGCGATTATTAAATGAAAGGTTAATCTACATATTCAAACAAGAAAAATCAACAAAATATGAATAGTTAGACTTAGATAATAAATCGTTATTGCTCAGAAGGGAAGCAGAATACAATAAAAACATTCATGCACCCGCCTTATAAGCTCTAAGCCTAATCAAATTTTGATTTCCCATCTTAATATATATAAATCTCGTGTCACAATGTTTGTCCTCAATGGACTCCTAAACCACTTAACCGATTATAATAAAATTCGCACACCATGTGCAGTTCGATCCAACTTGAGAGATAGGATAGTTTAAATCTCAAATTATAGTCGCAATTTTAATTTATTGCAAATCTATATATATAAAAGAAAGTCGTGTTATGTTACACTACTTATAACTCAAGAACGGCTTTACCGATATGGCTGAAAATTGGTGAGGAGGTAGCTTAGAGCCAGGAAACGCACATAGGATACTATTTATTCCTATTATACTATTTATTTCTGTTAAATAAATTCGATAGCATTCAAGTGTGAATTGACATAAAACATCAGTCACTATAAAACGAGGTATAACAAAAAAGAATCAGACTTGGAATAACAAAACGACTTATTATACTCTTTGCGCAAATGACAGCTATGTAATGGACGTATGGATGACAATTTAACAGCTAAACAGATTTTGACGAAATTTGGTATGAAGGTAGCTTAAGCCCTAGGTAATATGTAGATTACTTTTTACCCCAGAAAATTGAACGGCTTTCCGCTATTCTTGCAGGACAGCGGGTGAAACCGCGGGGCGCAGCTAGTTATATATATATACTGATAATTTTTACTATAAATTGACAAGTTAGCATCAAAATACTACGGTTGCTATAGTTACGCAATGGCTTTTGACAGGACAACGTCTGTCGAGTCAGCTAGTTATATAGTATAACTAACTGCACTCCGCGGTTTCACCCGCGTTTTTCGGGATAAAAAGTAGCCTATGTGTTAATCCAGACCATGAACAACCTTCATTCCAAATTTCATGTAAATCCGTTAAGCGGTTTTTGCGTGAAAGAGTATCAAACTTACCTACATACATCCGGACATCCAGACATCCATACATCCATACATCCAAACATCCAGACATGCAAACATTCTTACAAACTTTTGCGTTAAAAAATTAGTAGGATCATATTCAGATTTTTAAACTCTAATGATGTTCCATAACCGTACCTTTTGTTAGCATCCTGTCTATAAATCTGACCACAAATCCTTCTTTGCACATTTACGAATACATATAATAGGTCATACATTTCATCATTCAAGCGTGTATGAGAGCTGACGTCATCATACATACTTGCCTAATTATGAGGACAAACAAAGGTGTTGGTCGTTTTAGCATCCGTCAGCGCCCACAACATAATACTAGGTGCAACAGAAAGGTGTGAATATTATACAGTCCATGCCGAGACTTAGTCCTAGAAATTTAGAATTCACTCAGAGGTTTCGTTATCGTCAGCATTTTAGATAACAAGTTAAACTTTCACATAAACTTTGCCGAGTACAACCCTAAAAGCTTATCAGTATAAGCCTACGACCTTGATAAAGCCGTCATGTCATGTAGGAGTACTTTGTGACAAGTCAGTGAGTACTGAATGGGGCGGTCGAAATTATAAAATTTCATATATAATATTTTAAATTTTCATTTACAACATGCATATAAATCCAAATGAATTTTGGTGTTTTGTTTTTAAATGATTCAAAATTTGATATACTTTACTTATACACCTTTCTGTATCACCTTGTAATAGATCAGTACTTAAAGCTAAAAAACTGATAACTAACATCTCGTCAAACATAAGTTAACCTCTGTCTTACTAAGATCGTCAAATATACAGGGCTCAAGTTAAACTGGCCGATTTATCGGCTAACTGCTTTTTAGCTTGCGCGTGGCAGTTAGAGTATTTATTAATCATTAGTCTAAACATGGACCTTGCTTATAAACCGAGCTTAAAGTTAAGCGTTAGTTACTGCGTACCATCCACTGTTTATAAATCAGGCTGTTGTTGTTGGTATATTTCATTGACAAACTTATTTTTGCTACTTAAAGCTTTTTCAAAAACTTAATTTTGTCATGAAAAATATAGATTTTTCTTTTCTTACTTTTGCGGTAAAATTGTGATTGCCATTTTGTAACTGCAGACCTAAAAAACTGATTTTTTTTTTCGAAACATAAAATAAAATTCCCAAGTCAGTAATTTCTATTAAAATGACTGTTCAGATTAGGTAAGTACAAAGAATAAACCTACAACAGTCGCATATTTCAATTTTTCCACGATTACCTACTTTAACCGGCACGCTAAGAGGCAAAAAGTAAAAAATGCATATCGCCTATTATTTGCTACAGTGGGTTGTAGGCACGCAAATCATGTTACCTACATGGCACACGTATGCAGCAGAAATAAATTAATAATTAAAATAAAACAATAATTAATATGGAAAATTAGCATAGGCAACTACTTAGCTGGTTACCTCAAAAATTGAATGCATTTATAACTTCTAAAGTAGTTTGTTCACAAAAATAATACATTTTTTTATAGCCGTGGCTTTTTAAAATATTTTGTTTTCATTTTACGAGTTTCACTAACATTTATGTTATATTACAATACGATACAAATAACCAGTACGAGGTAGCTCTATTTGCCCCTCTACGTATATTTATCTTTGCCTGATAATAACTTTTCGAAAATTAAAGGAGATTATCTCAACGCATTGGCAAGAAAATAATCTAGTTAGTGTAATTAATAATATTTAATAGACTGTTTAATATTGTAGAAAATATCTAGATACGTAAGTAGGTAATGCAATTATGTAATTTTTTATGCTTAGGAAAAATCACCATACAGCGAACAATAAAAGAAAAGAAAGGACCAAAAAAGACCACGGAAAACCTTCTTAGACAAGATAAAAGATTTTTTGATTTTTCCTTGCCTCGTCATTTCTTTCAAGAAGTTAATAACACTAGCTGAGCACCGCCGAGCAAACAAGAGCAATGTTTTAAAATAAGTACTGTAAACGTGTAAATGATAGGTAAAACCGAAAGTGCAGCAAATAGTTTGTATTCAAATCAAACTAAAGCACTGGCACAAAAGCCATTAATAATTCAACTGAAAAAAAAACACATAATAACACAAAATTAAAAAAAAAGTAGTTTCCAAACTTTTTCTAATCAAATAAAAGTACTGGCACACAAAAATCATAAAAAGTTTTACTCAAACAAAAGTACAGGCACACAGAAAATAACAAAAATTAAAAACAAACACTGATCCTCAGAACCGAGAACATTTTCACAACGTAAATAAATTACCGATTAAATAATTTGCAAGCAGCACAGTAATGAAAAGTGCACGTGGTCATGCAATCAGCGCTGGTAATGACCACCCGACACGAATGTAGTTACGTAATTAAATACACTTTTTAACTTGATTATACCTAATTTTTGTTACTTAGAATTGGCTATGGACACTGGCGGTGACTGTACTTGCAAGTGACACTTACCTACCTAATTATAGTTGTTTGTGTGTACTAGTGGACTAACGGGTTGTTTACACGTAACGAGTACAGTGGCGAGAGAGTCCCCTAAGCCGAGTACTTGGTTTGTATAAACAGTTGGACGAGGTAGACAGACAGTCACTAGATTTATTTTTACATCTAATATTTATTTTACTCAACCTTTACTTTAAAAAAAAATATGGTATGATTGAAGCTACATAACTGTCATAATTTTATGTAAGGCATTATTGGTATTAAACATTAAAAGCCAATGTCTTTTAAAAACTTTATACCTACCTACTTACTTCATTAATACATAATAGAACGTGCAACAAAAAAACCGCATATTACACTGAGAAAAATGTCCATCTAAATTCCGTTAAAAGAATGATGAATTCACTTAAAGTACGGAACATACTGATAATCACCAAAAAGCACGTATTTACGGTAACAACCATCATAATATATTATTGTCACCCTAAAAACTGGTGCTAGTACTAGTTTTTACGGTGACAACCATACATTTATATATATCATAATAGTTGTCACCGTAAAAACTGGTGCTAGTACTAGTTTTTACGGTGACAACCATACATATATATATCATAATAGTTGTCACCGTAAAAACTGGTGCTAGTACTAGTTTTTACGGTGACAACCATACATATTATATCATAATAGTTGTCACCGTAAAAACTGGTGCTAGTACTAGTTTTTACGGTGACAACCATACATATATATCATAATAGTTGTCACCGTAAAAACTGGTGCTAATCATCTTACTTTTTGGTGATATCAGTATGCTCCGTACTTTAGGTGAATTCATCGGAATTTTGATGGCCATTTTTCTCAGTGTACATACGGCAAAAACATTTACAATAGCTATTCCCGATAATTCCCATTCCAACAATCGTGCTGCATTTGTTTACATTTCAACCGGCAACTTTTCAATCGGTCTTCAACTAGCAATAGGAGAATCAATTACCAAGGTAATCAGCAAGTGCCACAGATTACGTGATAGCTACTATGCATGGCTTGTGGCACAGTTTACGTAATAGCTACTGCGTGGTGCTGGAATTAAAAGCCGCAGAAAAACACCTAGACATACTCGTAGAGTAAGCAAGAGCGGATGAAACAGGTATAGAGTAGTCAGAGAATAGAAGGATATTTAAGCTTTAGGCAAAGAATGTGAGAGGTCGACGACTAGCTCTTTCGGATTGAAGGAGTAAAATAACTGAGTGAGAGAGAGTTTAAAAAACGGTATCTAGTTTTCATTTAGAATTCTAGCGTTAAATTAAGAGGAACTATCAAAACGAAAATATCTGTACAATGTTACCTATTGTAAGTAATTTTATCTGTTTTTTTTAAATTATAAATTATCTTTTATATTTTTATGTAAGATGTACAATTGTAGGTACATGTACAATAAGTACTCGACGAATTATTTTTTGGACCAACAAATTATTTTTCACGATGTCTTGATTTATCTTAATTAAAAGAAGCATTATTATCTAAATTAAAACTAAGAAGTTTTTTGGCTTTTCATCCGACGTTTATACAATCCATTTTATCCTTGCATACATTTCCTACGGTTTTGCACCCCTAAAGCTATCCCTCTGAACACTCACTTACTCTATGCCAACTTAACACTAACTACTTACGAGTATTCCACACCCAGGTCGCAATCGACGCAATAATGGTCCATTATTGAGGCTCGTAAACAAATAGGGAAACGTATTAATGCAAGTGGTAATGTGAGAGGTCGCACAATACCTAGGGCTCTAGGGAAATGCGTAAGTGCTAGGTATAAGGTAGGTTTGCTAGGGTTGCCTCGGCTTTCATATTTTGTAGGGATTCATAAAACAACAAACTGTGATTTGCGCTTGCATCCGCTACCAAGAACAATTGACAAGGAAATTCTAATGAAGTGTATGACATTTTGTAAATATTTCCTAAATTAAAAAATTACTGTTTTTTCTTAATAAATAAAATTTCAAGAGAATTGATAGCTGATAACATTATAATCTTTGAAGGACTGAATATAATTTCTTGAGTCATAGCATAGCTAAGAACGCTCTCAACCAAATTACCTTTCAACAAAAAAAAAACTAACAATCGGTTCCGCAGTTTGGGAGCTACTCGTACAATACCGAATACAGACTCAGACTCGCAGACACAACTACAGACATGTTAAACTTACAACACCCCTCTATTTACTTCGATGGTTAAAACCCGCTCCATCCGGCAACGAAGCCCTGGTTCCCCCAATCGGATAAGAGAGCTGGTTCTCGTTTTATTTTCAGTGGCCTGCGCTTTGTTCGGAGATCGCAGACAGATACGGGAGCGGTCAATTATGAATGTGAATATTGAAGGTTTTAAGACTTTATAAGTGAGGAAATTTATATTTTCTATACTGATATTATCAAGACGTAAACTTTGCAAATATATTGACTGCTGTTCACTGAGAAAAATTTCACTTTAAGTTTTTTTTTTTTTTTTTTTTATGCAATTGAGTGACGAGACGAGCAAATCGCTCGCCTGATGTTAAACGTCACGTTTGCCCATAACAGGTCTGCGTCACCCAGAATTTTAAACTCGCAGAATTCAAAATCCTGCGCGGCACAGCACTGCGCTCGTCACCCTGAGATATAAGTTGTACGGAGCATACTGACAATCACCAAAAAGTACGATGATAAGCACCAGGTTTAGGGTGAGAACCATATAAATTATGACTAGCTGACCCGGCAAACGTTGTTTTGCCATATAAATTAATAGGGGTTGGTGATAGAAGGGTGAAAAGTTAGGGTTGTATGTATTTTTTAATGCCACATAAGCAACAATATAAGAAATAAAAATTTTGTCCAAAAAGTAAAAATAAATGTTTGGGGTGGACAACCCTTATCATTTAGGGGTATGAAAATTCTCAGACCTCCTGAATAATCATAAAATTTCATAAAAATCGGTCAAGCCGTTTCGGAGGAGTAGGGGAACGAACATTGTGACACGAGAATTTTATATATAAGATAGTTGTCACCGTAAAAACTGGTGCTAAACATCGTACTTTTTGGTCATTGTCAGTGTGCTCCGTACTTTAGGTGAATTCATCGGAATTTTGATTGCCATTTTTCTCAGTGTAGGTACGTACAGTCGTACAGTACCGAAACTGCAAAAACCTGGATTTTTTAATTTTACCAAATATACGAATCTGTTAATAAAAATAAATGTATACATTTTTACAGAACTTTTTTAACTTAATAAAAATAAATGTATAATTTTTTACAGATAGCGTAAAACTTTAGCACTGACTAACTTTAAGCAGGCTTTATAGTGGATTTTAAGCAAGGCCTAAAATATTCAGATTCATTCTTGTATTGAAAAGTATTAATAGGATAAACGTAATAATACAAATACAAAAAAAATACCTAACTTAGTACTAGTATCTAATACATGTACCTAACTTAGTCCATAATAGTTTGCTCAAGTCTTGTACAGGTTAAAAGGTTTTCATTCCACACACTGAACTATAATACCTTTTCAGCATCATAAACTTCCATCAATCGGTTTACAGAAATTACTTCGACTTAGATTACATGTAAATTGCAAAGATTACCCGTGAATTGCATAGATTACGTATATTACAATCATTTCATTTCACACTCTTTGAGTAATAATACCTTTTAGGCTTCATAAACCTCCATCAGCGGTTTACAGAGATTATTTCTGCATAGATTACTTATACATATAAACACAGACATACATACATACATATAAATTGCCTATAAATTGCGTAGATTACGTATATTGCACTCGTTGTTTGGTAGTTATGATTTGCAATCACATATAAACCTAGAAAGATGGAGCACTGCGTTAGATTTGGGTGAAGCCAAGAACTCCTCTATTTTAGCGTGTACGCAGATTACTTCTGCATAGATTACACACACATTGCTACATAGTACATACTACACATTACCACATACATATGTATAGCGATAACTTCTACATAGATTAGGTGCCTGTAAATTGCATAGATTACGTATATTACAATCATTGTTTGAAAATTTGATTGCAATCTTAGAGAGGACAAGCTCTACAGTACCACGAGTACGGGACTATTGATATGTCAATGTGTGCGTCTAGTATACGTACGCGCGAAAGTAGAGGAGTTCTTGGCTTCACCTAAGTCTAACGCAGCGCTCCATCTTTGTCTTTAGGTTTATTTGAAAGTGCAGTGGACTGTATGGAATCGAGATTGATTTCTCGATTGGAAACATCGATTTTGCAAAATTGATTCGAGTTATTGTGTTGATAGTTGATGGCGGGGTTATTAAGTTTAGTGATAAGTGGTTAATAATGGGGTAGGTACTGGCAGTAATTATAGTAGGTACCTATAATAGGGTACATTTACTTATTTATCTGTAAACATCTACTAATATTATGGTAAGGTAATGTTTGTATGTGTTTGTAGAGACACATACAAACTTTACGTGTTTACTTTAATTTATGTGTTTGGAGAGTCGTGGTAGCTCAGTGGGAGAACCGCAGCTTCGCATTCTTGAGGTGGCGGGTTCAAACCCCGACTCGTACCAATGAGTTCTTTAGGACTTATGTACGAATTTACATACCACTGGCTTTTCGGTGAAGGAAAACATCGTGAGGAAACCTGCATATTATGTAGTTCACGCAAAAAGGGCCGATTACCGGCCTAGTTGTGGAAAAAGAGCCCGCTCTTTATCTTTTTTTATCTTTATCTGTTTGTAGAATCTATAAAACTATAGGCAAACCATATAACAAAACAGCTGTTTTTTTTCGCGAATTCCGGGTTGGTCCTATAGTAAAAGTTGTTCGTAATGATGAGTACCTACTAGAAGCCCTTTTCGGCTTAGCATACCCTTTCTGTATAGCCCTGTATGTAGTAGATTAACTTGTCTAATTGTTATTTATACTAGCGGATTCCCGGAATTATTAATTCCCGACCTTTCATCTAACTTCACCTACCAAGGTGTTTACTTTCCTACTTTAGATCTCAAATTTTCACACGTGCAACGACCTCACAAAAAATGATGTAACAAATTAGCATTTAGCAGCCATAAAACTAACGCCAATAGGTACCAGACAAACGATCAAAAGCCAATGTAAATCTATCGACCACATAATCGTAGAATCCAGTAGCGAATTTGTCTCCCACCTTTAATCTAATTAGCTGCGTAATGACACGTACACTGCGGTGCAAACTTAATGATAAATATATCCATATTTGTCTATCAGTATAACTCGAAACGCTTATCGCGTCCAAAGCTCTCGTTAGCGCGTGTAAACTGAAACCAAGTCCCCATTACTCTCCCTCAAAACAACTCGAAATAAACTCTAAAATAACAGACATAAAGTTGATTTTAACTGGCCTCAGGCCTTTTTTCGTCCTGTACTCGCACGATTGCTTCTCCTAATTGGCTCGCCATCTGTTTTAATTCATTTTGCGATAGTTTTACAAGTATTTTATTGACGCGTAGCTCCGCCTGGCGGCGAGCGGTGTAACGAAGCGGTTAATCGATTCGTTTGCGTGCGACTCGCTCGATCGGAGACCGAATAAATCGATCGTTAATTCGATTTTTAAACAATTATTTTCATTAGTCGAGTTTTATTGTTCTTGTTTCGCGTCCGTTTAATGCGTTCGCAATTAAAATAGGCACTCGAATACGATCAATCATATTTCTTAGCGCGATGGGAGGTCTGTGTAGATGAAATAGGTAACGCTTAAACCGTTGTAGTAAAGTTGTTAATCGTGTAAAATTAAAGAGATAAGTCCAGTAGCAGTCAGTGACGCGTGCTGCCATCTCTCGGACGATGACAGTAAATAATAAATCTTGAAGATAACATCAGAGGCGAAGATTATACGGTACTGGGTCCCCATCACGCCATCCGTGTTTCCTGCACGAGCAAATTAGTAAAACGCTTGCAAACAGCTTTGAGTAAAACCAGCATCTTACGAACCTTATTCCTTAACGTATAAAGCTTCAAATCGCTCATCGATTCATCTTAAAATGGCAAGTAAAGCGGTTCTGTAGAACGCATATATTTTTAGTGCTTCGCAGAAGTGCACGCTAAAAGTTAACGCCGTTGCCTGAACGACATTAGACAATGAACAGAGCTGGTTTAACTGCCTAGTTAACTTACAGTTACTCAAAGCGGTATTGTGAAGTTAGCCGTCCTATTTCAACGTAAAGTATATATTACACGAAGCTTTGAAATTCGAATTGAAAAGCAGCTCCCTTTTCGCGCGTTCCTTTTTTTGGTCGCATTTGTCCCGAAGTGGCCTCGACCCGCGCGTTGACCAATTAGAAACACCCATTAAAATGTTCGGCAAAGTCCGCTCTTTTTCGGCGGCATTCCTTCACGAAAACCAGCCGTGCGATTTGAGACGTCAATTTGCAAATGGAACAACCACCGGTAGCGCTTTTAAAATGGAACGCTAATGACATTCCGAATTTAAAATTTAAAATACATCATTAGCTGCCAGTCCTCTGATATTTTAAAAGCAATAAATATGTTAATTTAAATAAAATCAATAGGTATCGAGTGGGTAACTGTTTTATTCTTTTTTATGAATGTTTTAAGTGGCGTCGATGACTATGAAATTTGATAATTTCGAAGCTAAAATCGATAACGATAAGAGATGCGACGAAATATTTTTTTCTTATTATGCAACAGACGCTAATACAGGAGCTGCTTGATGGCTATTATCATTTTTCTTCCAAATTTAAATGTCTTAATTAAATATCTCTATCTACAAATCCACATTTTTTAACCTTGTCGACGATTTTAAAGAAAAACAAAAGCCTGTCTCAAACCAAAAGAGCAGAAAAAAAGTTTTGTTAAAAATGTATCTACACCAGCCAGTATTTATCATCAACTTTATTACTATGCTCTCTTAAAATTATTGCCGCCATTTTGATCACATACAAAATAAAACAATTGACAACAATTATGGCGCGAAAACTGTTACCTGTTTACAAATAAAGTTTATAAAAAAGGTTATTTTCGGACACAACAATATTGAAAGAGAAAACCAAATTCAATTTTAAATATGGAACAAGTTTGTATCCAAATTAATCATAACATTCATAGTTAATTACAATAATTATTATAGCTTGGCGAAGGCGAATTAGATAATTTGTCAACGGTTCCAGCGCTCGGTCTTTTATTGTTCGGAGTCACATAAAGTAATGATCGGACCTTCTTGGAAATTTTAAAAATGTGTTCCTTTTTTAAAAATACTTTTTTAATACCTAAATTCTTTGAAAATCCTTAGGATCGTTGACGTTTGACTTTTTTTTGTGGTTAATTTTAATGCTAAATAAAACTTAGTTATTTTACCAATAAAGTGAATATAATTTATTGTAGGTACTTACCTACCTACCGTTGGAATTAAAAGCGATGGTCATGTCAGTGAGGACTTGTGGTTGACCTTATATTGGACACTAATGCCTGCCTATCAGCTTATACTAACAAATAAAATGATAATAACGCAGTATTGCATTTTTTATGTTGGTACCTGATTTTCTGGCTAAATGCACAAACAGTGCGAAGCCTAAAAAATCAAACAAAACTTAACCTGCATTAATTCCATACTCAAGACTTTCGATTGAAAATGCCACATCGACCAAGACACGCCTATAAAATTCAGTTTTATTTGCTAGGGGTAGGTAATCTTAAGATAGCGACGTATACGACCTTAATAGGACTAAAAGAAGAAAGGAGAAATTTTAAATCGACTAATTTACAAACTAGCGTATCCATTTGTATCTAGTATCTACTTATCCTCGTATTTAATACTTAATGCTCATACTAAGTATAAAGGTATTCCTAATTGTATCATCAAGCCTGGGCGGCCGGCGTGGGAGTCCGTAACTACTACACTATCTGTGGCCGGCACCCCGCGGACAAACTCACGAACAGAAACATTTATATTAATAACGATGTAAAGAGATGAATCTCTTTATTAGAGGATTATTCTATTAAATTAATGATAATTCAATGATAGAATGATTTTTCGAGTGTTTTGACCTTTTTGGTAATTGAAACTTTTTGTGAAGGTATTTGACCTTTTTGCGGGTTGAATTGTCTATGGCTAAGTAAATAAGTAAGTAGGTACTGTATTCTTCGTGTGCAGTCTTGACTTGCGATTGTCGGCATGCTTGACCTTATTCCTTTGAAGTTACGCCACAGAATATGTAATAGCTAGTTGTTGGTAATGCCTCGTGTGAGCGATACGATATTTTGAAAATCGTGTTCATATTTTAGTATGTTATTTAAAAAATATATTCAATAAAGTCGGCAAAGTAAAAGAGTTGTAACTAGATAAATATCAGAATGTCCGAAGCCAACTAAACTAAAACTATTGAAAATGTCATTGAAATCAAGGGGTTAAACCATTACGTTAACTCTCATGTAATTTTGTATGGCAAAACACTTCGACCGAAATGTCGACAGCGGCAGAATAACGCCCTGTTTTTAAAGTGTATTTTTTCTGGTTTTCATAAACCAGATCAAGTGGATAACTCTAGATTTAAAAAGTCCTCAATCCAGCCTAATTACGAGAATAACTTTAAAATAATAAGGCTCTGTCCTCACTAACAGTTAGTTAACCTAAGGGCGCGTGCAGACGCCCCACGGCGATCGTAGCCAGCTCTTACAGCTACGACACAACTCTACAAACAAGAGTGCAGTGCTCTAGTCAAGTACTGGATACAGCATAGGGCTGACTGTTAACTGTAGATATTTACTAAGGTAATTAAAAAAAAAATCGGTTGTCTGTAAAGTCGGTTTACTGACGATAGTTGAACGTGACAACGTCATAAATAAGAAAATACTGATGGAATGGTTTCATTTTTCAAAAATAGAATATAGGAAATCACAATTTCACTCAGAGCGAGGTAACGCCTCATCGAGGTAACGCCTCATCGAGGTAACGGCACATACGTCACACTTTTTTCGTACTTGCACCCGGCTCCATCGAATTATAAGACGTTATCACGTCAAAAAATTGTGAGGTTGGTTAGGTTACTAAGCTAATTTAAGAAATGGGTGAATTCACGAAGTTATGACGAGTGATCGATCAGTGATCCTAACTAATATTGATATTTGAGAGAGTGAGTTTGTTTCTTGTTACACTTTTATGCCTTAACTACTCACTCACTTACTCTATTGAAAACTGAAATTTTGTATACACGTTGTCAGGAGTACCTACAGAAAAGAAAGGGCTACTTTTGATAATCATCTTCATCGCCGTTTTTATCACCGCGCGGTTGGAACCACGGTGCGCCGCTAGGTATTGAATGAAAGAATCTTACTCGTATATTAGGGTTTTTCATAAAGGGTATGCCAAGCCGAAAAGAGCTGATAGTACTCATAATTATGAACAATTTTTACTACGGGACCAACTCGAAATTCGCGAAAAAAAAATCAGCTGTTCCATAGAAAAATGCCAATGACACTCGACAATATGTATGGAACAGCTGATTTTTTTTTTTCGCGAATTCTGGGTTGGTCCCATAGTAAAAGTTGTTCATAATGATGAGTACTATGAACCCTTTTCGGCTTAGCATACCCTTTATGAAAAACCCTGTATACCTAGGTACTTTACCGACCGACGTTTACAATCTAGGCCGTCGTTTCGTAGGCCGCATCGTTGCTTCCCAACAGGCAGGATGGCGGTCAAACGCAAGCCTATCTTTGAATAAAAAAAAAAAAAAAAAAATCTATATTTCTTCTATTTTCTACGTTTATTTAATCAACAACATTGTGCTTTTCTTGTCGGTAGAGCAATTAGCCGGCATCAGTGGCGGATTTACACATTTGCCGCCCGTAGGCTATTCAACATTTTGCCGCCCCTACCAACCTAAACAATTCGATACACTAGCCCCGTCTCCCGTCCCTGCTCACAATAATACTTTCTTTCAGAAAACATGTCCGAAATTAAAAAAACTTGCCCCAGAATTTGCCGCCCCTGAAATCTGCCGCCCTAGGCTCTAGCCTACTCAGCCTGCTGGTAAATCCACCACTGGCAGGCATGACGATCTGCTGGTGCTTCTACCTACTTTAAAATTTTTTTTCAAAATTTAAAGCCAGACCGTAACTTCTCAAGGAAAGATTTCAAGGGGTTGACAGCCCTGCCAGCTATCGTTCCAGTTACGGCCGATCCAGTAATTAATACGCGGGCACCTGTCACCCGCACCATAGATAATATAATTTCTCTTCGCTCCACGCAATAATATCTAGAGATATCTATATTTTAATTTTAATTAATTGGCGAGGCAGTTGAATGAAGATAGGTTGGTAGTGAGCACGAATGTTCGCAGTTGAAGCTATAATTACCTAACTACGTATTTGATTATGTGTTTTGACTTTAGTTATAGTTAGTAGTTCAGTGGATAGATAGATAAACTCTTTACTGTTCACACCATAAATTACAGACAAAAGGATTATAACACCTAAAACTAGTGCGACAACTGGCGGCCTTATCGCTAAGAGCGATCTCTTCCAGGCAACCTTAGGATGGAGAGGATAGATAAAATATATAAAAACGGGGTGTGCAATATTGAGGAAAACCTGTGTCATATCAAAACTACAATTAAAAAAAACAACTTAGAAATGCATTTAAATAAAATACATCTTATCTTAATATATATAAATCTCGTGTCACAATGTTTGTCCTCAATGGACTCCTAAACCACTTAACCGATTATAATAAAATTCGCACACCATGTGCAGTTCGATCCAACTTGAGAGATAGGATAGTTTAAATCTCAAATTATAGTCGCAATTTTAATTTATTGCAAATTATATATATATTGATAATTTTTACTATAAATTGACAAGTTAGCATCAACATACTACGGTTGCTATAGTTACGCAATGGCTTTTGACAGGACAACGTCTGTCGAGTCAGCTAGTTCTATATATAAAACTACCTACATTTGCGAAAATACGAGTATAGTAGTAGTAGTAGTTAACATCCAAACCTTCACAATTCTACACTAAATATGATAAAGAGTAGTAAAGTGTTTGTAAAGGGAAAAACCAGCACTATACCTACCTGAGTGCTATAGGCTATAATTTTATAATCCTAAACCTGCTAGGCAGTCACACTTGTAATCACCTCTAGAAAAAGAGCACCTAAATTAATCGAAACTACAGAATTTGGTGTGCTAACGAAACAAGATGTGCCAAAACCTCGTTGCTTTTCGGAGTATAAATTTAATGTGACTTTTCAACCGATTACCTAGAAGGAAGGTTAAATTAATGAAATGACCAAACGGGATATGACCAAACCATAACGTACCAAACCACACAAATGCTCGTTCGATTAATTTATTTTTAAACTATATAGGTAAATAAATAATAAATCGGTTAAATAATCGGTTTTAACCATTAAGCTAAGTCTGAAATCATCTTTATAGTAGACTCTAAGATATTATTTAAGATCCATAATGAACCGATAGAAATCTTAAAACAATAATTCACGACCTAATGAAGCGAGCCACACAATAATTCGCGGAACACCATTAATTATTGGTATTCATTTATTTTATTCAAATCCAATCTTATTTGTTGATCACAATGAAATTATCTTAATACAAAAATAACATAATTGGAAAATATGTGTTCCAATAAAATATATTATTAATAACTCATTTGTAGAGATAAGTTCTGTATTTTTAAGCACGATAAGTTTTATAAATTGATATG
Source organism: Alcis repandata (assembly GCA_949125135.1). Classification (NCBI taxonomy): domain Eukaryota; kingdom Metazoa; phylum Arthropoda; class Insecta; order Lepidoptera; family Geometridae; genus Alcis; species Alcis repandata. The sequence goes on along the minus strand of OX421246.1, from coordinate 4,557,591 downwards.
AATCTGCGGGAAGGAACGTGAAATCCGATAGGGCCATAATTTTTAATGTGAATAATAATATCGTAATTATCATAATTAGTCGAGATAGCATTCATAATGTCGACTCGATAAATTGTACTTGGACTCGATTCTTTAGTATTCGAAGGGAAAAGTGTGGGTCAATTGGGTAGAAAGATTTGACGTAATCTATACTACTGACAACCATAAAGGTTGTACCAACCTTCTTTTAGGGTTATTATAGTATAGCACCCACATTATAAATATATTTTTTTAACAAAATTTTGTTGAATCAATTTTCACGCTATGATCAAAATAACATAATCTCAGATTCAATTTTATGGCATCAAACTCAAAACAATACTGACTTCAAGTTTTTGAGCCCAAATACTCACCTATCATAGTTTCTTAATGTCCCGGGAAGCTCCATATCACACGAATCTATTCGCATTTACAAAGTAACAAGTTTACTAAATTCGAGAAAGAAAATAACGAATCTTCATTGAAAATCGATCACGTAACCAAGTTTAATATTTTGTATGGAGACTCGATATTTTTTTTTTCGAATTTAGCAAACTTGTGTTACTACACATTTCCGTTACACCTTGTATATTAATACCCAAGCTACCTATTAATATAGACTTACGAGTACCTATAATAACCTACCCATAAAAAACTACATACAAAGACCTACCTTCAAGACTTATCTATAGACCCTACCTATAAGTCCTATGTATAGAGCTGCAGTAGAGTCAGCAACCGAGTCACGCTCCTAATTATAGAAGCATTCCCAATCAATTACCGAGTATGCGCAACAAAACTGTCGAGACCGCTCTATTTGCAGTACCGTCAGCAAATAAATCATGGTTTAAGAAAAATAATTAAAAATATTTTTGAAAACAAGCTTGTATTGTCATCGGAGTTCCACAGGTATACCAAATTTCAGCTCAATTTGACGTTAGGAAGTGGTTTCAATTTAGCTTTTAAGTTTTGAACCACACAAACCTAGGTAGGTACTAAAGCTTACAAAAAAGTTTTTATTACACTTGGGAATTAATTAATATCGCCAAATAAGAATTATTATTTGCACATATTGACAGTTTCTACGTATACGATCAAAGATTTTATGAATACTCCAAAACTTTTCCTGACAGTGAATCATGTTTTACTAGACCACCTGCTGATATCTGTGTTAAACGATTAGTAGAGTAACGAAATTAATATTTCAAATTTTGAATGACTAAGAAATTAAAAATAATTTAAATCACTACCAACCTTCACTAAAATCAATATTTCAAATTTCGAATGACTTAAGAATTTAAACCATTACGCACGTACAATCGTTCTGCCAGACACTTTCATCCTACCCTCAAAAAAGTATTCCAGTCTACAAAACACAAAAACACACATTCATTATCGGCCCGTCACTTAATCCCCGTTTAAACCCCGTTTTGTATTTAACAAGCAGTCAAACGCTCTTGTCAAGTGCTGGCTCGATGCCAAAATACTAATGTCCCATTGAACAACGCTTGTATCGCAAACGCGTTCTTAATAGATCATTTAAAGAATGGCTGCTAAATTGGCGGATTGATTTGTGTTTTAACCGACTTTCGAAAAGAGTAGGTGGTGTGTACGTCTGTTTTTTGTTCACGGATCGCCAAATGTGAACCTAGTTCGATTTCTTTTTTGTATTGAATGTAAACTGAAGTCTACACCTCAAAAATGACTTGAACATCTTTTTCATAGAAAAAAAAACGCAGTAGACTATATTTATGTACAGATATGTGTGCTAAGCATTTCTATACTTAAACATTCACAACATCTCGTAAATCTATGTTTTGTCCTTTTTAACCCAACATAATAGTCTATGGGTACATCCCGCTTCCGCGTTCTCTATGGCCCTCGTTTATGAGCGGACGATCGAGCTACTGATGAATGGCCCTTGTAGGCATTCTGTTTGATCCCGGGATAAATACTGTGGGCGGAAGAATCCGGGAGATCTGTTAATAGCACAAACTATTCTTTGACAACCAACTCTTTGTGTGAAACTAAATTTATGGGCAGAGAATCAGGCTTAATAGACTACCTACCTAATTTCGTGTTGTCTAAATGTTGAACCATTAAATTTTCTGCTCGTAGAATATTTTTGTTAGCAAAATTAGCTGTGGTGTGAAGAGGCAAATGGGTTTTTCTTAACGATATTTATGTCGTTAAACATTATTATTAAAACGTTGTTCAACATTTGCCAATGTGCGAAAGAAATGTTTTGTTTTCGGGATTTTATAGCAGTTTATTTGAACATAAATTTTGATGACGTTAACAATTTGAATACTTTTAAAGCGACATCATTTCGCTGTATATTCCGAGTTGTCGCACCCGATAATGAAAATCGTGTAAATGCTGGCTGAATAATGTAAAGTATCTTTGGAGACGCCGGGAATGTCCGCCTCTCCTGTACAGACAACAAAAACGTCAAGCATACAGTGCCCGTTTAAAATATTGGAATGAATGACATACCGCGCTTCGCACGATTAATGGTACTGCTCACACAAAAAGCAAACACGCTCATTAATATATCAGCTGTCTTTATAGCAGCGCATGGCAACATTAGGTACCGCCAGCAAACAAATCCTAATTCCATATTTAAAATCGTCACAAAAACGCGCAGCACTTTTCATAACTCATTCGAGACGTGCGTTTTAAAAAAGGAAAATTATGACGTTCGACAATGGAAAACGTTCAGGGCGCATTTAAAACGTCTCGTATTTCTTTCGTCGTTCACAACACGGACATAATTTAGAACACAACATCTGTAGCCGATATCTCTTTGTGCAATTAAGATGAGAATGGAAGGAGACAGTCCCATATAAGTGTATTTATAAAGAGGTAATTTAGCTACCGAGTAATTTAAGACACGGGCACACGTGCGAGAGTGTTGCTCAGCCAAATGTTTGGAATATCAACGCAAGCTTAAAGCTTTTTATCGATTACATTTATTCCCATTTCCACCTCAACATGATATATCAGCTGTATCTAAGCGAGGCATTTAAAAGGGTGTCTAAGTGTTGTTTACTTTTCAACGGCATGTGAACATTTTTTTCTACGGCAAAAAACACGGCACTTCGGTCGTTCGTGTGTATCGGCTCCTTACATTATTTCCGTCCGCGTCGTCGGTGCTCGCTTTGACGTCCGCTAAACACGACATTAAACATTTCGACTTTTTTTTAACTGTCACATACATTACTTTTTTTCCACCTTTTTTGTGGGCCATTAGCTATTAAGCGGCAACCGTGAGCCCGACACCGGGATTAATACGTCGACATTTTAAGCGCCACGCTTCCATATTTCTAATTCAAACGACGATATTACATTCGCTTAATGGAGTAGGTATTATTTTTATTTCACAATTGATTATGACAAGTTGCTGTTACAATTCAAAATAACGTTTACAAATAGATTGTTAAGACTCGCGTTTGTACGAATGCTCTTTGAGATCATTCGTAAATCTTGAAGCCTGTCAAAACATAATTAATGGTACATAAAATTGGGAGCGGTGAAAGTAATCTCGACGTTTCAACACTTGAAGCACGTGTTCTACTATCAATCACCATCCAACGTTCATTAGTACTTAAATACCAATTAGTTGCGAGATAATTATTTAGGTTAGACTCCATTAATGCGATTCAATTAACTCGAATTGTATATTAAAGTTTGTGACCGCCAATAAAAATGATCATTAATTAACAGTTAAAAATACTATTACGACATTTGATTGACGAATTGTGGCCATAAAATATAAATTAGTATGAGATAAAACAATGCTAAGAAGAACTATTTCATTCATATGATGAGATCGTAAAACTTAATTAGTTCAATGAAACCTAAGACGGGAGGAAATCGTGATGTTTTATGGATCAGATAGCGGAGGAACTGACGCTTATCTGGAATCTTTCTATTTACGTGTAGGAGTTTTTATAATTTCAAAATGTCTATCCGGGAGCTAATAAAATGACGGTTTGCGTTTTAATTTCGTCGCTAATAAGACAAAAATTGCTTGGGTTCTTATCGGGATCGGATCGAGGCCCGTTTCGTTTGCTGGGCTTTTATTTCGGTTGATATGAGTTTTATTATACGATTTATGAAAGCGGTTCAGGTACGGCGCGGTTTGGGAAGGCGTGCGGCATTCCGGGCGTTATTCGGCACCCTTTTGTGTTATTGAGACGTAACAGTAAAGCTTACTTATTATTTAATCGTTTTTTCTCTTTCATTTCTCTCATCGACCTGCCAGTCTTTATTTGATACAAAGTATTGAGTCTGAATCTCAAATATAGTATGTGTTTCACATACTTCCACACCAATATTATGTGAAAGTATTAGGTAGGTACAAGTACATAGTAAAGAAAACGTACAAAATGAGATTACCAAAATGTGTAGTTATGTAGTAGAATAGTTCGACTTAGATATCGAAATTAAAGTAACTGCATTAGCTAACAAATGTAAAAACAGAATTTATATAAAAGAATTTGAAAAGAACACAAATAATTTACTAAAATATGGGTAGATTAATGTACTTATGAACACACAAAACTCACATAATATTATACGAGTAAGAAGAAAAATAGAGTTACCTACAAATAAAACTTAAGTTTGAAGTAGGTGGTGATGAGAATACCACTGCTATCACAGACATAATTTAGGGCAGAATTTGAATAGAAATCTCAAGTAAGTTTTGATTTAGATAATCTCGATTCTCGTAATGCTCCCGAGTTGAACGGCGTTTTCTCAAAGCTATCGGATGGTAGTAAATTTTAGTAATTACCTGCCGTAGGTGGAAGAATGTCACTAATCACAATTAGTAGAATTTGATTTATCCCGGATATTTACCACTTCAAGTCATTAAAGACGCTTCAAAAGCTGAAGACCGACTCTTGCTACTTTAGTAGCGCACTAAACATAATTTATGTAGGTGTTGGTGGATCACTTCGTTAAGCTAGGGTTTTTGGTTCGAGTAGTAGTTCAAAAATCCCTGCTTGACAATTTTTTTTTCTTGTTAGGTCGTTTTTAGCAATTAGACCGCCTTTTCTACCTGTCCTACGTTTTAACTTATTTGTAGTTTAGTTTGGTGTTACTAAAAATGTGTTACTGACTACCATGATAGGTACTTTGGTTTCCCAGAGATTTAAGTTTAAACAAATGTTTGAATCTAAATTTTACCCATGCACATTCTGCGGCGTGTCAATACTCAATTATTTATTATCACCATTACGCTAAAATTATATTTTATGTAAGTCTTGATTACCATATTTTAAGTAATTAGGCACAAGGGAGGGGCTTAATACCCAGTAATGGGTCGATACAGGCTAACGATGATGATGATGAAGTACTTAAAACACAATGACCCTAATTCGATATAGCTACAAGTGAGTCAAATTCAGCCAGCTCCTGATGGTTTCTTCATCATACATAACTAACCATATCTTCCTTCTCCCACAGACGCGAATGGCGAGCCTCCAAAGCTGAAGTGCCATCTGCGCAAGCACAAACCGAACCGCAAGCCGCGGACCCCCTTCACTGCCCAGCAGCTGCGGGCGCTGGAGAGCAAGTTCGTGGAGAAGCAGTACTTGAGCATAGCCGAGCGGGCTGAGTTCTCTTCCAGCTTGGGTCTTTCGGAAACTCAGGTGAGGATCGTTTTGAATTCTTCTCCTAATGGTGTGACATCCAATATGATAAGAGATCCATTTGAGGATAAACGAAGCTACGTTATGTCAAGTTGGCTTATATTCTGGATTGAGTTGATGTTTTTATCTTCTTCTTCTATTAGTGTGTATACGTAGGTACCTACGTGTGTACGTGTGCTGTGCTCGAGTCGGGGTCTAGTTTTGTTCTGTATTTTATCCACATTGTTTTCATTGGCGTTTTAAATGGTTATGTAGTTTGTTCTCATGTCATCTCTCAGCAGTACAAGTTATCGCCGGTTTAGCAGGTCACGTAGTTTAGCTTCTGGAAGCACAAAGAAAGTAAAGACGGTTTATAAAGATAACTTCTTTATTTTTAAATGCTCGTTAACTTAAAAAATAATCTATAGACTATTTCATCTTTGCTGAGAAATAAAACATACAGAAAGAAGTCAGATGAAATATATGTTTTTTGCTCAAAGTGGTTTTAGGATAAGATCTTTCTAAGCTTATAAGAAATCATTACAATTACCTATACATTTATTTTTAATTTTTTTAAGCATTGTGATTGGACAATAAATTGTCGGAACCTAACAATCTATTAAACCTTGACTTTTATCAACTCTATAACAACAGTAGGCCTAGCACAACTTTGACGTAAAAATACGTAGCGAGTATTCGATAGAAAAGTGTACGCCATTTACACCCGTCAGAAGCATACTTGACAGTCGTAAATGGCGTACACTTTTCTATCGAAAACTCGCTACGTATTTTTACGTCAACGTTGTGCTAGCCCCACAGTTATTTCCGACGTGACTAATAAAATTCAAACGAAATTAATAGTAGTTTTTTATTACATAATACAACACTAATAACCTCTAACAACTACTATAATAACTTATAATCTCAGATTATGAAAATTAATTTTAAAATAATTTAACTCGAATCAATTTTAATTATTATCATTAAATAATAATGTATCCTCTTTTGTTGACAGGTAAAGATCTGGTTCCAAAACCGTCGTGCGAAAGCGAAACGCGTGCAAGAAGCCGAGGTGGAGAAGTTCAAAATGGCGCAATTTTCTCGGCATCCCCACCATTTGTACGCGCATCCGGCGGCGCTACAGCAGTACTTTCACCACCCCCTGATTGGAGGGGGGCGCCCGATGGGCCCTATGGGCCTCCACCCTTCGCACCTCGCGATGGTACAACCACCTGCGGGAAGCTCGCCTTCGCCAACTGGCCAGCAATAAAAAAATACTTTTCGAAAAAAGAGTTTTTTGTAAAAAGTTTGAGAATGCTTATAAAAAGATACTTACTAAAAAGGTTTTCTGAATTATAACCTCAAATCGAAAAAGCATGCAAATGATTGTCATTTTAGTTTATTTTTAAACGAAAATATATCTTGTTTTTTTTTTGCTAACTGTATTCATCGATTACCGATGCATGACAGTTGCAGTACTTATAATTGTAAATTATACTTCGGGCCACAACCGAAGACGATTTAATTATTACATGCAGCAGTACATGGGATTGTGCTATCTTCTTCACACCTTTAGATATTCACTACTATAAAATACAAAACTTGACTTCCTGTCTCCCTTCCACGACCGGAGAGTGGCGCCTGAAACTGGTCATTACGTGTTTTTGTGTCGTCGGAATCACACCGTACCTAATTGATCCGGTGAATAATTGTTATCACATGGATTGATTTAGTGAATAAGTGTTAGGATAAAGAAAAATGTACGCGATCTAATTGGAAGTGAGTACGGAAAATGCAGAAAAGTGCAACGAAACGGGCTAAGGAGCTCGTCGTCGTCGAGTTTCCGTCAACAACGTGATCATTTGCTGGAATTACGAGTTCGAAATGGATAGTATTGGATATTGGAAATCAGGTATGTAAAATAGACGTACATACAATATTTAAAATAATTGCAAGACAATTAATATACCATAGCGTTATAATATTGAATTAATTTATATATATTTCTACCCTCTTTTCTAAAGTTATTACTAAACATGATAGAAAGTTTTGGGTTTGAATTGAAATATGAATGTGGGTAAGATAAATTATAATTGACTACCTACTCCTTCGTTTTTAATGTTGTTGTTTTTAATTAATAGTTAACAACAGGAATAATTTCATCACAAGTAGGGTGGCACTTACGAGTACGTATTCTGTGCACTGGCACATTTGGAAGGATCGAATTGTAAGATTTATTATTTCACTTTTATTTATACGTACCACCTACTTCTTAGTTTATCATAATAGTCGAGTATCAAAATAATTTTCTTCGTATTGTCTAATTTACACAACTGTCTTCACGTAAAATGTGATAAGACTATGTACTAATTCTCCATATAAATAATGCTGGAGTTTTATATTACTTTGATTTAATTTGTGTTAAGACAATGAACTTTCCGCGTACATCGTGTGTAGAAAAATACTAAGTTCTTTTAAACGTAAATATGACCAACTCCACAAAAACCTTGTTGAGGCTACCTACTAATTCTCCATGTACATCATGTCGAGGCTTTTTAATACTTTCTAATAAATCAAGTCAACATCTCCACGTAGGTAAAACGTGTTGAGGCTACCTACTAATTCTCCATGTACATCATGTCGAGGCTTTTTAATACTTTCTAATAAATCAAGTCAACATCTCCACGTAGGTAAAACGTGTTGAGGCTACCTACTAATTCTTAATGTAAATCATGTTGAGCCTTTGCATTACCTTCACGTAAATCGTGTAAAGGTGATGAACCCTCCACGTAAATCGTGTTTGAGGCGCATTTACTCCACGTATATCGTGTGTAGTAAAAAGTTAAAGTTTCTCCGCGTAAATCGCGTTGAGGTTATAGTACTGGCGCTATGTCTATCTGTCGATTATGCAAGCTATAAGGTCCGCCAAGAGGAAGAGGCATTAAAGGAAGCCGATGCATCAATAAAATGTGCATTGAAGGCAATAGTCAGAGGAAATACAGACGCCAGTTGCTTACAGGAAACAGAAATTGCGAAGATGGATAACATATTATGTTAGCAGACCCAACATAGTGTTACAACACAAAATGTTATGACATTTTATTTTTGCCAAGTCTGGTCGAGTACCTATTGGCCAAAATTTCGAAAAGGGCCGTTTCAAGGTCAAGTTCAAAATTAAACGAGGAGCTTTAAACGTGTGGGGGGTTTCCGTGAGTAGCCATCGAGCTGCGTCAGAACCCCGCTCCTCGGATGCAGGCACCAGCATCGAGGGATCGCCGCCGGGAATACAGTCGCAGGAAATGGCTAGTCAAGGAAGAGCTTAAGGAAATAGTAAGACCTACAAATATTTCTATGAAATTTTTTCTTTTAGTATTATTTTGAATACAAGAGTAATGTTTTGAGTGTACTGTAAAGAGAAACCGTTTTATTGAGTCGGTACCTGGCAATAAAATCATGGGTTGGAATTTATATCGACACGCGAGACGTGTCGATGTCGATTGTTTTCTTATACCTATGTGCTGTTATACTTGATCTGATATAAATGAGAATAAATACCGAAAGGTAACAGCGATCACCGTTTTATTTGGAGTTCAAAAATAAATAAATCGATTCAATAAGGGCACTTTACCATATAAAAAATATTAATCAATTCTAAAATCTAATTATTCTAATTCTATTCTAAATTCTAAATAATAATTACTTAGATCAGAAAAATCAAAATTATTTAAATTATTTGATTTCTAATTAGAGCCCTATTCAAAGCGCTCTCATCGAAAATCCGTGTATTTATTTTTTTACAAAATGGATTAAATTTCGTCGCTAGTCATAGTTATGCATACATGCATACATACAGACTGGTACATCTTTACAAAATTATTGGAATGGGAAAAATGGGAGTACGAGTAACTATAACTACCTACATATGGATCCTTGGATATAATATGCACATATTTAATTATAATGATTATAATTTCCAAATTTTAAAAATTTGGTTAAAAGCATAGTCAGTAAAAATTTACTTATGAGAGCAAAGACTTCACATTGAACTCATTTCGCTCCATTTTTACACATCAAATATGTTGCATAAAATGTTTTTCGAAGTAGCTGATGGTGCGGCGCGGCGCACTGCCTGACGGGCAAAGTTTACGGGACGATTGGACTGAATTGAAGCTGTATTGGATACTTTGGATTTCAAATTTGCATTTCAAGGACTCAAAATATTTATTTTTGAGCTTCAAGGTTGCCATAAACTCTTAAGAGCAGATAACGCAACAATTGTTTACTTTAAAAATCGAATATAGGTTTTTATAACGAACTACTTCGGCGATGTTATGAGATTGGGAATATTTCTACTATTGCCTGATTACGTCGTTACTAATCATGAATTCAGTAAGTTAAACACGGAATATGAACATAAGTAACATAAATTGTTAATTGCAAGTAACTTGCCTCTCTATGTGTTCCTCCGACTCAGGCATTGTAAGTTAAAGTCTTACAAATTAAATTAAGATAAATCTTAATCAATCTTAATCTTAAAGATTATGAAGACCGAAAGGCATTTCAGTTATATTTTACTAGCGTTCACAACGGTTATATTCACCGTGAACTGTGTTAATAGTATCGGAACAAATATTTTTATTTGGAATAAAATATTTGCTCACAGAATATGGTATCTACACGCTGACCTTACTCTGGGGGCAGTGAGATTACCAGGCAGTTGATGATAAATCAAAACCTTTTTGAGGCATAATTATTGTATTGACATGGTTTCATCTGCGAATCAAACTTCAAAGCAATATGATTCGTATACCTAATGTATTAAATTGCGGATATTTTGTCAAGAAAGTAACAGTAACTTTCAGTATTTTAATGCGAGTCATATAGAATTTAAATTTAATTAAAACAACAAATTTTGAACTATGTGACAGCTTTAACAGCTTTGTCCATAAACATAGTAGCAAAAGTCACATTATATGATAGTGTCTACAGATTTTTATAAAGTGTGGACGGGTTATAACCTAAAACCATATACTAAATAAAAAATACTACTTATACCAAACTAAACATTCAGCGTATTGGGACACCAATAAGATTTTGGGTTTTGTTTCAAAAATAAATAATTATCTAAACAGATAATTACCCTTTAAGATTTATCTTGTGAAACTAGCACTCTACAAGCGATTGCTTCCGCAAAGAGAATGCAACCGTTAAGTTTAATAAAATTAAATCAATGGGTCTAAATAAATCTTTCAAACTATAATAACCCGTTTAGATTAAAATTAAATTTCTATTGTTTTCGATGAAGCAGTTGCAGTTGCAGTTGCGGAGCATTTTGCAAATTAATGTATTAGATTCTTTTCTTTTTTAACAAAAAAAAAAAAAAAAAAAAAAAAAAAAAAAAAAAAAAAAAAAGTACCTACTCCGGGATTAAGCCTAAAAGTTTCCTATTTAAAAAAAAAAAAAAAAAAAAACATCGCAACCCCGGTCCGGTGCCTTCCAACTCTTACCGTTTATTTAAGAACATTACTGGGTTACATAAATTGTATATACATAATCTGAACCTAAACTATGGTTTGTAGAATCTATTTAGGAAATATAATTTTATTTGCGGCTGTAATGCTTAGTGAGTTTAAATAGCTGATAAACTGCCTTGCAAATTTGCGACGGTTTTACAAGTTTATATTAATAAATCCTAAACAGCTGGATGAACATATCACCATTAGTAGCATGCTAGATCCGCATAAAATGCGAAAAGCTCACATACTCTTAGGTGTAAACATGAAAAAATAGGTTGAGAAGGCTACAGGTCGGAGCGATTGCTTTACATATTTTTTTTAATAGAGAATATTTAAATTTATAATCTTGAAAACAGTGAAGTGGCAAAGTCTATATTCAATATTTTTTTATGAATTCATCTAATAATAATATATTATGTATAATCAATCAAATGCGTTTATTGGATTGATAACTTATTTGTTGAGATTTTAAAAGTTTTATAAATTTTTATGGATTAAAGATAGAGTTACCTATGGAACACATTATTTTGAATAATGTAGGTAACATAAATCAATACCAGAAGGGCATAAGTAATACATACATTGTTTGTTTTTAAGCTCTTTGTCTGACGAAGGATCTCTAAACATCTGCATGTAATAATTAAATCGTCTTCGGTTGTGGCCCGAAGTATAATTATGAATCAAACAAAACTTACCTTGTAGTTTGATTCCAATTATGCGAGGGCCACAACCGAAGACGATTACACTCCCAACCCACCCTTGTGGAAGGACCCTTGAGTGAGCAGACAAACTAAAAAGCAAAAATGTATATTTACACAGTTGACATCCTTTGAAGGTATATCTCTAAAAATAATGACCAGTTTCAGGCGCCACTCTCCGGTCGTGGAAGGGAGACAGGAAGTCAAGTTTTGTATTTTATAGTAGTGAATATCTAAAGGTGTGAAGAAGATAGCACAATCCCATGTACTGCTGCATGTAATAATTAAATCGTCTTCGGTTGTGGCCCTCGCATAATTGGAATCAAACTACAAGGTAAGTTTTGTTTGATTCATAATTATTTGTAAATATTAATAAATAATTAGGATTAATTAACGTAAAATAATTTAAATTTAATTGGAATTATTGAAGAGTTTACCTGTTCACCAAATTACGAGTAGTTTAACTTCCTATTTGTTTTATAATTTCTTTATAATGTTTTGTTTGTGTAGTACTTATGTGAGATGTTGTACATATATTAAGACCTATATTGATTTGTATAATCTTTACCTACTCTGTAGTTGAATTGAAAATATATTTCTTTAATGGTGAAAAGTATTTTTGTGTTTTATTATAGTTAACTATTTAGACCTTTGGCCAGTGGAACAGAATGGGTTATTCTCAATAGCACTAATACGTTACTCGAAACAACCCTAAAATATTGTATAGAGAAGAGGTGAAAGGTACCTAATTATTAACCATTTAGAAGCTCTTTTTAAGCTTTAGGTGGCAAACAAGCAAACAGACCGCCGTTGACGGTAAACGATCACACCAGTAGCGGAAGTGACTTTTTTTACAGATCTTAAATACGTAGGTAGGTAGGTACCTTTGATATATGTAGTACAACTGTGGTGCAGGGTTGTCAAGGGATTTTTAGAGGTTTTGGTTTTTTGATAAAAAAAACGCCGCTGATAATTATACCTACGCAAAGTCGTAAAGTTGATTACCTATAGTCTATGCCTACCTACGAGTATAGACCTTCCTTGATACAAAGTTCCATTCATACATTAAAACATGATCTTCATTAAGTGTGATTAAGGTGTGTCTTGGTAATAATAGTAACTTATTAACTTTAATAGCAATAGTTACTTATTTAGTAATGAATCTGACAAATAAGTTAACAAATAGATTTGAATTATACCAAAATAGTAAACTGATTCTAGAATAACCTTTAGGTCAAATAAGATTAATTCATTCTGATTTTCAGAAAACTTCATTAACCTCAGATCAGTATAAAATTTACAGTTTTTTTAAACTATTTTCAACCATACTATAAGTGTATAAGGATGAAATTGGATTATTATGTGCTAAAGTAAATATCCATAGATGATAAAACCAGTTGATCGCGCTTGCGGAAATAATATCTTTGAAATATAACTCGGCCGTCTAGCCGCTGGATGTGGGATGAGATAATTTAATGCGGTAACAGTAGAGCAGCTCAATAGTCAGCTCAGCTCAATAGTGCAAATATAGGAGATTCAATTGACGACGAACTAAGTTACGTTAAGTCAACGAAGAAGTTAAGCTATTTTAGGCACAGTGTTTTCATACGAATTGTCACTCGATTAAGTGGTTAGCGTTAATACCTAACTGATAGTATGTTGTCAATTGAGTGAAGAGAACTAATTTAAATAATATCCATTAAAGTTAATTGTCTGATAGCGAGCGAGGTCGGGTCACGGATAGATAGCGTCGTCTTTCTAGGGAGTTGTTTTAATTTGACTTTTATCTAGTCTACCAATAATTCGAAGTGGCGTCAACCCACACTTAACATTTTAATGTAACAGGAGCAAAATTATTTGTCTGTTTTTATTTCAAAAATGTAAGAAAGAAACAGCAACAATTTTTTGTACCTGTCTGTCAAATTTAGTTTAGTTTAGAAAATGGTGCAACAGAATCGATTTAATCTCGTCATAAGACACGTGGATTACTCTCAGTGTGGTCCGGCTATGAAACAATCTGTTTGTATTAAAAATCTTATGAAAAGAACGTAGTAAAACGCAGTACTTATCTATTTTGAAATGAAAATCAACGCGGCTTTTATGAAAATATAGACTAAACTGCATGCACTGAACAGTCACCTTTCCTTCGACGTACACCACCCTGTATTAAAAATCTGATAAAATACAGAGACTCTTTGTTTTCGTCAACATTTTTATCACTCACATTAAATTTTATGAGTAACAATTTACCTACATCGAAGATTGACCTATTTCGTGATAGTTACCAAATACTTTATCTAAATTACTTATTATTTGTTAAGAATTACGTCTGTGACTTGATTTTATTATAAAATATTTATTTTTTATTAAATTATCTCGTCATTGTGATGAGTGGAAATTTCGGAATATTTTGAAGAATTAGGTATTTAATTTTTAGATAAGTACAATGTTGCATTGCTAATTAGAGTTGGCTTCCTAAACTTATAAAAATAAAAGAGTTAAGACTACAGCTACTCACATTGCCAGTTTTATTAATTAAAAAAAAACATATTTAACACTTAGGTACATGCAGTCAAACATAACCTCTCCTTTTTCGAAGTCAGTCACAATAAAATTTATTTATTTTTACCATACAGCTAAAGAACATATTAATAATATAAACAATACAAATATAATACAATGCTGAAATAGTACTTAGTTTATTCATGACAAAGATTAAAAAAAATTAGAACGAAAATGAAATCCAAATGCTTCTAAATTAATAAAAAACAGTATTTCACAAATAGATATATTATATCTATTTGTGAAATAGATTTATTAATTATTATCATTATTATGCACCTTTATAGATAATAAGTAAAGTAACATTGTTAATTTATCCACCAACAAAGAAATCCAACCTCTACCTTTTTTCTTTACTAATATCATAGACAAAATATTTGTATATGCTAGTATAAAGCTTCTACCACACCAGAGTAAACTTCATACGAGTACATACCAAGCATCTACAATTACCGCATTTCATTTGCGCGCGTTTGCCACGCTTCGTTTCGAACAAATTGATCTGGCAGCAGATCCGACACAGATGGTATTGCGAAGCGTGTCTTTGAAATAAATTACATGTATCTTATTGGATTTGGCTTGAAGATGAAGATTGAAAATATAGGGTTAAACCACACTTCGTTTTGTGGAGAGTTTTCATGTGAATACGGCGTTTATGAAAATGTAAATTCAGAAAACTGATGACAACGAATATTGGGGGATACAGTTTAGTGTTACACCACTCGATAGCACAGGTCAATAATTTAATTATAATTTATATTTCTCAGTGAAAATATTGCCGGTAACGTACAAACGTACGCACGTCGCACGTAATCACGTAAAACACACGGCCGTGTCCATTCGTATTTTTTCTGTCTATTATGTTTAACTGCTATGCAAAGAACTTCCAGATTTATTTCCACGACTCCTTTTAGGTACTCAGTTAATTTTGGCCAATCAAGCTCAGATATCCGAAGATACTTACGCCACCTCGTCCAAGGTCCGAGGTCGTTGGGATGTATTTAACCAAAACTTTTACTAATGCAATTCTGAAAATCGCGGAAAAATTAGCCGTTTCACAGAAAAATTACATTGACATTCAGCAAGTTTATAGTCATAAGTTTTAGTTGGGTGTAAGTAAGGCTTAGGTACGAGTAAATGACCTCACGTGAAATTAGCTCCGCAACGTAAGACGTAATTTATATCAGAAACAGATCAACATTACGTTTTAATCCGGTTTATGAACTGTTGAGTCTGTCGAGTCACAATAACATTCTGTTCCACAAACACATACATAACTCACTTACCGCGTCGTTTGAGGCAAATTAATCTGGCAGCGAAACTGGCGATCGCAGACTAATTAAAAATAAGTTATTCATTTAGTTGTAATACGGACCGGCTCTTTGGTGCGTAATTGCACGAATTAATCATGTTAATGGTCCGAGACTCGAGAACAGAGGATCGGTTTTAGATTGAGAGCTGGGATAGGGATGGGATGCGTTATTAGGAATTAGCCTTGACTTATGCGCAATACTGAAGTATAGTGCGCAGTATTATACAGTTTGTAAACTTTAACTAAGGTCTTATAATGAGAGGACCTTATTTATGAATACTGCACACTCTGTTTTTGTTGGCGCAGTAATTTTACACCACGATTTGCTCGCGGATATTAATTTGCAAGTCAAGTAAAGCAAAAGGGCGGCGGTGGGCATAAAACCTTTTTTGCGTTTTGTATGAATGCCTAAAATATGTGGATGGAGAAAAATAACCAAAAATATTAGGAAGTTGAAGTGTTCCAGAATACAAGTGATAACCGATGCTGCAACAACATTAGGCAAGCAATTTTTGAAATCTTCTTCCCCTTCGTTTCATCCCTAGTCCTTAAGTTCCAGAGTTCTTTTCCTGCACGCTCATTTGATTTCAACATTTCCAACAGAGCGCGGACCACCAAATCTCACGCCAAAGATAGAACAGGGATAAACGGGCCAATCTATTATCGGTTAGCATAACTTGGCAATTTGTATAACGCAAACATTTTTTGAAGTTCTTCCCATCCCTACGTTTGCCCCTACTCCCCAAGTTCCAGAATTCTGGTCTTGTACGCTCATTAGATCCCAACGGAGCGAAGTTGCGGAGACAATCCAATCTCACGCCAGGTGGTGAAACGGGCCAGTCTATTCTCAGCTGGCATTATTTGGGAATATGTATTAGGCCAACAATTTTTGAGGTTTTTTTTCCATGCCTTAAAATATGCTGGCTGTCTAATTTCAGTCAGAATTGCTGGTCAATCCAGGGCTATAAGAAAAGGTTGAGCTAAGCTGAAAAGGGCTCATAGTAGGTATTTATCACAACTTTTACTATAATAGCAACCCTAAATTCGCGAGAAAATAATTAGCAGTTAGAAAAATGTAGCATTGAAAAATGTCAATAATACTCGACAAAGTGTATGGAGCGGAACACCTTTGGCGCTGGATACTTCGCTAGGACACATTTTCAAAATTTGTCAGAACAGTTTTTAAATTTATATAGGTACTAGCTGACTCGACAGACGTTGTCCTGTCAAAAGCCATTGCGTAACTATAGCAACCGTAGTATGTTGATGCTAACTTGTCAATTTATAGTAAAAATTATCAGTATATATAATTTGCAATAAATTAAAATTGCGACTATAATTTGAGATTTAAATAAACTATCCTATCTCTCAAGTTGGATCGAACTGCACATGGTGTGCGAATTTTATTATAATCAGTTAAGTGGTTTAGGAGTCCATTGAGGACAAACATTGTGACACGAGATATAAATATATTAAGATAAAAAAAAACGAATAAAAACAATTTTCATCCGTTAAACATCAAAACTATAAAAAATTCGAAGCTGAGTACTAAAAATGTCGTTAGCAAAAATGCGAATAGACATACAAAACTATGCTTCTACTTACAATTATGCATCGACATAAAATCCACAAGTGAAGAAATAAAAACAAATGCAAAATACGTATTATTACGTATCATGAGACGCATTTCTCAATCACAAGTTAATTAATGACGGATGCAGTAATTTAACGATCCTATAACAATAATTATAATGTAACAATTATTGTTCCGTTATACAGACGATAAGATCGCCCTATCCGTGGAAGACTGCCACACTGGCGGTTGTGGCTTTTTTCTTTTATTGCATTTTTGGAATCCTTAAATACATACGCATCTACTCACATTTTCAGAAAATCGGAAAATCCTGTATTTTATATAAAAAAACACGATTTAAAATTTTGACAAAAAGCCACGCTCCAAAATACTCCGTAGAATACAGCCACTAACGCCACTGCGTCCAAATTTATCCGGCGATTACGGCCACACTCGCCTGCGCGGCCGTGTTCGACGGTAAAAGTTGCTTGGGGAGTCGGCCGACAGGGTCGTAAGCGCATCTGTGCCATTACTTGACGGATTTACCGGGCGTGCGGGCGCGTTTGAGTAATTAAACGTTCCAGGAAATTGGTTAATATGTCACGGGAGGGTGAATAAAATTCAAATATTCTATATTTTGATCTTCATTCTTTATTTGTGCAATAACTTAATGGCTAAAAACAATGCTACTCACAGTAGATAAAATCGAAGAAAAACTTGTTTTTTAATGCTATTGGGAACTGGGTGTACATGAACTACAATTTTTAAAATATGTTACATTACAAGTCACGCGTCAGTCAGAATCAACGCTAAAGGACTAAACAAAAATAAACATCTTTGTATACCTACATTTATATATATAAAAAAAGACAATAAATTAAATAAATAAGTCTATATTTCTTCTACCTTATAAATACTACATAACATATAATTTTAATTAGTTTGTATCATAGAAGTGCCCTCTGCGGTGTAGGCCTCCCCTAAAACTCTCCACTCTTCTCTCTCTCTCTCTCGTCTTCCTCGTCTGGTCAGTATTGTTCCGTAAATAATATTATGTCTCTCCATCTGTTCTTTTGCTTTCCCTGGTTTCTTTTTTTATCTCTTGAAATACATTCCGTAACTATTTTTGTCCATCTGTTGCTTTCCATCCTACATAATTAGGTATGTAGCCTGCCCATTATCACAGACCACATATTTAAGTAGTGTTATCGTTGTTGTCTTACATCTTAACATACATCAGGTACTTTGATTTTGTTTTTACAAGTTATATTTAATCTGTCTGTTTTTTTTTATATCTGATAAACTTTTCTGCATATTTCTCTTGTAGAACTTTTTCTTCATCCATTTAACTCAAACACCATGTTTGACACCCATATGTTAAGCATTTCTTTATGTCTTTATTTCATGATTTTTCCAGTCTGATGAAATTCTTATGTGTACCTCTTTTTCTGTACAATCATTAAAAGAAACCAAATGTCCGAGATAACATAGATGTTCTCATACTCAATTTTTACACCTTCAATGACATGAGACTCACGATTAGTAAGGTAACCTTTATTTTTGTTGCATTTATTTCTAGACCAACCTTCTTGCTCTCTATTACTAATTTGCTAACCATGGATTCCAAGTCTAATGCATTTTCAGCAAATACCACATTCAGCAAATCGTAAGTGGCTCAGGAAATATTCATCTATCTTCACTTTTTTGTTTTCCCATTTCAGACTTCTGGAAACACGCTCTATCACAGCCGAGAAGGTTTTTGATGAAATAGGGTCGCCTTGCCTATCTCATTTTTCCATTGGGAACTCCATGCTTTCCCGCTCTAATCACATTCTGGCTATGCCTTTAGAGTATAATTATGTTGCAGATCACGTTAATGTAGGGCTCTTTGCTGGTCAGTGCTTTGTTATTTTAGTGCAGTCCAGATCATGTTGTGGTCTACAGAATCGAATGCTTTTGTGTAGTCTATAAAAAGCACATAAATAGCGGTTTCCCGTTTTCATTGGATTTTTTATCAATTGAAAGACTACCTGTATGTGGTTCATTGTTGAAAACATTTCGAAAACCTGCATGCTCTCTCGGTTGGTTTTCGTCTAGAGTTATTGTCAACCGGTTGAGTAAAAAAATTGAGAATATTTTATACAAGTTTGTCATTAGGCTGATTGGTTTATAGTTTCTAATGTCACATTGGTCTCCTTTGTATGTACAAGTATAATAATAGACTTCGACCACTGTGCTGACGTTGTTTTTATTTCAATAACAATGTTAAATAGTTGCCATAGTGGCTTTATCAACAGCATTCATAATGATTTTAAAATTTCGTTAACTATCTTGTCTTCGGAGGCTTTAATATCCCAGTACAAATTATCTAATGTTTTCGTTGGATGTCTTTATTTCCAGAGTTGTAGTTTTATCCAACACGGTTTTAAATTTTAAAATATTGTGTTTCAGAGGTTTTGTCATTAAGAACCCAACCTCGTTTCTTCCGTTTGTTCACTTTGTTCCAGGTGTGCGGAATAGAATAAAGTCCAAGTATTCTTCTATGGTTTTTTTTTTATGTCTGTGGTCTTCTAGTTTCGCATATCCCTAGGATGTCCCAATTTATAGATTTTATAGAAAAACTTAGTTTGGTGATCTTACTGTCTACGATTAGAGTGTTTGCATTAAGAAAAGCCTGAGTCTTCCGGTCTGGTTTAGCGAGTGCTGGCTTACTCCTCTACGGTGACTAAGCGATTTGAAAGAGTCTTTTGGAAGAGCCTTTTGGTTTTTTCTTGGCTAGCAGTTGCTTGGGGGCTAAGCAGTCAAGGTCTTAAGGAACCTGTATGTCTTGCGTCTTATTTATTCTTTTTGGTAGTACTTTTGTGTTTCTTTCGATTGTTGCACTTCTAGCCCCTGCTTCTTCAGGAGATTCTGACATAAATCTCTTATTGAAGTATTTAGATCCCGTCGCGCGTCTTATTTGTTTGTGTGAGTCTAGTACCACTATTCGGTCATAACAAAGAGCTACTTTATACATCCACAATCAATATACATGCGTACATACACACATAAATACATACATATCCCTCTTTTTTAGCTTCGTTGCAGTTGGGTAAAAAATAAATCATCTCGCGGTCAGTCGACGCTACTTTATTGAAAACTAGCTTCGACCACGTGGACACTACTCTTTAAAAACCGTTTATATTTTGGGGTTAAATTTACTTAACCCTCCTTTTTTGAGAGTATGTCAAAAGCGTCATAATGGAATTAGGGACCTTTAAAACCCCCAGATACAATAAATCAGCCCCCTCGGACCATTTTGAATTTGTTATCTTGGATTTTCGTCGCCACCATTTAGTAGCTCTCGCAAACCCCTATAACATTTGGTCAAATACACTACCTTCAATAGTTTCGGGAATATAGACCCTCAAAGTTTGTTTGTTTTATTTTGTGTTGTTTCAATTTTCCCAAAAAAGTTTAAGGTTTTGGAGTATTTTTAGTCTTGGCGCTTTGGTAAAAGCGTTTTGAATTTTCGAGATAATTAACAATTCCAGCTCGAGAGTGTGACTTTTCGAAAATTTTGGGATTCTATTATAAATTTAGTACATCTGTGTAAAGTTTCATTGACGTAGCATCAAAACAAATTTTCTCTTCTTGCCATATTTACCACGCCATTTCACCCTCATAGGGGTTGATTTCCAGAAAATGGTGAAATACGTGATCAATATTTTCTTAAGTCATATTGTAAAATTTTTAAATTCGTGGCATCAAAAAAACAAAACAAGCTTCTCCATATACACTTTTACACCCTATTCCACACCTTCAGGGGTTGAATTTCAAAAAATCCTTTCTTAGTACACACCTTTGCTCATCAAAACAAATACACCCTCCAAAAAATTTCTACGACCTGTGGTTTGGCTTTAAGTCGTCTGTTAGTCAGTCAGTCAGGACTTGTTATTTATATTTAAAGATTAAAATATATTCTGATATAATTAACACGGGATTACTAACGTCAAATTAAGTCGTTTATAACGACTAGTTTTGATCATATTCGGTGATCTTCATCAGGAGATTACAAGCGTGACGTGCTCGCGGTCAGGTCAAAATAAAAAAAAGTCGCGCACAATTATAATATCTAACATCCAACCATTAACAAAAAAAAAAAAATACAAACATCCGAATTTTAGAACCTCCTCCTTTTTTTGGAAGTCGGTTAAAACAACATTGTTTTTCATCTTTTGTACACGAACACTAAAAATTAAACCGCAAATTCTAATATTTTTGTCGTAAGAAGGCCACCACCCAGCTTTTTACGTGGAATAAAGGCGCAATGTCTCTTAAATTCACCGCGTTTCTTATTTCTCACTCGGAAAAAAGCCCTCATGGCGGTTAAGCCGACGTGATCTTGAGAAAATTCCGTGGAGTAAGGTATTAAGGGACAAAACACGTACAAATACTATCGTCAAAAATAAAAAAAAAATATGATTCACTGCCTGTTGTGTCAAGGAATTGTTTAGAATACTAAAAAACATACGTTGTCTAAGAAATTTCCGAGATAATCAGAAAAAACCGCCTCCTGGAAACCTAGGGTTTTGCAACTGTGGCTGTCTTCCACGGATACGACGAGATAACGTCTGACTTGCGCATGCGCATGTTGTCACGACATAAGAGCGATACAGATTTGTCGTCGCTTAGGTTTGTGTAAGTGAAAAATGTAGAATTGTAGAATGGAATATAGCTTTATTGCACACCAAACAAATTACAAGATAATCAAAATAACATTTTTTAAAATAATTAAAAATAATTAAAATTTGTGTGTTTAAGTGTAAATAATAATAAGTAGATATTTATTGATATGTGGAGTTAAATTATTTTTTAAAAGCTCTATTTAGTTAGTTTTGCTTGTCCATGCGTCTTGTCTGTGTGTAATTTAAATCTTGCAAGTTATCAGATGATAGCGGGCTTATGTATGAATCTACATAGTACATAATACCTACTGGCTTTTCGATGAAGAAAAATATCGTGAGGAAACTTGCATACGTCCGGAGAAAAAAAACATTGGCGTATGTGAATCCAGCCCGCACTTGGCCAGCGTGGCTGAATACTGCCTAATCACCCTTCGATGGTAGACCTGTATCCCAGCAGTGGGAGGATTAAAGGTTGAGTAGTACCTTTAGTAAAAGTAAGTTAACTGAACCACTTCCTGTTTCCGATTGAGAATGAAAAACAATGAGAAGTTATTGATAAGCAAATATTTCAGGACCTACGTACCACATAATTGTTCGTAATTCGTCGTAATAACTATTTTTAAGTTATGATTAAACGCTGTTATCAAGAATTAGGTATTTCCCATTGTTGTTGACATTGGGAATACCATTGCTCAGGTAGATTACATTATTATGGTGCTAATTATACTTATTTCCTTGCGATATCAGACCTCAGACTAAATTAAATGGGTTGCTGACCAAATCGAGGCAACTACCTACTTACGAACCACTTATTTTCAGCAACATGTAAGGTAGGGTACTTGAAGTTATAAGGAAAGTATGCTAAGCCAGATAGGACTTATAGTAGTACCTACTCATCATTATGAACAAATTTTTCTATGGGGCCGACCTGGAGTTCGCGAAAAAAAAGTTGTCGACAGAATGTTTGGAACAACTGATTCAAAGTGCCCGAGCTCGTAGTAAATGGGCACACTCGGCCGAGAAAACAAATCATGGTTCTAGTGACTGTCTCGCCTCGTCAAACTGTTTATACACACCGAGTACTCGAGCGAGGGCACTGTCTCGCCATTGTAATCGTTTGTATTTAACCCCTCACGGTTTTTTTTTAAATCGGCCCTGTTCATACAAACGTTTACCTCATCAAGTTCATACAAGCTTCACCTCTTTATAATATCAGTAAAGATTAGCACAGATTAAATCTCTGCCCAAGTGTGTATTTCCCGGTAGCTATAATCTGGGTGTCTACAAGTCTTCAAGCGAGTGAATCGGATTCTGCTAGGCAAGCGTGCTCCATCGTAGGCCACATCATTGCTTACAATCAAGCGAGATGGCGATGAGATCATAGACTAAAAAAGCAAAGTCTCGTACTTTAGTAGTCGCTTTGTATTTCGCATATACTACGCAAAGAAAGCCGAGTGACATGTAGAATGAGTGATAGATTCGCGCTCCGAGTGTTTTATGTCTTCCTGCGCGGCGACAGACGAGATAACGCTCTATTTCAGTGAATGAATGCATCAATGAATGATTGACCAATCGGGTGTGAGTTAATTGCGACCTATGAATGTGGAGAACGCGCAGCTGCGACTTGAGAAGAGCGACGTTATTAAAAGAAAAACAAACGAAAAACTCGTTCATAGTGTAGAGTTCTAACCCCGACTCGTAGCAATGAGTCCTTTGGAAGTTATGTACGAATTTACATACCACTGGCTTTTCGGTGGAGGAAAATCATCGTGAGGAAACCTGCCTACGTCCGGAGAAGAAATTCAATGGCGTAGGTGACTCCATCAACCCGCACTTCGCCAGCGTGGTGAAATACGGCCTAATCACCCTTTTAGGGTAGACCTGTATCCCAGCAGTGGGCGGTTGAATATAGCAGTAGTAGTGTGTGTACTAATACCTATTCTGTGACATAGGCCAGCTCCTAACAGAAGCAACATTAATCATAACAATAAAAATATTACGCGTCCGCTCCAAAATAGTCCGATGATACAATTTTAATAGCCCTCTCATTATATTGGTCGTTTAAATAAAAAATATGTTTGTATTTAATAGCTCTTCGATTTCAGTATTAAAAACTCTTGGTCATTAAATTTTATGTTTCACGTTTAAGACGCTTGACACGTCCTAACATAGCGGCGTGAGCGGTAGCTTTGTGGGACGTAAGGGATCGTTCATTAGTTACGTGCGGCTTGAGAGGAGGTTCGTAAAACCTCACGGTAAAACCTCACGAAATATCACGAGGGAGCCCAGGGTCCCTCGTAGTAGAATAGATATTACATGTATGTTTTTTTTTTGTTAAATTCCGAAAAAAAATTATACAATTTGTACCAAAAAAGTTACACGTGATATTGATGGGGGAGGAGGGGAGTAATTTATAACCTCACTATGTATCACCAAAGACGGGGGGGAGGGGGGGGGGGGGTTTGAAAAAGTTGCCAAAAAACATAACGTGATTATTGGACGACCCCTAACTATGTAAGCGGTAGCTTTGTGGGACGAAAGGTTGAGTTGGGTGGGGTGTGGTGTGACTGCGAACGAGTTTACTAGCGGAATAGATCAAAGGCGGTGCGGTGTTGTTGGTGGTGCGCTTGTTAAACGGTGATGTTAGTCATAAAAAAATATAGGATTGAATGTTACAATCACTTTAAAAAAATATTTCACCTTTGAAATGGTCAGCTATAATATGAAATACTTTTTGTCCACAGTCATTGACATTTTTTCTATGGAATAGCTCATTTTCCTTCGCGATTTCAGGGTTGGTCTCATGGTAAAAGTTGTGATGTTGTTTTTCAAATTCAAATTCAAATACCGCTAGCACTTGGACCACACCCTCCCAATACCACAGTAATCAGAGCCAAGGGCTCCGCCGATATCGGGCAAACAAACATAAAAACGTACTAAACTTTTACGAGGCCCTACGGTGACCTATGAGAATTTAGGGCCAGGAGTCGAATGTAAACTCTTAGCGCGAGACTTAACTTGATCGCGCAGGCTTTCGTCTCACTCTGACAATTAGAAAAAAAGCAAGACAAAAGATAATTGAGACAAAAGTCAACGTGACCCAGTTCAGGCTCGCACTAAGAGCTCTTGGTTTTGCAATTGCAGGGTTAGTCTCTTAAAAGTTGTTATAAATTATTTGTACCTACTATGAGCCTTTTTCGTTTTGGTTTACCATTATCATATATGTAATACCTACTGTATTCTATTCTAAATTAAATTGATATCTATTGCATTATAATATTAATATGTAAACCTTTTCGGTTTAGCATATCCTTTTCTTATAACCCTGTTCACCTAAGTATAATACCTACTTACAATTAAATTTATAATCAGTATTATAGTCGGTGCCAGTCAAGAATAATTATTCTTTGCCGCGAATTATTTTATATTTTACTAGCTACGCCTCGCGGTTTCACCCGCGTTTTTCGGGATAAAAAATAGCATAAGTGTTAATCCAGACCATGAACAACCTTCATTCCAAATTTCACGTAAATCTGTTCAGCCGTTTTTGCGTGAAAGAGCAACAAACTATCTGTTTGTAATATTAGTAGGATATTTTATATACGCTGCGACTACCAGAAGGTCTCGCAAGCGTTTCAAACACAGTAAAGATTTTTTAAGCTATTACTCTAAGAAGTCCATGAATTCCGTACGAACCGGAGAAATGTTCTGAAATCCATTGAACACAACGCTTGCGCGTGTTAAGGCTGTACAGGGACGACATCTACCGGGAGTCTGAGGTAAAATGAATTATGTTCCATTTTTTTTTCATTCCGTAATAAACTTGCGTATTGGTTTGACTGCCATCTCGCCTGGTGGTATACCTATTATATCCTAATATAAATAAATTACGTGTCACGTTGTTTGTCCGCTATAGACTCCTAAACTACTTAACCGATTTCAATCAAATTTGCACACCGGGTGCAGTTCGATCTAACTTAGGAGATAGGATAGCTCACATCTCAATTTATAGTAAAAAAACATGAAAAATTAGAAAATTTAAAAATACTTAAACCTTAAAGCGCTTTGGACAATGTAAACTTTTTAAATGTAACTTTTGACATTTGACATAGAATTGACGCAATGGCTTTTGACAGGACAACGTCTGTCGAGTCAGCTAGTTTCATATTAAAACATAATAATATCCATCAAATTATATTAGGTTGACTTCTGTGTTTTTTAGAGATACTTCTTCATAATAAACTATGACATTTATATAAATACGGTGACACTTTCTTTGTCTTTTAAGACCATAATCTTTTTTAAGTCTGATATAAATTTGTAGGAAAGTGTGTTATTTTATATTTCAGGACGTTTTATCATGATGAATATAATTTTATTATAAGTAACAATTTTTTACAGAGACAAACATCTTAATATTGCCTTATTTCCCCAAATAATCCGATTACATCTTTACACATTGCAATTGTAGGCTGATAATTACTTATTATAACCAAATTTTAAGACAATGCACCTTATTTAGATCAATGTCACAATATTTTATGACCATCAAAAAATGACATTTTTCTCAGTGTGAGTGTGATTTATGAGTTATGAATTATGTTGATGGTATATTGTCGCAGTTTTTCACAGAGTTATGATTTTTTTGTTTATCTATGTTACTCTCATTGTTGTGAATTGTGAACGCATCTGTTAACAATCGTGAACGCATCCCAATAATTTGTGTTAATTTTATGGTTTTGGCAACACTGGCCGATCCCGCTCTCTTGCTCCTTGCTATGTGCAATAAACATGGCGTGAAATAAAGGTGTCTTGTATTAAATAATAGTACAGTAAATATAGTTTTTGTGCCACTTCAAGAACTAGCAATAAGCGAATCTCCACACAAGTTGCAATATGCAACACGCGTAATTTTTGTAAAATTCGAATTACGAACTTCAAAACGAATCTTTATTGATATTTTTTTATAAACACAACTGATTCATAAACAATACTGAAATTTAAAAATAAAATCAAATTACAACACTTATTTTCAAACAGAAAAAAAATATTCAACCTACTTTATTTATTTTTATTTTCATCACGATACAGTTTTACATTATCTGTGGCAACCTGGCAACACATGCGCGGTGAAAGACTGGGTTTTGGCGCCATTCATACGATTATTTGTACTGAATTACGTGGATATATTGTTAGTTTTACTTGTAAATAATAAATTATTTCTTACTCGTTTATGTACCTTTGATCTTTTATTTAGTACTTTCAACACCAATGTGTTACTACGAGAGTAGATAAAAAATGTTATAAAATCGAATCCATGGCGCCAAAACTCAGCATGCTACCGCGCATGCGCTGCCACAGACAAGTAAAACTGTATCGTAGAAAAAAAAACATTTTACCATTACTTTAGTTTTAATAGATAGTTAAATTTCGGCATTACATATTGTGTTTATTTATAAAGTAGGTAGGTATGTCAATACAGATTCCTTTTGAAGTTCGTAATTAGAACTTCACGATGTGAGAGTAGGTACTCGTAGTTAGATAAATAGAGTAGTAATAGTTTCTTAGCTTGGAGATTCTATGGACTAGGTATACTTTTTGCAGCAGTAGATGCCAACAAGTTTATGAACTATAGCTATTAAAAATATCTACCCAACTTTAATTGCAATAATCTATTTGATTTTGAACTTAGTAGCACTGGAGGAAAACCTACCCCAGCGGGCTGAGAACATAATATTATCTTCCCGCCGTTTTCATCCAGCGAGATAAAATAAATCCACATTTTGCATGTGACAAAGATAGAATATATGTTTGTCTCTTTCGCGCGGCATTAACGGGGGAAACATTACACACACGCTACTACGGTGTTCGCTGCTAGTCCTGATAACTCCTAAATTTTCCGGTAGATGGCGGCAGTGTCTAGCCTTAACTCGCGCAAGTGTTTCGTTCGCTGAATTTAAGGGCATTTCTAGTAGCGTGAAAAGATATAACTTAACTGTATTATTTGCATGCTATTTGTACAGTAATGTAACTGTCGATCTGTTTTTGAAACGCTTGCGAGAGCCTTTTGGCTTTCGGAGCGTATAATCTAATATATAGAGTTATTGGTGATTGAACTTATTCCTTCTTGTAGGTAAAAAAATTATGAAGAAAAAAAAATTTTCTTTAATTTTTTCTCTGAAATGGTTAACTTTTGAATGGGGGTTTAAGTGGTCAAATTTGTTGATAAATTCCTATCCTCATTCCTATCTGTGCTCCAATTTAGGAATTTAAAAATGTTTTTTATACTACATATTTATTTTTTGGTTCACTTTTTAACTTGTTGTTTTTATCTGTTTAATTATTATTAACCGACTTCAAAAAAGGAGGAGGTTCTCAATTCGACTGTATGTTTTTTTTTTCGTTACAAAATAAAAACTTAACCAACCCAAACCAAAAGAGAAGCTTGGGATCAAAAACAGACTTGTCTCACAATCCGTGTTTTTATAATAGAGGTATCCACTTACCATCAAGCTGACCGTATGCTTGTTTGCCGCTAGTAAAAAAAATAAAAAAACAGGAAAACATTAACAAGTAGAAGTTAAAACGAAATTGTAAGATAATCATAATCTCAACGCTTTCCTCCACGATATCACCAAAGCGGCCGAACTTTTTATTCATTATTAAAAAGTTTTATCAAACCATCTACACATATATTTATTTTATGTCTTTATTCTTAGTATTTTCCGGTAGCTGTTAATAGTTTAATGCCATTAATGGTAATTATAAATTCACTTGGTTATCTGGCATTAGTTTTACGAGCTATTAACGCAGTACAGTTTGATACAGTAGGCCATGTTCGTAATATCGGTATCCCGGTCATTCCGAATAATTTGAAATGAAATGAAATTATTTACTTATAGCTTCGCCGTTGGTTTCACCCGTTATTCTATCGGAACCGTTTTTTCTGAGGTAAAAAGTAGTGTAAATGTAAATCTAGGTTATTAGCTCCCCACTAGGATAACCTGTGTCGGGGATGCCAGGGAACACATAAAAAGACAAGGACAACTAACACCCAGACCCAGAGCAGATATTTAAATTCATCATTCAAACATCTGCCCAGCCGGGAATCGAACCCGGGACCTCTTACTTAATAGGGCAGACATGCTACTACAGAGCTAAACCGGTCATTGAACGCTTACAGACATAATCTTCTCGTAACAGTCATAGTTAGTTTAGTTCACACATTAAATTTGATTAAATAAAATAAATAGCAATAAATAAAAAAGCTCCGATCTGGGTTGTGTTCATGGAGTGCAGTATCCTCAGTGTCACCAGAAAACTTCAAATAAATTCCTATATTAACATTCATACAAAAAATACAAAAATATTTATTTTCTGAAAGTTTACATTGAACCTTATACTAAACTAATAAACATCATGTCTTGAGTTGTGTTACTGCGTCAATACATATTGAACTGTGGACCCAAAACTGGGTTCAATTTGTAAGCGAAATTCGAGGAGGCAGTAGCGACTTATTTATGTTTATTTATCTGTTTTTTTAACCGGTCGCCGGCCGCTTTGTCGTCACCGTCGGAATCACGGACCCGATTTTAATTAAGAGATTTTATTTAATTTTTATCTTGCTTTGTCTGACCTGCCTCGAAACATGAAATTTAATTGAAGAGGTTATGTGTGGGTTTCGATGAGTCTATGTATATTTGTGTAATATTTGTCAAGCTCACTGGGCTGTGGGTAGGTACTGGTGGTTGTAGTGAAGTGGAAAGTCTAATTTTGATACCGTAAATTGTATGGCAGCAAGGTACGACGCCAGCAACATCCTAGGCTGATGTTGATGAAAATGTGCAGTAGGTAGGTACTTTCTCGTTCTCCGAACTCCGATCTAGCTAGGCTTGATTGTTGGTATAGTATCTACATTCAGGGCTACAAGGACAGGATATGCTAAGCCGAAAAGGGCTCATAGTACCTACTCATCATTATGTACAACTTTTACTATGAAACCAAACAGTCGAGAAAAAAATTCAGCTGTTCTAAGGCAAAATATCAATGACACTCGAGAAAATGTATGCAACAACTGATTTTATTTTCACTAATTCCGAGTTTTTTTATTTATTTTTTTTCTTTTTAATTCTGATTCGATCTCATAGTAAAAGTTGTTCATAATTTTGAGTATTATGAACCCTTTTCGGCTTAGCATACCCTATATTATTGATTCACGCTCTTACGAATTTCTATTAATCTTTAATAAAAACATGAAAATTACTCTATTACTCCCAAAAATACCTACTACTCAATTATTGTGATATATTATGTACCACAGTTCATTTGCTTGCAGCCATGCTAACACAATTTATTGTATCAAACAATAAAAATATGAAAAGTGATCGGCGGGTGGCTTAGTATGATTTGTTGATATATTTATACATTTTGCAACGGAATGCTCGCTTAGTTATTTATCGATTTAAAAAGACATACAACTAACCAGTTTCAAAACTTACTTTACTTCTTACTTTTTGTGTCCACGGATTCCAAGTGTTGCAGAACCCTGGACGTCCGCACTTACTTACTATAGGTAGTAAGTGTCTACTTAGTAAGTAAGTAAGTATATCGAGCAATTAACGACTGGTTGTAACCGTAACTATAATTAACCGTTAAGTGGTTGTCAGTGAGCCTGTTCATTAAAACACTTCCTTCATTATTTCAGGTATAGGAGCTGTCGGACACTTTTATTTTAACTTTTTGAGTATTGATTTGTCAACTAAATTAATTTTCAATACAAAAATCATTTTAATTGACCTATTACATATTAAGGAAAACTACAATATTTATGTGAGATATTAATCA
This sequence comes from Alcis repandata, assembly GCA_949125135.1. Taxonomy (NCBI): domain Eukaryota; kingdom Metazoa; phylum Arthropoda; class Insecta; order Lepidoptera; family Geometridae; genus Alcis; species Alcis repandata. The sequence goes on along the minus strand of OX421246.1, from coordinate 4,526,765 downwards.
TCATTTAGCTAATATGAAAACTGACATGGTTTTGACACATTTTGTAATAACCACACGTTTCTACACGATTAAGTCTACAGTCTTCTACAGTCAGAGTAGGTATCCAACTACTTTGTTCTACTTTGTTGTAGTTTCGATCACATTCGTTGATCTTTCTCAAATGACTATAAGCGTGACGCGTGGCTGGAAGGCGAAGACAGGACGTGGTAAGGTGGTAACGCAAGCGTGACGCGTGGCTGGAAGGCGAAGACAGGACGTGGTCACGCGCGTGGTCCAACGAAACTATAGTCGACGGTCGAAGTCCTATCTGACTCAACCATAGTCCATATACATCTTTTGGCTATAGTCCCGTTCAAATAAAACAAAATTGATCATACATTTTTAATACAAAAGCCTCTCTTGTACCTGATTAAATCCCATCTTATGTTGAAGTCACATATTTCATAAGACGTTTATTGAAAGCTCTTTATTTGTGTTTTAGAGCCACTTAAGAATACGAGGACATTTTTATTTTATTTTATGTGGAACACCTTAGTCTAAATGCTAGCTGGCTCTTACACTATTACCCTGATTTCTTGTAATTTTTACCCAATTAAAGCGTATTACGCGACGTAATGCGTATTGATGCCGGTGTTACCATGTTTGGGGAGTAATTACTAATTAATAACTTTAACAAGTTGTGCCGAGGTATTTTGTATGCGATTTTACGACTACGAGATTTTTTTACTGACTTTTAATTGACTTACTTTATTTTTCGTGTGTGATGAAGGTAATTACTTATACCTAGATTTATACCTACTGTACGCTTAACTTGTCATTTTATTTACAAAAGAGTATTTGGGTAAATATACATTGCGTATGTTTTTAACTATAGTTCTAATTCAATTAGCGGATAGGTTTGTTAAGTTTGTGACCTCTAATCTTACTAGCCCACTTTTACACGTGCTTTACGTATTTTACGCGTAGCCTGCTTAAACTTAATCACTGCTTAAAATTGTCTCTCTTCTTCACGGGTGTACATAACCCAGAACAGTCATAAGGTGCCCATACTTCTTGTTAGTCGTTTGCTCTTGACAGAATGGTCGTGTTTGTAGAATGAATGTTTATAGAATGGCCATTTCTGGCGGTTGGTTGCATCGCGAGCACACTGAACCACGGTGGACTGCGTGGCCTTTTTATAAGGCTGGTGCATCGAGTTGGTGATCGTCCGGGACTGAGCTTGCCTTTAACTCGGCCCTGCACGACGAGCCTTTCCATCGAATCTATACTGTTTATGCTATGGTCCTAAAACACACGGTCGTCTAGACTCGCGTTTACATACCTACAAATCGTCACCCATTCATCAACTTGAACCGTATTTTCTAAACGTTATTAATAAATACGCACTGAATGAAAAGTTTATAATAATCAACCGTTGTTTTCAATGCTTGTTTATATTATTACGGTAATAAATAATTTAATTATCGCTTTAATTATCAACATAATTGATCCATGTTGGTAGTTAACGTGACGAAAACAACGTATCGAATTTCTACGAAACATCGACGACGGTTGTGAGACGAGGAATGATCAGAAGTGCCGTTAATTTATTTGTAGAGCTTTCATTTTTGGCTTTTTTGAGTACGGTATCTTAAAATTAACAATTTGAATTACCCATACATAATATAACAGCGGTATTGAAGATCACTTTTTTGAGATCTTTTGGACCTCATACCTTATTTAATTCTACAAATAATTTCTCTCATTCATAAAACGAATTACACTCTATTATATAAATGAAATATAAAACAAAACTTCTCTCAGTTCGGTTTTGAAAATAAATCTAAATTAACTTCTGAAACTGTACCTATGTCTCATACTTCGACTTATTTCATACTAGCTGCACCCCGCGGTTTCATTCGCGGTCAAAAGTTAACATGAGTTTTTCGGGATAAAAAGTAGCCTATGTGTTAATCCAGACCATAAACAACCTTCATTCCAAATTTCATGTAAATCCGTTCAGCCGTTTTTGCGTGAAAGAGCGACAAACATACATTCTTACAAACTTTCGCGTTTATAATATTAGTCGACTTGACGTTTCATAATCATGTGGACTGGTCCAGTAGTGATGGGATTTAAACAAGAATTTAATACAAAAAAACTCAAAATAACTTCATAATTATAACTTACTCTACTAGAATACAATGTGTAATGGATTGCACCATGCCTGCACTCGCCTGAATATGTGGGGGTTGTATAACATGGGTTTTTGAACTCAAATTCAAATATATTTTATTTCAGAATACGAGATATCCATACATAGTTCGCCACAAAAATAATTATTGTGACATACAAATTAAAAATTAAAATCAAATGTCATGTCAAGTCAAAAGAGATTTTTTTTAAAGAAAATAACAAAGTCAAATACGTAACTGTTGTTTTTTTAAATAAATTGATATAAATAATGTTATTGCCCAATCTAGATGGTTCTGAGCTCTACGTTTCCATTACAGCAGCCAAGAGGTTATCAATGTCACGCTGCAGTCAACACAATTTCAGAGTCAATTTTGACAGTTATTCAAAACATAGAGCGCAATATTTTTGATTCTTAAATTGTTTAAATTTTATGGAGTTAAAAGTCGTGATTATTGCTCGACAATTTTTTTATTATGTAAGTAATTGAAATTTTTTCATTTTTCTTTTTGACAAAATTGGTCGGTTTTGAAATGTAACAAACAAATTGTAAAGAAATGAAATATAAAGTTTCACATTTTATAATATTTTGCGCGTAGTCTTTATTGACCCTTTTTGATCAATCTAAATTATATATGAATCAATGAATTACAAACCTTTTTTTCGTACACGTTTTCAAAATGTGGTATAGAAACTCAGATCACTTTGATATTAGGAATAAAACACTATACTCACCGAGATTTCAACCCTGAGTTATTATATTTAAAAATTTTATTACTGCATCAGTAGGTATCACTTAATAATATCAGTCAAAATTAGGTCATAAAAGTATTAATGAGCTGATTTTACATTTGTACACAACATTTTATGACTGAGTAATTAAAAGTTTAATGCGAGAGTAATTAGCGCAGTTTACGAGCAAAAAGTTGAGATTTTGCACGAACACGGAATTATTGGGATGACGTCATCGTTAAGAACTAAAAGTAAGTTAACAATGATTACTTACTAATACCAGTTCATTTTGTATATTTACTTAACGGAACATACAGGGTTATTCATAAAGGATATGCTAAGCCGAAAAGGGCTCATTGTAGGTACTATCGTTATGAACAACTTTTACTATGGGACCAACCCGAAATTTGCGCAAAAATTTTAACAGCTATTCTATAGAAAAATGTCAATGAGACTTGACAAAATGTATGGAACAGCAAAACTTTTTTTTCGGTTTTCTGATTGGTCCCATAGTAAAAGGTGCTTAGTATCCACAGACAATACAACCTAAGGTTGTATTGTCTGTGTTAGTATCTAATAGTGCTCATACTATGAGCCCTTTCCGGCTTCGCATACCCTTTATTTATAACCCTGTATAATCTTATTTAGTCTAAGTTATTACGTCTTTTATGTAGTTTTTACCTTTATATTATGTATTGAATGTACAAGCAAACATACTTTGCGATATCTCATACGCGTACTTTTTTCAATGACATTCACCCGACAGCTGAGCCGACGCGCGTAATCTTTAGTGTTATAATAATTATATTATAACTGCGAGCCAGCAATAATAAACTTAATTACTATTATCAACTACTATTACTTGAATTGTGCTATTATAATTAGGTATCTGAATCGTAAAGATACGAGTATGTTAACACTCTCAGTGCGGGAGGATTTTCAAGACAGTTCTAACCGGTTTGAGTTAGGTCTCACTTTAGCATTATGGGTTACTGGTAACTATGCTTATCAGTTGCTAAGATTAACAAATGTAATTTAACTGGTGCACAATACAATAATGTAGGGCGCAGTATCTACTAAGCAATGTCACTTAACTTTACGAAAACTTTATAAGTAAGGCCCTATATCTCTCAAATAAACCGCTTTAGACTATTCCCTGTGGCTACGCAAATGTTGACCTCACTAACATTTCATAAATGTTCAAAATTATTTACCTACAGCTAAAATCGACTATACCAGAACGCATCGCTAACCTAGCAACAGTAAATGGCCGCCGTAACCAAAATGGGCATAGAATACCATCATATCTGAATTCGCATTGCACGGCGAGGTCCTTTAGACCTGACATTAACAAAACTGTAGTCAGAGTGTCTAGTGTGCCACGCTAGCGCGCGACGATAGCGTTCGGGCTACGGCTACGTAATTATGACGTCTAATAGACCTCACCCGCATGGAACGTGTTAAGAACCTAGCTGAATGAATATCTGTTTACCGTATATAGATACTTGCTTAGTGAAGTACATCAATACTTACCTATATATAAATAGGTACTTAACTTAGGTCCGCTTGTGACCTAAAGATAATTTTAATGTGCAATAACTTTTAATTATTATTGCAATTATTGTTCACAATTAACGATAATGGTTCATAAAAATGATAAAGGTTTGTTTTTCTCGACTTGCGATGGTTTGAAGATTTGTTGTTTTAATGCATTGAAAGATGTTTTTAAACGTTACTTAATTGATATGACAATTCAGTAAAAGATAGGTACATAATTAATTAAGGGCCGCTATCTCGTTGCACATTTCTACATTTTTTCAGTTATATAATGACTGTAGTTTTGAAAAATCGCAATGGGTTTTTTGTTAAAAATAATATTACGAAACTTCAACCAAACTATAATTTAGATCCGAACAAGTTTTCTTATATAAAAATCGGCAACATAATTATAAAACTCTATTTTTATATACGGAAACTTATTGTGAAATAGTAGATTGTACAACGAGGGCATAAAACAAGCCATTTTATACGAGACGTTTAGCTAGCCCGAGCCGAAGGCAAGGGCGGATATAAAGTCGAGGATAAAATGGGTCTTATGCCCGAGTTTTACACTCGACTTTTCACATCGATTGCGAGGAAATAAATCAAATTTATATAATTTAAAAAAAATGTAAATAAAATAAAAATAAAAATATAATGTAAATTAACCAAATAAATAAAAAAAAATACTTGACCAATTAATAAAAAAAAATTAAATAAAATTTTTAAATTTTAAAAAATCAAAATTAAAAAAAAACATTTTGATATTTTTTTAAATACTTAATTTAAAGACAAAAAATTATTCATATTAATATTTTTTAATTTTTTTTATAAAGTTATTTTTATTTTCATGTTAATTTTTTTTTATTTTTTAAAATTAAAATTTTTATTTAAATTTAATCTTTTATTGTAATCCAAAAAAATGATTTAATTTACTATTTAATGTATTAATTTAAAAATTCTTGATTTTTTATTTAAATTTAATTATTTTTATATTAATTTTTATATTTTTGATTTTAATTAATATATTTTTTTTTAATAAAAATACAAAGAAATAGATTTAACTAATTATTCAATAAATTAGTTAAATTTATTTTTATATAAAAAAAAAACAAAATAACATAATACCCATAAATAGAATAGAAAATCACACATAATATAACAAGAACCTATTTTCAACCCCTCTGAACAAAAAAAAATACTATCTACGATCCAAATCCTCTATAGGTTTTATATTTTAAAAAACACAAGTAAACTTCTTACATGAAAGAAGAATAAAAAAAACAGAACCTCTTTTTTTCAACCTCTCAAATCTCTTCTCTTTTCAAATTACTTTTTTGCCCTTGTGCGTAAAAAAGAAATTTTAATAATAAACAAATAAATTATTTTTATAATATTGTTTATATATTTGATTTTGATTATATATAAAAATTAAAATAATATAAAGAAATAGATTTAACTAATTATATCTAACAAATTAATTTAATTATTTTTTATTCAATAAAAATAACAATACGTATAAATAGAATAGAAAATCAAATTTAACAACAAGAACCTTTTTTCAACCCCTCTGAATAAAAAAAATTACCATGTACGATCTAAATCTTCTATAGGTTTTATATTTTAAAAAACACGAGGAAACTTCTTACACGAATGAAGAATAAAAAAATAGAACCTCTTTTTTTCAACCTCTCAAATCTCTTCTCTTTTCAAATTACTTTTTTGCCCTTGTGCGTAAAAGTGGACTTTTACGCACAAGGGCGAAAAAGTAATTTGTTTTCATTCAGAGAGGTTATTTTTAAGCACAAGAGCCTAAAACGTCGCTTTAGTCCGCCTACACAGGGCGTAAAGTAGGACTTTACGAGCAGGAGAAGTGAAAAAAATTTTTTTTTTAATCTTTGTAATGTTTTGCGATTGCCATTTTTTATAACATTATTCGGTAATTTTATACCTTATAAATGCCATCGAAGCGTGCCAAAGATAGACTTTAACCCTTAACAATATAACCACGTATAATCATTATGATCAAGTCCGTAAAAAAATCGAAACGCTGAATCAACTTTAATGGCAAGGAATGTGCAAAGTACTTTAAATCCAAGAAACGTTCAGAATACCGGAAATATTTACATTTAAGTATCTATGGTGTTACAATGTTACAGGCCTTTACAGTTACCTGCAATTTTTTTCCTCATTATCGTGGGTTGTGCCAGTGCTGGAAAAAAGTTTCTTCCAATTATTGCACAAACATATTTTTCTTCGAGTTTGGAACGAATAAGTTTCATTTTATGTGTGTTGTAGGATATAAGAATAGAAATTATAATTCTTTTATTTATTAGTTTTTGAAATTTTATTTGTTGTATTAGGCGTATTTTTAACCAATCTTTAAAACAAAATATGTACTTTAAAAATATTATTTGTATTGTCATCGGAGTTAGGTAGTTACACAGGTATATCAAATTTTAGTTTAATGAGACATCGGCAAGTGGTTCTAAACTCAGTAGCAAGATTTGACTCCCACAGACACATAGGTACATTGAAAGTTAAATAAAAACTCGTGATAAAAGGTTTTTTTCAGTAAAAAGACTCGATAAATAATTACTATTAGTATTTTGTTGGATAATAAATAAGTTAGGCAAAGTCAGTAAAGCTACTCGAAATTAATTGACCATAAAGTTCCGTCTTTTAAACCACAATTTTTCCCACAATATATTAGTCTGCCTCAAATTTTACACCTGCAAATTTTTAAAGGAATTTGAACTGAAGAGCTCGTAGAAAAAAATGTGACGAATCAATCATTTTGGGATTAAAGCATTGTGTGAATGTACAAATAGTTTCTGAGGTTTGGAACAGAATAGTGACGTGGGTTTTGACTTGGCTATTTCTACAAGTTTTTTGAGTATGGAGTTTTTTTTGATGAAACATGATCGCAACTTATAAGGCTAAAAAACACTACAATTGTGTTAATTCGGAAAAAGGCGTTTGTCGTCAGCAACTCGAAAATAGATAAAATATGTTTCCGCTAAAATAGTGCCTTGGTAAAGTGGTACACTAACTAAAAAAAACAATGTGCTTTTTATTTTACTAACTTATACATATTTATACTCTGAAAAGTAAATATTTTTGCATTCGTACTCTCTCTACATACCTACGTAGATAGGTATGTACCTACTCCAGATTTATAGCAATTTATTTTTCTTCAAAAGACGTAATTACCTCGTTAACTAGTGCAAAGTAACGAAGTTTTTTCTAAAATCTCAACATGTTTTTTTTGCATCCTACATCAATAAAATGCGAAAAATAAGTATTTATTATTTAATTTTACACACTTCTCTGATACACTCACAGTCAATTTCAGAAAGGTTTCAAAAAAGATGGGTCTTTATTGTTAGAGTTGTAATGCGAAAACGATTGACTCTATTGTGAAGTGTTGGAGTGCTGCGGACCGGGTGGAATCCAATTTTATTGGTTAATTTCAGTGTAGGTGGACGCTGGGACTAAAACGAAGTAAGGTTGGATTTTTAATTTTCGAAATAAAATTTTTATTTTTTCAATTATAGGCTTGCGTTTGACCGCCATCTCGCCTGATGGTAAGTGATGCGGCTTACGATGGAGCACGCTTGCCTAGAAGGAACCGATTCACTCGCGACTTGAAGACACCCAGATTATATCTATCTGGAAACACCCACTCGGGCAATGCATTCCACACTAATCATTTTTTATACCTACTTATCTTATCTTAAAAGTATGTATAATATTTATTCAGGCAGATTTTTTCAAAGTTGCTTTCTGTCTTTACTTGAATATTAAATATATTTTAAGTATGTACCTACTTAGAAACGTTTGATGTGTCTTTAATTGTAATATTAATGTGGTAAAATCACAAAAAATATTACTGTACACCAGAAGTAAACTTCATATACTCATATTTTTTTAATTCTGGTTCATTCTACAATTTAAACAAATTCTCAAAATACGTAAATTCTCACTTACTCGCTCTGTAAACAATAAACTTACCTAACAATACATCAAAATCCCTTTGTTTACAAGAAAAACCCGCGTCGTCTGACTGACAGCTCCGGTCGGGTGGTCGACAATGAGCCAATCACCGGACAATGCTGTCAGCTGTCAAACTGACACAACATGAAATGTCAAGTGAACAAAATTTGGCAATGTGTAATTTGATGATTGGATCTCTATTACGAATATTGGTTGAGTGTTTACGATTGGCAAATGTGTGTATTGCATGAAAACTTAAATATACACTGTAGGTCTATAAGTTACATAGACCTTGCCTTCATGGTTTATAATTGCAAACATATGCCTGTTAAGGCTGTTAACTGTTTTATCATAAAGTAGTACTGCCAATATACTGAAAATATAAAAAAACTAGAGGTGGGTGTACTGTTTAATCCCATTTATTTTACATAATATTTAAATAGGTAAAGTTATTGTTACAATAATATAGTTTTACTATCAGTTTATTAGCTGATTGTATCCTGAAATGTTTGCAGTAAAACCACGGGACGCTGCTATTTCATTATTTAAATAATTGCCATTACTCACAGGATATCCTTCCACGAACGTACATTTATTGTGTTCAAGCCCACCGTTGCAATACAACTCTCAATTGCAATAAAAACAGCGCTCTTAACTTATTTCACGGCGTATTCACATTGTCAATGCCAAAGGATCAATACAAAACGTCAAGTATCTGTCAAAAATATACTCCCGCTGATTCTATTGTAAGTCAATTATGAATACAAAAGATACAAAATGTGACTTAGGAGGTTTGTGTAGCGTGAGGTGTGGTAATCTTGTACGGGATTAACTGCTTTTTTGCCCAAAATAAAGTCTTAAAGGATTATAATGATTGAATGGCTGTTAGTTTTTGTAAGCAATGATTTTAGTTGACAAAGAATTACAAATTGGTTTACTTAGTTCTGAAAAGTTTAACTAAATAAAGAAAATAGCACGAACACATATACATTATCATCGATATAAGTAAGTAAGGAGAGCAAACCCTTTATTTTTCATGTCGATGGTTTTTATCAGTTTTTATCACGTTTATAAAAGTTTAAACGTGACGTAGTCTATGAATATTCATTTTACAGTAGAGGGGTCTCTACAAAACCCTTTGTAGATACTATAAATTCTTCAACATCAGCAGTAGTAAAAATTGCTTGCAAGGACGGATCCATTGCATGAATTCTCCAAGATGATATCGAAACTGCAATGTGATCACGGCTGGCCTTAGTACGTTTGCCTGCATACCGTTAGGTGAGTATCAGTCAGCGTATGCTGAGACGTAGGTGACGCAGCACAGGACAGAAAAGATTTTGCAGGGCGGAGCAGGCGAGACAGACATAGGGCGCAGAGCAGGACGGACACATGCCTGCGTCGCACGTGCTTACACCGCAGTACGCAGCTCTCAGTACGTTCATGCATCACAATTCACAATATCTGAAATGTAGGTGACGCAGCGCAGGACAGAAACGATTTTGCACGGCAGAGCATGCGAGACAGATATAGAGCGCAGAGCAGGACAGACATGTCTGCGTCGCACGTGCCTACACCGCAGTACGCAGCTCTCAGTACGTTCATGCATTGAACAAGCTGCTCTGCGCTGCGTGGACTTGCGTCACCTGCTTACCTTAGACTAATTATATTATCGCAGCTCGGCCAAGTGAGAAACTGCGCCGATAAAGAAAGTGGCTGTTGCTAGCCAACTACTAATAGATATGCAAGTTTGTTGCTTGAGGTGGCTGCGGAGAGATAATTATGTCTAGACCACGACGTATCTATAAAGTATACCTAGATAGTAAGTAACGCGTAGGAATACATTTTAAATTGAAATTACATATCTTACATACGTATATCTATAGGTAACACTAGAATATGCTAAGCCGAAAAGGGCTCGTACTACTCATATTCATCATACTATGGAATAGCTAATAGTGAAAAGATAGCGAAAGTAAACCTGGGATTGTTTTTTGATCACCAAACATTCAAAAGGAGAGCAAACCTAGCGCATAAAGTACTATGTACAAAAAACATAAGGATGTACCTACTTAATCTTTTCAAACTCTGTTTACTTCTCGACGTATATATCCAGTTATCAAAAATCACTGGATCAAGGAAAAAGCAACCATTCAAACAGATTAAGTACCCTTTTCATCTTTTTCTTGTACATACTTCCTCGCTCCCCTTTTAAATCTTTTATGATCAAAAACAAACCACAGCTTTACTTTCACTACCCTTTCACTATACTCATTCCAACTACCCATTTACGAGTACTTTGTAACCCATCTATCTTCTAGTAAATACCAGCACTATTATTACCAATTATTCATTCCCCCGAACTCCAATAAATAGTAATTAACTGTTCGCTTCAGACAGTAATGCCTTGCTGAGTGATTTTTTAACGTTTTCCAACAATTAAACCGATAATTTTATTGTGAATTTATTTGTAGTGGTTATCATTTTAGAGGTGAGGTGTTCGTTTTGGGCGGATAGATTGCCGGATATCTGACGGTTTAGACTTGTCTTACAATCATTGCAGCCATGTAGCTTTGGTGCACAAATTAAAACTTCCTAAAATGGAACGGTCGTTGCGGTAACATCAACACCTTAGGTCAATTAGATCAGTCAACCGAAGTCCCTCGCTTTCATTATAACGATGATTCGTTGACATGTCCGGAAACTTCAACTTTGTAGATTGTAGTTCTGATAATCGAACTGATGCAAAGTTCTCTTCTCTCAAAGGATCTCCAGCTAAGAATTTTAATACCTACCAGCACTTTCATTTTCTAATTGGATTTATTCATAATTTCACTTAGAACCACGACAGGAGAGAAACAGGGCTGAAGTAGGATACGTTTTTGTCATTGATCTAACTTTATACATGCTTTGTTATTTTTAAATGTGTTGTAAGACTGTTTAATTTTTCTAACTGATTTTTCTAACTGGTTTAACTGGCTAAACGGTCTTAATCACTAAACCAAATCAAAATTCAACCTAAATCTGCCACCGTCTCAGTACAAAATTTGGGATAGATGAATTGTAGGTGTAGATTTGCCGGATATTTGCCGGATAGCCTATCTCTAATGAGTCGATTAGTACAGATCGGTATAACAGTTGCAAATGCCAATCATATTGTTATTTAGCGATTAATATTGCAATAGCTTTTAACCGAGGCGATGGAGTAGAAATCGACGGGTTGTAATATGATGTAAATGAGGCACTAAGTCTGTCTGTCTGGAGTAAATACATGTTTTATGGATCTAATTGAAATTCGATCATTGAAAGTCATTGATTAATTAAACAAGAGTAGGTAAGGCAGTTGCGAGAACTCATGTATTGTGTAATTTTACTTAAATATCATAAAAAACAGTCCAATCAGCCCCATGAGTCGATGGTTACAGAGTTCAGACCCTTCGCAGGATTTGCAGGTCATGCGTGGATGAGATTGGTCGAGACAGGGAAAAAAGCACAAGGGAGAGGAGGCCCATACCCAGCAGTGGGTCGATACAGGCTGACGATAATTGTGAAAATATAATTAATTGCTTTAGTTTTTGTTTCATTAGTTTCAATTCTATTTCAAATCAAGGTTACAATTAACACTACTCAGATTTTAGTGAGCGAGAAGTTGTCAGAGCACTTTAGGCAGTGACTAACTTTAAGCAGCGTTTATGAGTAAGGTCCAATATTCATAAGGATTGTGTTTTGGGCAGACCCACGGGGCTTTGGTAGTTTTTTTTTAAAACCCCAATTATCCCAGCCCAATGCCTTTTAGGCGTTAATTATCCGGAAATCTCGGATTTTCAAATTATCATAATCAGCCTAACATTTTACTAAAATAATTAACACTCCATGAAAATTTATTCAGCCGAATTATCGTATTTTCCGGTGCGTTGTTTCGTAAACAAAGCTACATATTTCATCTTCACACGTCGCAAAGAGTTTTATAAAAATACGTCGAGCAATAATTTAACCCTTGCTTGTAATAATGCAAGCGCTAATGAGTTGGTCATTGGAACGATCCAGTTACTGGATCAAGTCGCTTGACTGTTCATGAACCAGTCGCTGGCTTCAATTTCAAATGGAGAATGGGCAAAAGTTTAAAGGCTTTATTTGACAGATCTAAACTTACTAAAAATTAATCTGTCTTTGTCATTGCTACCTGTTAGACAAGGACATCAACATAAAAAATAGATCTGTCAACTGAAGTCTTTAATCTTATCTAACTTGACTCAATTGAACTAAAGTTTTACTTAACTTCATTAAACTTAATTTTAAAATATTTTTGTAAACATGACTCGCCTTTAATAAGTATACTGTATTTCTGATTTATTCCAGTTCGAAAAAATGAAACTTATAAGATTATCAGGTTAACCATTGCTGCATTTGAATCAGATTGGATTTAAGGATTTCTAAAGTTAAATCAATCCTAATTTTAACTGAGTAATTTATTTAGAAAACAAAAATTACAATACCTACCATATACTTATTTCTTAATTTTTTCGTAGTATTTTTAGTGTATAAATTCGATTTCATTTTAAAATTTTAGTAGGTAATTAAGTTTTCAATAATTTAAGACTTTGTTAACTGTTGATGTTGTAAGGTAACTCCAGCGTGGTTCACAAATTGAAAAATTTCCGTTTGTAAATAAATATTTAGTTGTATGTTTCGTAGATAAATATCCAAAAACCACCTACATACACCAAATAGCACATAAAATTAAGCATTATTCGTAAACAAATGTCCAAACACTATCTGCACATAGTAGAACTAAATTAGTAGAACGTTACCTAGAACTTTTGTTGGTAGAACTTAGAATGGTAGAACTTAGATTAAAGTGTCTCGTGATCTACTTTAGACTACTAACACAAACTAAACAACCCCAATAAAAAACAAAAACAAAAAGAAGGCTCGAAATTAAAACGGACAAAAAGCGACCCGCTATTCGTCTGTTGACACAAGCCACAGAACGAGGCCAAGCATCTTTAACTAATTTCTTCCATGGCTACCGTACTGCCTTAATTACGAGAGAACGAGACGGCAATACCACTCAAGGAAAGAGTAAAAGAGACTGCCGTAAAAAAGTTGTTTATGCCAGTAGCGATGGCTCGTTATGGTAGTGCTTTTAACCCCTTAATGAGTGTTTATGTTTGATTAAAAAACATGATTTTTGTGTAACTGTTTTTACGGTTTCAATGTTCACTTGGATGAGTGAATTTTGTTTACTGGATTAATTAAATGGTAATTGTGAATTAAAGGTTTTGGAATGATTTCAATTTTGTTTTGTGCCTATAAATATTTAAAAGAATATGCATTTAATAAAACAATTTTTTTTGGTAATTATAGACTTTCTACCAAAACTCTACAAGTAAATAATACACAAATCGAACAGAACATAGTCTTTATGTGTATTTACTTTTTAAGCATAACAAATATTTAAAACAAAATCCTGTCAAATGGTCTCATTTTGATGGTAAGGTCTCCAATATTTGGTAAGTGGTCTACTAGACTGCACATTTTCCCACATTTACAATTTCACTAGTAAATCCTTAAAAACTGGTAAGTGGTCTACCAGACCCCACATTTTCCCCACGTCCACGTTTCCACCGCGGTCACCAGCGGGTTAAGTGACAGGCTGACATGCGCGCTGGCACCGGCATCCGCGATATCGTTAATTAGTAATTAAACCCTCGCCGGCTGTATACAAGAGTGGGAAGTTCAATATTAACAAGCCACTGGCCCCGGTTTCGCACGTATTCCAAACAATAGATATATACATAAATCCTACTAAAATTATAAATGTCAATGTCAAAGTTTGGGTGTTTGTGAGTTTGGATGTTTTGTTGTTTATTGCTTAATCCCGCAAAAATGGCTGAACGAATTAGAATGAAATTTGGTATGAAGCTAGCTTATACCCTAGTAACGTAAAGGCTACATTTTATCCCGGAAAACTTGCTTGTTATATTCTAGTCGCGAGTGAATCGGTTTCGGTTTGAGGCGCGCGTGCTCCATCGTAGACCGCATCGCATGGTTGCTCACCATCAGGCGAGATGGCGGTCAAACGCAAGCTTATCTCAGTTATCTCAGTATAAAATAAATGTATCCATTTGTATTTTTGTATTTATTACAGAATTACACAAGATTTCATATTTACAATAGCCTTAACGCCTAAAGTAATGTGCAAATATTACTTTGTTTCGGTTTGAAGGGAAATGTTTTCAGTGAAATTTCAGGGTAAATAAACATCTTGTATCTCAGGGTGACGAGCGCAGTGCTGTGCCGCGCAGGATCTTGCAAAGTTCAAAATTTTGGGTGGCACAGACCTGTTATGCGCAAACGTGACGTTTAATATTAAGCGAGCGATCTGCTCGACTCGTCACTTAATTGTATAAAAAATAAGTCTTAAAAGTGGAATGGAAGTAGATAGCAACGGTAATCACTTACCATCGAGCGGCCCGTCTGCTTGTTTGCCTCCTATACCAAAAATAAGCATCAAGAACAGCAACAACTATACCTACATTATTTCGAAAGCTTTTTTCAGGTGGCCTTAAAACTCTGACAGCAGGGCAAGCCACTCGGCCTGTACAAAGTTATAAGAAAAGGGTAAGCCAAAAAGAACCCATAGTACTCATCATTCTGAATAACTTTTACAACTCGGAAATCGCGAAAAAAAATCCAACCGTTCCATATATTTTGACGAGCGTCATCAAACAGAACTGCAGATTTTTTTTGAACTATAAGCTCTTTTCGGCATCGCATATCCTTTCCTCATAACCCTGTAATACGAACGCTCTTATCCACCACATGTATAGATATCGAGTAATGCATGTTCTGATCCATACAAAGTAAGACGCGCATGTAATGCTTGTAAAAACACATGGAACAATTAAAATTCAGTAAATAGCAGCCAATTACGGCGACAACGTGAGAGCGACCGTTACGTGTCGCTGGGGTGGCCGTGATTTGAGGGGATTTGCAGATTTCTTTTTTTAGAGAATGATAATAAACACTTATTTAAAATAATATGTTTTAGTTTTTTCATGGTCTAAGATCTTATTTTAATATTTTTTTCACAAAATATAATATCAATATTTTTATTAGAGAATCGTTTTTCTTTTAATAGTATAATATAAGTAAGTAATTAAAATTTTAGTTTTATTGGTAAAAAAAAGCATACTTATTAGATACATATAATTCAGAATTGATAGATAGCCCATTGGAAATGAAAAATAGAAGAAGCTGAAAATCTGTAAAATATTAAATAGGCGGCTGAAGTCTTAAAATATTGAATACAATCTTTAAAACGAAAGCCCGTAAACCAGAATAGACCATTTTGTTATTGTTAACACGGGAACGTGAGATTATCAAGATTTAACAAACTATCAAGATTATCAAGAAAAAATCTTTACAATGGAATTTAAGAAATGGATAAATCTATTCATTATTTTCCAACAAGGTGGAGCAACGCATCAAAAGCGCGAATACATTTTGCACGCCGTTTTTATTTTTCATTTTTGTACTTAATAGAATAATTTCTTGGCTTTATTAATTGTAACACTGGGCAAGTCATTGAACGTTACAAAAAATAATCATGAAATAAACAATTATATAAATGAAAAAATGTGTGCAGAATATGTCCGGTTCTAACCAATTTTTTCCCCCTATATTTCAGTATTTGTCCAAGCGTTTTCACTTTGGTTGGATAATGGAAAGTCTTGTATTTTCCGCAACGCATGGTGACACGAGCGATGTATTAACGCACTATTAAGTAAGAATGCAATTATTACCCGTTTTAAGACCACACACGGTTAAGGAAATTCCTTGCAAAAGCGAATTTTTTGCTTGTTTGATCAAAGATGAAATATTTTTGGTCGATTTTTTTATTGGACAAGGGACAGCGGAGAACGTTAAAAGTAATCAATCTTTGGCTAAATCTAGATGAAACTGTAAAAAATGTCGAATTTTGTCGACGAGAAAAAACAATTTTGAAAATAGTTCTTATATTTATCTTCTGCGGTGATTATAACTGGGAATCTGGGAATAAAGGTGCATGGTACATTTTTTTTCCATTTGTCACCAGTCACGCCAATGGTATGGGAATTACTTTTCCATTTGTTGTAAGTGGTAACGGAGCCGGTGGTGACTAACTTGAGTCAATAACAGTAAAATTAAAAATACCTTAACGTTAAAACGGCTAAGCCGATTTTGATGAAGCATGTCTAAGAAGCACTTAGAAAACTAGCTTTCAAATAAAATACCGCATCCAAATCGGTTCACCAGTTTAAGAACTACGGTTTCACAGACAGACACACACATAGCTGCATAGCAGTCAAACTTATAACATCTCTCTTTTTAGGTCGCTGGTTAATAAACGAGAAAGTGTGAAGAAATAAAACAACTTTCAAAAGCTTTACAAAAAAAACTCTCAATGCAATGTTTCTGGGTTGATAACACGTAACGAGTACAGTGACGAGACAGTAAATGAGCACGGCCGACCGAACAAATCATGGTTCTAGTGGTTGTCTCGCCTCGTCAAATTGTATCAAACAAACCGAGTACCTACTCTGCCGAAGGCACTGACTCGCCACTGTACTCGTTACGTGTAATCAACCCATTACTCCTAAAGTCTTCTAGCAAAACACTTATTTCATTTCTTTCTGTACAATTTCAACTATTTACCGAGATCCTTACAAGAGTAAAAGGGATGAAAATATGCAAATTGAAGGCAAAAACCTGACCCTTGAAACCTCTTTCTTCGATTACACAAAATAGACTTTACCACCTTAAATAAAAGGTTGAAAGTTCGTTGACGGTTTCCCAAGCGTTGCGTCGTTTGGTTTCTAGTTGAAGCCATTGTTATGACTTCATTTGCTCTCGGAATCGGTTTGTTCGTTTTGGAATATTGATTCAAAGTGGCTTGTAAGTTGGAATGCTGAGAATTCATACGATTTATCGCTCGAGAATACTTTGTGAGATAAAATATTGAGGTTCATAGGAAATGTAAAGGTCTGGGTAAATTGAACTTTTGCGGTCTAGTGGTTGGTGTATGAATTCAGAAATGAGCTGTTTCTTAGTAAAGTTGATAAAGCTATATGTAGGTACTTATATACGTACCTACCTAGAATCCTACTGATAATATAAATGCGAAAATTTGTTTGTATGTTCGTTACTCCTGCACTCTGAAACGGCTGGAAAGAATTGGATGAAGATAGCTACTTTGGATTAACACAAACTGATTTTCATCATAATCATTATCGCTAGTAGGTATACTAATAAACTGAATAGATACTAGTCGCTTTTACCCGATTGTTCAAAGAAGGTATTTTTGTCCAACTGAACACCAAGAACCAGATGTTTGAACCTGATGTGGAACACCAGATGTTCAGTAAACTCAAAAAATTTCCAATTTGTAAACTTCGCCGTCCAATTCTACGAACGGTTAATTTCTTACAAAGAAAACTCTTATTCATACTCCGTCTCTTTAAAAGAGAGACAAAAAGGTAAAGTTACATCACGCATCTTTATAACATTAGCAATTTGTATAAATACAAAACACTAACGAACATCAACAATACATCATTACCAAAACAAACGCAGCTTTGCAAATTACGGCACTCAATATCGAAGCAATAAAGTTAATGTGTTAGTGATTTCTGGCCGCAGGGGTCCAATTTTAGCTCAATTTAGGCCCAGCGGGGCGCGCCGGACTAATGTAGCCTAACCGAGTAACCATTATGAGAGAGGCCATTTATAAGCGGTTAAGTTGGCCTAAGTGAGCGCTGGCCAAACTTGGTGTTTGAAATAGGAATTTGGATAGGAAAGTCATTGCATAGATGTCGAATACTGTGGAAAAAGGTAACAAAAAGAGTTGGCCAACAGTCTACGAGGTGGGCTGGTGTTTTAAAAAGGAAATTAGTTTGAAGGGAAATAATACAGGGTTATAAGGAAAGAGTATACTAAGCCGAAAAGGTATCCTAGTACCTACTTATCAGTCAACAATTGTTACTATGGGACCAACCCTAAAATCGGCTTCCATACATTTTGTCTTGTATCATTGATAGGTATATTTCTATGGAACATAGCTGATTTCTCATTCACGATTTCAAGCTGCGTTTCATAGTAAAATAATCACAATGATGATTACTATTACCATTTTTAGACTTAGCATGCCCTTTCCTTGTTGCCCTATAGAGCGATTATGAAAAAGAAAGTACCTAAAAACTAATAGATAAGAATAGATCCAATATTCTCCGAAAGTTCACTAGTCAATTTGACCCTATTCTCGCTACAAAGTGATATGCTCAAATCGCTTCGTAATGAAATCGCCACACATTGACTGCCGGCGAACTACCTAACAATATTTTATTAACCCCTCATCAATACGAATATAATAACAGTTTAATAGACACCGATTTATCTCATATAACCCACAAAATTACTTGCTATTTCTTAACTAACCATCAAAGAAATATCAACTCTATTTTGGGACGAATAGGGTAGTGATAGCAGCCCGCTACTTATCGATAGACTTGGTGAATGACACAAGAGTCATATCATCGTCGTATTCGAATCGCGTGCCGTGATTCGGCAGATTTGATCAAAGCATCGCCGGACCACCAATGAGCCTCTTAAAATGATTGAGACAATGATGTATTTATCGATATCGACAAGTTTTATCGGACCACCTAAATTGAAGATCCTTGATTGTTAATTGGGATAGCAAAACATAATGCGGCGGTAAATAGTTCTGTGTAATATTCAGCGGTCGGACATGTTTATTTAGACTTTAATGCCTTTTAATGTTGTATTATTGCTAGTACTTTTTACAGTTATCTTTTTAAAAACTAGTTTGACCCTCATTCAAATTAAATTGTTACCGTCTTCTCGAACATCAAGCAGTAAGCAATCCAGTTAATAACATCACATTTATTTACCAAAGGCAGAAGTATCGATAGTCGATACATTTTGAAAAAAAAATCGATATCGACATCGATACATCCAATCATCACTATCATATCAAAAGCGTTCCTGCGATGCACAATCAACACACATTCAAACCTTTGTTGCGCCGAGTGATTTATTGATTACGTCTCTGTCAACACTGGCAGGCATTAAAAAAAAACTTTACACCGAATATGAATACTTCATTTGATCCGGATTTTGATCGATAATAAAATCGATCGTGAGTCACAGTCGCATCACTCGTTAGGTGTATTTAGCGTACAAATGATTTTCACTGTCGGTGGTGCTTTGAATTTCTTATTAGGTGATATTGAATTTGTTTGTGTGAGGTTGGTTAGTCACGGGGCAAGGAACTTATGTGGTAGGATAGTTTGGAAAATAGCTAGCCTTATTGGCTCTTACTTATACCTGACTAACTAACTTTCTTACTAACTCATACACTTAAATACTTATATACTTACTGACTTACTTACCTGCTTGAAGTTAATAATTGCTTAAATTTCCCCGTTTTGTTTTTGTACGTGACATGTCATTCAAGCGAGCATTTTAAGCAATGACCAACTTTAAGCAACGTTTATATTGTCTATTATGACGATGTGGAAATTCAATTAGCAAGAGTGAAGTAGTGTTATTATTGTAGAGTTGATGATATTCTTAGGCGTTTCGAAGTTTTACTGTGTACGCGGGTGGGTCCGTTCTAAGTTAGGCTTTACCTTACATAAGCTAATGGCTATTCGCTTAAACAAAGTTACTTACTTACTTAAATTATAGATACTTCACAAAAAGCAATAAGTAAATAATAATAGTAGGTATATTGTATAGTTGCTCGGGCTTTAGTAAGCGCTAAACCCAACCGTGAGGCTAAGCGTGTATGCTGAGACGTAGGTGACGTAGGTCCACAGTCCACACAGCGCAGGCAGCGCATATTTTATGATGCATGCACGTACTGAGAGCTGCTTACGCGGCGGTGTAGGCACGCGCGATGCAGACATGTATCTGTCCTGCTCTATATCGTTATCGCCTGCTCTACCTTGCAAAATCTGTTCTGTGCTGTGCTGCGTCACCTGCGTCTCAACGCCGACTTTCAGGCCAAGCGTGTGAAGCGTATGGCTTAGTCTGAAAGTTAGCGTTATGCGCACCAAACGAGCGCCGATCTCCGCGACTGTACCATCAGCCTTTCCTACCCAAGATTCGCTTAACATACTCACAAAACATAAACATACCTATAGGTAGGGTCATAAAACATCCAGCGGCTCGCAGCGGGCCCATCGTCGATTGCGTCCCGACTACTTAATAGGGTGATAATTGCGGGACTATTACCCGGGGCTTAGGGGAGGGGAGTCCCGGGGGAGGGTCCAGGGGGTTGAGGGACGATATATTGGATGTGGGTGATGTGGTTGGGTATGTAGGTATCTTGGTTATATGAGTCTGGACAGTTTTTGACTTGAAAACTCATGTCTTAAGTTCTGCTTTCTAATTTTCTTCGTAGTTTTAAAATCGGATTTTAAGTAAGTTAAATTAACTGATTTGCCGGTTGCGAAAGAAATTAAAAGCGAGTGATTGAGAAGAATGAGTTCTATGTGCAACCACTCCAACACTTGGAGACACTTGTTTATCAAAAACATGTCTTTTTGGGGTTTATTTAAAGTCTAATCTGCCCACAGATTAAAATTAAAGGGCTGCAGTATTTTGACTGTACAAAGGTAGCATAATCAGTGTTGGTAATCGACAAGCGTCAAGGCATGCATCATTTTTGTCAGGCTTTTTCTGGATCCTTGGTCGTTTCGCAACACTAGCTGTTCGGACCGCGGTGTGAATCGCCCAAGTACATCACCAGTTAAACGCCAATAAAAAGCTCCTAAATCAAACCTAAAGAGCACTGTCTCATCAAGAAAACTTCCAGTCTAACCGCAACCTCGCTACGTATAATACCTACAAGGCAACTTTTGTGTATTGCGAAAATTCATTACAAAGTTCTGCGGTGGGAAGATTGCTTAATTTTCTTTAATATTAACTTGTACACGGACCCCTTTTTAATTAATATCGACAAAATAGTCGACGCGACCGTCGGTAAGCGAGCTGATAACGATTTTAGGGATGTGCTTGAAGTTATCGATAACTGTCGATAAATTTCAAAGATTTTATAGGTAATCGTGTTCTATTTCTGCATACCTGTAATGTTGTAAAGAGGTAAAGTTTGTTTAGTTTGTAGAGAGTGATGCGCAGAACAGGGCCGTACTGCAAGTTCTTAGCGCGAGCCCGAACCAAGCCGCATTGGCTTCGTCTCGTTTTTTTCTGTAGCTAACAAAGCGAGACCAAAGCTAACGCGATTCAATTAAAGCCCGCTTTAATAGTTCGCAGTGAGGCTCTTGGTCACATTTAACTAAAGCTACCTACACTATTACTGAGTACTTTTAGGCTAGGTATGTTTTTAGTCACAATTATGCTGTCGAATTCGAAGGCAAGCATCACCACGGCAAGGCACACAGTCTCGAGCATCAACTTGCTATAAATAGCAGAGCAAGCTATTGTGATGCTAATTTTATGCGAATTTTAATTCGACACTGAATAGTTGGCTAATAAAACTTAATCTAGTAATTAAAAACCAGATCATCGTGATAATAACAATAAATAACCATGTTCGTGTCATAAACAACACCTCAAGCTTATAGCGGAAATAGAAGAATTATATCGATAGATCAATTATAATAATCAAGAAAACGAATCCTTACAAGATATCATCATTAAATCATTCATAATTTTATATTATTATAGTAACCAATAGATAGATGATGTTTAATAGCCAACGTAGAAACCAAAAGCATATAAACTTCTTACCAAATAAATTGTCCTTAGCAGTTTCTACTACAATAAGTAAATATAAACGTCAACCCCAGAATGTGTACCTAATTGGTCGAACCAAAATATCGATAAACGCTGCTCGTCCCATCACTTCAAATATTAATTTCAAAATTGGTTTAAATAGGTATTACGCCGCTTGTTAGCCCCGGTCCAAAATGAACTCATTAAAACTATAAAAGCAGCGGTAATTAAGGACACCCCCTACCCCTGGCTGCCTCCATTACCCCCTTTCCGGCCCCGCTGGGGGTTGGGCTTAGACCTCCACAACATCCCCTTTTCGAGCAGAGGACATGGGTCTAAATAATCCCTGGATGTGGCAACGCTCAAAATGACCCAATGCAGTTGTCATTTTCATAAATAAAGTTTAATTATACACAAAGAGCAAAGATATAAACATATAAAGTAATTAAAGCCCACCAATTACATGTTTCATTTGTGCAACATAAAAAAAAATAATCAAAATCTTTTTAGTTTCAGAGTTCATCTCGATGAAGTAAAACCGAACCGTGGAGATCTCGTATGTCTGAAAAATCCAGCACCTTTGCCTTCCTTGCCTCGTCGTGGCTCAGGCTGAAAATACGCGTATGAGTCACAAAAAAAAATGAAAAAGTTGAAAATGGCCTGAATAGCTTCGAGAAAAGATGCTACGGCTGTGCCTTTTACTCGACCTGGCGGACTGCTGTGGCCTTAGATTGTAGAGCGGCATAACATTATTACCAATGTCCTTAGCATTAAGTATGTTGTAATAAGCACTGACGACCTGTTTGGCTTAGCGGTAGTACGTCCGCCTTATGAGTAAGAAGTTTCGGGTTCGATTCCCGGCCAGGCAGATGTTTGAATGATTAATTTAAATATCTGCGCTAGGTCTGGATATTAGTTATCCTTGTCCTTGTGTGTTCCATGGTATCCACGACACAGGAAATCCCAGTAGAGAGCTACTCGTATGAGTTTGAAACGTAAAAATAAATGTCCTTTCCAGTCTTTCCCTACATCTTGAGTCCACGAACGCGGAGGCTTTATTGCCGGCGACATTACAGTCCGGGCGCTGGTAATTTTCAACTAATAACCTGTTTAATTCCACTGCCTTTTTCAGGCAGCTGTGTTTATTTCAGGTTTAAATTCTGTGAAAATTGTTCTCCTTTGATGCTCGTTTGTGAACTTTGTCTGTTGATTTAATTTAGACAGACTTAGCTGAATTCTAGCGAACCTAGCATTTAACAAAATTGTTGGACTTAGACTTAAAGGGTTAAAGACTTAAACTTATAAAGCCTTCTTAATCTTCTGCTTAAAATTTTCCGTGTCGTTTTCGTACGTGATATTTTACGCAAGCGAGAAGTTATCAGAGCATTTTAATCAGTGACTAACTTTAAGCAGGCCTTAAAGCAGGCCTTTAAGTGAGATCCACAGTTGTTAGCAAGTTGAAGTGGTAGTAGCTCGGTCATGTATAGAAACCTGAACTACCTAAAACTCTAACGACTTTACTCATAAGGTTTTCTTAAAGTTAAGTGACATGAGTTAGTACTACGCACTACGTTTTTGTATTGCGCATAAGTTAAAAGACATTTGTCAAACTAAGCAAATTCCTAGGCAACGTTTAAAGGTAGACCCAGTATCTTTCTATCCATCTTTCTAAATTCATTTTACAGGGGTTTGGGTAAATTTGTATGGAAGTTGGCGTCTTTTTTTAGGTGTCCACTCTTCTAAGACTTCTAACTATTCGTATTTCTTACAGCAAACTTACATACTCCTTTCTTTTCTTTCAGCGTATTACAGTTTTTACTATTATTCAATTATTAGTACGAATCTAAAACGCTAGTTGCTAACATTTAGCAGCCGTGTGTCTGAAACGTGCCTAAATCAACGCGGGATAGTTATTTGGAGCTTATTTCCGTTAGTCTGTCGACGAGAATTATACTTAACTAGATTAGAGGTATGGATATGTTCTTTTTTGACAGTTAATGTTAGAATAGAATAGAAATATTATGGAACCTACTCATATGAATGTTAGATAAGTTTAGTTTCTCTCATCGTTAAATCAATGAAATGACTAAGCCATTTAATTTCTAAGTCTGATTTCTAAGCCAAGTAATTTCTCTCAAATTTGACAGAAAGAGTGAAAAAGATTGTGACCAACAATGAATTACATATACCTATCTAGCCAGAGGTAGGTATAGATGCTAGATTGATTTCAAGCCCTTTTTGTTTTTTGGATGTTAATGCTAGCTAAGTTCAGTATCTCTCACGTATCTAGATTGCTTGGCAAAGTGTGAGTATAATCTCTGTCTTTGAAAGTTCTTTTAACTTTAACAGATAACTATTATGTTCACTCGCATTCTCTATGTTTCTGTTTATCCATAGGTACTATTTTTTTTATTCCATAGCTATAAATGAATAGATAATTTCTTAGCCTACAAACTTATTAAACCTACTCTAAGTATATATAAAAATGTCCTTTGAAAATAAAACAAAAAGCTTTTCAAACATCTCACAGGGTAGATTGTTTTGTTAATTGCATAAATACGAAATGAAGGGTCCGCGATGAGGGAGCTAGTTTAGTATAATTAGTTTGTCTGATATCTTAGATCTGACTATTTGCAATGAATGTGTAGATTCTATAGAGTAGTTACAAATAAATGCCTGTTTTAACAATTTTTAGTTAAAAAGAGTAGGTTCTTTTGCTCTCCTGCATGTGATTCAACGATCGATTCAATTCAAAAAATTCTTAAAGTTTATCTTAGTAACAAGACATGTTGTTGTCTTGTACCTAATAACATTAAATACGAATGCAAAAATCGGCAAATATTTACTTTTAGATTTTTTTATGTTTGCGCAAATAGGTCTTTTTACTTTATTGTTTTTATTTCATGAACTTACATAATTATTTTGTTGTTTATAATGAGTCATATTTGTTTAGTATTCAGTTAATTTAACGCAGTGGTTTCATCATCTCCATACCCACAGAGCATCAAACCGCTTAGTTTCTTATCATGTCTACAATCACGGGTTGATGTGCCTGATGAATGAACGTTTTGTGATGCTAATACTCAGATTATGTATTAAAACTACCCTCAAATCCAGCTGCGAAACCACTTAACTACCCCACATTATTCTTAATTAAAATGAACTCTATCGTTTGCTACAGAGGGTTGATTTTTAGTTAAAGTATGGTATACGTAATAAGGCATGGTGTACACGTGTACGTTTATCTGTGATTAGTTGTCGTCAAATCGTAGGGCGCTTTGTCTGAGTGACTAATTTATTTGTACAGTTGAGTGAGAGCGCCACTATTGCATTCCCTGCACAAAATTACAGAGTTTCTGATAAAAAATTTTAGTTCGCTCGTTGGGTCACCTTTGTAGATAAGTTGGTGAGTTTGTATGTAATGTTTGATCAAGGTTTAGGTTAAATTGACTGAAAGTGATGTATTGTGATTTGTGCAGTAATTGATCGTTTATGTTCTTTTGTTTGGTTTTAGATTTGAGTTATGATTGCATTTTGAAGCGTTTCGATTTTGATTCATGGGCGTTTGAATGCATTGATTAAAGCAATTTGTAATAAATCACACTATTAAAGTAAATATCTATTGTGGGTTCGTTAAATTAAGGAAGGTGTCTGAGTTTTAAGCTTGATTGAAATTTTTTTACCTAGAAAAATCTACCTCTACCTTTGTACATAATTATACGTACCTAATTTATTTATATTTTTATCCCATTTCTTTTTTTTGTTTATGGAATCAGCTGGTAAGGTAGCTAGTAGCTTGTGCCCTGGCTTAATATGTCTAAATGCTACTTTTGATTGCGGATTTAATAGTTCCTATACGATATCGGGTGAAACTGAGGGGCACAGCAAGTGTACCTCTGGACTGTATTTTCAGAAAATGTTAATATGAAACAAGCGTCCAATAAATTCCTGGCACATTCTGATGTTTAGCGACATCACGGTGTCGCGGCTGCATTAACATTCCGCTAAGCAGCGCCGTGGCATGCAACGGATATCTCAATTTAACGTAGAGTAGGGAGCAAACATATTGGTCAGCAATACAGGGCCATGAAGAAAAGGTATTCTGAGCCGAAAAGGGCACGTAGTGCTCGTCAACGTGCCAAGAGGCTCATTGGTAAAGACTCCCTTGTTCGAACTAAACTCCAAACTCTCGAACATCGGCGCAAAGTTGCTAGTCTGTCGGTCTTTTACCGGATACATTTCGGAGAGTGTGCTTCTGATCTGCATGATCTAATTCCCTCTAGCCCTTTCTACTATCGGTCTACCAAGGGCACTAAAAAGCGTCACCGTTTTATGGTTGATATACCAAAAACTCGTACGAAACGCTTTGATTCCACCTTTATTGTGCGGACCGCTAGGGTGTGGAACGCTTTGCCTGAGTGGGTGTTTCCCGATAGATATAATCTAGGTGTCTTCAAGTCGCGAGTGAATCGGTTTCTTCTAGGCAAGCATGCTCCATCGTAGACCGTATCGTTGCTTACCATCAGGCAAGATGACGGTCAAATGCAAGCCTATTAATGAATAAAAAAAAATCATTATGAACAAATTTTACTAAGGGACCAATGTGGAATTCGCCAAAAAATAATGAGCTGATCCATACATTTTGTCGAGTGTCATTGACATTTTTTCATGAAACACCTGATTTTTTTCGGGAATTCCGTGTTAGTTCTAGTGAAAGTTGTTCATAATGATGAGTACCATGCGCCACAAAAAGTCCGATTTATTGATTAATTCCCACAAGTATCGTTGACCTGTAACATCAGTTATTCAAATATAAATTAAATTCCGAATCTCTATCCCAACCCTGCTCTGCACGGCTAGTAGTTCCGACACGAAAACCGCCATTTTTCTGCTTTTATTACATCGTCCGTCGGCTAACTCGTTGACAATAAGCCCGTATTTTATCCACCGAGGTTTGTTTCAGAGAAATATTCAAATTTATGACAACGCCGATGCGTTGGTGCTGCCATCTCTGCCCGTTTAATAGTTGTGTGGTTATTTATGTGTAGGTTTGGTTTATGTGTGAAACTCTGGGAACTGCGGATTGGGATAAATGTGGTAGTGTGGAATTTATTTCGCACGATAGGTATTATGGGCGATTTATTGTTTGGCGTTTGTGCTTTAAAAGACTTGTAAAGATTGTTTGGCGTCTAGAATTCTAGATGAAGTCTGGTGTAGACTTCATGTTGAATTCTATGATTGGGTTTATGAGTAACGAAAGCCTTTGCAGTTCATATTAAAATTGTTGTATAGATAAGAGCTATATTTGTAAAAATGTGTTGTAGTATTCTAAGGTTTGACATTTTATTAAAAGTAAAAAAAAATGCAAGAAGTCGCCCTATTAAACTCGCTGAAAACTTGGCTATTCGTGCTACTAAGAAGTTATGTGCAAATACTGCTTTCATGTACCGTTGTAAGTCGATACTATACTCTAAAATTTGTTCTCGTAAAGAAAAACTCAAATCAAACCCCTTTCCACCACCCTATCTAAACTAGCCTTAAACTAACCCAATAAATTATACGGAAATCCAAGATGTCGGGTAATAGATACAGTGCAGGCCATAAATCTGTGAATTAGCCAGTTAAGCCCTATAATCGCCGGGCATAGAACGAATCAATTAAGACAATAATGGTCGAGATTTTATCTGCGGTATGCGCAATCAAGTGGCCGCAAGTGCATTGCAGTGTTTAGGTGCGAGGCTATTTTTGTTGGCTTGCATTGTAAAGTTTCTAGCTGCAAGAGCTGTTAGGATTTATTTCAGTTTGATTTTTATTTAGGTAATGGCTGGAATAACAAGAGAAGCTTAAACTCGACTTGGGTATAATGAAAGCTGTAAATGAAGATGGCGAATGGTAAGAAAATGAATTTTATTTTCAATTGTAAAAGCTTCTGAACGTAATTATGTGGATTTGTAAAGATTTTCGTAGATTATACATGACATGTTATATTAAAGTTATGAAAGTAATCTATCATGTCTATGGCTAAATCGAGATTGATAAAGAAACAAGTAATATGAATCATGAGACAAAATCAAAAATTGTAAGAAATCTTGCGGCTCACCTTAGTATATTTAAAAAAACAAACAAGAAAGTCTCCTTTGGTGGCTATTCGACATTCAGGCATTTAATAGAAATAACATTCTAGAAATACATGTCTAATGCAAAGGAATAACTATAAATCGTGTGTATAATATCCCGATACAATAGGCGTCTAGGAACAAGCCGGTGCCTCGCCGTATTACATTGAATGCGATGTAGCACGCATCGATGTCATAAATACGAATATATTCAATCGTAAATATAACGAACAAAGCAGTACACACGTACAGACAGAGCCTACATCTCTTAATGATATGTAGATTCCCTGCATTAGTTACATGGCAGTGTTCTTGGTGAAAACATCGCGCAACGCAACTTCGCTAACCACTGCACTAACGACCATTTACAATGCACGCCAATATGACCGCTCTGTCTTAAAGTTAAAGTTATATTTTCAATTGCGTTAAACTTCAGTTAAGACAGTTTAGCTCGAAAGCAATTGCGACTCATTAAACAAGACATAATTTAAACGTGTCCCAATGCAGCTTTCAATTTCGAATTTCAAGCTTCGTTGTTATAGCTTTGTTCCCATTGGAGCCGACTATTGAACGTACGCCATTTGGAAATTGGAGCTTAAAGCTCGTGCATTTCATGAAACATTGAAATTGAAGCCTTGTAACGTGGTGGTTATGGTTGAGTTTAGTTTGATTGGTTCCAGAAATTGAGACATTAGAAATCTCTGAACGACTATTACCGTGTTCTTTTAACAAATGCACGAGTTCCTCAGAGTAAGATGTAACTCTCGAGGCGCTCGCATAAATAAAGCTGGGCAAAGTATCGGTTATTTTAATATAGAGAGCCGTAGAGACCCCAGGTGGGCGTGGACCCCTCATATATCATCGGCCACAATTATTAAATTATCTTTTTCGTTGACATTAAGTAATTGTTTCGGTTGATTCGGGCTCATAACTGGCGCGCCGAGCGATGAGAAATGATTTTTAAATTATCGCTTTAACTTGTACTCAAATACCTTTGTCTGGGTATTCTTAATTTATATTGATGTTAATTTTAATTTATTTCATAATAATAGCTATCTTCGAATACCAATAAATGATTTTTATTGAAATTTTTGTATCTATTAGGCAAGTTGAAACTTCTCGAAATTCTTAATAGCCAGTTTTTTCAAATGTAAAGTGAGTATTCTTTTAGGTTGATAATAAAGCCATAAAACGGGTGGTATAATGTATTTCAATGCATTTAATAGTCATTAAATTCCAAAGTTTACAGTTTAATTCTGAGCATTACAATTTCAAATCGCGCGATAAAGAGATGAAAATCTCGCTGTAATGGAGACCAAAATGGCGTCGATTTACTAATATACATAGTAATCTAATTATGGGAGTATAATGTATTTCTTGTCTAATGACAGTGTAAGAGCAATAAGATACTGATTTTTATAGCAAACTATTAATAAGATTCCAACAGAAATTAAGCGCAGGCAATTATGGCGTCGACATGTCGATATCGATAATTTCTACATATTGCATATTTTTTAAATTAAATTAAATCACAATTGTTCATTATCAAACTAAAACTTATACTCGTATCAAATAGTAACGCAATTTTTTTTCAGTTGTAATTGTATTCCAAAATCTTAATAAAACGTAAGTTATAAGTTCTTTCAGATGATGTGATTAAATCAATTGTGTGATTTTCATCGTCTAGCCGCTTGCTTGCCCGTGTCAACTAGTAATTAACAAATCGAGAATTTAGAATTGACCATGTCAAGTAGTAGTTAACATAACCTTGAAGTCAGCTTTGCCCGTGTTAACTGGTAGTTGACATTGCATGTCACTCAGCTTTGCCCATGTCAACCTGTGGTTAACATCGCTCCCGCCGTCAAAAAAGCTGATTCTACCCGTCTTTATCGCTCCTGGGCCTAATTTGTATTATTTGTCCCGTTTCTTCGTGAAATTTCCCCTCCATTCAAGCATCCAAGCCACAGACAAAAGTAAACAAAAAAAAAACAAAAAAATTCCGCTTCGCTCCAGTTCGGTTCATGCTCGTGTCGGTGAGTGATGTGATGGTGATGTGGTGCGATTTAGAGTGATTTTCTACTTAAATTCAGTGATAGATCTTGGAGATTTTTTCAGAACATCAAGGTAAGTCAATAACTAACACGTAGATATAAAAATTCCAGCATGAAACATAAGATTTAACCTTTTTTCGAGACCTAACAACATACGGTAGGTACCTACATGTAAACGCCCTACTTCTAAGTTCAGCGCAGCATAACTCCGCACCAAAGTCGTAATTTGATAAACAAAAGATAACATTGTTTAGTTAGTTTCATAACAAACTTAGATCTAAATAACACTTGACACTTTTTTAAACAAATTGAGTCACAAGAAACGATTGTGTGAAACCCGACCCACGCGCTGGCGGCGCAAAAAATGGTGGGGCAAAGTAGGGTCGTCTCGTTTTTTTCGTGGGACATTTGAGATAGGCACGCGCTGAGGGCCCGGGCAAAGGCGCGTTGCGCGCGGACCCCCCCTGGGCAAACAAGCGGCTAGTAGACTTAATTCTGTTTTTTTATGTTAAATAAAGTAATTTTAATAATTACTAGATACTATTACAATATTGAAGCTTTTGTATTAAGTCTAAAATATAGATTGTTTCTGTCAAAATTAGTATCGATATAACTCCAAAATCCTAACGAAACTAAAACATTTAAGTGCTTTAGCTCTACATGTTTCAATTTCAAGTCGTACCGGTGCGGTCATTAATCATGCACTGCAGTGTAATAGGGTCAGGCGGCGCGGTTCGCGCAATGAATCAACAGAGTAATTAACTAACTTATACAATTATCTTGACACGAAGTGTACTTGTACGGGATTGAGACTGAATGCGGTTAATTCTATTCCAGCGTGTGGAGAGGAATTTAGTTATCTTTATCTTATCTGCGAGTTAAGCTGGAGTTACACTGCGGTGGCATGCGGCTTTGTGGCATGCAATGTGTGGCGTGTGGTTTGTAGCATTGCTTGATGCCAATGTAATAGACAATGATATGAACCATATCGGAGATTTATGTGGCGTGTGTGTACATTACGTACCTATGCTTAGAATAGGCATGACGACAGTATCAAAAAATCGCCGATTCAATGCTTTCAGGGGCCTAGCCAGATTAAAAAATTTTAAAACACATGTTTAGTTTTATTTTTAAAAAACAGATTTTCAATAAATTAAAACATTAAAATACAGCAATCGGCCATCTTGTCGGAAACAACAATCACAGCGTATGACGTCACGCTTCAGTGAACTCAGGTCATCCGCCG
The DNA here is from genome assembly GCA_949125135.1 of Alcis repandata. Lineage (NCBI taxonomy): Eukaryota > Metazoa > Arthropoda > Insecta > Lepidoptera > Geometridae > Alcis > Alcis repandata. The sequence goes on along the minus strand of OX421246.1, from coordinate 4,495,107 downwards.
CTCATCACGAATAGACACAATGACATGTTTACTAGCCGTGACGTCAAATCGACGCCATGACACAAGCAAGCTGTTTTCGGGCACTGTTGAAAAAATATGTGAAAAATGGCTTCAAACTTCGTTAAACATAAGTTTATTACCGAAATAAAGGCTTTTTTGTAAATATTAAATGTGTACTCACATTATGGAAGAGGATTTTAAAATCTTTCGTCACGCCTATTGCTAGATGCAAACCAATGCCACCGACTAATTATATGAATCACTTAGATTTTCGAGCAGATAACTAACAACGAAATACTTTTTTTGCTATACGAAAATTATCTATAACTATTGGAAATACAATGGAGCAGTTTGCAACAGATTGCATCTTATTCTTAAATAAAATTAGTCGGCTACAACAGTTGTTGCTATTCTAAAGGCTTTCGAAAAGTAACTTGGCTTCGAGATTCCAAATAACATCAACACAATGCAAGTTCTTACCTCTAAACAGAGATTACGGAAGCCAGTTTTTTGTATAAACACCTAATTTACGTCCAAAAGCTCAATTCCTCAATAATTTCACACGTCGACCGTTTATCGGTCGACAAACAGTACATTGCTGAGCTAATGCTTTGGGTAATGTTTGTTCGGCCACCCGTGATGCTCAGGTGGTTTGTAGCACAATACTTGGGCAATTCACGGGATAATTATTATCAGTTTAGTGTGCCGTCTCGTCGCTAGAAGAATCTAAGTGAAATGTAGGCAAGTTCATATGGTCAAGCTTTGATGTCAGTGTTTTTAAAACTTTTCTATGTTTAGACCTAAATGAGGCTTAAACCGGAAATATCATTTAGCTTCAGCGCAATACGTAGATGAAGTGCACAGTAAGTACTAGCCAATGTCAATGAACTTTAAATGGTGTTTATATCTAAGTAAGATCTTTAGTTGTACCTAAGTTTAGTACGTTGTTTAGTTACTGTCTAAAAACTCTGCTGGAATCTTCTAAGCCACAGACCTATATTATGAAATAAACTGGAATATGATAGATTTCTCAGTAACTAAAGCTTAAATACCTAGGCACTAGTGAATACGTACGAGTAGGTACAATTAAAAGCTATAATACCACATCATCATACAGATCTTTTCGCTGAACTACAACATGGGACGTTTTAAAAAGGGAGTCAACAACCACCTCTCCGGGCTGGCAAAGCATCATCAACGCTAGTGTTGCAGATGTTCATAGGCTGCGGTTTAGCTGCCATCAGGCTGACCGTCTGCCTGTTTGCCGCTCTTTCTACATAAAAAAAAAGTTTCTATTACCGAAACGATAAATCAAAGCACATATAATGTAGGTATATTCCGCCACACCTACCATATTAAAAACGACGCCTAATGAGCGAAGAAAGCTCCATCAATAATCCGTATCACACTTTCCTCGCCATTATGTATTGTTGACACCAATGACACAGATTACATGCCACTTACTATAACATCAAAAGGTATTAATCTACGAATCATCGGCTCTCGTGAGGTGTCATTTATAATGTACCTGAAGCGAGTGAAGTGAAATATTGGGAGCGAGTTTGTTTTCAAGGAGTCGCGGAAATTTCTAAGCCTCGGATTCCGGTAAGTATTTCAATATGTCGAAATTAAAAAATGCATATTTGTTAGTTTGTAATTTAAATTGCACAATGCCAGTATAGTTTTAACGCACGACTTTGTGTCATGCCACATTGCTGCATGCCAAACGCACAATACTGCAAGACGCGTGGAACATGGCCTCTACCAATAAAGCAAATAAATACCTAAGGTGCTATAAAGCGTGACCAATTGACCGTACCTATGCATAACATAACATATCGAAGAGTGCAGCAGTATGTCACGTCGACATGGCAATTAAGGTTTTCTTTATTAGTGTGTATTGTGTAGTACAGACGTTAGCTCAGTTGGAAAACTATGCTCTCCAAAAATTAAATTTTATTCAATTTTTTTCTAACTTACACGAACTTTTACTCTAATCCACCGAGCGTGTTACACTTAACAAGAACTTTGTATGGAAATTAAACAAATTACTTTATTTGGTACAGCCCCTTAAAACCTTAATAGCTAAACATAAAGAAACGAATCGAGACAAAATCGTCATCTGCGGTGTTAATGGAAACAGTTCCCGAGGAACGCCCGACGATATTTTTCCTAATGCCATTAGTAGCGCGATACGTGCGTATTAGCGTATCGAAGATGACGCTTCGCTGCGTATTGCGTATTCTTCATCAATAAACGTGTAAACACTAATGTTGGATGGAAAACCGTTCTTAACCTTATATAAGTTTTTCTTCAAGTATTTTCAAGCACAAAGGATGTATTTTGGGATGTTTTTTTATATTATCTCACGTACGGATTAGAATAGTATTACCTATTTAAAAAAATACGTACATGTTTGTATATTAAATTTAAAGGTATTCTTCCAGCAAAAGTTTAAAAAAAAGAAATGTAATGAAGCAAAAGTTTATAGGAACAGAAGGAATATTTTGACGTGACAACGTCTTATAAATTGGTTTGCCGGGTGACACTTCAAGAAACTGCGTTACGCTCCGCTCACGTTATGCGCTCACAATGAGAGCGAGTGAGAGGCACGCGTCCCTTCCACTCGGGCATGGTTAGCCCGCCTAAGAGCGAGAGAGACAGACATAAAATTTTGTTAATATGAAATTCAGTGCGAGATTCTTTGTATAAATTAATGTTTTAAATATAATTCTTTGTTTAAATAAATGTTTTAAATTGTTACTATTATTTCATCCTTCTTCCTACTACACGAATGAATATTCACATTAAAATTATTTTACCACTCAAAGTCGTTATCACGTAAAACTTTCGCCCGTATACCGACTTTACAGGCAACCAATTTTTAGCTAATATTTTTGTATCCACTACAAAGTCACTAAAGCACTCGTTTTGTATGATTTGTATGTAATCGTACCTGCCTGTCTACTATTACCAACAATTTACTACAGTCAAAAAACTTATGTTCTGTGAGAACATAAGTTTTTTGACTGTAGTAAACCTAATTTAAATTCTATGAAACAAACTAATTAAACCGCCACCCCTACACCCGCACCCTAAATTATTCATAACCAAATTAATAATAATAACACCCCACAATTATTGCCATATTAATGACACCCATAATCTGAGGATTTATTATTTTATTAATAAAAAATTCAAATGTGGCTTACGCGTGTAAGCTGCGGCTTAAAACTGTTTGGAGTTCTCACATTCTGCGAGTTGAAATGTGAGTTTGTGGGCTGTTTTGTGAGGATGGTGATCTCGTGTGAAATGTCAACAGGAATCGAATCTAATCTGTGAGTTTAGCCAACGAAATTATATCGAACAATCATTTCTGCCGTCGTTTCCTTCCAACACAGTTGTGTGATTCTTGTGTAGATAACTATTATGACTCCGACGAAAATGGTATTAAATAGATAGTAGATACCTAGGTATATATCACCAAAATTAAAAACTCACCCAATATAAACGGTTTCACATTTAACTTTTCACTACCAAGGGAGCTATATTTTAATCCTTCGCATGCGTGTTTTTTTCCTTAAAATTCGAAAAATATGCATGATAGTACCCATGATTCATGCAAGCAATTAAAAAATGACGCCCCAAATTACGACTGTTTGAATTTGTCTTGTTCTTTTTTACAAAACTACGTTTAACCAGCCAGTATTCCATTCCTGAATTCAAATTGCGAAAACACAACCAGCCAGTATCCCAAAATTCGGCGTTGCAAGCCGTGCGTCTAAAAATGTGCAGCACATGGAAATTCGTGGATTTTTCCAATTTCCCGCGTATCGGCCGTCCACTCCGCTGACTTGGCGAGCGACGGGTTTTTTCCCTCCGTTATTGAAAAGAGTGAATGACGTTTTATTAACACAGTGTCCGGTTTAATCTGGTTTTGACGTTGGCTGCTGAAAACTGGTAAATGGGTACTGTTGTTACCTACCTAGGTATAGGTATAGTAACTATGTATTTTATATTAAGTAGATATACTTATACCTACCTACAAACACTCGGTCCTACTACTTATTTTATAGATAAACCATATGACATAAAAGTTGATCTCACAGCCTTGTGGGATAGTCTATAGAAAAGAAAGTTTATAGATAATTTTTGGCTAATTATAAAATACATAATTCATTTGCCTTCCAGAACCCATAAAAAAATCTTTAAAGTATCCTTAGGAAGTAACCTTGTCACCTAACCCTGCCAAGAATGACAACCGTTACAAGAAGGTAACTTATTGGCAATCAAAATATTTTATGAAGTCGGCAGGAGACAGGCACATGACTAAAAAATATAGCGCACTGACGTAACCGCTCTGTAGAGAAAACCTACTCAGCAGACGAGGGGAAATTGTTGAAGACAATAACAGATATATACCTATAATGACAAATCCATCCAACCCATGAAAATATCAAAATCACAATTAAATTGGCAAGAAAAACGCCACCCCAAACACAACTCAAAATAAAAATCCATAACCAAAACTAGCCAAACAAATCTGACGCGCCAAATCCCGTAAACCCATTTGGCTCCCCTCGTAAGGCTCGCGCCACACGAGGCTGCGATAAACGCTTGTAATTCACAATATCGCGTCATATCGTGACGTATCGCATTACGGACGTGCGGCCGATAATGCGCCGCACGCGCACGGATTCGGATGTTGGGGAGAATTGCAAGAGGGTTATAAATACAGATGTGAATTTTAAAAATGAGTCGCTTAAGTACCTACGATTTTTGAAGAAAGTAGTGTTTAAGGCTAATGTTTTGTTTGAAAAAAATTAATATAAAATATTGCGTATTTTAAGCCTTACCTACTTAATACATTTTTTCTCGTTAAAATTCTATTCTATTGAAATGGTTCAAAAAATTACAGCTACACTTGTTCGCTTATAATACATGTTTGTAAAATTGTCTTACTTAATTTGTCTTATCACGAGTAGAATATTTGAACTTTTTAAAGTAAATTTTAACATACAAAAATAAAACAATCACAAATGCAATTAGCCACAAAGTTACAAAATCACCCAACACAATAAACTTCCCAGAGTCAACACAACCCTAGGCACTATTTCACCAAACCAACGTCCCTTCTCTTTGCCCTCGTTAAGGGCACTACCCTTGTAAAAGTCAGTGTGAATAGAGCTAATCCTTATCAACCAAGGGTTAGAGTGAATCAATTAAAGATAAGCAAATATACCGTATTGTGTTCTCCCTTGAATTTGTTAGTGTGAGGACGGTGAGGGAGGAAATTAACTTTTGGCGGATAAAGCGATCCGTCATTGTGGACGCACCCTTAAATTTTAATCATAAGTAAATTGCTTTGATTGTTAAGTAGAGAGAATTTATCCATGGCAATAGTGGTTATGGGAGGTTATCACGGGGTTTGTGTTACAAGATTATTTGGAATTTGAAGTTGTGGATTGAATTGTAAATTTAGTTTAGTTGCAAGCTTAACCATTTTCAGGCTCGTTATAAAGTTATTGCACTTAAGTAAGCCTAAATAAGATATTCTTATACGCCACATTTACTACGGTGACGTTTAGTTAGAGGCTCGACTTGTCAAAGACAATTTTATGCATCAAAGAACAGATCTGTCAACTGTACCGTGTTAAGTAACGAAGAATCGTGCGCTTAAGCACAAAATGTAAGTCTTTAGACATTGGGTGTTGAGTGCATTGAATTTTGGATAGACTTTCACGCAAATCTCACCAATGATTCACTTTTAGATTCATCAAATATTCACATCCAACCTGTCAAATCAAGAAGAGCAAGCACACCCCATAAAACAAAAGAATGTCTCTAAACCTAAACATGTTCTCAATTTAGAAATAGCAATGGCAACATTGTCTGGTGGCGCCACCTACCGGCGGAAGGGGCGGCTCGTAAATTGTCGTAACGTGCGACACGGTGCGACAACGCAGGCGCCGCGACGCGACGTAGCGTTTGCTTTGATGATTCTTGTTTTTATTAACCAACAAAAAACGGAGGAGGTTCTCAAGTCGACGCGTATAAATTTTTCTTTTTATGTATGACCAATTGACCATGCATAATTTTAAAATTTTACAGGGTAGTCCGATTTTGATAATTTTTTTTTTATTGGTGTTGTGGGTGTATTGTAGGCAGGACTTTATTTTTTACTCCTGCGAAGAAAAAAACAGTCTGGTCTAAAGGAATACCGGTAAACTTCTTACCACTTTTAAATTTTTCACTATAATTGTATTTGTTTCTTAACCACCCTAGTGTTTTTCACAATAGCATATGTATAAACCTTTACACTTAAATGAATAATTGACCATCCCTATAATGGAGTTATTTAAAAAAAATACCTACAGAAGAAAACAAGAATTCTTATGGGTTTTTGTCTTACCACTCTAAGGTAATAAGATAGCTCTGTGTAAGGGTATAACATAGAAGGTATACCTACAATTAATAGCATTACCATGCGCTATTCCGATTTTCACATGTTCTGAGCCACGATGAAAACCATTTAAGCAAGTTTTCCTGTAGCTACCTACTAAATATAGAATTTATCAATTCACAAACTAAATGTATTTTACAGCTATTCCGCCGTTTTACAACTTCATTAAGTGCGCGTCGTTAAATACATGTGACACTAATATATTTGTTTGATTTTATTTTCTCAATTAATGTGTTACCCTGAAATGCTGTAAAACGAGCAGGATGGGTGCTCCGCCCCCTACAGTCATGAGGAAAAGTGGTAGCAAGCATTTTCCAGCCGGCTCATTCAGCCATCCGAAATTCGAATGCTTTCGAATCGAATGTATCCGAAAAACAACTTGACTTTCGATTTCGGATCATGTTTCCGTGCGGGAGACAAAATGCAATTCTTTATATGTCAAATCTTTCCGAAGGCGTAAGACTTTTCGAAGTTATTAGTCGAATACATTCGATGTTCGGATAGCTGAATCAGCCTGCAGGTCTGTTCTTTCCTAAATAGTAGGAGACGTTAGCCTTTATGCTTTTTAAAAGCTTTTATTTAACTTGCAATGCATGTTTGTTCGGGAATGTTGAAACTCAATTTTGAACCACTTCCCGATGTCCGATTGAACTGAAATTTGGAATACGTGTGTAACTACAGTGACAATGCAATGAAAGATTGTTTTTGAAAATATTTTTAGAATAATCTTATTCTTTCTATTGTATTCTTTTGATTGAGTAACAAACATCTAAACTTTGTCATTTATAAGTGAGAAGGCGGCCCAGCGGCGCCAAGAAATTGAATACATAGAACTAAGTTGTTATAAAGCGTTATGATTTATTCCAATGGCACTCCACCGAGGATTCACATAAGCCGACCTTCTGCATGCTAACTAATCTACTCCATTTCAGGAAAATTGAAGAACGTCATCAAAAAAAATTATAAAAAGAAGCACAAAACTTTGTTTTTGCCACTGTTGTTCAGTAAATAGAAATAAGAGATGCAAAAAGTAGAGATCAAAACAGTAAAGATCCAAAAGTAACTTCAATAAATAGAGATTAAGAGTCATAAAAATTTAACATCAAAAGAGTAAAGATCAATTAAGAAAAGTAAAGATTCAATTATTAGAGACAAAGAGTTGCAAAAAGCTTTGTTCTCGCCACTGTACTCCAGCAACTCTCTTTGTAGTCGCGCCAGCAGCTCATCAGCTAGCTAGCTAGCTAGCTCTTTGGTAGAGGTAGGGCTCTTTTGCAGAGCCCGCCTGGGGAAGTACCACACCTTTGCCAGTTATTCCACCGCCAAGCAGTAATGTGCAAACGTTACTGTGTTCCGGTTGGAAGGGCATTGTTTCCAGTGAAATTACAGGGCAAATGGGAGATTAAACAACTTATATCTCAGGTCATCTATAGTGACGAGCGCAGTGCTGTGCCGCGCAGGGTCTTGAATTCTACGAGTTCAAAATTCTGGGTGGCGCAGACCTGTTATGGGCAAACGTGACGTTTAACATCAGGCGAGCGATTTGCTCGTCTCGTCACTCAATTACATTAAAAAAAAAATTGCTACTAAACCGCCCCGTGACGACATCCGGGTAGAAACTGTGAGGCACTACTAAAGTACAATAGAAAAACATACAATCGAATAGAAAACCGCCTCATTTTTGAAATCCGTAAAAAAGAAGAGATACCTATCTAAAGATGGTTTTCCTCTTAAAAAATTAAACTGAAACCTTTGTGCTAGCCACTGTACTCCAGCAACTCTCTTTGTAGTTCCGCCAGCAGCTCGTCAGCTACTAAACCGCCCCGTGACGGCGACTGAAGTCGCTGAACGTCTTAACTGAGACTTTAAACTCTTACCGATAACCGCTTGTTATATTGTACAGGACAACTGCTTTACTTGATCTGCGACGCTTGGAGAGCCTCATATTTAAAGTCATGTCTAAGACGGTAGTTGTATTTATTGCGTCTTCAAATGTGTTTACATGCATAATTCATCCCAGCTTATATTAAAATGTAAATCCTCTCTATTCAATAGTTGCTTCGAGGAGATCGCTCTTTGCGATAAGGTTGCCACTTATCCTAGTTTTTATGTAATGTGTCGTTGTATCTCTAGTTTTTATGAGCACAATAAAGAGTTTGCTCTATATATCTTATCCACATTTGAGCGCTATCTACTTCAGCTTGCGTCTACCTATGTTAATAGATATATATTATGTGTATAATTAACGCGCATGTAAAAGCGTATTTATACCTCGTTGAATGAAAGCGCATCCGTCTGCTGACGCATGCTTTTTTTCAATTTCTTAAGAAAAAAGTATCCCTAAGTATGTTCCTAAAAGTGTATGAGAGGGTGTGAGTATTTGTCCCCGTATGATCTACTACTGCCTAAAATGTTCTATAGCTTATCTCTTTTTTTGAGGTAAAAACAAGCACAGCACATTGCAACGGTAGGGCTGTAACGCAACTTTGTTCGCGGGTATGTCGTAACCGACGGGGGCGGAACTACATAGAACTAACATTTAAATATGGAATTGGCGCCAATTTCGCTGTTCGACGTTTGAAAATTAGTATGAATTTAAAATGGCTGTTATTGTTTACAGTCAGTACGTTTACTAGCCTTTACAGAGGTTAGAACATAAAGTGTAAATATAAATACAACAAAATGCACATTCAAAATTAATTTATTTAAGGTTTAAGAATGTACCCAAAAAGTTCATGCATATTTTTAGATATGCAAGTTATTGCAAGCACCAAAAATCAAACTTAATACATAAATTAACTAATCAAGCTATCGAACAAACATACAAACACCGATTTATCTCTGAATCTGTGACCTACCCTCGGCCAAAAAAAATATTCATAAGGGACAGGTGTCCAAAATATCTACTTGTTCTAAATGAACAAAAGCATAGCTACCAGGTTAAACTATAGGTAAATAATTGTAGTTTTGTTCCGCATTGAAATACTTAGCCTAAATATTTATTTATTAAACTAATTCAAGAATTCAAAGAACGTGTAGCTAACAAAAGGTTTATCGAAATCAAGCGATCCGCTTTAATTCACAAACCGTATTCACTTCGTAGATCATAGATATCATTCTTAGGGCTAGAGCACGACAGATGTTGACATGTTCCGGACTGGAAGCTTTTGACGCAGACAAGTTAAGAGAAAGAAGGGTAACTTAGGTTTGAACATAACGTTATGCCACCGGCCGTGCGCCTTGTAAGTAAGTACAGTACACATATATTTTCCTATATTTTTGCTGTAAGTATTTATATTTTGTTGGGGCTTATTTGAGTTTCGTAGCTAATTAGGAACTCTAATAGTTTAAGGTCGACGAACATTTAAATAAGTAAAAAAATTGCTGACAAAATACCTATATTATTAATTCCTACAATGGTGATTAAGAATGCAGACGTTAGATATTATTATAGATATCTTTTTGTTGCTAAGAAAACCATCTGTTTCACTATGTTTTTCATTTATTAAGGGTTTTTTTCATTACTCCAGTTTATGCTTTGGTCACTGATTTCAACTCCTCTACTAATAAGCAATGGTGTTATAAGGAACATCAGCATTTTGAAGATTTCTCGATGAAAGATATCTTCAAAATGAATGATAAGAAAACAACAAAGGTTCCATTTCATTGTCAAGTTGTCCTTTGGTCTCATTTAGTCTGTGTCCTCCTCCTTTTCGGCGTTTTTGGAGATACAAAGCGCGTCGCCCGCTGTCATAATAAAGTGAACAATAAAGTTGGGAGATAATATATTCTAATGACACGTCAGCGAGCCGATAAAATTCGTGAGTCCATTGTGACACCTCGGCTTAATTGGAATTTATGTTTTGGCCGCCACGCTTTGTATTGGCGGAGGTACGATGAGAACTCGAATTGAGTGAGTTGAGAGTTGCTTTCGAGTTTTTTTGCCAGCCGCGTCCGTTTATATTCTTGTGACAGTGATAGATTCGTTTTTTAAGTTTTGAGGTTCGGTATACCTACCTAAGAACATTTTCGGATAAATATTTTACTTTTATCTACATAGGTACTCAATTTTACCAGGTCACCTACTACAAAGTGAGCAAGCACATAAAAAAAATAGATAAAAAACATATTTATAAAAACAGATGTATACATAAATCAAATGCCTGATGCCTGAAAAGATGTGCACTCTTCCTTCTACCAATCGACAGAAAATGCAGGAAATGCATTGCAACGCTGAAAAAGCATTTGGCCTCTTTATTGAGGTCCACGCTTTTTTGTACAAGTCGATTAATTTCAGATCACAAACTTTTCCAACCTCACAGCAAATAGTTGGGGTAAGAACTTCAATTCGAATTTCGAACCTTTTATTATGCACACAAACGACGCGGACTCGTTTCGGAAAGCTTCCGAACGGTTTCCGGAGTAGATTATAAATGCTTTATTTGTGTATACACCGCCTTATCTTAATTTCTTAATTAAAGCCCGGTGCACGTATAAAATTAACTTAAGTTACTTAATTATTAAGTTGCTTTTAAGTAATTGTCTTAGAAACAATTATTATCTCGATTCCCTATTATAAAGTTTAACGTTTTCACGTTGTTAATTATTTAGTTTGTGGCTCGTTATTGTTACGAATTTGGTATAATTTAAAGCTAAGCTAATAAATGGAGTTTTTTATGATTACCCAGAAGGAGGTTGTATTACTTAATAGTATCAGTAGTAACACCACATGTAAAAACTTTGTGGTACTACTCTAGCTATCTGTACTATTCTAATCTAATATTTCTTTGATATTATTTTCTGTTTGTTTGTGAAACCAGTTTTGTTTTCCTTGTTTTCCTTTTTTTTTTTACCTATCTTTTTGGAATGTTATCTTTTTGTTAATCAGACACCAATAGGTATTGTCCTCACGCCTGTGCTCGTCCGTATGTCTACTGTGTTGTGTATGTCAATATGTGCATGTATAATATCTGTGAAAACTTTTAATTGGCCTTCCATACTTAAATTAGTTAGTTTTCCTTGGATAATAAAATAAAATAATTCTATTCTATAAGCTTGTTAAGTGTTATTATCCTTTTGTATGTAATTTCTGGTGTGAACAACAACGTCTCTGCAACAACTGAAAACATTTTCTTTCATCTGTCCGGATGTTTGTTTGTATGTATGTTGGTACTCGCGTACAGGGCGTATTTTCCAACCAAACTCGATGAAACTTGGCATTTACACAGGTTAAACGATTTTATAGAATTTTTAGTCGTTGGGATTTCTTGAGTATGGGGGGGTATTTCCCTAAAAAAGGGGAAATTGGCTGCAGCGCCATTTACCATCCGATTTTGACAAAATTTTGGAGAAACATTCGGAATCCAATTCTAAACAATAATTTCAATTATAAGTAAAATCGGTCAAGAGTTTGCCAAGATAAAAGACTGTGATTGTTGTAAAAAAGTTCTCGCAAGGTCTACGGTTCGCAGAACTACTAGTTTAAAACTAGTGCATCAACCTTAGCGTAAGCCTTTTGTATGTCGATTTTTTTTGCTATTCCCATAGGCCATAAGACAGTTCTAGATGACTAGACCTTCCCAATCCCACGTGACTGTAAAATTTGCATGGCGTATTTCCCCGGAGGTGGCGTACTGGCGTATCGGCGTATCGCCCGATCTGGGGAATTGCCACCCCGCGCGGGGCGTATCCAAATCGAAAATCAACTCTTTTTATTCACACCGTTATTAGGTGGACTTATTCTGGTGGAAGTTCTGTGTTTGGATACATTTTGTGAGTTTTCTTTTCTGACTAAAGCTAGAAATTATTTTTCATCATTTGCCAAAGTTGCGGGTCGAACCTGGATCCCATTGAATCAGGACCGAGGCGATGGCACGGTAAGAGAGATACCCGCAGCAGTGGGATACCAGGGGCTAAATATGTAACTAGTTGATATACTCGGACATCGGAAAGTGGCTTAAAATTAAGTTACAATATTTGACCAAAACAAAACGAACAAACATATGTAATAGATAATGCTAGTTAAATGAAAACTTGTAAGAACATTAATTACCCTGTTCTTCGAAAGTCGATTTAAAACCAAATCAGCAATTTTTATTGTGATCGTGTTTGTTTTTTATTGTGTTTTTTTATGACCCACACGTCAGACGCTACTAACAATTGGGTTTAATGGGCTTCGCTATAGAGATATGTAATAGTCAGGTAAAACATACAAAATACGTCAAACCATCAGTTCTTCAGCATCACATCTTCCAGAATAAGAACATCGGTTTGATATCGTTTCGTTAAACGATTTTTGCATAGTAAACGTAGGCGTATAAGATTTTATTGCGAAGGGAGTCTCTCTATTGAATTGGATTTCAGTTTGATTGCCTCGTTTACTTTGACAAAGGAACGCTTTTTGTAATAAAACGGCATTGCCATCTCAGATAAACCTGAAGAGGAAGATAGAGCACTGGGATAGATTTGAGTGAAGCCAAGAACTAGTTTACTTTCGCGTATACATTCAAAAGTTCTACAGTGCTCTTGCAATGTCACACCGTCCGGTTTGACTGCTCTTTTATTCCGCGGACTTGTAAGATGTACCATCGAAGGTCTTTTCGCCAAACTATAACATCGGGTGTTTTCAAAAGGGAGTCTACAAGCACCTCTCCGGGCTGGCAAAGCATCATCAACGCTGATCGTGTAGCATTCATAGGCGGCGGTTTTGGATATTATCAGGCTGACCGTCTGCCTGTTTACCGCTCTTTTACATATATAAAAATAGTGTAAAATATATTATATGTAAAAAAAATGTGCGTCTTGTGTTTCACGTGCGAAAGTGGCGGAGTTCTTTGCTTTACACAAATCTAACGCATTGCTCCATCTTCCTCTGTCGGTTTATCTCAGATTGCCATTTGCATTCGAGCTGATAAGCGCAGCATGATTGAATTTGGGAGCGTTTTGCAAGATATGTGAGAGAATGCTAGTTTTTACGATTTACGTTATGTAGAGGTTGTTGATGTAGAAAGAAGTAATAGAAGTGGTGATGAAGAAGTTTATCGTATTATTGATCGAGGTAAAAGCCAATTCGGTGTTTTAAAATCGCATCATAATACTTACAAGGTTATCATGAAGGGCCTTGCTTATAAACCGTGTTAAACTTAATCACTGCTTTTTTCCGTCTACTTTTCGCATACCTATGTTATTTCACGTTAGCTAGAGGTTGTCAGAGTATTTTAGTGGCTAACTTTAAGCAGGGTTTATAAGAAAGGCCCATAGTGTGGAACTCAGTATTTATGTGTCTTTCCGACAGCCAGTGTTGTTAGAAAAATTAAATATGGTTAATTAGCAAAATAGTTTAACAGATTTAGATAAATTGGAAATTGTTAATGTTATTTTTAAAAACTACTAAAACTATTTGACTGTGTACATATTGAATGCCCGATGTGGGTAAACTGACAATTTCAACTAATGCACTAACATCTGGCTTATAAATTAGGTACAATGTATCAGTTGTTCAATAAATACCTATTTCTGAATCTGAATCTACTTTTTACACTGGATATCTTATAGAATAGTGGGTGAAGCTGTAAGAAGCAGCTAGTAAAATAATATAACAATAAAACACAACACTTTCATTTATTAACACTTTAACTGCGGAAAACACATACCTTGTGTTTTCCTTTTTTGTCGGACGCCAAGTGCGTAAAACACAACGCATTTGACTATTAACCGTACCTAAGGCAAGCGCATGTAATTATTAGCCGCAGTCAAAGTGTTAACTATACTCAGCAACTTCGTCCCATGATCATCATATCAGGGCGATATCTAAGTCTCAAGATAAAGTTATATTAAATCAGCGAATATTATGATAATACTCGTCGTTTGGTAAGTAACCGTTACCCAGCTCTGTGTAATGTGCATGTAGCGTTATAGGATCACCCTGTATTTGGATAATGGTTGCTAGGAACAATAAAATTATGCGTTGGCTTTTATTTTGGCCTAAATTGGAAAGAGAAAAAGATGGTGTTATTGCATAGGTTTATAACGGTTCAATGTCACCTATGAATACATAGAGGGTAATAAGGAAAGGGTATGCTAAGCCGAAAAGAGCTCATTATTAGGAACAACTTCTACTAAGGGACTAGCCCCGCACCTGGTATACCTCTATATCGCATCAGGCGAGATGGTGGTCAAACGCAAGCCTATAGCAGAATAAAAAAAAGAAAACCCCGAAATTCGCGAAAAGAAAATCAGCTGTTCCACACATACATTTTGTCGAATGTCATTGAAATTTTTATATGAAACCGCTGATTATTTCAAAATTGAAAAATGGAAGCCGTTGTATGTTCCATTCTCTGGCTATACAGATTAGACACGTAGATTCAAAACGTTCAACTCTTAAGAATTTTGTACTATAACCCCACTCAAAAACCACAGACCTTGCGTTTGATGTGAAATTAATTCCATCAAAAAATATAAACAAAACTATTACCAAAATCCATCGCCGTTCCCTCAAACCATTCTGAGAGTATAGTAAACAGATATCTCATGTTATCCTACAAAATGCCTCGAGAAGTTTATTATGTCTTCTGTAGAATACATAGTGCGGAATTATTCTGATGGCACGTGGAGGGTCGAGTGTTCTACGGTAAGTACGTAACATTCTTTGAAATGTGTTTATTGAGAACTTGGGAAACGGTGCGGTGGAAGTACTGGAATTTTGAGTAAGTAGGTGGTCTAGGTAGGCGTAAGAGAGGTATTTTAGGGCCAAAAATGGGCTTAGTTATGTCCAATCTCTATATATAGTAATAAATGAGAATTAGTTTTCGTCGGGTTTTTACTGGCAAATGGAGTTCGGCCACTTATGAGGACTTAAATGTTTTGCCATTTGAAATGCGAATTTGAAACACGTTTGAAATTAGAAATGTGAATTTGAATTGCGTTTGAAATTAGAAACGTGAATTTGAGTTGCGTTTGAAATTATCTTTATCACTTACTCTTACGACGCCTCTAACAAAACAACTAAGTAACAAAATGAGGATGTTGATAAGATTTTCGGACACATATAACCTACCTCTCTGCAGAGACCTACTTAATTTAGCTGTGTAGGTACTTCATTATAAAAACAGCAGTAGTACAGGACCGCCTTAATCACCCACCACCTGGCCATCTCAGTCCATTATGTGCCTACAACGTACCTGACACCAAGTGCTATAACTGACGCCCACAAATGATACACGGCACCATGGTTTCCGGTGCCACACTTCCGGTACACGCCCTCTGCCGGAATTTCGTAAACATTCTTAAATGTAAACATTGCTTGACAACTTTATCAGATGTTATGACTCTAATTTGGCTTCTAATGCTTTGATAATAAGGGTCATAGCTGGCGGTGAAATGTGCTTACTGCAGATTTGCGCAGATGAGTAAGAAACAGATACATTAGTCAGAAAAACTGCGCGACTATACAATTCGGGAACTGTTTAAACGATCGTTGTTATTAGAAGCTTAACATAGCAGCATATAAATTAAATCAAGGATAAATTGTTCCTAGAGATTGATCACGCATCACCTCAAGACTCAAGACATCATTAGGTTTTTCAAATAATAACTACTTAATTACAAAAAGCCAATTAAACACAAGACAGTCAACTCTGTTTTTCTCTGTTCTAAGTTTATTTGAGTATGAGTTACATGAGTGTGACGTGAGTTATATTAATTTTGATTAAATTCGGAAACGAACCTGTCATTTAGAATGATGACAAAAAATACTTTTATTTTATTGAATACTGAAATGTCATGGACATAAACGATAGGTATCTAATTTTGCTCGTAGTTGTTCATCTGTACCATTTATATTCTGCAACATTTGTATATTAGTAGATTATCTATTCTTATGTGTAAATTATATTGTTTTATGAGAGGGGTAGGATATTTAAAGAGGGCAGAGGGTGTGGTGGGTGTACCCGGTGCGGGGTTATTTATTTTTATTAAAGGTAATGTGGGTCGTTAATGATGGGCGTAAGAAGCAAAATATCCTTGTTTTTTTTTTATTATTATGGCTTGTATTTGAACTGAATCTTGTTTCACAATGTTGTCTCTGGCGAATTATGCAGTGGAAAAGATTATAAATTTGATCGAAACACAAAGTTCATGATGACAATTCGCAAAGTAAAGCATGTTTTAATAAAACAACTAGTCGAAGTAATTAAATGTCACTAAAATTGTGAAACTGGAAGTTTGTTAGCATGTTTGTTACTCGTTCAAGCTAAAACGGCAGAACGGAATTGAATCAAAGGAATAGATAACTTTTACTCTGGACGTACCTAGGCTACTTTCCATGGTCACCGTTTATCATCACTGGGCGTATGAAACCGCGAGGCGCAGTAAAATTAATTACTTATTAGGTGTAAACCAAAACCGTTCATGTACATAAAAGATTACATAGCTTAAAAGAGTTGTATAATCTGCATGTACATAATAACACAATAGGTACCTATACCACTAGGCAGGCTCAAACGCCAGTCTGTCTCTGAATAAAAAAAACCTAGCGTCTAAACAGCGTACGTTAAACTTTGTCAAACAACCTCATCTAATCTGTCCGAGGCAACAAAAGAGTTAACAAAGGCTGTGCAATCTAGGCACAAGCATGCCCTAGGCCATGTTTACACGTAGAGTGTAGACCTAGGTTTCATATCTTCACGGTAGAGTGGACAGGCGCAACTAACAAGGCCGGTCCTGGAGTTGCCCGGATGTTCTTTGGACAAACTCGGCGTGTTAGGTGAGACAACGGAGCAGAGTAAGTACTGTATTTAAGCACTGTCTACCTTACTAGGTTTACATGGATGCTTAAATTGCTTAATAGTAAAGAGCGTAGTAGCGTTTAAAACTAGTTACATAAATTTCAAATTTTAAAAAGCCCCATCTTTGAAACGGTTAAACCGATTTTCATCAAACATAGCTAAAAACACTGCCGACTTATTCACCTTTCAAACAAAAAATAAATAAATAGAAATATTTTCATCCGTTCGGGAGTTACGATGCCATACACAGATACGTCAAACTCATAACACACCGTCGTTTTTGAAGTTCTCAAACTAACAAAATATTATTTTATCCAAACACACTGAAAATCTTATGTATTTTTCAATTAGTTCATCATTTTTGTAGGACCTAATACTCATGCTTTAGTGTAATATATTATGTCTCAAAACTCTCTAACGGCATTAAAATTACCAAAACTATTGATCAGATATCTTAATTCCAAATCACTAATATATCTCTACCCAAAAACTCTTTCTCACGATAAATTAAACCTAAATTATACATTATAATCCCCCGGCGGCTCTCTAAAACAATTTAATCTACCTCAAACAAATCAAATGGGCAAAAAGTGACTCCCTAAAAAAACGGGGTTCCGTACACAACCAAAACTAAACTTTATATGAAGTGACATAAGGTGTAAAGTTGTGTAAATACTTTATGCTACGGGTGGTTGTAGCAAAAAGCACCCCAATGTAGTGGCGATGGCGCTAAATCTGGAATTTAAAGTCGTGGCTAAATATTTGAGATGCGATTAAGCTATGGGGACCATTGATTGATGGCGTTTGTGGTGCGATGAAGAGTAGTACGATACAGAGACATTAATAGATAGTGCTGAAGTGTCTGCAAAAGGAAAAGAAAGAAAGTGAGAGTAGAAATGTATTTTACTCGAAAACAAGTAAACCAACGCTTACTTGTTGAACTTATAACCGGGGCAATTTAGACATCCGAGCTTACATTAATTCACACCCAGCTGAAAATTGGTAGGATTGTTCAGAACACCATCATAAATGAAACCTAAAAAGTCCTCATCGATCCGATACGTGCAAAAATTTTTACTCCAGGTAGAAGGTCACCAAAACGGGTATTTCGTGATTTTCTCAAAAACGGTACAAGCTACGAGGATACTGTTCAAGACAAGTATGTTCACTATAACATTTTCTACAGTATTGCTCTTAAACGCATGTTGATAGAACTTATGGTTTTCGAGATATGTCGATATTAATTTCAGACCAGACCAAAAAATTGACAATTTCTCTTAAGATGCCTCAGTCAGCAGTAGATCATATAACAAGTTTGTAAATGAGTTTTCCCGAAGTTTTAAACATTGTTGAATCCGACAATCTCAAGAAACACTTTGAAAAATGACTCCTTGTATCTCAAATCGGATAAATGATGATGATGGTTGACGGAAAATTGAACCCCTCGTATCTCGGAAACGGAAAGAGATAGAGGGGTACACCTGACTTTTAAAATTTAGATCAAGTATGGACCTTTCTAGGGAAATGATAAAAAAAGATAGCCGCCATACAAAAAAGTTTGACAGTCATACAAATAAACAAAAAAAAAGGAAATGCTCATAGCTGTGGAACCGCTGTAGATGGATGGAGTGTGCTCGAAGAAATATTATAGAGATTTATAACGACAATCGAGATTCAGCAACAAAAATCCAAGATGTCGGATTTCATATTTCCGTCAAATTTCAATGGATCTTCTAAATTTTAAAGTGATCCTAGGCAGGTGTAATTTTGGATCTGGAGGCTCTTAAGGTCCTTAAATCCATTCCTGAAATGATTTTTTTGGTTCGGCCATTTTTCAAAATGGCTGCCATACAAAAGAAAAGGAGTGAAGTTACAATACTTCGCACCCAGCTGAAAATCAGTAGGATTGTTCAAAACATCATCACAAATGAAATCTAAAAAGTCCTCATTGATCCGATACGTGCAAAAAAAAACACTAAGGGTAAAAGGTCACAAAAACTGGTTTTTCACAATTTTCAGAAAAACAGTAAATTTTATCATACAATTAGCCATACCAAATTTTAGATCAGATAATTATCTACAAAAAATGACAATTTTTTTTCCTAAGAGCCACCGTTTTTGAAATATTACGACTCAAAAAGTTGAAAGAGTTGTAATCGTCATAATAATTATGCACACGTTTCCACGTCACCTTAGAGGTAGTGTGCTTAACGCGTTTTTTTTAACGTGATTTCCCTGTGGGCCTATTCCACGTTTCTGTTGTGAGTCTGTTTAATTTGAAACTAAGTATTGATCAATAAAAGATATTGGCATAGGTTGAATATAATAAAAGCAATATTCGTTAAAACGCGTTAAGCTACCACTACCTCTAAGGTGACGTGGAAACGTGTGCATAATTATTATGACGATTACAACTCTTTCAACTTTTTGAGTCGTTATATTTCAAAAACGGTGGCTCTTAGGAAAAAAAATTGTCATTTTTTGTAGATAATTATCTGATCTAAAATTTGGTATGGCTAATTGTATGATAAAATTTACTGTTTTTCTGAAAATTGTGAAAAACCAGTTTTTGTGACCTTTTACCCTTAGTGTTTTTTTTTGCACGTATCGGATCAATGAGGACTTTTTAGATTTCATTTGTGATGATGTTTTGAACAATCCTACTGATTTTCAGCTGGGTGCGAAGTATTGTAACTTCACTCCTTTTCTTTTGTATGGCAGCCATTTTGAAAAATGGCCGAACCAAAAAAATCATTTCAGGAATGGATTTAAGGACCTTAAGAGCCTCCAGATCCAAAATTACACCTGCCTAGGATCACTTTAAAATTTAGAAGATCCATTGAAATTTCACGGAAATATGAAATCCGACATCTTGGATTTTTGTTGCTGAATCTCGATTGTCGTTATAAATCTCTATAATATTTCTTCGAGCACACTCCATCCATCTACAGCGGTTCCACAGCTATGAGCATTTCCTTTTTTTTTGTTTATTTGTATGACTGTCAAACTTTTTTGTATGGCGGCTATCTTTTTTTATCATTTCCCTAGAAAGGTCCATACTTGATCTAAATTTTAAAAGTCAGGTGTACCCCTCTATCTCTTTCCGTTTCCGAGATACGAGGGGTTCAATTTTCCGTCAACCATCATCATCATTTATCCGATTTGAGATACAAGGAGTCATTTTTCAAAGTGTTTCTTGAGATTGTCGGATTCAACAATGTTTAAAACTTCGGGAAAACTCATTTACAAACTTGTTATATGATCTACTGCTGACTGAGGCATCTTAAGAGAAATTGTCAATTTTTTGGTCTGGTCTGAAATTAATATCGACATATCTCGAAAACCATAAGTTCTATCAACATGCGTTTAAGAGCAATACTGTAGAAAATGTTATAGTGAACATACTTGTCTTGAACAGTATCCTCGTAGCTTGTACCGTTTTTGAGAAAATCACGAAATACCCGTTTTGGTGACCTTCTACCTGGAGTAAAAATTTTTGCACGTATCGGATCGATGAGGACTTTTTAGGTTTCATTTATGATGGTATTCTGAACAATCCTACCAATTTTCAGCTGGGTGTGAATTAATGTAAGCTTACTCCTATTTTTTGGTCTAATTTGCCCCGATTATTAACAGTTAAGTTTTTAATTAACTGAGTGCTATGGCGGATCAAACGACATGTAACATTTATTGGCCATCGTTTTTTTTTTTCTATAAAACAATCGCAAAACCAAAACAAAACAGCATCAGAATCGTTCAGGCGGTCTAAAAGTTGTGTACCTGTGATCCTAACTAATATCATAAAGGCAAAAAGAGAGTTTGTTCGTTACGCTTTAAGCGATCGTCATGAAATTGCTTATGCGTTCATTAGTAACAATATAATATACATACTTTCACCTTTACAATATATAAGATTAGTAAGGTTATCCTATGAAACTCTCTGTATCAATACTACTCTACACTATTGGTTCAGAACAGCTGATCGACCCCTAGTTTGTCGTACTTTTAAAACAATTAAACACCATAATATCGGATAACAAAATCACCTATTGTGTGGGAACTGAAACCGTTTACTTGGGAAAAGTTACAAATACAAAAAAAATATAGCAACGAAAGCATGGAAGTTTATCGATCGATAAACTGGCGTTTAGACAGTTTATTATAACTATGGTATACATCACAATCAGTGATCTTTTTCAAGGAGCGAATCAGCCAGGATGTTTTCATAGTCGGTAGTATCCACAATAATACAACTTAATTTAATACTAACATTATAACAATAAGACAAAACACAAACAAACAAAGCTTTAAGGAAAAGGAAAATAGCTGAGAGTAGGTACTGATCATTATGAAAAATAATAAGGAAATTTTAAGGAAAAAATGTCAATGACAGTACATAATGTGTGAAACAGCTAATTTCGTGATTTCAGTGTCGGTCCCAGAGTGTGCTTAAAGTGGTTCACAATGATGAGTACTATGAGCCCTTTTCGGCTTAAGATACCTTTTAAAACCTAACCTAACTTTTTTTTTTAAACCATATACTTATTCTTTACTGTTGACTTATGAATACATACTACTATAGAGCCAAATAGGTAAGTCCAGTACAAACAAACATAAAACAGAAACTGATTTCGCAAATCCCTTTTTTCGTCCATGTAAATGCAAGTACGTTGAGCAAACAGACACATCGACAAAGGTGTTCAAACATTAGTATTGATTTCGGTGAAATGAAAGGCGCTAATCGCGTGGGATGCGAATAGGTGTTGGGTTTCCGATGGCGTCGAGTGGCGGTAGCTAAGTATGAAGATCGATCTAAAGAATGGAAAAAACAGACAAAACCTAATAATATTAGAGATACGAGTAGGTAGAGAGACTTTCATACTGTTAAGGTTAGTTAGTTTTTTTTACAACAAACTAGACATGCGTTTGACAACAAGTTAGTAAATAATATATCTCGTCGTTTGAAAAAAAATTTTGATTTCGTGTAAAGTAAATAAGTTCTTATAGGACTGTAGACCTACAAGCAAATGCTGGTTTGCTCGTCTTTAAGCCTAAAGAGACTTTAAGACAACAAAAACAACAACTGTCTACGCCGCATGGCTTGGCGTTTATTATAGAATCCAAAACCTTTATTGTACTTTCTCAAATTTACCTACTATGTAAATCAAATTGGATAGAAACCACATATTCAAAAGCCGCTAAGTAATTTATCCATACTTTCGCACCCCGAGTCGGCGAGATGAAAGCTCAGTGGCGCTCCATGGCGCTAGACTACTCTATAAGTGTATAAGTGAACACACACGGAGCCGATTATAAAGACCGCCGGCAAATATCACTTAACTTATACTTAACTTTTTCTGCATAACCCAGAAAAAAAATGGAAAAATAAATTTTGATTTGTCGTGTTAAAGACATCAACGCGGTGTTATGTGGTTTTGATTGTATGTATTTTGGTTTAAATTTGATAAGTAAATTAATTTAATTAACTTATGGTATACAAAGATGTTCATGTAATTTTATATATTTCCTACCATCTAAGAGCCTACGTTTATTGAAATTAGGGATTCACTTCGATCAATTTCTTAAGACTGTTCTCAGTATTACCAATGTTATTATATGTATGTATACCTATAAGTATAGTCTGACCTATTATGGTTTAAATAAAAACTATGATATACCTACATTTATTAATGTAGGTACTCAAAGTTCTAAACCAGAAAACTGAATAAATAAATGATTTATATTTAGTGATGATAAAACATTTTTAATTTAAATGAGAAAACTATAAAACTGTACAAAAAGCAGAAGGGGGACCATTCTCAGCAGTAGATAGAAAAAAGTCGATGATGATTATATTAATGATGAAGAAATAATTTCATTCATTCAAAATTAAAACTCGACATAAACTTTAAATAAAGCCATACCAAGGCACACGAAGATAAAACAAAACAAAAAAACTTAAAAGATTTGATAAAAAGTCATAATCTGTAAGGAATTTACTACTTTATCACTTTATTATAGTGTGAATCGATGCTTGGTGTTACTTAATTAATCGAAAAATGCGGAAGCCGCTTTCTTAATACTACCAACTTATCCATGCAAGTGGCCAAATGAGAAAACTAAAAAAAACTCGAAAAGTTTAATAACTTTGTACAAAAACGCGATAGTGGCTCCCTCAATGAACTCTAAGAGATATGATGGTTTTATAAATGTCGAAGGGAAGCGGGTTCATAAAAACATAATGAAATCTTTATAGATGTTAATTCTAAAGCCATAATAACAAATATTATAATAATGTGTTTTGGAAATGCTAATTTTAAGTTATAATAATGATATTGTGAAATGATAAAAAGTGACTTCCACACTAGTATTATTTTAGGTGCGAAAGTTTGAACATTTTACAAGCTTTTATTTAACTGTCAATTTATGTATATGGGTAAGGCCACGAAAAAATGTTCAATAACACACTTGAAACTGTAACACACAATAACACACTTGAAATAATACAACACAACGGAAAATAGTAAAGCCTATTATTTAAACCACTTAATTGGTCAAATAATAAAACAATTTTTTTTCGCGGCTTTGCCTTTGATTCTAATCTTAATATATATAAATTACGTGTCACGTTGTTTGTCCGCTATAGACTCCTAAACTACTTAACCGATTTCAATCAAATTTGCACACCGTGTGCAGTTCGATCTAACTTAGGAGATAGGATAGCTCACATCTCAATTTATAGCTTTTGAACATGGTTTATTAATTAATTGAGTTTAAAAATTCTTGAATATCAACAGGTTACGGTATGTCAGCCGCATTTGACGTATAAATAATAAAAACTGCCATTTGTCATTTTTGACAGTTACTTTAGTGTTACATTAAAAAAGTTTTTATCAGATATTTTTTGTCAGATAAATAAAGTAGTTGTTAAAGTATCAATTGAAGAAATCCTTACTCTTAATATATTTATAGTGTCTACCCGTGCGAAGCCGGGACGGGCCGCTAGTTATTGTATATATTATGTATGTGTATGTAACTATGTTTGTTCGAATGGAATCTTGCAACTCAATTTTGAACCACTTCCCGATGTTCGACTGAGCTGAAATTTGGTATGTACCTGCCGTGTGTAGCTCCGATGTCAATGCAATAAAAAATTGTTGTTAAAAATATTTTTTGATTTGCCTTTTTAGAGTGTCACTTTTTTAATCGTTAGGTACTGTTATTTTGTTTTCACCATCATTATTGTCGTTGCGTATGGCCAATCCCAGCTCAATGAGTTTGAAGCCGGCCAATCATAAGCACTTATGTTTTGATCGTCCCGCGATCGACGCGGTGAGTTGTGTGTTAAAAAAAATTGTGGAAAAAAAATCTTATCTACAGAATAATGTTAATGACAATCCATCCATCCTCTCCATCCTAAGGTTGACTGCAAGAGATCGCTCTTAGCGATAAGGCCGCCAGTTGTCGCACTAGTTTTAGGTTTTACAATCCTTTTGTTTGTAATTTATGGTGTGAATAATAAAGAGTTTATCTATCTATCTATCTGACACTCGACAAGATTTTTTTTTATTTATTCAGTAATAGGCTTGCATTTGACCGCCATCTTGCATGGAAGATGTATGGAACAGCAGATTTTTTCGCGATTTCAGGGTTGGACTCATATTCAAGGTAGTACTTAATTATAAGTACGGTGAGCCCTTTTCGTTAGCCGAAAAGGGCTTTCGGTTACGTTGATCTCAAGAAAATATTGCTTGGTGAAATACCTACTTTGAAGACATTAGGCCCAAGTTTCAAGGCATTTTAAGACAGATCTAAACTAACACAAGACAAGTTTAGACAAGGTTGCCAATAGTTTTAGAAAATTTAGATCTGTCTTAAAAAACCTTCAAACTTGGGCCTATTATCTACGCAGAAAATAAGGGAATACATTTGTATGGAGAATCGCACAGCTTAAAGAAATCTCAACTACCAAATTCACTTATCTAGTCCGACAGTACTTAGCGCGAACGGAAACTGAGCACCTCTGAGCACTTCTTTTTTTTAAGAACGCTTCTAAAGTCTTTTGAAAAAAGCTTTTAAAAAGTCGTTAACTAATTGACACTTTGGAGGTTGACATTATTTTTGAAAGTGGTTGGAGGGGTTAGAGTTATTTTTAAATGTGGTTTTAAAGCTAATACTTTTGATTCGAGCCCTTTGGTTAAATAAAATTTAATCTACCTAGAATATCATAAAATATTAATTGGATGATAGGCACACTACAGGGGAGATTTTTAATTCATTTCAAAATGTATTTGTTGGCCTTTTTTATTTTTTCATTATCAAAATCGGATGTTTTTGGTTTTATAAAAAAATAGAGATGAAATAATATAATATACTAGCGGCCCGTCCCGGCTTCGCGCGGGTAGACACTATAAATTGAGATGTGTGCTATCCTATCTGTTAAGTTAGATCGAACTGCACACGGTGTGCAAATTTGATTGAAATCGGTTAAGTAGTTTAGGAGTCTATAGCGGACAAACAACGTGACACGTAATTTATATATATTAAGATTATGTTAGTAAGCCAAATAGTGTAGTGTGTTAGTGAAAGTATCACGCACTTAGTAGGTACACTTAGCTCAAAGTTGTTTTTTTTTAAACTAACGACCTGCCCGGCTTTGCACGGGTATGAAATATAGTCTATGTTACTCGCTAATGTAGCTTTATACCTATCAATGAAATATTTTTTAAAATTGCTCCAGTAGTTTTTGTTTTTATTTATTACAACCATACAAATCTTTCCTCTTTATAATAAGTGTAGTAGTGTAGATATACAGTAGGCCCAAGTTAGAAGGCTTTTTAAGACAGAAAATATAATTTTCTAAAACTATTGGCGTCCTTGTCTAATGACTTGCAATGATAAAGACAGATATATTTTTAGTTAGTTTAGATCTGTCTTAAAATGCCTTCAAACTTGGGCCCAGTACTCGTACTTATACAAGCTAAATATATTTAGTTAGGTAGTTACAAGTTAAAGTTTAAACCTCCGTTTGTTTCCGTCGGCCAAAAATAGGCAAATAATAGTAGACGGGTCCGGAAGCTTATTTACCCGAGTTGATAGGTACGTGTGTAAGTATCCTTTTGTAGGTTCGTAGTGATGAGACTAGCGATATCGATAAAGTGTAGGTTGGTTTTAAAGTTTTTACTGAACATTTTGACATTGACATTTAACACTTTGTATATTTTTTTTGCAATCTGGGATGTGTCCTAAGCAGCATATTAAGAGGGCTGTTAGTAGTGCTTTTATATGGTATCTTTGTAACGACACTTACTTTTTTATCTTTTCAATGTTTTTAATCACACGTGAAAATATTGCACAACGCCATTAATTCTCAAGGAAACACAGCTAATACCGGATTACCGATGACCAATTCTAATCCAAGAGTGCACACCCTGGTTTCTGCTGATGTGAATTTATATTTTTTCTCAATGAAGAAAAATTTTGAACTGTAAAAAGTTTACATATTTAATATGTACTTACCTAAACTTCAATGGACTATTCGTTCTAGATGGCACTATACCTATGATAAATGGTAAACAGTGGTAGAAAAAATGTTTTCTATATTTCCCAACCCTACCAAAAACATATTAGAGTGCACGTCGTCACATTTTCTAATCTAAATTCAAATTGGCGCGGCCCGCTCGCGGCGCGCCCGCCATTGTTAAAAACGGCTATATTTTTCCAATTTCGTCCGGAAAACTCGCGCTTCTACCACTTTTACATACTGCCAGGATTTTGCCGCCAATATGCTGAAAAACAAACCTTATTTCAAAGACTTAAAAAAGTAAATTTGGATTTGGAAGGTAAAAAACGTTTGTCGATGTAAGTGAAAATGGGTGCACAATTTTTATTGTCATCCCTTTCGCGCTTTTGTGTGAAGCCTTATTTGAATAGCTACGGGATTCGATATTCAAATTGAGCTAATATTTTTTAAATGGTGCCCAACATTAGAATAAATTTTGCGAGCCGCGTTTTAGTTTTGATTTACTACGGGTTACTTACATTTCGAAATGAAACATAATATTATTTTTGCTTTTATTTCGCCTATAGGACTTGTGAACCCTCATTCTGGATTTTTGATGTTTAATTTTGTCAAATGGTTTCAATGTTGTGATGCGAATTTTAGAAATATATTTATAGTTAAATCATACCTTTGCCTGTGCAGGGAATTAACGACTTAATTTTTCATCTAACATTGGCTTAACACGTCCTTTATCCATTAGGTCAACAAAATAATTATTTGACCATAGACCATTATTAATTTGCAAACAATCCCTCCAAAACAGCATAAAGCTTCGCACAGACGATCAGTCAAGCGTCAAGCGCAACGTAGACATTACGCTTGCCGCTTGTCTATGCTATCAAGCTACATAGAGCGGTAATACCACACGACATAACATTGTTAATGCGGCCGACAGCGCGGTCTGCTCGTATCGACGTCTTTATTTTGAACGTGGTGACATTTGTTACGGGTCCAACATGGCGCCCGGGACGACAGAGGGCCCTTGTTTGGACGGACGACGGAGACAAAGATGTAGGATGCTGGAATAGGATTTTCTGTTTTTTGCATAGTATCTATAAATTTAAATGCAATAGGATCTAAGCGCATTCAGTTGTCATCGCAACTATTATGTATCTAGATTATTAAACGTAAAAATAAACCAAACTACTTACCTAAATATACATAAAGTTCAATGCAATATTATCAGGGTTTTTTCAATAATTTTTTGTTTTATCGCTGTTATCTTTTATATTTTTGTATTCTCGTTTTACAATATTTTTTGATATTTGAGAAAAGAGAAGAGTAGTGTAGATATAGTACTTACTACCTACCAATTCGAAACTCTGAATTGGCATAGTGATATTTTATTTTATGATCTCACGTCGTGTCGCTTCCAGAACGTAACCTCTTTGCTAGCAAACTCGCGGCCTAAAATAAGACGTCCTCCTTCGATGCTCATATTTATTTTTTATTTTATTTATTTATGATTATTTGCATGGAGCGCGCGGGATGTGACAATCCAGGCGCTATTGTTTTCCGAAATAATAACGAGATATGGCGCTTTATTTTTTTTCTTTTTCTTTTTTTTGTGCATGTATGCCGTCACGAAGGAACCTTATTCTGCCCTTAAAGGCGTATTCGCAAACGTATTTTATACGAATGGCGTTTGAATAGCAGCAGAATAAAGATGAATGATGGTGACTTGAGTGGCCGCATGTTGATCGTTCTCACGTTGCTATGGAGTGGGCTAATTAGGGATGTATTGTTTTAAAGCGTAGCCTCAAATTCATATTTATTTTCCTGAGTCCTGAAGTTGTGGTGGTTTAAACTGTTTTTTTAACTTCTAGCTGCGTTTCAGATTAAAAAGTTAGGTTATAACATTAGGTCATTAAAAATTCAAAAAAAATAAAAAAATAAAAATAATACCTATAAGTATCTGACCTATATTATTATTTTATTTTTTTACATCCGAATCAACACTTTTTCGAAGTCAGATTTAACTATTTACTTATATGCAAAAAGGTAAAAAATAGGCTAGGTAAGCTGGGACCACGGCAGGGTGCGCCATATTTTTGTTAACTAAATATGTATTATTTGATGTTACTTTACAGATTTAATTGATACCACAAATAAAAAAAATAATGCTTTGTTTTGCTTAACCCAAATATATCCAACAAGTTTAGTCTAGGTACTTACCTACTCATTGAAAAAAGGCGCCCCATGAAAAAATGTTTTATTATCTACATAGGTAGGTAGTACATTTATCTAAAGCTTATTACTCTTCTTTTTCCATTACAAAGTTGCTTACTTTACGCAAAACCGCTAATAATCCAAATTATCGCACAATAAACTCCACTAATAGCATTAATACATAACCTAACCACTGACTTAATTAAGATCGCTCTGAATACAACGCAACCAACTTATTTGCGTAATCGGGTGAGGGCAGCACCATCGCTTTCTTAAAAAAACTTGAGAGTCTCTCCTATACAAAAATTTAGTTCCCTCATTTAACCACATCTACACATAAATGGGTATCTGTAAACGCTATTAAAATACCGTCCACAACGTAATTAGCGAGAAGAGGATTTGGAAATATGCCGCCTTTGCCACGAGACGCTATAAATCCAATTACACCTGAATTAATTCGAAAAATAAAAACAAAAGAGGTTCGAATTATCCGAAAAAAGTCAACAAAAACTCGGATGAAAAAAAAGTTGAATCGTAAAAAAGATAAAAGCGCGGGAATTGAGAGTTTCAATTTTAAAAGCGTTCGTGAGGTCGGTAAATAAAGAAGGTCTAATTAGATGATAATGTCTTCATAAGGGTTACGGCTACAGCTACTGTTACTTTGTTAAGAGTACTTTGTTTATTAATTTGAATTTGTTTATCGGCTGTAGAATAAAATACGAATGAGAATGAAGTTTATCATTCGGTCAGTCTGTTTAAAAGCTCGGTTGTTTTGTTGAATCGTTTGACCGTGAATGGAAACCGATATACTTTCTAAAGAGAGTGGCCGAAAGCACTATTCTACGACCTATCAAATAGGTCATCTATTATATTTGAATTAAGTATTGAATTTTATCATAATAAATTGAGATCTAATAATATATAATTATTTAATGCCTTAGTGCAGTAAAAAAATGTATACCTATAGGTATTTATGTGACGTGACCTTGTTTCTAGTCCATTTTTAACCTAAGCAATGAATTTCATGGAAATTTTGTGTCAGGAAAATATTAGTAGGTATGTACCTACTTAGTTAATTAATAAAACATTCCATCAAATCAACACTAACAAAACATTTTAATTGGTGCTTCACACAAACAAAACTTCAGTGACTTTGAAAGGGCGGCCTTTCTTTGCATCTTTTTTTGATCCAGTGGCTCAGGTAATGAATCGTGGCCCTCCGTGTCACCAATAAATAGCTACTGTTTAATTGAAACATTATAAAGGAGATCTTATCTCGCACGTCCGGGCAAAGACACCGCGCTCGGCAGGAACGCACGGGACTCGGAATTCGGAATTCAAATTCTCATTTTTTAAATTTATATTTTTTATTTTCAGTTCGTAGAAACGGCCAGCAACCACCCACTGAACACGAAAATGGATAACAAAGCACTAACGTAAGATATCAGAGGAACAATGAACTTAACAAGCCACCGTGCAAAATGCAGCACAAACTTATGCTATCAATTTAAGCTACCCTAATCCGTTGAGATAAAGTTCAAATTAACGCGCAACGATTAATGAAGGTAGTTTCGCGAACTATTATAATTTGACCTCTGCGATAGAACAGTTTGTATGGTTTTGCAGGTCTAGTGAGCTGGTTGTTCTGGTGCATTGGATGGCGCGAGCGGCGGCGCGAAGAAGCCTGCAGAATATATTCTAATAGGCCATTAACATATAATGCTGCTGATTGGACGGATGCGAATGGCAGATGTGACATCGTACTGGGTCAGGGGTTGGCAACTGTTTTATATTTTTGATAATTTTCTTAGAATGTTTCAAAGTACTTACACAAAACCATCTAATTGTCACGATATTAGGAATGTTTTTGTGAAGTTATCATTTTGTTCTGTTGTAGGGCTTATGGTTATGATGTACAGTAATTATCTTGAAACGGGTAATTAAGGCTGTTAAGTATTAACCTTCAAATCGAATGCGTCCCTAAAGTCATTGTTACCAAAAACGCTTTAGATTTGACCTAAAAGACCCATTCGTTCGAAAAGTAAAAACGAATGACTATAGTTAGTCTTTTTAAATAGTTGGCACCTAATTTATTTTCTTTTAAGTTGTAAAAGTATCAACAGTTGCATACCCCTGAATCCGCGATGGCGAGCGATACGGTAGCAAATAGCGCTACTTTCTCGCGACTCACCTTTCCTTACACTCGCGACTTACGAAAAATAATAAAACACTTAAATCCTTTTTATGCTTATGCTAAAATCAACTGTATATCCTTATGAAATAAGGTTGAATCTTTCTAGTGACTTGGTGGTAGTTAAAACGTTTTGTTATGTAAGAAAATTTCAAATCAGAAAAACGGAATTCGAATTTCAAAGCGCTCAATCGGTTCAGCCTGTATGTTGGAAATTAAACTGTAATACGTTGGCTTAAATTCCAAATTCAATAGTTTGAAAATCGAATTGACTACGAAATGCCCTTATGAAACTTTCCAATGGCAAAATCAAATTAGACTTAATTTTTCATAAAATAGAGGCGTATTTGGCCTGCAATAGTTTCGTATCATATTTCGTATAAATTGGGTGCATGAAGAGAAACATAAACGGGACTGTAGTGCACCTCCATACACCATGATTTTGTAGAACCTAAGTACGGTGTATGAATATTCTGGAAACGGCTTCTTATAAGAAGTAACAAAAAACTGACATTTTGGTCCTTCAAGCCAGGTTTACAATCATTAGCTAACTAAGAAATTGCAATGCCATGCATCTATTCTCTACAATCATTTTTCCTATGTCCATTTTATGAAATCAAAGATTTATAGTGATACGAAAATATGACATCTGTCATTAATAGAAAATTCGACTTCAACCATTTTTCACCGACGCGGTCACGAATCACAAATGTAATTTAACTTTGCGCAAAAACGAAAAATAAGTACCTACACGGTAATAACCAATGTTGCTTAACTTTCAGCAGGGTTCGTAATAATAGCGTAACTCTCACATTATAACATTGGAGACCAATATTCATGAGTAATAAAATTAAGTCCATCTCCACACTGAGCGCTTGAAATCTCCATCGTGTGCGAGTGAAATAATAGGCTCGCACACTGGGAGGTATTGAGACATCAGCTTGTATTACTCGAGCCCCTCCTGCGGCCCGCCCCGGCTAGGCCGATGCACTAGGGCTGACACACGTCAATAGTTACAATCTGAAATTGAATTAAATTACTCTGTAGTTCGTGTGAACTGAGATCTCACAGCACCTAAATCTCCGCAACCCCCCGACCGATTTCGCTCATATTCGAATTTAAAAATTGTATTGAAATGCAATTTGCTTGTTTGCAATTTTTTATCAAGACCGGATAAGCCATATTCAAGTTATCGTCAGACAAACATACATACATATGAAAGCCGATTTGTTCCCCTAGAGTGAGACCTCACTTCGTTCGGTCAATAACTAAAATTCTGTAATTGAACCGAACTGGGATGAGTGGGAAGAAGGAAGAGAGGCCTTTGCCCAACAATCGGACAAACGGAGCTGTTAATAATTGAAATTAATTACAATTAATTTAAATGACTCTAAAATAAAATCTAGCAGCATTCTGCGGTGTCGGAATCCAATTATTTATTTAGTGTATTCAATTCAAACAGTACCTAACATTTAAGTGAATTACAGTTATTATAAAAATTAAATTAAATTAAAATTAACTAACAACTAAAACTCAACCAAGTACCTAGTGACTAGTAGTGAGTAACTAGATCTATATATTAACTCTTCCTTTTTCCCTTAATTTAATTTTATTGTACTTTTTAACCGACTTCAAAAAAGGAGGAGGTTATCAATTCATCTGTATGTTTTTTTTTTTTTTTTATGTTTGTTACCTCATAACTTCTGACTGGGTGAATCGATTTTGATAATTCTTTTTTTATTAGAAAGCTGACGCTTCCCATTTGGTCCCATTTTAATTTAGTCCAGTTCTGATAATGGTATCCATGAGAAAACCATATAAGTCTTAAATTCGCATTAAGTACGTGCGCGACAAATAGATGAATAACTCAATAGTCGGTCTTTTGAAGTCGGTTTTTGTTTTTTGTTTTGTAAAAATAATGTTCTTGTTCTATAATTCACTCATCTAATTTCCCATGCCAACCCTATCATGCCCATACTCCTAGCCCGGACAGAACCCAGTTAGTTGTTTCGTATCGAATTAGATCCGCGTAATTAGACGACTGTGCTAATTGCGAAGGCTTACAAAGAAATAGCCAACTGTAAGAGTAAGAAAGGTCTAACAGAAAGAAAGAAAAGTTCAACTGTAAGACCTTCTTTGGATCCGAATGATACATTTAATTGCTAGTTCCGGTTGTTTGGCTTTAACAAACGCTAAGCCATGTCAGAGGCCTTCAGGAGGTCTAAAAACTCTGACACCAGAGCCAACCACTAGCCTACAAGCTTATTAAACTTACTTATGGAACCATGGTAGCTCAGTGGGAGAACAGCCGCTTTGCATTCGCAAGATTGCAAGCTATGTACGAGTATGTAGCCTGCATAGCTGCGTCATTTATTATTTGGCTAATACGCAAATACGAATTATTATGTATCGAATTTCTTCATTAGATTCAATTATATTGACAGTACGAAAAACAAATGAAAATCACACATTTTCCTAATTTGAATTTGGAATTACGAGTATGTTCTCTAAATTTTCAATGATACCAAAACCAGCCAGATACAAATAGTATAGCCAAAGAGATTTTATTACAAGTTCATACATAGTATAATGCGAAAAGACTTTTTCCCCAACCTAATACTAATATTACTTATATTTAGGTGTGCCACCATAAAATTGTGGATGGAACCACATTATACCGCTAAGATTAAAATAAGTTACAAATAAAATAAAATAATGAAAACAAGCTTTCATGGTATTGTCATCGGAGTTCCACAGGTATACCAAATTTCAGCTCAATCGGTCATCGGGAAGGGGTTCAAAATTGATATGCAAGATTTAGCCCAAACAATGCCACACATACTAACAGGACAAGTTAAATAAAAGCTCGTAAAAAGTTAACCCATCACCGCTAGCTGTCACTCCTCAATTTTCGCCGCATCACGCGTCTCGTCTCGTTTCGTACCAGTGACGGCGACGGCGTTTAATGTCTAACCACTGGTTAACGATACCCTGATGAAGTGTCGACGGGTTTACGCTGAATGATAGTGACGGGTTAAAACGGTCGTTTAAAGAATTGTTTTACGCGCTCTGGAAAATTTACACTTTGTCGAGTGTCAGTGACGTTTTTCTATGGAACAGCTGATTTTTTTTTCACGAATTCCCTTAAAAATTGTTCTTCATAATGATGAGTACTATATCTTTTTCGGCTTAGCATATCCTTTCCTTATAACCTTGTATTAGAAAGATACAAAGAATCCTTACTTAGTAAAAACAATAATTATTAATATGATTTTTTTTTTTTATATTTAGAAACATAAAATGTGATGTAACTTTTTCTTTTCAAAATCACTGATCTCATTCCCACAATTTATCCATTAAATATTAATTATTTTATCAGCCTTGTATTTATTTTTACAGACCCAATAATAATTAAGACGGCCTAAAAACAAAAGTCCAACTAACAACTTCATTAAGTTTCGAAATTTTATTAACAACCAATTTGCAATTTGCCAAAACCAATCACAATAATTTTTACTTTTTAATTATAAGTCGGGTCCGAAAGGAAAAATATGAGATTGGACCCGTATTATAAGACCTCAGGATCTCAAGTTCTTCTTGAGGTTGAGGTGTTACCCCTCACCTTAACTTTATGGATTGATTACACGTAACGAGTATAGTGGCGAGACAGTGCCCTCAGGCGAGTACTCGGTTTGTATAAACAGTTTGACGAGGCGAGACAGTCACTAGGACCAGGTTTTTTGCTCGGCCGTGTGTGCTCATTTACTGTCTCGCCACTGTACTAGTTACGTGTAAACAACCCATTAGCTCAAAATTGTATTTAATCAAAATGAAACATACCTAATTTAATTTAACCCTCGATGCAAAAAAGAGAGATGGTTTAAGTTTAACGTACGTGTCTGTGGCGTCGTAGCTCTCATTTAACGGATAAACTGATTTTGGTTTAGTTCTTTCAGGCGATTTTAAAACAAAAAACCTCACCTTGCTTAACGCACTTTCAAATAAAAATAATAATAGTTCAAAAAAACTAAAAAACACGCTTTGTTTAGTGTACATATTGTCATCAGTCATCGATATATCTACAAAGTTTGATTGAACGAAATCTGGCCGTTTAAAGTGGGTCAAAATCGCGCCCAAAGAAGTCGGTTACAAACATACAGGTGAAGCTAATAAAAAGCGTGTAATAATATATTAAGCCGATTAAGAATTTTGAGCTTGGTCGTGCGTTTTTAATTTTTACTTTTAACTTTTTTATTTTATGTTGGACTTAAATACCAACTTAGAAAAAACACCTAAAACTCGATTTCAAGCATAAAACTTTAAGTTGAGGTTAAGTTTATTTTGAAGAATACCGGGATGAATTTTTTTTCATTCCATAGACACACTTTTTGCGCAAGTTTTTTTTAAATAAAAAACGTTCAACAAAAGAACAATAAAGTTATTTGTCAGGTAAAGTGATCCCCAATCAAGGGTCTCCGCCCACGCTGTTATATTTCTTTCAAAACTATATTTTATATTTTTTTCCCAATACATCTCTTAATCTCTTAATTAAGTTTTGTTTTTTTCATAAATTTGTTATTGATGGTTTAACCTGCTAGTCCATTTGGCATTTAACCGACTTCAAATGGAGGAGGTTTTAAATTCGACTGCGTGTTTGGGTAGGTCCCATTTGTTCTATGGAACATGACGTAATAGAACAATTTGAGAAAATATTGTCCCTATTTGTACTATAGAACAGTTTGTAATTTTTGTCTCAAATTGTGTGTTTTGAAGTTCAGTAAGCAAAGTTTTCTGGAAGAGATTGCTCTTAGCTATAAGACCGTCTTTTGTGCCATTATCTTATATATTTACCATGTTTGTTATTTCCTTTGTGTGGTGTCAATAGTTAATTCTTGTGTTGTATGTACTGTAGATAATGGGTTGATTACAGGTAACGAGTACAGTGGCGAGAGAGACAGTAAATGACTACACTCAGCCAAGCAAACTAATCATGGATCTAGTGACTGTCTCGCCTCATCAAACTGTTTATACAAACCGAGTACTCGGCCGAGCGCACTGTCTGCCCAGTGCCCACTGTACTCGTTACGTGTAATCGATCTATGGAAACCAAAATAACGTTTTTTAGATTTCATTTCTAAAATTGAGTATGTACTAAATATGTAGTATGTATCGTAGGTATTTACGACTAACAATGCGGTGTCCCATTTTTCATACAATTGTCAATCGAATACGTCTCATATAGGTATTTTTCGACCGATCTTTTGCTAGGCTACAACACCCTTAAAGTAAAAGCCACAAAGCCTAAACTACTACAACACATTCAATTCCTTACCTAAAGTTGGTAAAGTCCACGATTTACACCAATAATCACGTCCTGAACTGCGGAATTGTACCGACCTCCCGATATACTCCGAGATAGCTCTCTATCCGCCATTACGGGGCCTTAAAGACCCCTTTAAAGGCTCTGAGGGTCTAATAAACCCCTTGACGACTGTGTGTTTAATACTGGAGGATATTTCGTCGAGATTTTGGCGAATTGATCGTAAAGTTTGGAGTGGACTGGCCGTGGTCGTTTGAGTCGGTAGGTCTCGTTTTTAACAAGGTTTTGTCGTTTTGAGTCGTTGGTTTTTAAAAAGGTTTTGTTACTATGGAAGTATAGCGTGCTTTTGACACATTTTGTGACAGAGATATCGTGCGGGAAAAACATGGCCAATGATTATACAATATTACCTAAATATATTACATGGCGTTAGTTTTTTGGTTGTACCAATTACAGCTGTGAATTAGATGTAAGATTTTTGTATCCGAAAATACAAAAAAAAAAAGTTGTTGTACCTAGCTCTCATTGATATAATTTATTCCTAATATGACATAACGTATCTAACATTGGCATTGAAACTGACACTGGCATTAACCACGTAGATAAAGATACAGCTCACCATGGTTCACACAATAAACCAATTTCTTTCTTCAAAAACTTTCGCGTCTTTTCTACGAAAACTAGCCTATTTCTTACAAATTGTAAACATTAATTGTACCTACTTTACATTTTTCAGTAATTTTGGACATAAAAATCTTACATTTAATTCTTGGTTTGTGTGTTTATTACGACACACAAACCAAGAACCGACCGTGTAATTCAGATCAAAAGTAATTACACAAAATCGTATAATTTTACCGCCGATTCTGTTTATACGTTCTTAATTTGGTTTGAGCACTCCTTTACTGTTTAACCTCGAGTAACGTTTTAGCGGCGAATTTCAGAAAGCCCCAGATATTAAGGGCCTATTTTGATTTAATCTGCTTCTTAATTTGTAAGCTTTATCGGTGCAGAGCTGTTTCGGTTTCTTTTAAATTTTAAAGTACGTTAAGATACGAATGTGCTCTGTGAAGTTAATGCTGGTATGTCGACGGCTTCGCTTTAGGTGCTTTGGCGATTAAAAGACGAAAACTGGGTTGAAATAAAAACTATTGTTTTAGTAATCTGTACAGTGTTTTTTATGCTATTGAGTGACGAGACGAGCAATTCGCTCGCCTGATGTTAAACGCCCCGTTTGCCCATAACAGGTCTGCGCCACTCACAATTTTGATCTGTTACAGTACTTACTAGACCCTGCGCGGCACAGCACTGCGCTCGTCACCCTGAGGTATAAAATGTTTAATCTTCTATTTGCCCTGAAATTTCATACTGGAAACGTTGCCTTTGCAAACCGGAACACAGTAATGTTTGCACTTTACTGCTTGGCTAGTACTCAAAATCATGTTTGCCAAACAGTAAATTGCTATAATTTTTATTTCTCTTCTGATTTTGTTTATATTTTTTTGTTTGTGAGGTAACTTAATCAAAAGCTGGAGATATTCTTAGCCATGTTTCAAAAAAACTGTTTGAATATTCTGCGCTTTTACTACTTGGGTTTTTTTTTATTTGATGCCTTGGTCTTAGCGTCGCCGTCGCGTCGGTTGCCAACCATCAGGCGATATTTCGTTGTAAAAAAAGCAGTGGATCTCTGATCTCTAAAAATACAAAAAAAATCGCCTCCACATCAATATTTCACACTAATTTAATAAAACGTCAGAATCGAAATCAATTATTACCGTCGACCCTTATGCTCCGTCGAACAACCTTTGATATTTCTTTCTTTTTTACCAAATAACAATAAATAACCTCACGGCAGGTGATGAAAGAAGTTTACGAGAGAAAAAAACGTTTTGGAGGCAAAAAACGCACTTTATGTCCTGTGATTTTGGTCAGTTTTATCTTTTGACAAAATATAGTTTCTCTATCAAGTAGCGTGACATAGTTTTAGTGGATTTTATAGAGTTGTTTGCACCTGATACTTTTTTCTTAGTTACTAAAAGTTGTCATATTAATGATACTGATGCATATGGCTTAACAAGAGAGCAGTCTAGATCCAGCAGTGGAATGGACAAGGCTGTGAGTGATGATAAAGACTAAAAGCATGAAGGGTTCGACACACTATAACCTCATATCACATCTGACATCACACTAACGCGAAAGTTCCAAAAGATTGTTTTGAAATAAAAATAGCTGAAAGTATCTTGATGAAATTAACAAGTGAGGAGGATAAATATTAAACACTTTTTAACGTAACATTGAAAATAAGTAAGGTTTTAAGTTTTAGGTATAGAACTACTAACTAGTAGATAAATTTTATCCTTTTTTATCTTATTTTATTTAAAAAAAAATAACATTTCACACTCATAGCTCCCCACTAGGATTCCCTGTGTCGGGGATGCCATGGAACACACACAAAGACAAGGCCAACTAACACCCAGACCTAGAACAGATGTTTAAATTCGTCATTCAAATACCACGACCATCTTTCTTTTAATGACCATCCACCATCTATCTATGTTAGATGGTGCAAACTACTCTGTAAATTCCATCGGGTCAGGTAAAACGATCGTTTCTTTTTTTGGTAGCGCGATATCGTTAAGGCAAGGACTCGTTTCGGCGGCTTTGTGACCCGAATATTGCCGGTAGCGGCCCGGGATTGTCGGACTAATTAATCGCTGTTTTTTCACGAGCAAATTTAATGAGGACAGGAGTTGATAGTGGGTCGAGATGGGCTAAGGCCATCTGATCATCATTTGGTATCGGTTCTTAGGCAAGCGTACTCCATCGTAGACCACATCATTGCTAACCATCAGGCGAGATGGCGGTCAAACCAAAGCCTCATTGATAAAATAGCTTCATTGATAAATAATAATTGCATTTTAAAAAAATGGCCATGTCCATGCAAAAGCTGTCTAGAAGAAATCGCTTCAGGTAAGGCCGCCCTTGTACTATCGAATGTAATTCTACTTGGTCTTAGTTTTTTTCTTATTTTTTGTTTGGTGAGCAATAAAGCCATATTCTATTAAATCATATCCTTCAAAATGAAGTTTGGAGTCTACTAATTATGGCTAAGATTTAAGGTAAACGATGCGTTTACTTTGATGAAGGAAGAAGTCAAGGTTGCAAAACATCCGAGAGTGAACAAGCATAGCCAGCGTCACACAACTTTCCGCTTGGCTCAAGATGAGGAGTTCGCTAAACTGACGGCCAACCTCCAGTAGTGGAGAGTCCACCAGGTGCTGATAAAGAAAAAGATAAAGAGCGGGCTCTTTTTCCGCAACTAGGCCGGTAATCGGCCCTTTTTGCGTGACATATGCGGGTTTCCTCACGATGTTTTCCTTCACCGAAAAGCCAGTGGTATGTAAATTCGTACATAAGTCCTAAAGAACTCATTGGTACGAGTCGGGGTTTGAACCCGCCACCTCAAGAATGCGAAGCGTCGGTTCTCCCACTGAGCTACCACGGCTCTCTTGACCAGGTGCTGATGTAGCCAGCGTCACACAACTTTCCGCTTGGCTTAAGATAAGGAGTTCGCTAAACTGACGGCCAACCTCCAGTAGTGGAGAGTCCACCAGGTGATGTAGCCAGCGTCACACAACTTTCCGCTTGGCTCAAGATAAGGAAGTACCTACCTAGTGGAGTAACACCAGGTGATGATGATTGCTCTAAGTTTGACAACAGCTCTCAAAATCCATGAGAAACGACGCTCATCGAGTGAGGCTAATAGCTCCGTTCAAAGCCAATAAATTAAATAAAACCTTCATCCACGTCGCATTCTTCAGCTTTTTGTCCACAAAAAAAGGATTATTGTTAGAATTAATATCGAGAATGAATTTTTATGATGTCATTTATCATGTTTTGTCCGGGATGAATCGGGACATGGACTTAGAGTAAAGTATAGTAATAATACTTAATTTTACTAAGCAAGGAGTGTAAAGCTTTTTTTTTAATTTCTACATGGACTTATATTATATATTCCAGCGGGTCAGGTGCTGTAAAAAGAGGTCAAAGAACGATTAGGATTGACACTTAGATAAACCTATATCTGAAGATTGGCAAAGTACCAAAGAAGCTTCTTTAGATCTATCTGCAGTGCATTGCCTGAATTCGAGGCCTATATTCGCCCTTTGTTTGAGGCAGTCAACATCCGCAGGGTTTTTTTTTTGGTAAAGTTTGGCTTGCGTTTGACCGCCATCTCGCCTGATGGTAAGCAACGAGCGGTCTAGGATGGAGCACGTTTGCTTGAAAGAAACCGATTTACTCGCGACTTAGCTATATAAAAATGTTAAATTTTGTACGAACCTTTTTTTGAAACAAATCTTTTTGATCTTTAACCTAATTTAACAATGTAAAGTTTGTTATAGAGCAAATTCAATTGACCATTGCCAAAGGATGCCCAGATAGATATTTTTTGGTAATGTATTTTGAAAATAATGTCACAAAGTCCCATATTTCTGTTACCAATTCTGATTGGCCCATAAACTATACACGAACGAACAGACAATGTCGCGATTTATAACGCCTGTCGCGATACACTTTTTACTTTTTATTTATCGTCGGATACAAACGTTTCATTTCAATGGTTGATTTTTGTTTTTACGAAATTCGAGAAGACATCAAAACTATTACATTTGCGGAGATATAAATGTTTTTTTTTGCAAAGTTCAACTTGGCAGAAAGGCAAAAGACTATTTCTACAAAAATGCCTTGACTACCTACTTTTTATCACGATACAATAAGTAAATTTTGATAATTGGATGAGTACGATTTTTTTATTCAATTTCTATTGAGTGACGAGTCGAGCAAGTCGCTTGTGTGTTATGTCATAATTATCACCTATGTATTAAATATTAGTACAGAAACAAGCTATCACCTAAATGAGCTGCTTCTGTACCTCTACACCTATACCTGCACGATGAAGGACACTGACCTCTGTGACCAGGTATAACAACGAAATAAAACAATCGATTAAAATTACGAAAATACCTCTAATAAAGAAATACTGTACTATCAAACCTTTGGTTACCTTTTTAACCTTTGGTTTAGGTTTCTTCACA
Source organism: Alcis repandata (assembly GCA_949125135.1). NCBI lineage: Eukaryota > Metazoa > Arthropoda > Insecta > Lepidoptera > Geometridae > Alcis > Alcis repandata. The sequence continues at coordinate 4,453,522 of OX421246.1, read as the reverse complement.
ATCCTTGACTTTCCCGAAGACTCAGACAGGCTTGTCGCGGACTTGGTGTGACCGGGCCGTTTAGCTTTATTCTGGCTTTTCTTTTTTACACGTTCTCACAGACTTATCTTTCTAGCCTTTATATGCGCCAAATACACCGTCCACACAAAACTGCAAGCGCTTACAAAGACAATCCTATTGTTATCCGATATAAAGTAGAAGTTCAGCGTCTGTACCACTGGCCAGAACATGAGACCAGCCGAGTAGGTTGGCCAAAACTTCTCCCGAACCTCATCCACGCAAGCTTCGAAAGACTTCAGTTCTACAACACTCATTCCAAAGAAGAAATACGCGACCGCTAGCGGCGTATAACATACTTGTTCTAAAGCAGCTCTTGTCATTGCCATTTTCAAGGTTTTTTTCTTAAAATACCTATTGCTGAACTTCATCCAGCCGTAAAACACTGGGGCCATGAAAAAGGTTCCGAAGAAGGCAAAGCGGGCAGCGCGTGTGTAGTTTACTTTGCTCGTGCTGCCTTGCTCTATGTATTGCTGGGCAATGCTGCTGGTTGGCCAGATCAAGGCATAGGAGAGCATGCCTCGAAGAAGCGGAAACTGGTGGAAAAGCATGCGGAGTTTCTTGATTCCGCGCATTTTGTTTGGGTAAATCACCATTACTTCACCGAAACTATAGAACTATACCATATAGTAAACCCATAGTAAAGCATTTATACTATAGTAGGTACACACCACTATGTCTTATAAAGTTATTCTTTTAAGGTACAAAATTCTCACTATGGTTATGTGCTTTCTCTGTTGCTATGCGTATTTATTTATCACGTATTTTGTTTCTTGTTTGCTACTTATTGGAATTTGGTCGAATAATCGTATTTTATTTTTGTATTGGATCGACGGGATGACGTTTTTGACAACGACATTAGTTTTGATGTCATTTTGTAGATGCAAGGAGGAAATTATAGAGATATACCAACCTACGTACCTATTCCTCTATACTCAACCTTTAATCATCCCACTGCAGGGATACCTCGAATGGTGATTAATTGAATTTCTTCTCCGAACGTATGTAGGTTTCTTCACGTTTTCCTAAATAAATAATAATTAGGTAATTTTCCCCAATAGGTAAACATCGCAATTATGAAATAATCATGGAACTTACAACTTAGACATGACACGTGATTAGTAGATTTCTGTTTACATCTAAACGAGCGATCTGACCACCCACAGTCAGTTTAGAACAATCGAATAATTTCGATTATTATTCGATTATTGGGCTCGGGTGGACCGATTCGGCGATCGCCTTTGTGATAGCGATGATTAGGCGGAAATGCGAGTGCGTGATTTGTCAATTAGCGATCAATATTTTTATCTATCTAATAAAGCGGATATTTTAGTTTGGGCAATGAAATGTGAATGATTCTTCAGGTCCGTGATTTTTTATTATTTTGTAAAAAAAACGTAGGTAAGTACCTCTACCTAATTACAAGAAATAATTTCGGAATAAATAAAAGTAGACCAACAATTACTGATAGATGCACCCCGTAGATTGAATAAGTGCTTACGTAGTTACTTAGTATTTTGTACAGTTATTTTTCATACTATTTCATAGTTCAGTTTTTCGCTTGTAGATTTTCCCGAGGATCATACAGGTACGCCATCTATTTAGTTTTGCTAGTACTAAAATACTATGAATATTGCGACATCTAGTGAGTTAATGATGAACCACAACACCAAAACTTTGAAATAGCGTCATCTATGATTTTCATCTTGAACCATACACTCTACTGGTTTACTAAACATCAAAATAGTTCTATTTACATCCGATACATGTCACTTATCTGTTCTTGCTGAAGTAGTTGTGCTACTCAACGCTAGATGGCAAATACTTGCATTTAGAACAGACAACTCTTGCAACAGAACTTTTATTTTCTGTGACACTTGTTTGACATTTTGCGTGTGTGCGTTTTGTGTGTGTGTTTTGCGTGTGTGTGTTTTGTGTGTGTGTGTGTGTTTGTAAGAAAAACAAACAGGTTAAATATTAAAAGTGTTCAAAAATTTAAATTTTTTGGCCGTTTCCATACTTTTCTTAAATATTATATTATACAGCGCTTCAAATAAATATTTATGGAGCGCTACAGTCACAAAAACCGATTTTGAAAGTTTTTAAAATATTGTGTAGCGGTAATTATCTCTCCGCATCTGAACAACTTGTTAATTTGTAGATACTTAGTTAGTTAGTTAGTTTGTTTTTTTGTTAACTAATAAAAATCTAGAGCGTCTATTTTTCTTTATTTTTCAGTTTTTTTCAAAAATAATCTAATCCCAAAAAATATCATGATAAAAAAATGCTTAACACAAAAAATCTCTCAATGTAAAGGTTATTACGATTTTTGCCAACAAAATGCTCATTCCACAATCAAGAACCCACTTGAACCGGGTTGTTTCTCATTAGTTTCTCACATCATAAACTCGCTACTTTATTGCCAAACTTGACGGCTCGTCAATAAGTGCAGCTTTTAAAATATTTCCCTAATCTAGTAGATGTTTATTTTTTTAGTTTTTCAAAATGTTGAGAGCTAATTGGTGAGGCTTAAAAACCGGGTAAGTTCGAGTCGGAATCGCGTATTGATTGAGTTCCGTATCCATTTTGAATAAAAATTTAAATAAGTTTCGTAAATAAAAATCGGTGGTCCCGTACCACTAAACCAACACCTAATTAATATATTTGAATTATGAATTCAGTTTAGAATCCTTGTTTTTCACTACTTATTTGTTAGCATATCTGGAATAATAGGTATCTAATACATTCTGTCCAAAACTCATTGAGCTCTGATAAAGCGATCAACTTATGATAATTGATAACAATTCAATATTTTATAGGTTTGTCAACAATGCATGATAAAATTCACAATCCCCAGTTAAATTTTCGTGAACACGGGCCTCAACTGTGGCTAATAACTAGATACATATTACTATTTTACATAACTAGGTAAGTATTTATGTTTACAAAAAAAGACGATAGATTAGCGAGAGGACAGAAAGCGTCACATAAATTGCATAGGCTGACTGGTTAGACACTATAAATATTCTACGTTATCATAGTACCTACTCATCATTATGAACAACTTTTACAATGGAATCAACCCGGAATACCCGAAAAAAAATCGGCTGTTCCATAAAAAAATGTCAATGATACTCGACAAAATAATACATTTTTTTTTCGCTAGTTCCGAGTTGGTCTCGTAGTAAAAGTTGTTCATAATGATGAGTAATATAATAACTTGGATCCTTAAAATATTTAATGTAACCAGTTAGCCTGTTCATGTTAATCCAGCTGTGCACGGAACCCTAAAAACATGTAAATCAATACAACAAAAATATTCATTGCTGCTCGTGTTTGTATGTATTCTGTATGACTAGATGATTAATGTCAGAGTAAATTCATCGAGAACCGATTACTGAGCAAACATGGAGTGATCGAACACCGCATCACCATTAGAGCTAACAGGGTTAGGCAGGACGGGTATGCTATGCTAAGATGAAAGAACAAAGCTAGTGGCTGAAAGGTAGTGCAAAATATTCAGCACTAGTTGCAGTAGGATTTGGTAAAGTAAGAAGAGTAAACTTTGTTTTTTTTTTCTAATCGCAAAAAAGCCAATAAAGGAATGGAAAAACACTTTTTTTTATAAAGTTTATTAAAACACCACAGACTCCACGGTCCGTGAGTTTTAACGATTACAATTTAATTTATTAACTTTTACAAATTTTTACAATGGAAAAACACATAAAAGCCGTCCGCAAAATGTAACACCTATGGCACTCCATAGCTCTTATTCTCGAAATAAGTAGTAAAAAAAAAACAGTCAAGTTGTTTAGGCAACATATCTTTTTTTATTATTAACAAATAAGTTCATAATATAAACCGAGTGGTTAGCCCTGTCAAACATTTTAGACCACCTCAAGACCTCTGACATGGCTTAGCGGTTGTTGCTAGTTGCTATAGGACAAACAGCCGAGCCCGACAATTTAATATCAACAATTATTATTTATTTTATAACAATGCATTAGGTAAAGATATATTTATTTAAAAATCACGCTCCTTCTGAGCAGTACCTACCTACCTATAGTAAAAATAAATAGGAAGTCCATTTAACAACGCACGTGGTGACATTTTTTTAACCCTTATGCTGCCGAGCGGGGTCATGACCACGGGCAACATGGTCCGTTTCTATTGACCGTCGACCTCACGCTGTTTAATGTGACTGTCACAAAAAATAGTAGCTGACGAGAACAATATTTTAAGAAGTCTTGTTTATTGCCAGAATGGATTGCAGGATGAGCAAATCATGATAATAAAGTTGTCTGGAACAAAACGCTGCTCTTGTATTATAAAATGGTATTTTAATTTGTTTTATTTGGTGGATAATCAAAGTAATTCGGCAGGTTTTGGTTTAGTTAATTTTTAGTTGGCTAATCTAAATAAATACCTGTCCTTGTTATAATTGTGGCTTGTTAGACATAGTGTTAGTACCTATTGTATAAATTACAGTAAAAAAATCTAAATAAAACTTTTTCAATCACACTTCTTGCAAAGAACTAAAAATTTAATGAACGTTGTATCAGTACTTAAGTGAGTTGTAAATTAGTATTAAATGTTTTATGATCGCATCCTGCAAAAGATGTTGTTTTATTTTACGATCTGCTACTGCAGTTTCAAGTGTTAGATATTCTGTGTTAAAAAAAAAACAATAAAAAACAAGTTAGAAGGTGAATAATTATTACAAAATTTAACGTACCTATATCGAAGTGAAATAAATTAATTCATGTATTCGTTTCTTATTATTTTGATTTATTTGTATTACGTTTTTATTTTATTATTTGTAGTTATTTGTAAATGATTCATTTGATACTAATAATTTTTTTCAAAATACATGTACTCTTTTATTGATATTATTATTATATCTTTTTCTTTTTTAAGGTAAATTGTATTTAGGTTGTTTATTGGTATGATGACCTTATTTATTTATTCAAAATATTAGTAGGAGTAGGTACTAAAAGATTTTTGTGGCGTCTTTATTGTTCCCGAGCGTTGAAAATTTGACGGCTCAATATAAACAGAAATCTCTAACACCTCTCCGATGCGAGTAAACAATGAGGGGAGACCGATGATTGAACTTCGTTTTATTTTTATTTAATGGTTGAAGTTTCTATTTCATTTTTAAGAAAACCTACTACAACTTATCGTGGCATCCGAATCAACTACGGCAGAGATTAGTATTAAATTCAACTTTAGGAATATACGAACAGGGTAAAAAAAATCCAATTTTAATTTTATTAAAATTTCGAAAAATCCTGCATAATTTTCTCATACATTACTTACTTACTTCTGTCACTTTTATAATATGTAGGTATAATTATTTTGTAAAAGTCATAAAAGTAATATGTTATGTTATTTCACTATTTAAACTATCTGTTCAGAAGACACCGACGCAACCAATTACAAAGTAATTAGCGGAATCAAAAGGGCATCACTTAACGGAATGAAATCATCCGCTTTATTTACGCCTCGTAGTAAACACTCCTGGCACGACAAGGACAGCCTTACTCGAAACTTGCACGAGTTAGAAGGGGATAGGAGTTGTTGTTACGCTCCGCCCACAAAAGACGAGGCGTCGAGGATTGGCCTCGAGCCCCAATCTATTAACCATCAGTCTTCCAACGCCTGCCTTTAAAACAACAAGTTAAAAGTTAATTGACTTTCAAACAATGAACTAAGTGAAAGTGAGTGAAAATGGAAAACTACGAACAGCACAACGAAGTGTCTACTTCTTTTAACAACAACAGCCTGAAGCATAACTACAACGAGTGCAAAAACGACTTCTATTTCACGGAAGATAAACACAAAGAAGCGGGCCCTTATATGGACAAAAATTACAGATTCAAATTAGAAGATGGGAACATAAATCCGAATTTGACGACTCCATTTTCTGTTAAGGATATTTTGAACATAAATCAGCCAAATTACTACGAACGAAGCGACATTTGGAAGTGCAATGAAAGAGAAAGAAGACACTACGAATATGACCCTGTCCACCATCAAGCTCAAGGATACTGCCCACCAGAGTACTTCGGACAAGTATACCCAAACATACCCATGCATTCAAACCTGGAATACTGGAACCAGGAAGTTTACCACGATCATAAAATCGACGATTATTATAACTACAATCAATATCCGTACTGCCACAATTTGCATCATCAGAATTATGACCAGTATGCTGAAGTGCCGCCGCCCTATCATCCCGTAGAACATAAGCAAGATGTGGAAAGAGAAATAGTTAATGTTGAAGTTTCGCCAACAGCTGAACCGAAAAGGAATATAGTTGAGAAGAAAGATGAATACATTATGCCCGATGGTTTGGAAAAACATGTTATGTCAAGGAAAAGCAATAGTAAGTTATGTTTTGTTAAATTGTACCTACCTCCTTTAATCACGCATCTCCATTTTATAAATTATTGAATCTTTTTCCAAAATGAGTAATAAGAGGTCATTTATTAGTTACGATAATAACGATAGAGGTTCCACAGGCCGGGCAGATGTTTTAATGATGAATTTAAATATCTGCTCTGGTTCTAGGTGTTAGTTGTCCTTGTCTTTGTGTGTATTCCATGACATCCTTGATTCAGGTTATCCTAGTGAGGAGCTATGAATGTGTTATTGTATCTATAAATATGTTATGTCTTACTAATTTCCTGATAATTTATTTTACAGAAATCCTGACATCGATCGTAAAGCCCGATAAAAAAGACAAAAACATCAAACGGAAACCTCGGATCCTCTTCTCGCAAAACCAAGTCCACGCCTTAGAAGTCCGTTTCCGAAGCCAGAGGTACCTCACTGCTCCTGAAAGAGAACAACTAGCAAGAAGCCTGAACCTTTCACCAACCCAAGTCAAAATCTGGTTCCAAAACAGACGATACAAAAGCAAAAGGAACAAAGTGCCTGAAGTGTCTACCTCCACAGATGCCAAACCTAGTAAAAGCTCAAGCGGAAGAAAGCTATACAAGCCAGAACATAAGGATCCCATCAGCTTGGCCGCAGCCTCAAGTTATGACAAATCAGACACCAGAACTCTAGAAGAGAAAACGTTTCACTTAGACCCTGATCATTTAACGTCAACCATATACTTTGACGATAGCTTACCTTATGATAGTAGTGTGGCTGAAAAATACTACCCAAAGCCTATTGATTTAGATAGTACTATAGGTACAAGCTCTGATATACAAGACTTGTACCAGGATAACATAGTGACTGAAAGCCGTACCAAACATATGTATGAAGATGAAGAGAGTAAAAAGTATTATCCATTAAGTTTTGTTTGTTGAGAATGAAGCAGTGCCATTTTTAGACTGATCAAAAGTATTATATTAACTGTCCATTATTTTCTTATTATGTACTTAATTTACCTTATATTTCTAGTTTTAGTTATGTACAAGCTATTGCAATGCAACCAAATCCAGCTGTATGCCAAAGTATTAGTGAATTGTATTTTAATATTGTTTTTTATAATTATAATTAAAAATTTATTCACTTATATCGTTTCCTAATTTTATATCCACTAAATGTCTCTGATAGCATTGAATTTGAATGTGATTCCAGTATTTTATGTACACATTTTACCCTTTACTCTCATATGAATATAAGTAGTTTAAAAAAGTACATTTCACCCTTTTCACACAATTTATACCTCTGCGCTATTACACCGTTTATTATAGGCAAGCTAAATTTTAAAGAAAATAATGTGCATTACTTGATACACTTACAATCAATAAAAATACCGAAAACAAAAACTATTATGCGGTATACATAAAAAATTGAGAGCCTTTTCCGTTTTTTCGTCAGAACATTTTTGTACAATTTTTCTATCTCGAATTTCATTTTCAAAAATCTAAAACTGAATAAGTAACTTTCAAAATATTAATCAGTGACTTTTTTTAAGTATCAATATTAGAAATAAAATACCTGTTACACCATTTCTCTATTTAAACGCCTCAAGCATTTATTAATAGCGTGTAAAAGCTTTAAAGTTTTTTCATAAGACGCAGCTCTCTCGCCACAGTTTTACTTTTTCAGTTCAATTTGTAGAGATCACTTTTATCTGTATTGCTACCACACCGCTGCTCTGCTCTGAGCGAGGGTTGGTGGTTGTAGACGAGCGGTTGTAGCTAGCTTTGAAATGTTGGTTAAAATCATTTACAAATCGAAATGTTAGGTAGGTGGCATTATAAATTTGAAGTTTGTCTAGAAATGTCTGAACCAAATATAATCAAACATGACATTTATTATATTGTTGTTTATTGTAACCAGTTACATTGCCCTGAACTAAATTAATATCCTTTCACTGTTTGTTGCATTTTATTTATCAAGTGAATAAAAATACAAATTATACAAACTTACTTGGCATCATCCTCATTTTGATAACTTTGCTTTTTCAAAAATGCTCTTTGAGAAAATTGCACGTTTTGATCCCGTGGACATTTTGGGGAGTGCACACTCCAAACACCACTCGAGATTATGTACATACCTATTTCCAAAATTCATTGCTAAGCTTTTTCGTAAGTATACAAGGATAAAAACACACTCGTCTTTCTATTCTTACACTTTTTTTTATTTCTTTATTAAAGCATATTTTAAACAATAATTGCCTTAAAACGAACTAACTAACCAACTACTTATTCATTTAAAAAATTGTTTGCCGAGTTTTCTCCTTGGGCCTAAGCTACAATAATAAAAACACTCGTCTGTCTCCTCCCCCGAGCAGGCGCCGGCGCCAGCAGATAACACAATATCTAACCCATAACACGTGTCCACCGACGGGGATGGGACCTGCCCATGGTATTCTATGGGAAAACTACCACCTGCCATTCTGAAACTATCCAAAACCAATAAAAGCTTGCTTTTAAATTAAAAATACATAAACTATTTACAGATCTAGCGATCTTTAAAAAAACGTGTTGGAAAAATGTAATAAACCAACTCAAACGTAGGTATATTATATTTCAACCAATTTTAATCAAGTCGTAGAAAATATACCCTTATACTGAATCTGAAAAAATGGCATTGCATTAAAAATGTATTGCAAAATTACTATTACTTAACGACTAGATTAATATCAATTATTTCAACATTTACAATCATAGTGATTTTGTATATTTGCTTTAAATGTATTATATATAAGTATGTTATTTTATCATGAAAACTATCTCAGGCTATGATTTGCGCTTTAAAACTTATTTTCCCAATGCCACTTTTTTACACAAACGCAAAAAACGTGTGAGGTCCCAAATTTAAGGATATGAAAAAGATCTCATATACCACATACCTACTTATAACACAAGTATCCTAAACAACCACATAATTGTTGTCGATAACTTTTTTCAGTGCTCTACCGCCAAGTTAGAATGTGACAGAAAAGTAAACAGACATATTTTATTTAGTATTAGCTATTTTGTAAGTTTTTTGAACTTTTTTAAATGCAGAGCTAAAATTAAAGTTTAACCTAAACCTTACCTTACCTTTATTTTCAACCTGACTATTATGTAAGTATTTCTTGTTGTTATAGCAGCTATAAATGTATTATTACGTAATCTTTATTCTGTAGTATTATTTAGTCTTTGAAAAGTTCGTGGTGTAAAAAATCTTAAGTCTGAATAATAAAACATTTGCACAATGATATTTGTTAAGCCAATAAATTAAGGCTCGCAAGAACACCTAAAAACTCAACGTTACTCGTATAAAATATAATATATATAATAATAAATCATATAATTCAGGCAGTATAACTTGCATACAATGCAATTTACAGAGGCCCATAGAAAATAAATACCTTACAGACTAACATACATATAAATAAAAACATAAAACTTTAAACTTAAACAACACGTTTCGTAGTCAGTTTAGTGTAGTTCAGTTTCAGTTATAGAGAACGTTCTTTATTAGCATTTCTTTAAGAAATAAATGGGGTGCGAATAGATCAAGAGAAGATAGATGATCCACAATAGACGAAGCTAAAGTCAGTGAAAAAATTCGAAATCAGTATTAATAGATATATTATATTATGTATATCGTATAACCCTGAGCCTGCCCTCGCATCATCGCGGGCAATTAATCGGGTGAAACAGAATGAGAACATTAAACTGTGCACATGTACTGTGCACTGATAACGCTGAGAAAGATCGCTGCGTACACTGCACGACAAAAATGGCACTCCTGAATGTTTATTTTAAAATAAGTAACTATTTTTGTTACCTTACATTAAAATACATATTTTTGTTCACAAGACATGAAGTCAATTATTATTTACATCAACTCTTTAATAGTTCAAAAGTTCAACAGTCAAACACTTAATATGTTAAAAATATTGCCAATTAAGTGTTTAATTTGTTTGAATTTGTTTTTTTTTATTTGATGATAGGCTTGCATTTGGTTGCTATCCCGCTTGATGGTGAATTGATGACCAATGATGAAGTCTACGATGGAGCACGCTTGCTTGAAGATACCGATATAAATATTTGCGACTTGAAGACACCCATAATTTCACACACATCGGGGAATACCCTCTCTGGCTGAGAATTCCACAATTTTTTTGCTGGTTTTGGATCGCCTAAAGACAATAATCATTGTCAGCATTCTTGCTTTCTTCGGCGAAGTAATTTCTAGACTTGGCGATATTCTGCTAGTGTTAAAATAAAATAAATATACGTTTCACACTCATAGCTCCCCACTAGGATAAATCCTGTGTCGGGGATGCCATAGAACACACACAAAGACAAGGACAACTAACATTCAGACTCAGAACAGATATTTAAATTAATCTGCCCAGCCGGGAATCGAACCCGGTACCTCTGGCTTATAAGGCGGTTATGCTACCACTGAGCCAAACAAGCCGCCAGTTTTACCTCCTGGCTTGACATCTATCTTCTCTTTTATATGCCTTGATCTTTTTGGTCCTCTTACTTCTACCTTCTCTACCCTCCTTCTACCTTTCTCTCTATGATACTCGAATATAGCTATTCGGTTATTTTTACTGGCCAGCACTATACGCTGGCGCTGGAACGGGAGTCGGGCGTCCAAATAAAAGCTAACGAGCGCACTGTACGGCGTGTACGGGGCTTAGTAATGGAGGACGGCCGCAGGCGGAAATGGACTGAGGGCTTTAGAAGCTTCCATGAAAATAAATTGACTAGGTATTCACTTTTCGTTTTATTAAAATAAATAAACTCACCACTTAAATTATGCTAGTTGGGACATAATTACCTAATTGTTGAAAGAGTGCTAAAAAATTTAAAAGCTTACCTACTAAGTTTGAGAGTAGTTTCGAAATTTTAACAGATAGATAATATTTCTTAGTAGATATTTTTAACTATGTGTTATGTTATAAGTTGATTTTTTTTTAAATATTTTATGTTACAGTCCTAAAAAAATGTTGATGACATTAGAATGACATATAGCTATATTTAAAAAAAAAACTCTGACTATAACAAATCGTATTGAAAACAGAATACTCGTTCTTACATGCTGTAACGCTGTAAGCAATTACAATGAAATAATAAAATAAACAGAAAAAATAAATAAAAAAATATTTTTTGAACGAGCGAATATAACCTGCGGCTTTACGGTCGGATGGCGTGGCATCGGTCTATCGGGCCAGATCACCTTCCACCAGAGATAACCTTAAAAGCAGCACCGGTATTAATACATCAAACCCACGCGCGCCGTACATCATAATATTGAATTAAACGACTGTATTAGTCTTTGATTTAAATCTGAACTAGTGAGGATTGCTATTTTATTGGAAGTCTTTCTTAGAAAAGGGTGAGTAAGTTTCTTTGAATTTGGCATTAGTGGATACTGGGTACTATGGTTTTTTACCATACAGATAAAAATGTGTTTTCCTATGACTATGATACGATTAATTTTAGGATAGATAGGCCAGCAAACGCGTACTCGCTGCGTTCCACGGTTTTACCCACTATCCTACAGGAATTGTAATTTTTTTAGGTAAAAAATCGTCTATTTAGGTATATACTAGATTTCATCCAGATCCGTCACCAGTGCCGCATCTCTATTTACCTACCTGATAAAAGTCTTCAAAAGATTTAATACAATAAAATAAAGTGGTTCATAGTTTCCAAGTTTTCAAGTTCAAACTAATTTATTTTTACTTTCATTATGATTTTCTAGGTTCAACCATAGGTTGGCGTTAATTACCAAAATGCAAAATAATACATAATGAAAACTATCATCAGTATAACTAGAGTCCAATATTACTCAACTAAAATAACAATAAAAAATAATACGAAATAAATTGAAACAAAAAAAAATTACATAGCAAATAAAGTGCAGGTTTCACAAGCGACGCATTTTTTGCAGATGGCGCCAGTGCGCCTCCGCCGAACCTGCAAGCAATAACTCAGGGCCGGTGTCACGACACGCGGCCGAGGGTCACGGTGACCCCCGCCGGGGTATAGGTTAACTTTTTGTGAATTTTGAGAAAATGGATTTTAAATTGGCCGTGTTAGTGGAATGTTTGGAGCAATAAAGCGTGAGAGTTTGAAATTAGATACAAACAGACTGACGACAAATCAATGTATGGAAATGCGTTCCAACCCCCATAATTCTTCTAGTTTATCTTTCTTACTATAATATTGACTAATAATGAACGCTGAAACGGCTGAACGGATTTTGGTACATGAAAATCGTTCATGGTCTGGATTAACACATAGGCTATTTTTATCCCGGAAAACGCGGGTGAAACCGCAGGGTGCAGTTAGTAGGGCCTAATGTCAATGAAGTACCTAGGTACCTGGAAAAAAAACTATTAGCGCCTGGCCGCCATGCTGTTTATGCACTAGTTTTTTGTGTGTAATTTCTGGAGCAGACAACAAGCATAATTCTATCAAAGATCGAGTCTTTATATAACTGGTCAAAAATGTTAAGTCAAATAAAATATCAGGTGGTGGTTGTATGCGTGGGTTACGGCTTAGGTACGTATGACCCTAGATTAATTATAAGTACAAAGAGTTTAATTTTAATTTTATTTATTTCTTGTAATCTACAGCATTTATATCACATATAAAAAAATTGAATCTTAAAATTAAAAAAATAAGGCCAAAAAAGATTACTTAAGTATATCTAAATCTAATACATAAATTTTACATCTACTATATACTATTCTAATTGATAAATTGAGTAAGTAATGATACCTAATGATAAAGGTACTTTGCATGAAGTGGGTGTGTTCTTACAGAGACGACGTGTATTGTGTTAGTGTGTGTGTTTGTGTGTGTGTGTGTTGGTGTGTGTGTGTGTGTGTGTGTGTTTACCTAAAATGTGTTTAGCACTAGTTGCAAAATTACGCCCTCGTACAAAATCTTGTAGAATTAGTACCAATAGCTTACGAGTATAATGTGTGCATACCATGAGCGGACTTACATCCCTTAAACTACCTACGTAGGTACATATATAGAACGAGAAGAATGTGAAATAGTTAGAGCACCTCTTAAACATATTTTTTGTTTAAAATATTAAAAATTACTTAAACGCAAACAGACCACCTCTCTTTTTTTACCGCGTTTCTTCCTGTTTTTCCCCAGGGCGGCGCAGGGCGTGCTGACAAAATGCCAATGTAATTTATTGGGTCGGAGGCGCCACTCCGCGACCGATCCGCCATTTTTTGTGGCCCTTGCGGTGGATTTCGTCACGTCATGTCGTCACGAGCGCTGGAGTTAGCTGTTGGTTGGCTTTTTTTGTTTTTTTTTTTTTTTAAATAAAATATAAAGAAAGTATTTAAACCTATTTTCTACTTAAGATAATTTAACATACCAAAATTTTTTCTGTATGTATTAATTTTAATGTTTTTCAAACTCTCAAGGTATCTAAGAACTTTCCAAAGTTTTTCAAACGCAGGTTTTATTTTGAGTAGGTAAAGAAATCAAAGGAGACTTAGGTACCTATACTCCAGCAGTGTTCTGCGCACTGCAGGAAAAAGGTTGATGATGATGATGAAAAAATTGTTAATTTTGAAGATTTTGGACTGATCTGTTATTGATATAAGCATATCTACTAATAAACTGGTATATAATATAGGTAGGTACACGTAATGTCATAGTCAAAAAAATAATTATGTTTTTCAAACTGTGAAAATGCCTAATAACTCCCTAATACTTTATGCCTAATACTTTATTTATCAATGATAGGGTTGCGTTTGACCGCTAACTCGCTTTACTCAGGCAAGATAGATCTAACCATCAGATGGCAAGCAATGATGCGATCTACGATAGAGCATGCTCACCTAGAAGAAACCGAAACACTCTAGACTGGACGAAGGACGACACCCAGATTATACACATCAGTTATTAAGGATATATTATTTTCAGCATGTTTTTTCGACCCTTCAATTCCTGACCACTCTTCTATCCATTACCTTACTTTTACAGGCCACCTGCACAAACGAAACCTGCCTTCAATACCCCGATTGTCTGACACCCCTCGGGATAAATCTGTGCGTATTGGAACAGAGGGCGATTATCGGATCGGTTACAGGATCGGGAGTCAGCCGTGACGGCATGTGGTTAGTGTCGGTGACGTCATGAGAGTCATGGAGAACGGTGCACGGGGAAATTGAAGCTACACTACACTGCGGTATACTAAAATATGTTGGGAACTTGTAACCGATTATTAGAATCCTCATTTTTGTCCAAAGAACAAACGGAGCAAACGCCAACAACTTTGCCGACGCCGACAAATCGTTGCAATTAGTTTTGTCTGTCTATGCTATTTAACTTTATTTAATTTAATTCGAAAATATCATTGTAAGCATGTTTTACCTGTGAGTAGATAATATTCAATGTTTTATTTCTGATTTCTGATTAGTATACCTAACGCTACTGGTTGATGATGATGATGATGATCCGTGTCTGGCAGCGGTGGGCTTCTACAATTTCTTTAAAATCAATACAGAGCTCTGTTACATTTTTATTTAGCTCTAAATTTTTAGCTAATTAACTTAGCATTAATTTTAAACGAAGAATCAAAATTAATATTCTTTGATTTACAAATACAACTAAAAATAATATAAATCAATAAAAAAGTTGGATTGTTATTCGACCTCTAACAAAAAACTAAAAAGTTCGGAAATTTTTCAGGTCCTTAGGTCAACCTCCTTGGTTTTTACAGCTGAGTACTTCCATCTTTTGAACAGTAGCGGAACTAAATTCAGAAGTGCCATCTAGTATCGAGTAGCTGAACTTCGAAGACAACTGAGAAGCAACAAGCTAAATCTGATCCTGTGGCGATACTTAATTCATAGATGGCGCTGTGTAGAGATTTAGCAATGAAATCTTTTTTTCGTCATTTATTCATTTTCAGTACCATTTTAGTTTTAGTAACAGGAAAACTCGATCATAGTTTTATTCCAAAGAAAACATGTCATCTTAATTCTTATCCAGAAAAAGATCATTTCAGAATTTTTCCAGTCTAATTAGTGTTTATATTTTTATGTTTTTTCACTTAAAATCATTTCTTTTATCTTCTCTAATTTTGAATAAAGGCATTCCCCGAAACGTTAATTATACAATCATTGTTCACTTCTGAAAGCTCTTTCGATAAGTGCTCCCAGATTTGTTTGTGAAACGATTAAATCGATTTTTGAGAATGAAAGGAAAATCGATTCTTTGATCGATTGAAATGCGTTCGTTTTGATTTTAATTGGTTTTTGAGTGGTGGCTTCTTTCATGTGTAGAGATAATTAGGTAGGTGTAGATAGGTCAGTGTTCTTTCTTTGTTATGTTTCTATTTTCAGACATTTTGAATAAGTGATTATTGTGCGTATGCTATGCGTGTTGTAGGTATATAAAGAGTCTTACTAATATTATAAAGGTGAAAGTATGTACATATGTTTGTTAATAATGAACGCTGAAACGGCTGAACGGATTTACATGCAATTCGGAATGAAGGTCGTTTCTGGTCTGGACTATCACTTATAGGCTGCTTTTTATCCCGGAAAATGCGGGTTAAACTGCGGAACACAGCTAGTAATGTTATATTTCTAGTAGCTTAGTACTTGCCTCAGAAAGAAGTAGGTTATTTGAAGATAAATTATATCCGAAACCCGATCTCATGATGCATTACTATTTCCTTGCCTGGCAGAGATCACTCTTAGCGATGAGGCCGCGAGTTTTTGCCTAGTTTTATAGCACATATCCTTTTGTTTGTAATTTCTGGCATGAACAAGCATGGAACATAGACCATAGTCACAGTGAGTCGGACACGTAGTTCTAGAGTTTACCTTCAACAAACATACAAACTTTACTAACCTCTTTATAATTACGTAGCTGAGGTTCAAAACTTAACGACAAAGTACCCGATACTATAAATATAGTCCATAGCACTCAAGGATAGTGTAGCTTTCCATTGGTGAAATAATTTTTGAAATTGGACCAGTTTAGTTTCAGCAATCACCCACCACAAAGACAAACATACATAAACACAAAAAAAAAAATAAGATCAACCCCAAAGTCACTACTTATTACCTCTTTATACTATTTTTTAATAAAGTAAAGTATCTACAGATTATGTTCGTTACGTGTAGGTACCTGTTTATTAAGTTCTCCAAATAATAAGGAAGTCTTTGTAGAGTATAACATTTCATTAGATCGCAGATGATGGCCGAGTGGATCGTACGTCGAGTGGTCAAGGGTAGAGCTTCGAACTCTTCAGAACTGGACACGTAATTATCAAATTCATTCAACTCTTCCCACTGCTGGAATACCAGTAGGCCTAGCATAAACTTTGGAATTCAGTCAAGTCTAGATGGCGGTCAAATGCAAGCCTATAACTAAATTAAAGAAAAAGTCATCCCACTGTTTGGATATACCATAATTACCATAAACTCTAACGTTCTATTCGATAAAAAAATGTATGCTATTTAGGCGCCCCTGTCGGGCGGAAATGGCATACACTTTTCTACCGAATAGGTACTCGCTATGAATTTTACGTAAGAGTTTATGCTAGGTCTACAGGTCTACCCTCGAAGGGTCATTAGGTCGTTTCCCACCACGCTGGCCAAGTGCGGATTGGTGGATTCACATACGCCATAGAATTTCTACTTCGGACGTATGCAGGGGTTTCCTCACGATGTTTTCCTTCACCGAAAAGCCAGTGGTACCTATGTAAATTCGTACATAAGTCGCAACGAACTCATTGGTATAAGTCGGGGTTTGAACCCGCCACCTCAAGAATGCGAAGCGGCTCCCACTGAGCTACCACGGCTTTTTGGTAAAATAAATTCAATTAATTTCAATTCCCGGATCCCCTTTCTACCAATTTCTAGGTCTACGAGCGCGTCGTAAGTGGTCATCCGAGTGGCTGTAAGTGGTGTTTGCGGAGCGCCGCCGCGTACCTACATCCTTTATAATCAATCACTGCTTTATTAACGTTTATAAGTGCGACTTAATGTGGGCCTTTTATTAATTAATCATTAATTGAGCAAACATACCTAAATGTAAGTAATGAGTAAGTATTCGGATAACATTACATTTTATAACACTAGGAAGAGATAAACTTGTAAGTTTGTTTTACCTAAATGTTTTTTTGTTTTGTACATATCTACTCGTAACTCATATATTTCTCTATCTTAGGTTTTTATTTTGCTCAAATATGTTCTATCTATCTATCTATATCTATATCTATTATTATATTATATTTTATATTTTATTATATTATCTTTAGCTATCTATATATATATATATATATATAAAAATGAAACCCGTTTTCCTTGGTCACGGCCTCACGCGTGAATGGCTGGACCGATTTCACTAATTCTTTTTTTGTTGTATTTGTTATTATTAGGAGAAGGTTCTTACGGAAAAAAATATTAAGAAAATCTCTCAGAAATATTGAAAAACCCTAAAAACAGCCCTTTTCTTTTTCCCATACAAACGTATTCTAACTAAAACGAGCTTTATTGCTATTGTATAAAGTTCATATTGAATTGCAAGCACTCACTGTTGTTTAAGCAATGTAGGTATGTTCCTAACGTCCAAGAGTCAATTTGCACTTTATTACCTCTGTACAAAGTTCAAATTCAATCATATCTATCAAAACAGTGTGCGTTTTATACTGATAATTTTTACTATAAATTGACAAGTTAGCATCAACAAACTACGGTTGCTATAGTTACACAATAGCATGAGAATAGAGGTTATAACAAAGAGTTCCTATAATTATTCTCAACACCTTTGGTCACGCCATCACGCGTGAACGACTGGACCGATTTCAATTTACTCTACGTTTATCCCAAAGTCTACCCGTGCGAAGCCGGGACGGGCCGCTAGTAAATAATAATAGTTTTAGTTTTTAATGTTATAACGAACCAAAAAATTCAAGTCAGATTATGATATTTTAAAATACGTTATGGATCTTTTGTTTTAGCTATAGCAACGACCTATTTTTCAATGATTTTAAAACTAATAGGACTATGTTAAAACGTATTAAAATTATTAGGCTCAGTGAGCCCAAGTTTGAAGACTTTTTGTGATAGATCCAAATTTTCACGAATTATTGACGTCCTTGTCTAATAGGTTGCAATGACAAAGACAGATATATTTTTAGTTAGTTTAGATCTGTCAAATAAAGCCTTCAAACTTGGGCCCAGTGTACGTTTGTTTTGAGCTAAATCTTTGAACGCAGTTACTTCTTTAAAATCTATAAAAGCTCACTGTCACTGTTATGGCTTGATTAGGTACACGTAACAAAAACAGTGGCGAGACAGTCACCCTGCTCGGCCGAGTGTGTCCATGTCCTGCCTCGCCACTGTACTCGTCACTTAAAATCAACCCATAATTATTGGTCGATCTTTACCTACCTACAAGTCAATGCTTTCTAAGAAAATTGGCTCTATGAAACGCTTTTGACAATCCTGAGTTTTCAGGTTTATTAAAGTCTATAATAGAGAAATAAAAATTCAGATATACTTACTACTTACCCTACTTACCTATAAGTTTAGTATACCTACTTTACATTTTATTTAGATAATTTTTCGTAGCTTATTTAATAAAAGTTTTATGATGACGTCTCAGAATTAACCAAACTCTTACCTAAACTAACTGAAGAGTCGGTAATTAATAAAACCATTGCTAAAATAAATTATAAGTAGGTACTTCAAAATAGGATCCGTTTAAAGTCATAAAAAAAAGTTAAACTCTAGGTAAGTGTAGTGAAATTGTGGATCAAAGAAAAAAATATTTAGGTACGTTTATATTTTCTATGTTTTGGATGCATCGCAATTGAAAACGTCGCTAAATGTACTAGAAATTGTGTAGGTACCTTCAGAATAACGTTACCTACTTAGAATCCAAAAATAGGTCATATTCCATTCTATTCATTTTTAACACGCAATTTTAAACATCGAAATTTATCTTATCTATCTTATCTTATCTAATGGTGAAAGAATTTTTGAAATCGGTCCAGTAGTTTTTGAGTTTATTCCACACAAACATACAAAAATACAAATTCCAGTAGTTTTTGAGTTTATTCCACACAAACATACAAAAAATTCGTAAAACGAGTATTCAAACAAAGACTCGAATAAAGTACCAACGAAATGCGAAATATATTATACTTTTTCAAAGACGTGCCTGACACAATTTTCCCAAGACCGAAAAATTAAAAAGAAAATTGTGTTGACAGTTCCACTTCCCACTTCTTTTATTGGCTCTTTAGCTGTTGCCTCTCACCTGATTGGTCGGTTTAAATGGCGTTCTTATGGGAGACAAAGACGGAGTGGATAGTCAAAGGGCGATTGTGGTAGGAGTGAAGGGGACAGATAGACACTTCTCAAGCACTTACCGATAGAGCGACGCGCCAAAGGAAGTGCGAGCCGATGCAGTGGGTGAATGGGCTGACGTGAATTGGCTGCTGCAGATGTATTTACGAAGACGTTGAGACTGCGATGTTGTGTATGACGATTTCGATTTGGAACCAACAGGAGATAATAAAGCAATAAATTTCAAATTATTAATAACTTTATTTTTCAGAATAGACAAAGCTAACCTTACAGTATAACAGGTAGGTATAGGTACGTAAGTAAAGATTTATTTCGCAAATTAGTAGAATAAAACTAACTAAGGCTTTTTCCCCATATAATTTTCCAGGTTTCTATCAAAAAATATCTAAGTATTAAAATTGCCTGTCTAATATCAAGCTTTAGACAGGTAATTAACTTTTTATTGCTGTAATACAGCTGGACGTGGCTAACGTTATGGATTAAACTTGTGTAGTTTTAACTAAGAAAAATATGAAAACAAAATCCCGAACATCAATGGTTTCTTTGCAAAAAAATATCTATGGACCAATTCACTTTAAAATCACAATATGCATTCGCCCCCGCGATCAAATCGGATTCACGTAAACATCTTCAAGAAAAACTCAACGATCCCCACTACTTACGCTACTTCTGGAGCTTTTTTAAAAAACGACCGCCCTAAACTGTCTCCATCCCCCTCTCACTTACGAACAAAGCTGAAGAAAATGATCTATTGCCGTCCTTGTCGAAGGCTTAACGTCAAACAGGCGGGCAATCTATCACGCAAAGTTTATTCGTTTGTGGAACGCTTTTGTGGTGAGGCGAGTTACGCGTCGTGAAGTGCCAGTGTTTTAAAAAGAATGGATTCCAAATTTAAATTGAAAGAGTTCCAAGATGAAAAGACTAGTTTGTCGACGCCGTTTTCAATCAACGATATTTTGACGAAAGAGAATGAAGCGAAGTGTCAATTTGAAAAGTTTGAAAATGGAATGTTTCCGAGTTTTGGCGGGAAGATGAGTTTTCTGGCTAAGGCCGGCTACAAAGAAGGTTTTCCTATGAAGAAAGAGGTCATAGAAAAGAGTTTGAAGTATTACGACGATTGCAACGGGTACAGTGATTATGCTGACGATGGAGTGTTGGATATGTCGAGGAAGAATCATTATCCAGTTACGGAACTTTCAGGTGAATATTTTTTTAAATATTTTAATCAAAGGCATTTTGGAACGCATCTTCTAAATAAATAATTTGGTGTACATTTTTATGCATTTATTTAAAATAGCTTTGCAAACAGATTTCTCACTATTTTTGTCTGAATTATCTACTTTCTAATATTCAGAACTTGTATCTGTCTCTACTCTACTTTACATAATCATAATATTATTTACATTCAATTTACAATTTACATATATTATAAATTCTATTAAGTTAAAAGAACTTAAGGGGGAAAAACTGAAAGTTTAAAAAAACGCCTGGGTACCTATTCTATCCAATATTTGCAAAAAAAAAAAATAGAGTTTTTTCTACTACGTGTTAAAAAAAAAGTAGGTACGCTAACTCCATTTAAAACAAAAAAACTCTATCGATGATTTAAGAGATTGGAGATAAGATGATGATACACGTTGATGAGAGTAATTTTGTTTTTTTAGAGTAGAGTTAGCTCATCTTTTAATACCACATAGGTTATTTTAATATCGATAATATATAAAATGCCATTTCAGTTTCAAATTAGCGTTGCCGTAGTTTGGATGCTATAAATATTAATAAATAGGTAGGTTATAGGTTATTATATTATTATTAAGTATAACTTACCTTACTTACCTATTTTGCTTGCATTGCCATATAATTTATTTTTTCTTAGGTATAAAAGCTTCATTACCTGAATTTGGACGTTTTTTGTAAATCCAGATAAAAACATAACAAATAGGTAGATAGATAGATAAAGGCTCTATTGTTCACACCATAAAGTACAAACAAAAGGATTAGGAACACCTAAAACTAGTGCGACAACTGGCGGCCTTATCGCTAAGAGCGATCTATTCCAGGCAACCTTAGGGTGGAGAGTATAGATAAAAGAAATATAAAAACGGGGTGTGCAGTATTGAAGAAAACTGTGTACCTATAAACCTACATAAAAAGTAAGAGAAAGAGAAGAAAGAAAGTAAGTAGATAATAGTAAAAATAAAAGGTAGGTAACTAGAAAAGTTTGGGGTTGAGGTAAAATAGGCCTGTATTTGGTAGATAAACAGGCATGTACAAAGTTTACTTATACATAAGAACGATCAAAAATGTATTAGAAAGACCCTATATGCATACGTGGACTGTATTTTACTGTACCTACATACATATAAGTAGGTATGAAGTTTATAAATATATCTATTATCTGTGTACAATGCATAAACATAATTTTCGTCGCACTTAAAAAAAAGCAATCCCAAGACTAAAACAAATCACCAATCAATGACATTCCAAATTCAAATTAGTCGCCCGCCACAAATGACAGCGACAATAGCGGTGTAATGGCGCGTTCACACTGGCCGGTGGCACGCTGCGACGTCGCCACTTAGCTGTCACTTACAATACCACCAACTTACGCATAGAGTTGAATGTGAGAGCCACCATCGATTTTCCTAAACAAAACTGATGGAAATTCGTTTGGAAATTTTAGTTTCCCTATTTAGCCACTTCCGCAGATAAGTTGGTTGCATAGAAACTGTTGCGTAGCCTATGCCGTCACTTGCCTTGCGGCACACCCTCATTATTATAAGTGATGACGCTTAAAAGCGCCATTGAGGCATTCAATTTAGTAATTACTGGGTTTGTAGTCCGCGGCACGTGTTTACGACGATTTTATGTAAATTTTACTGTCATAATGACATGTTGGGACTCGGATTGGATGGAAAAGTTTAGATATTGGACGTCTTTCCATTTCTTTTTCTTTAAGTCTACATTTTTTCTGTTTTGTTTAGCTTTCTTTGTTACGGCACAAAATGGTTATGGGATGGTATAAGTACGAGTATGTCGGGGCTTTAGCTTTTTTTTTGATGCGTATCTACGAATATACTTAAGTAATAATGTTTCAAGCGTAATTCTTTTATTAGTAGAGCAAGCAAGCAAGTACCTACCTACTAAGCATGTATGAAGTCTGGCACTTTGTTGTACTTTGTAATTTGTAAGCTTTTAATGAAAATATTTCAGCGTAACCTAATTCATCTTTTTATATTAAAAAAATGGCAAGAAGTTTAATTATTCGAAAAGCTATTACAAAAAAATAATCTGCAGTTAATAAATGCCCAAAAGTATTTTTCTAATACTCAGAAAGCTAAAAAATCCAAAGTCAAAAAATTATGTTATCAGAAACACATTAAAACAATTAAAAGCGAACTCAAAGCGTCCTCAATCAGCGCCGCCACAAACTAAACGGTCCCGAACTTGTACAATAGATCGCATCGCACGCAAAAATACTGTTAGAAAGTCATCTAGTTTCACCTCGCTTTCCTATTTTACCCGGTTCGACCCACCCAGGGTCTTTTAAGTCGTTTAGCCGTTAAATAGTTTCAGTCTAATGATCGCAGACAATTTGCGTAATGGATCCATTGTGCACGCGCCTTTATACGCGGTTGGCGTGAGCCGATCGCGGATTAATTGATTCGTCGGTGACTGTGTGAACTGCCCTTAATGATGTTTACGTGGAGAGGGTTGTGATGTAATTTTGGTATATTTTCTATCTATGTAATTTTATGTTTTTAGAGCTGTTTTTGAAGTGAAAACTTCTTTAGCGGCGTTGTACACTTTTTTGGAATGGGTAAAAAATGTTAAACTCGCGACAGGGTCACGTGACCTGATCGAAAATTCGTAAGACGGATGGAGAGTAGACAGCTAGTATCCCCTTCTCTTTCTACGGCGCGGCGAAAATGTATGCCTGCGCCGGCTGTTTCGTTTAGGGCGCTTGCGCGAATGTTCTAATTTGACAGTTAGGTATAGTGTTGTGACCTAGTGATTATAGTGGACACGATATCGATTCATTTTTCTATTAAAATAATTAAAGCAATTCGTGCAAAATTATTCCCTAACCATTCCAAAATATCCAAAACGCACAACGTTAATACTTAAGTTTTCACTTCTGCCGGCACTCCCGGAGTGCAACCCGTCGTTTTTTTTCAGTAAGGTTTCACATTAAAAGTTGTTCAATAAGATCGTTTGGGCTTAGCACCATTGTTCCGTGTTAACGATTTCACCGTTCTATCGTTTTCACCGTTTAGACACAATGACTCAATTTTTCATATAAATCTAGTAACTCTTTCACCTTTTTTATTCTAGAATAAGAACAACTCAAAAAACGCAACAGCTTAGCTTATTATTCCAGCAAATCCCAAAAAATATCACAAAATCCTGCTTTTTAGTTCAGTCAGTTTAAAATTACGTTTTCATTGTTACAGATGATTACGACTCCCGTTCTTCCCACAACGACTCTCCTCGCCGCGCCACATCCTCCCCGGCCGACATCTCATACAAGCCCTTCCTGTACGAGCCCCGCAAATGCACCACCCCGCCCGCCACGCACTCCCCAACGTACCCCGACTACCCACAAAACGGCGCTCGCAAGAAACGGTCCCGAGCAGCATTTTCACACGCACAAGTCTACGAGCTAGAGCGACGGTTCAGCCAACAGCGGTATCTCTCAGGCCCTGAACGAGCTGACTTAGCCGCCAGCCTCAAGTTAACAGAGACACAAGTTAAGATTTGGTTCCAAAATCGCCGGTACAAGACAAAACGGAAGCAGCTGCAATTGCAAGAGAACGGGATGTTGGCTGCGGCGGCGGCGGCAGCGAACCACGCGAGGAAGGTAGCAGTTAAAGTGCTGGTAAATAACAACGGACAGCCAAGTTTACCTGATCTCAAATACCAGAATCCTATGCTTGGAAAAAGTCTGAATCCAGCGTTGTTCACGCCTCCAAATTTGCTGGAAGGATCGCCGATTTGGAAGCACTTTGCTGGGGTCTATGGGGTAGACTTCGCTAAAAACCCAGAGTACAAAGCTCTGTTACAAGAGTCATACAACCAAGCAGTGTTACAGTCTCTCTACGCACCTCATTTAGGAGTGAACTACCCGAACATCCCGCTTTCATATATGTACTACCCCGGTCATCCCGGTTTTGGGATGCCTGTCTCCTGCGATCTAGACAGAAACATGGACACAAGACCGGACAGGTTTGGGGAATGCTCAGAAAAAAAAGAAAAGCGTGAAGAAAAATTGAAAACCATAGACAGTGTTGATGTCAACGAGAATAGTTGTGAAAGTATGGCTAGTAACATAGAGATAGAAAATTAAGAAAATAAACTTCGACTAAACAAAATTAAAAAGGTAGTAATTTTATCGACAGTGACTGTGACCCTGATTTTGATTTTACAAATGTTTTATTATGATACATTTATTAATACAGAAATTCTTATTAATTATTTATTGTTTTGCCAAAAAAAAAACATGTTAGAAACATTCTCTTCAACCAGTCCTCACTTTCAATGTTTTCTAAATTTGAATTCGACAGATGCCTTTAAGTTTGGTTATTGGTTTTTAATCTTAAAAATAGCTGACCAAAGAGTTTATAGATCGACACCAAAGTAGGTATAGCCAAAGAATAAGCACGTAACGTAGATAGTAGAATTTGTTAATGTTAAGTTGATTTGTTGTAAATAAATTAATAGATAAGATTTATTGAATGTTCTAATGTAGATGGTTATCAGCACGTTTGTAAATAGTACAAAGTTAGTTGTCCTAATAAAGGTGCAATAAATTAAAAAATATATTTTTATTGTCTTTGAACTTCAAATCCTTTCTTGAACCTAATTTAAAATGACATCACATTATACCTCTCAATCATAGAAACAAAAATTAAAAAGACCTACTTGGTCGAACAAATGTTTTACCAAGTGAATTTTATCCGCGGGGGGAGTAAGTTTTCGATTTGTCAATTAAATTAATTGATAAAGCAATCATAGATGAACACAAAAAGGGTGGTTTAGTAGGTAGAGGGTGGGCCACGGGTCGGAAGCGGTAATGCTTGCCTCTTTAGTGCAGTGGGACTTTCAACTTAATTTAATAAATTAGCAATTGTTTAACTTTAGATTTGGGTAAGTAAGTATCATGCGCCTGTGAACTCTGAACCGACTAATAGATAGCCAATAGATTGCGCTAGTCGATAGTTCTGTAGTTAGATGCACATCTTGGCCAGATGAGCTACGATGCGAGCAAATTAGTAAGTGAGGCATTGCAAAATATGGCTGTCATGTTTCCAGTTACAAACTTAGACAAATATTTATTTATTTTAGTCTAAGGTTAGAAGTACAAGTTCATATTACAAGTAGATACCTTATAGATACTTTATTCAATGATCGCAAAAATAAATTAAAAATCAGTATGTTTTCTTGTTTTAATTTTATAAGTAACGTACCATCTCATCCAAAAAAGTTAAGGTTAGGTTAGTAGTTAGGTATTTGCTTGTAAGTAAGTTCTTAGTCTTCAAAAGCTCGTAAAATACTAAACCCATAAAAGTGTTAAACTCTGAAGCCTCGCAAATTGCATCTGACGAGCCACCTGGCTGCAATCTAGTTCTTTGAAAGTTGAAGATGGTCCTCGGAGCGCGGGCGAAGAAATCACCGCGGGGGAAATCGGTGTCCCGCCTCCCGCGGGGAAGTGTGGAGAGGGCTTCCGTGTAATGTTGAATTCATTGACTGGGTGAAGTGAGGTCTCAGAATCTTGGGGAAAATGATCCTTTGTATGTTTATGTTTGGGGCTATAACTTCAGCACAGTTGATCTGATCTTGATGAACATTTGTAGACTCATTGCAACACAGTTCAAATATGAGCAAAATCGGTTGAGAGAGCTCACGAGTTCAGTTCACACAATTTTATAGTAGCTGTGCTATGTGATGTTTATTTATGTGTATTTCAATCTGCATTTATTTAAGATACAAACAATATCTTCGTGTATATTCCGCAAGCTATGTGAAATCGCAAATAATTGCAGAATAAACCAGCCGTTCGTTGTTTCATAATTATGGTACGAATATATAGATATATACCTACAGTGACCATCAATTGACTACTATAGGTTCAAATTCAAATTCTGGGTGGCGCAGACCTGTTATGGGCAAACGTGACGTTTAATATTAGGCGAGCGATTTGCTCGTCTCGTCACTAAATTTTACATTAAAAAAAAAAATTAAAAAGAAATCAGAATTAAATCCTAGAAAGTCCACCTCCACCCCACGTCTCCTATCCAATAAAATTATCATATGAATGGCATCGCAGGGGCGTGGCCCTGGGGTGAACTGGTGAAGACGACATTATGAAAATACGCGCCGACTTCCGCGCGAAGAATCTCGTAAGAACGCAGTAACAACGCCCGTGAATGTACCTAAGCGTACCACCATACCATCACTTCTGTAGACCATAAAAATATTTTTATAAACCAGATTTTTGCATTGAAATTAGAAATCAGTACATTTATTAACCTTAAATAAAATTTAGCGTTGTTTACATTGCATTCTCATCAGACTTACACAGGTATACCAAATTTCAGCTCAATTGGACATCGAAAAGTGATTCATCACGACGGTAGGTAAGTTGAATAAAAGCTTGTAATAAAAGGTAATAACCTCCTTTTTTAAGTTGGTAAAAATACGTAAAATTAGCTTATTATTAATGATGATGATGAAAAGTAAACTAATTACATTTCAATTTTCATCAAAATTTATTTATCATTTAAGATAGGTAATTTATAACAAACATTCACACATGCACAGACAAACTTTCACATTTATAATATCAGTAGGATTGTATGAAGTAGGATAAATCTATTGTGTCCTGTGTTTAATTCTTGTGAACAGAGTACAGGAAACTTCATCAATACAAGAACATTATTTTTACAAAAAAAAAAACAAAAACCGACTTCAAAAGACCGACTATTGAGTTATTCATCTATTTGTCGCGCACGTACTTAATGCAAATTTAAGACTTATATGGTTTTCTCATGGATAGGTACCATTATCAGAACTGGACTAAATTGAAATGGGACCAAATGGGAAGCGTCAGCTTTCTAATAAAAAAAGAATCATCAAAATCGATTCACCCAGTCAAAAGTTATGAGGTAACAAACATAAAAAAAAAAAACATACAGACGAATTGATAACCTCCTCCTTTTTTGAAGTCGGTTAAAAATGAAAGACGCTGGTAACTCCACCAGAACAGCTAGACACTATAAAGACCAAGTTAATGACCACAATGGCACTGCAACCGTTTAATCAGTTGATACGATATGTAGCTACGTAGTATACCTACATAGTACCTTAGATACTATGCCGCTTGTTGGACGATACACTGAGAAAAATGGCCGTCTAAATTCCGCTAAAAGAATTATGAATTCACTTAAAGTAGAGCATACTGATACTACCAAAAAGTACAATGATTAGCACCAGTTTATAATAGTTGTGACCGTAAAAAGTGGTGCTAATCATCGTAGTTTTTGGTTAATGAAGTGGAAAGTCTGTCCTTTAGCTTTTTGTTCTAGAAAATTTTACGGTTCCTGTAGATCATGGGATTAGCAGGTGAGGCCGCAGGGCATAGCTAGTACATCATTAAGCCCAGTTAACAGCCGCAATGGCACTGCAAACGTTCAATCAGTTGATACCTACCATTTCCGGAGTTGTTTAGGTACGTCTCACATTTGATCATACCACAACAGATTTAGACTATATTGGGTATGGAGGTAGCTACTAATACCTTAGATTAAGACAGGCTACTTTTTAAAAGCTTTTATTTAACTTGCAATCTATGTTACTACTAGCTGACTCGACAGACGTTGTCCTGTCAAAAGCCATTGCGTAACTATAGCAACCGTAGTATGTTGATGCTAACTTGTCAATTTATAGTAAAAATTATCAGTATATATATAATTTGCAATAAATTAAAATTGCGACTATAATTTGAGATTTAAACTATCCTATCTCTCAAGTTGGATCGAACTGCACATGGTGTACGAATTTTATTATAATCGATTAAGTGGTTTAGGAGTCCATTGAGGACAAACATTGTGACACGAGATTTATATATATTAAGATGTAACTACGAGTATGTTTGTTGGGGTGGAATCTTGCAACTCCATTTTGAACCACGTCTCGATATCCGATTGCTGAAGTTTGTTAGGTATACGTGCGTGTGTGATAGCTTATTGTTCTAGAAAATTCAGATGAAACCGCAGGGTACATACAACTAGTACACCATAAAGTCCAGTTAACAGCCGCAATGGCACTGCAAACGTTCAATCAGTTGATACGTACCATTCCCAGAGTTGTTTACGTCTCACATTTGGTTCTCATGCCGGCCGTTTATGATGTTTACGTTGAGTGCATTTTATGTGGGTGCGAAACGCGAAAATTAACTCGATGATTACTGAGACTTGCATCTACAATCTTGGTAAGACAACGTTTATCTATAATTTTAATAGGCATAAATCTAAAGCACTAAAAAATTATATACACAGATAGATAGATAGATAAACTCTTTATTGTTCATACCAGAAATTACAGACAAAAAGGATCATAAAACTGAAAACTAGCAACAACTGCAATAATGTGATTGTTTTTGGTCACATACTTTTAAATTTATTTTACAAAGTATCTACTTACTTAGAAATGTTTAAACTGCTCTACCACTTTTCTACGCGTAAAGAAAGAAAATCGTGCCTACACAAAAGATGAAATCTCTAAAACTACTCTTCTAAGACCAATCTACCAAAAATGTAATAGGTACCTGATACCTTTAGGACGGTAACCATACTCGTCATCAGATGGTCCGTCGTCGCTTATTTGCCTCTTATTAAAAAACATAATTATAACCCGGTCACAATATCTGTGCACCTCGCTGGAATGCGTATAGCCTTATATAGTCGCACTGTCGCACCGTGACAGGTGTCACCTCTCCGCGCACTCCCCGGCTATACGGCTAAGGCTATACGCATTCCAGCGAGGTGCACAGATATTGTGACCGGGTTGTACATAAGGAAAACAAATAGGTAACTTTACTAACATTCAGACAATACGCCTGCCAGTGCCTGAAATAGATCGCTCTTAGCAATAATTCTGCCCGTTATTGCTCCACTTTCAAGCGTTACTATCCTTTTGTAATTTCTGGTGTGAATAAAGAGTTTATCCATCTATCTACCCATTTAACTCTCAAAATTGGACAGCCAATCTCGCTTCCGAGAAACCTCTTTATTACGGGCGCAGTCCATTGTGTTCAGTCAAAGAAACGCAATTGATTGTCGAGAAACGGTCTTGTAAACAGTGCATTACCGCTCATCCTCTCAATAAGATTGCTAGGGAGGGGAAACTATCGATAGATTTATCGTTATCGATATTACGCAAATTAAATCTTTTGCGCTTAGTTCTACTTGATAATGTCTACGGAGAAGTGGTTTGGCGAGAAAAATCGATTTGATAAAGGCACAGCTGACTCTACCAGATGTGCGTTATGCAAGGCTTTTGCGAAAAATTACAAATGATTAGAGAATCTTCTGGTATACCTATGGTGAAAATAGATCAGAAAGTCCTCTGATTATCATCATGATTAAAATTTTACAAATTAAAACTTTCGTAAACAAAAAATGTGATAGAATTTAGTCAGAATATCCGACTTAATAATAGGCGAGTATTCCCGTGTAGGTATAGCTAATAAAATATAAGGATTGTTACTACTTTTTTTGTTACAAAATGTTTCATCAAAATAATTGCAGCCCACCGTAAACATCGATAAAACCCCATCACTAGTAAGTGCAGCGCAGGACGCACTTTACTGCATTAACATTACCCGATCGAGTTACCCGCACGTGCGCCGGAAGTGTCATCGGTAAACAAACACCCGTCGCCGGCGCATCACTACTCGGCCTAAACAGAGCTTACCTCATTACTAATTAGGAGCTGGTGTAGAGATAAGGGGGCATCCATTAATTACGCTGTG
The DNA here is from genome assembly GCA_949125135.1 of Alcis repandata. Taxonomy (NCBI): domain Eukaryota; kingdom Metazoa; phylum Arthropoda; class Insecta; order Lepidoptera; family Geometridae; genus Alcis; species Alcis repandata. Next base: position 4,422,647 of record OX421246.1, on the reverse strand, counting down.
TTTTTTTTTGACATTTTGGCGATTTTTGACCCCCCCTTCCCCCTTGGTGAGATGTCGTGAGATTTTACTCGACCCCTCCCCCTCCCTAATCTCACGGGAGATTTTTCAAAATGCACATTTCTATGTAAATAAGTTAATCTGTGCTTGATTGCATTACATTTATTACTTTTTCTTTCGGAAAAAAAAATACGTGAGATTTGCCGAGACAGCCCCCCCACGTGGGATTTGATGGAATTTTACTCGACCCGCTCGCCCCCCCCCCCCCCCCCCCCGCCCTAGTTGGTACCTACTGGATGTTTATAGAACTGTTTGTTTTGGGAGCGGAAATTCGCGAAAAGATTTGGGAGAGCTCTAATCGTGTTTGACAGTGAAGTAAGATAGGATGATTTTGGTAATGATTAGGTATTTAGTAGGTAAATATTTTTGTAAAAGAAAATTTAGAACGTTAAGTCTGTCGAAAAATATGTAAGTAGTTGGTATTTGATAGTGTGGTATAGTAGTAGATAGATATAGGTATAAGTAAATATAAGGCGCTACGGTGTAACTAGATTTAAGTTAGTCAGTCAATATACGGCAAAGCAAAATTGCATGAAAAATGGGACAGTGGGCGTTGGTACATGGAAATTGCGGTTAGATAGAAAAATATGTAGATAATAAATTATCTACATATTTTTCTGCAGAAGTTATGCTAAGGGTTTTGATTGGATGTTATTTTAGGCTTTTTCAGCTTAAGTTTTGAATAACAATAATAACCGGGGCAATTTAGACATCCGAGCTTACATTAATTCACACCCAGCTGAAAATTGGTAGGATTGTTCAGAACACCATCATAAATGAAATCTAAAAAGTCCTCATTGATCCGATACGTGCAAAAAAAAACACTAAGGGTAAAAGGTCACAAAAACTGGTTTTTCACAATTTTCAGAAAAACAGTAAATTTTATCAAACAATTAGCCATACCAAATTTTAGATCTACAAAAAGCACACTACCTCTAAGGTGACGTGGAAACGTGTGCATAATTATTATGACGATTACAACTCTTTCAACTTTTTGAGTCGTTATATTTCAAAAACGGTGGCTCTTAGGAAAAAAAATTGTCATATTTTGTAGATAATTATCTGATCTAAAATTTGGTATGGCTAATTGTATGATAAAATTTACTGTTTTTCTGAAAATTGTGAAAAACCAGTTTTTGTGACCTTTTACCCTTAGTGTTTTTTTTTGCACGTATCGGATCAATGAGGACTTTTTAGATTTCATTTGTGATGATGTTTTGAACAATCCTACTGATTTTCAGCTGGGTGCGAAGTATTGTAACTTCACTCCTTTTCTTTTGTATGTCAGCCATTTTGAAAAATGGCCGAACCAAAAAAATCATTTCAGGAATGGATTTAAGGACCTTAAGAGCCTCCAGATCCAAAATTACACCTGCCTAGGATCACTTTAAAATTTAGAAGATCCATTGAAATTTGACGGAAATATGAAATCCGACATCTTGGATTTTTGTTGCTGAATCTCGATTGTCGTTATAAATCTCTATAATATTTCTTCGAGCACACTCCATCCATCTACAGCGGTTCCACAGCTATGAGCATTTCCTTTTTTTTTGTTTATTTGTATGACTGTCAAACTTTTTTGTATGGCGGCTATCTTTTTTTATCATTTCCCTAGAAAGGTCCATACTTGATCTAAATTTTAAAAGTCAGGTGTACCCCTCTATCTCTTTCCGTTTCCGAGATACGAGGGGTTCAATTTTCCGTCAACCATCATCATCATTTATCCGATTTGAGATACAAGGAGTCATTTTTCAAAGTGTTTCTTGAGATTGTCGGATTCAACAATGTTTAAAACTTCGGGAAAACTCATTTACAAACTTGTTATATGATCTACTGCTGACTGAGGCATCTTAAGAGAAATTGTCAATTTTTTGGTCTGGTCTGAAATTAATATCGACATATCTCGAAAACCATAAGTTCTATCAACATGCGTTTAAGAGCAATACTGTAGAAAATGTTATAGTGAACATACTTGTCTTGAACAGTATCCTCGTAGCTTGTACCGTTTTTGAGAAAATCACGAAATACCCGTTTTGGTGACCTTCTACCTGGAGTAAAAATTTTTGCACGTATCGGATCGATGAGGACTTTTTAGGTTTCATTTATGATGGTGTTCTGAACAATCCTACCAATTTTCAGCTGGGTGTGAATTAATGTAAGCTTACTCCTATTTTTTGGTCTAATTTGCCCCGATTATAAAGAAAGAAAGCAATTTATTACTGAACTGTGTATTTTTATTTATGAAGATCCAAAAACCCATGAAATAAATTTAAAAAAAATATTGCACAAAATAATATTGAATATTGGATTCTACACCCGCCTACTTATTGCCAAACCATTTTGCCGCAACAACCCTTTGAAGAAAAAAAGGTTCAGCAAAAAGCAAATTAGTAGACTTGGCACGCCACTTAACTAATAGGCAAAACAGTTTTAAAAGGAGTCGCGACAAGAAAAAAATGAGACGAATCTTCAGAGTCCTTGAGGGGAGCTACTATGGAGTTGAGCGAGTATTTTGTGAGATTTCGAGTTCTGTAGTAGGGGCATTTAATCGCGAAGTAGCAAAAGCTTTTCAGTAAAAATCATTTCAGTTTTTTTTATTTCAAATACAAAGAAAAATCATAAATACCAAGTTTACGTCATAGATTGAAAATAGTTCACTAAACCACATAAAAGTATAAAAAAAACTTATAAAAGTTATAAAAAAAAAATTCTCACCCCAAACTCGATCGTCATTCTTACTGTCACAGTCGCCAACTCGCCACTCGTCTAGACAGCAGGCGGCGACCGCCCGCGCTCCCACGTGCTGCAATCAGGCAGTGCCAGGACCCTTGTGTGGTCTGATTTGCTCTCAAGACTTAAAGAATACAGAAAAATAAAGTGCAGCTTTTTGCCAGTATTGGCGACAAAATGGTAGGAAATCAAGTAATGGCAAGACAAAGCGAACATGAGTTTTAATTGGGTATAGAATTAAATACCTACCTATTTATTGAAATTCTTTCTACATATTTCACTAATGTAATACATTAGAATAAAAGGCTAACGTCATATTATTATCTCTATAATCTACAATGACTTTAATGTAGTCAGAGATATTCAAACTTTTTTTGCGAAGGGGCGACGCGAAATGGGTGTCCTCTCGTGACAAAGTATTATTGCCTTAATACCTATTTAATTGCATTGTTCATTGTTGTTGCATTATTCGAGAGTCTGCGATATGTCTACGTCGCAAAGAGCGTAGTAAAACAGAGCTAGATCGATAAACTCTGTATTATTTACACCAGAAATTTATAATTACCTACGCTTAAAAAATAATGCAACAACAGGGGCCTTACCCGTTGAGTTCTCTTTAAGACAACCTAGAATCTGAAGATGGATTAGAGGATTAAATAATGTCACAAGATACCTAGAAGGCAATAAATAGAAAGAAAATGGTTTTGCAATAGCTTAGCTTTATCCTTAATCGAAAAATAAAACTAAAAGTTCGCGGATTAAAAAAGACGACAATGTGATGACTTCATTCTCTATGAAACAGAAAGCAGCTTCACTCAATCTAATTAACGGTTTCTCCGAAACAACAATAACCGGGTTTCAGAACATTATCTGAAGTTTACTCAAAGAAAATAAGTAGGCGACTATTATTCTCGTAATTGCAGTTAAAAACAACAGAGATAGTCTCGAACGGGAGACTGGTGCTGCAAAGTTTACAGATCTTGTGAATTGGTTTCTCTTACTAATTACAATGTTTTACTACTTTCTGATCGCGGCTTCGCTCACGTAGCCTACAGAAAACAATATATTACTTATAAAACAACTTGATAAAACATGGTTGTCACCGTAAAAACTAGTACCTACTAGCACCAGTTTTTAGGGTGACAAGTGGGATTTTAGGTGTATAGTTTTTAGTGTAAAGTTTTTAGGTGTACGGTGTAGCTTTCCAATATTTGTTTGGAGTAAGACTATAGAACGACGACCTGTTTGGCTCAGCGGTGGTACAACCGCCTAATAAGCTAGGGTTCCTGGGTTCGATTCTCGGCCGGGCAGATGTTTGAATGATGAATTTAAATATCTGCTCTGGGTCTGGTTGTAAGTTGTCCTTATCTTAGTGTGTTCCTTGGCATCTCCGACACAGGTAATCCTAGTGGAGAGCTATGAGTGTGAAACGTTATTTTTTTTAGAATCGAATCTAATTCTTAGAGATAATGTGAGAAATCCTACAAGACCAGTATGTTTAGTTTAGACAAAGCGCAGTCTATTTTCTCGTTACCCGCGCTGCACGCTACTCGCTAACATCAAATTGCTTCTTTACGCACATTAAAAAAACACATAATTATGGATATAAAACCTCCAACCTCGTAAAAAGTCCAGATAAAAAGGTCGTAGAGGCACTTCCTCTGTCTAATCTCCCATAAAATGGTTCCGTACATCCATTAACACTATTTTTAACACTTTTTTAAACTCATTGAACGCTCGTCCTCAATGAGGCTCATTTATATTTTAAAAAACTACGAAAATATAATTGTTTACATTATTTTTAGTTTATGTACGACGTAAACCTGTGTGCCGAATTTTCTAATCTGAATAAGATTTTGATCAGCGATAAAGGCTATAATTGCTTGACGTGTCGTGTTATGATGCGGCGGTGATGTATGGCCGGAGAATATTTAAGACAAGCGATTGACGTCTTTAACGTTGTTGTAATTAATTTATTGGCGCTTTTAAAGCGGAAACAAAAAGGTATGGAGTCGATCGTGTGATTTTTATTTTCTTAATCTTTTGATTAATTAGAGTTTTTGTTAAGGTTAATTAGGTTATTGTTAATCTACTTTAAAATAAGGACATTTCCTATCTTTTTCTCTGATTTATGTTGTTTTATGCAGGTAAAATGCACAATATCTCGCCATGATTTTAAACTTGCTGATTTAAATTATCTTTTTTTACTAATTGATTCGAGTTTATTAATCCAGAAAAACAAGGTCTCCCGTTTGCTCATAGAAAATCAACATTGTTAATTCATTCATATCCAACAAAGGGTTTATATCTACCTACTACAAATGCCATACCCAACCCGAATTTGAAAAATTTATTAGTTTATGGCAATTCAAGACAAATAAAGCCGTGTCAATCAATTTACTATATTACGACGTTATTTTTGGAAACCAAAACAATTTTAGTTCGATAATCACGAGAATAACATTGTCCACAGCTTTCTCTGTGCCGTATAGTGTACGGAATATTTACAGGTCACATCCGGTGCACGGCTATTACTTAATAGCTGTTCGTCGCATCGTTTGCTAGTACCCCCAGTGGATGTCAAACTTTACCTAGGGGGCATTTTGGGAGACTCACATAAATGCATGCCAACATAATTAAGTACATAATACCTACTAATATTTTGTCATTCATTAATTCTTTTTTGAGTCATGTTTTTAGAGGAATAATTTATATAAGTGGCATTTATCTGGCACAACGTAAAGCATTGGTATTTAACGTGATGATGCCTCCAGCTTACTAGGTAATATTTATTGACACCACAAAAAGACATGCATAAAATATTGACAACAGAATATAATTATGTATTTGTTTTTTATCACTTCTGTGATCTTTATTGTCAAGGTTAGGTATCTTAGTGTGCTTACGTCCACAAAAATAGTCAATCAATTAGTGTGTAACTATACAACGGTCACATTAGATGACTAGAACAATATTGTGATTTGCACTGTGACCAAAGAAAGAGTGATCGCGTCTCACTTATTACACTATGCACCTGTACTTTCCTGTGTTTAAGTGACAAATACGCACTCGCCATCGATATACATTATTTCACCCCCACCCATGGTCACAACACACAAAGTTTGACACTCTTAGTCCGAAAGCGGTGCGCAGCGCGGATTTTTTACCAAAAGCCGTGTAACACGACACTAAAATTGAGTTAAAACAAACATCTAGCGTCTCCGTGACGCCAAATATATTAAAAAGGGTTATTATATGACAACGTGTTCCAAATCAAAGCAGATTACGAAATTAGGGCGAAAATGTTTTACGAAGATTTTTGATGCTCTTTGAGGTGATCTTTCATGACAGCTATAGGTACAATGGTAGCTTTTTACGTCTAGATTATACAGAGAGTTTACTATAGACGTCGTCTTCAATAAAATATTTAGATCAAGCTAGTCATAGATGTTAAAATAATACAAAAATAGATGTTAACAGAAAATAATCAATTAGAAGTGAGTAATTTAATGAACTTATTGTTTTTTTAGGTGAGTATCAGAAAACAATTTATTTTCAATAATGATCAAATTCGAAGCAGAAAATTCAAAAACTTACCAAACTCAAAATCCAATACCTACAAATAATTAAAAGGGATATAGGTAGCTATAGATATAAGAGAGTGGTAGAATACCTTATGGAATGTTAGTGCCTTTTGACAGTCTTTATTAAACATTCAAAAATTTGTAATACCATGTTTATGGTTTATAAAACGAAAATATTGGACTAAACAATAAAATAAATGGCGCATTAAAGTGTTGTATTGCAGTCGAGAGAGCCGGGGCGTCCTCCCCTGTGCTCTCTTTTTTATAGTCGAGGAGACTGACACCAAAAAGGTGCAAATCACGTGCAAAATATCTCGTGAGAAACTCTGCACGCACGAAAAAACATGACGCATGTGGCGTTACCGTGCTCTGAGGCGTTCCATTTAAGGCTTGAAGTGCAAGCGAGAGCGCTCAACGAGCGACAAAGAGGCACAATCGGCCTCCGCGTTCGGCAGCGTTCGACATCTGTCTCTCTCGCTATACAATAATACACTTACCTTTGATTATTTAGGTAAATAATCAAAGACACTTACATGTTTTCGTCAAGTATGAAGTGCAGTGAAAAGTGAATGTGGTGTCAATTGTATAAAGCAGCGATATTAAATATATATATGTTCAGTGATATATTGTCGAATATTCGTGCTTTCATCATTAAAATAAATAGCATCGGTCCGCTAGTGCAGCGATTGTAGGTTATGCTATAATTGGCAAAACTATAAAAATAAGTTATCAGAACTATTTCACGATGAGTAAAAAATCAATTGCTTTACTATTCGATCGAAATAACATTCCATCAGTATTTTCTTATGACGTTGTCACGTTCAACTATCGTCAGTAAACCGACTTTACAGACAACCGATTTTTGTTTTTACTTTTTGCTTCTTGTCTTTTCTTTTTTTTAGTCTCCGCCTCTCCGCCTACAACAAGTGATGGATTATCCTAGTAGTATGTACACAGATTTGCCTGCAGAACAATCACTTGACTCCGTTTTAGCTTTTAAGAGGGGCGATATCGTACCGTTAAATTTTGCCGGTGTCGGCTTACTTTTTATATTTGTTTTGTAATAATGGCCTATAAATGGGATATCGGTTGTTTCGTTGTTGTTTTTGGGAATGGATGGTGGAATTGTAATCTCTATTTTATTTGTTGTAGGGTTTGTAGATGGTTGTACCATTGATAGGATTTTTTGGTAGTTTAGCACCTAACTTAACATCTTAGCAGTACAAATTTAGAGTAGGTACCTAACACACAGACTTTATACTACTCGTATAGTCACCGCGTTACCAACTGAGTCGTGCGGCCATAAATCATTTCTATCTCGCTCGCACTTGTGGGTCTTCATAGTGATGTGCGTAAGATGGTTATAGGCGCATATCGATAAGAATAAAATCAGATAGAAACATAGTAGATAGTATTGTGGGCCCGTTTGTAATGGCCCTACGACTCAGTTGGTAACGTGGTGACTATACAAGTAAAAGTTTATTTGTTTGAATAAATAACTGAAACTTTACTTGACTAAATAGCTGCTCGCAAGCATAGATACTTCGGTGCTCGCAAGCCATCACGGATCCGCTCTGTTCTTTTGAGGACCTCAACCGTATATTTAATAGCTTTTTGCGTTTTTGCTGACGCTAGATTTTGAAATAACTTTTAAAATCGATCCAATAGTTTTAAATATAGGTACAATATAAACTTTACCTCTTTATAAATAACGTTAGTATAAAATATTATATAAGATTGGTACTTATCTAAGTCATCCAACTATCCTCAACAACCCAGATGGCTGCACGCACAGCTACCTACTGTTGTCATCCTTCAGGATCTTAAACAAATTGACGGGCACTCCACTCAAGGCACTGAGGTGGCATTGTACAAAGCCAACCTATCTGCCGAGCTCAATGAGGGAGCCACCGTAGGATTTTCTGAACGTAACTGTTCAAAAACGCTTAGTTCCATCATTTGTCGACCTTTAGAAATAATTTGGTGAAATCGTAACCCATTTGTTTGTAATAACGTCTCATAATTAGACGGGACTCTTATCCTTACGTGACGAAGCATACGATATTAGACCTTTTGTATTTACAAATTGAAGTGAATATTGGTTGTGTAGGTCTCAAGGGTCCAGGGCACATAAGACGGCATTGAGATGGTCAGGCTCCCACGATATCTCACGTGTGAGAGCTTTAAAAAGATATAGAATTGCCTATTGAATTACATATTTTAGTATTAATACCTACTACAATATGTATAAATAAAACGTGATGTGATTTTTTTTTATCAATTTCGAATGGACGCATGACGGGTGCTCAAGTGCTCATGACTATGTGTCTTATGTGTCTACCACACGTGACTTAGTGTCCGCAACAGGCCACTGGTAACACAAAACGCCGAAACTCGCTACTGACCCGTCACGCCACGCTGCTTCGACAGCGAGAGACTGTACAAGTGCACAGCAGAATGTTTTAAATTATAGCGACTACCGACCACTAGTGGCGGCCACTGATCCTCTTCATTTATATTGTACAGGCATCGCCAGTTATACTTATGGTCATTGGCTTATTTGAGCCTTAGTGCTCGTCATTCCAGCTACAGTAACGATACGCACAGTTTACGCTGGCATTCAGTGATTGCCATTCCAGTTACAGCGAAAGGACTAACAGTTGGCGCTGGCATTTAGCTCCCCATTCCAGCTACTGGAAACATCCGCTCACTTCACTTACCACTAACTATCTAGCCCATCTCAGTTTACACGTCAGAGCACTAGTTACTCGACGTTCGGTCAAAATATTTGAGTCTGAAGAATTTGTTATGCATTAGGTTGATTGATTGATTGACTGATGGTCTGCTTGTTGCTTTAGGTCGACGGGCTGAAGGTGTGGGGGGTCGTGTACGGGGAACACCATAATTAAATGATATATCTGATTATTGTTAATAGGTCTAAATGTGGAATTCTGGAAGCCAACGGTAAGTTTTCTCCGTAAAAATTTCAGCAATTTTATCTTATTTTTTTTCTTCTTTTTCATATTCAGCTAACTAGACTATATCCTGGGAAATTGCAGAAAATTAAAAAGTCGAAGTTAAGTAGGAAAATTTATGCATTATCTCAGAAATAGCCGGTTCAATTTATAAGTTTTGTCAGGGTTCTTACAAATTTAATAACGCCAAGGCGCAAGTAAGGGTGCCACAATTTGTCATTTTAAATTTATGGAATAATAGAAAAAATGGAAAATATAGGAAAAGGAGCTCTCTACACAAATAAAGGTCTGATCTGGCCAATGGCAACTCTGCGGCCAAGTATGTCACATACAGGATGTTTGAAAATGCTAAAAATAATAATACCTTAGTACTCATTAGAAATATAGTTCGATACGAAACTCTATTCATAAATGCTACATTATCTCGATCACTTTCATTCTGATGACATTTCTAACGACTAGACTGACCAAGAAAATATCGCATACGCCAGAATAACACCCAAGCCGATAGCCGCAGCCGCCTCTGAAATATTCATGTAAAGTTTATCGCAGTTGACTGTTTTTTATAGACCCTTCAGCTCAATTTTGTTGCCAATTTGAATCTTTCAACACAGTTTTCAGTCAATTTAGATGTGGCTACAGAATTAGCTTGAATATTCAGAATTGTCTAGAATTTAGACACAAAAGCAGCACCTTGTAGCCAGAAAGTGCCAGTCAGGTGTGACCGGGCCGGGCCGGGGCGGGACGGGACGGGACAATCGCTCGCTAATGAGTCCGCTCTAATAATCATTATCTGCCCTCTCTGGTGGACGACTTTTCTTATAGCTAGGGTTGTCACAACGCAAGATTTGGTCATTGTTGTAAAGTTATTTTTTTCTTTGGGGTGGTGAAAAAGTAAAAAGTTATGATTATTACTACGTTAGAATGAAGGAAAATAAACTCTTGCTACCAACGATTTAACAATGATTTTTGATAGTTTTGACATTAAAAAAAGTCAAAACCGTTATGACCCTTATCACAATTATGATTAATCTGTGAATTGGTCCAGCTTATTACCTTTATAACTTACAACTTACAAGTACGAGTATGTCTATAAGAGATCGGTTTCAGCGATGATGCTGCCAGCTGTTACAATACTGTAAAATTGTTTTTGTGATAAGTATTATGTTCATCTGTCGATTTATTAAACACTAGCTGACCCGTGCCCACTTCGTTGGGCATAATGTTAATTAAACCCGAAGCCATCGCGCGCCGTCCGGACCGTTTTTTCTCCTATTCACTTTGCAAAACGGACTACCACGTAAAAGCCTTTTTATTTTTCGGTTTTTTATATAACCTATGACACTCAGCAATAATGTGGCTTTCTATTGGTGAAAGAATTTTTAAAATCGGTTCAGTAGATCCCGAGATTACCCCTTACAATTTAACAAATATACAAACACACAAACTTTACTTCTTTATAATATTAGTATAGAAGTATAGATAAAGTAACATATTTACGGATTCCCAATCACTCGCCAGCCCTACTCTGCAATAATAGGAAATTTGTTTTCCGGTTCGGTGGCGACCAATTACGCGATTAAGGAATTATTTCCACTTTTTTCCCGGCACTGGCAACTCCCATCCCCCCTCACCCCTTCGGTCCTCGGTAATCTTGCTCACTCCTCAGTAATTTTACAATACATTTAAGTTACAGTATGGTAAGTACCTACCTGTAATAAATGAGTTTAAAAATGTAATTTTTAAATGTTAAGAAATGTAATTTTGGCTAGAACTGAATCTTTTGAATTTCGAATTAAAGAACTGTCGTTAGTGACGTCATGAAAGTACAATGATAATTTGACATCTTGTGAGGTACTTACAATTTTCTATCTTTCACAAAAAAAAAATTAGCTACGGACACGAGATTTGTGGTGAGATGGTGCTACGACAAAGCTACGGCGTAGACATACTTGTATGCCTACGACACGACGCTGACAACAAATAAAGAGAATACATAGAATACCTACTACATATACAGGGTTATTCATAAAGGGTATGCTAAGCCGAAAAGGGCTAATAGTACTCATCATTATGAACAACTTTTACTATGGGACCAACCCGAAATTCGGGAAAAAAAAATTCAGCTGTTCCATAGAAAAATGTCAATGACACTCGACAAAATATATGGAACAGCTAATTTTTTTCCGCGATTCTGCTTTGGTCCCATAGTAAAAGTTGTTCATAATGTTCAGTAGTATGAGCCCTTTTCAGCTTAGCGTACCTTTTATGAATAAGCCTGTATATAAGCTAATTTTCCTTTTTCTGAGAATGAGCTTCAACTGGTTCAAGGTCAACTGGTGACCTTCACAAGTGCACTTGGAATCAGGCAAATATTAGACCGAATCTTTCTCTACCTATTTATCAAAATTAGGATCTCACTTCACATTGTCGTCAAAACCATATACCTCCTATATTAGATAAGAAGAATAATATTGATAGTTCACTGAGAAAAATGGCCATCTAAATTCCGATGAATTCACTTAGAGTACGGAGCATACTGATATCACCAAAAAGTACAATGATTTATGATAGTTTATGATAGTTACCAGTGGGCCTAGCACAACTTTGACGTAAAAATACGTAGCGAGTATTCGATAGAAAAGTGTACGCCATTTACACCCGTCAGGAGCACACTTGACAGTCGTAAATGGCGTACACTTTTCTATCGAAAACTCGCTACGTATTTTTACGTCAAAGTTGTGCTAGCCCCACTGTTTACTTTAGTATCTATAGATCTATACGTTATGATAGTTGTCACCGTAAAAAACAGGTGCCGAACATCGTACTTTTTGGTGATTTCAGTAGTTCAGTAGGTATGCTCCGAACTTTGGGTGAAATCATCATTCTTTTAGCGGAATTTAGATGCGCATTTTTCTAAGTGTTCTAAGTGGCCATACTGGCGCAGTTGCCCCAGGTTCCTCTTCTATGTCCCGGTAATTCGCCGAAGGTTTCCGCCTATTGAATCTCTCTGATTAGCCTCCTTTCCCGTTTGACGGCGAACGTTCGTCACGTCTCTGTAATTGGCCGGTTGGAGCGCTCTCTTTTTAAAAGTGTCGGCGAAAATATTTGATCTTTGGGAAAATTGGGAACTGGGAGCGATTTGTTGTATGTACTGAAGGTGTGTGGTTTGGGAAACTGTCTGATGAGAATAATGCTGAAAATTGATGAGGAACTTTTTGTTCAGTAGTTTCGAAATACACAAAGAAACGTTATCGAAATTATGAATTTTTCATCAGTGCTTATTGTGTTCAACCATTACACAAGGTTTAACGAAAAGGTGTAGTAATACTTGAGGGTGTTCTTCTACACGTAAAATCTACGTGCTTTATCTTCGACCACATCGTCGCTTCCCATCAGGTGAGATTGTGGTCAAACGCATGTCTATAACATCTGTCTTGTTGTAAAAAAATAAAAATATAAACAGATATTGTATAGAGCCGACCTATACCTCCGTAGGTACGAATGTTGGAGCACTTCACCAGTAACCCGATTGCACGAGTGTGGTCTAAATGCATCGTCCTCCACTCGAGATTCGCTTGCCCAATTCCATGGCACTTCTTTTCGGTACAGACTCGCACGAAAGGTTCAAAAATTTCGTTTTTATTTTCATTCCCGTCATCGCCATTAGTATAGTCAAAAAAGACGTTGAGAATTCCTAACGTCCTTATTGACAGCAATGTCAATGAGAGGACTATGTCAAAATTAAATCAATGCCAAATAAATTATAGCCAATAGGATAGGTAATGGCTGAATATTGGCTTTGTCAATTAAATAAAGAAAGAAATTAAATAAATAAACTTTACAATTCTACATGTGACTAAAATACTTGCCTGTATTTCAGAAAGAAAGTTAAGCTTTGCAATCTAGCTAATAAAGTAATTATAATGGATAAATAAAATATATTTGATAAAACATGCTTTTATTTTTTCATTGTCATCGAAGGATGGAAAAAGAAAATAAAAAGAATCTACCTGTACCTAAACCAATACTAAAATATATCAGATATTAGGAAATGGTTGAAAATTCAGAGCAAGGCTGGATCTATAGGTACCCCTCATACTAACATGGCAAGTTAAAATATTGAAAACACTTTTATTCCCGCCAGTCCATTGGCGATTCTTTTGGCAACGCAAGAAAGCAGTCTGCCCGAATACTTATGGATTTCGGACGCACTTATCCATGGACTCTTTATCGTAAATCATGCTTTGGGCCGATCCATTTTTGAAAGTGGACTATTATTTCCCAATTATTAAGGTGCATCCTGTATTGCTTTCGCGTGTCGTTTCTGTGTATTGATTTCAGAAGGATTTGAGCAAGTAAGAATTGGTTTAGATTGAAACTGAACTGCATGGAAAAAAAAACTCAAAGAAATAAATACGCAACTTGGTATTTTTTTTAAATGTGTCACTTTTTCGTGAATTTTGAACTATCCTTGATCATTTTTATTTCCATGTTTTCAATTTAATTGGTAAAAACTGAAAAACATGTCATCATCTTGGGAAAAATAGGAAAAATAATCTATCCCAACAAAAAATTCAGTTACCAGGCGCCAATACAACTTACCTCTATTCAAAACATGTCAGAAACGAAACTAACCTCACAAAAACTCCAACACTTCACCATAACTCTGTCCTTCTTACTCTCATGACATGTCTTACGCGAGTGACAGTGACAGACACAATCTGGATTGTAGAAACCCTGGAGTATCCATTTCGCCAGCTCCTGTGCAATGTCATGGAGATAGGCTCACAGGGAAGAAGATAACGAAACATAAATATCAGGTGAAGTGGTACTCACGCAACTTACGGCTCAAGTATATCTACTCCTTTTGTCGAATAGGGATGGGATGGTACCCAATCAAATATCGATGTCGATAGTTTTGCAAAACTTTTGGCCATTGAAATTACTTACCGTACCGTAAAGTTATTTACCTAACAAAAATAATTGGCTGTGGCATACAGACAGACACCGGAGTCTTGCCGTAAGGGTTACATACCTAACATATGACGTATATACGTATCTAACACTAAAAATGAAAAAAAAAAATAAGAAAAGCAACAGAGACCCGATAGAGTCACCAATTGTAGTAGGTAAGTATTTTACATATTCATCTATACCATCCAGCTTTAATTTTTTTTTTGTCACATTAATTCGACGTAACTGGCCACCAGTTGGCCACAAGGACAGCGGTATCATTATTCTCGTATATGTCGCTGAGATATGCAGGCATCGAGGCACAGTGGGCACACCAGCAAATGCACTAAGCTCTGGGACATCGCACTATAGTCGCAAGTCCACTACAGTACCGAAAAACATACCTACCTACCTGAAGCGCAAAAGAAAGTAAGCTGCATAAATCCTAAAATCAACTCAGTCATCGACCATCGACAAAAGGTTATCGATAGCAGTAACTACGTCCCTAATAAGCACGACAGCAAGTGGGTAACCCATTGATGTTATCTGGGACTGCTTGTCCGTCTGTCTGTTTACATCTTAAGAGCAAGGATCATCTTGTAGTGTTTCGTTACATGTAACAGACTGCTTGAAAAAAAACCAAGATATTTTGAGTTTTACAAGGTTTAAGTATCTGTTTCTATAAATTCTATACCCTATTAAATGATAGCATAGCATTATAGCAATAGCATTTAACGATTAGGCACTTATCATACTGATATTCTAAATGAGAAAAATCGTGAGTACTTAGGTAGGTACGTGTAGATTGTACCTTGAATAATATTATAAATACATTGATACATTAGACTACTTGAATCTAAAAAAGTTGGTTTAGAAGAGTTGCACCCGCAACTTTTCTTTAACCATTAACTTAAACTCAACTCGGATTGCAACTAGTAACTTTATGTGAGTTCCTTATTTACCAACATAATCAGAACAAGATTAAATTAATGACTTCAATTCTTGTGTATCAATTTATAAAGTACTAGCTGTTATGCCACGCTTCGCTGTGGATAAAAATTGGTTGCCTGTAAAGTCGGTATACGGGCGAAAGTTTTACGTGACAACGACTTATGTCTGTCTCTCTCGCTCTTAGGCGGGCTAACCATGCCCGAGTGGAAGGGACGCGTGCCTCTCACTCGCTCTCATTGTGAGCGCATAACGTGAGCGGAGCGTAACGCAGTTTCTTGAAGTGTCACCCGGCAAACCAATTTATAAGACGTTGTCACGTCAAAAAAAAATAGATGAAACAATCCTTGATGCGTATTAAATGTACTTATATCATGCTCAAATTTCAGCTCGATCGGTGCAGAACTTTTTGAGTTTTTGAAGCGTACACAAACCAACATAACATTTTTATAATTACTCGTATAAATAGATTTTGACAGCTCAAGAATTATTTGCTAGAGTTTTAATTTCAATGTACAAAAAAAGGATTTCACTATTTTAATAGTTGTCAAATTTTAATAACTTTAAAGAATAGTAGGTACCTTATAATTGACGCTATTATTATATAAATTTAAATTTAAAGCAGGTTTTCTTAGGTTACTCGTATTGTGCCCTCATAGGCCGTAGAGTGGTATCTAAAACAAATGATATCTGTTTTTTCATGCGTCTGATGCGTAATTTTTCAAGCT
Organism: Alcis repandata; assembly: GCA_949125135.1. Classification (NCBI taxonomy): domain Eukaryota; kingdom Metazoa; phylum Arthropoda; class Insecta; order Lepidoptera; family Geometridae; genus Alcis; species Alcis repandata. Next base: position 4,406,669 of record OX421246.1, on the reverse strand, counting down.
GTTCAGATACGAGTAGGTACATGAAAATAAAAACAGAGGTTTTTTTTTTTTTTTAGGTATCGTTCTTTGGCTCATGAGGGCAGTATTCCAGAGACGAATTTTTATATAGACTTTAGCAATAATTTGACGCACACATTTATCCGTGGTAACCATCACTACGCCACATATTTAGAACAACTCAAAGCACTATCGATATCCAAACCTCCATAAACGTTTTGCAAGCAAAAAGCATGTAAAAACGTCCGATAAGAACCCATAGAAATCTAATAGATAGAGATTTATGAGGTACAAGTGTTTTGTATGCCATTTATTAGATTTGAAGTGTATTTTCATATGAATTGCGATTGGCTATTCGTGTTGCGCAAGATCGCTTGAGTGGTTGATCGATTTGTCTAGACTGTAATAGACTCTAGTGCTTTTTGGATGGTTCGAGTTCAGTTAGCAAAAGTTGGTACACTTGTAAACTCACCTGATGAAGGTCACCGAATGTGATTGAATCTAGTCGTAGTAAACGATTTAATTTTTACGTGAGTAATTTTTACGTGAATACTTACCTAAATCTTAAATCATGTAGATTGTCTAATAAGTTCAAAAAACTCTACATTCACAAGTTAAAAAAAAAACGAACTTAAAAACAAGCTTTTATTGCATTGTCTTCGGATTTACACACGCGGCGTATACCAAATTTCAGCTCAATCGGACATCGGGAAGTGGTTCAAAATTGAGTCAAGATTCCACCCGAACAACATAGTAGGTTAAAAAATCAAAGATTTTAAACATTTTAGGTAATATACAAACTTACTGCATAGTTTTTTTTAGCTACACATTGTGGGGCACATAACATCCCATTTGACATACCCATTTTATAGTTTTAATAGGTGACTTACAAAACGGAAATCACAGATAGCATTACTACTAAAATAGTAGCGTATTATATACTCGTAAAAAATAGTTTTTTATATCTAGACTTATCTAACTAATTAGATGAAAACTACAAATATTCCCGATCCAAAAATAAAAGTCCATCTTCTCTATAACACAGTTAATAAAATAAAAAGTTTAAAAGCCCCGTTTACATTACATCACTCGCCCAATTCCAGCGCTCATTCCAGTCGGACTGGCACTAAAACAATAAATATATTGCCAACGTCAGCTCGTCAACGTCAGGTCAGTTTACAAGTTGTCAGCTTGATGACTGGAATGATTTTTAATTGCTCACAAAAGATTCAAACAAAGCACGGGAACTAGACAAATAATTTGAAGATATTTAAACGCATAAGGTAAACATTGAATGTGTTACGTTAGAGGTTTTATGTAATAATGTTTGTTTTGTTTTCATTTGGATGTTTTTTAGCTAGTTCTTTGGTTTAGAGGTAAGGCACGCAACAGACAAAAAATCGCCATGAAAAAATATTGGGTTTACATTTTATGTATTTTGATGAGACAAAGTCATGTTGTGATGGTGTTCGTTGATAGATAGGTAATCAATTGTAATATGTGACGTGACTCTATAGGGTTATAACTTATAAGGAAAGAGTATGCTGAGCGAAGAAGTGCTCACAGTCGTAATAGGCATGACGACAGTATCAAAAAATCGCCGATTCAATGCTTTCAGGGGACTAGCCAGATTAAAAAAAATTAAAACACATGTTTAGTTTTATTTAAAAAAAAACAGATTATTAAGATTTTCAATAAATTAAAACATTAAAATACAGCAATCGGCCATCTTGTCAGAAACAACAATCACAGCGTATGACGTCACGCTTCAGTGAACTCAGGTCATCCGCCGCTCATCACGCATAGACACAATGACATGTTTACTAGCCGTGACGTCAAATCGACGCCATGACACAAGCAAGCTGTTTTCGGGCATGCACTGTTGAAAAAATATGTGAAAAATGGCTTGAAACTTCGTTATACTTAAGTTTATTACCGAAATAAAGGCTTTTTTGTAAATAGTAAATGTGTAGTAGTTGTGTAGTACTCACATTATGGAAGAGGATTTTAAAATCTTTCGTCACGCCTATTATAAAAAAATATTGTATGTCACTAATATTTTTAAACGGAACAGCCGATTTTTTTATTTGCAATTTCAGGGTTGGTCCCATAGTAAAAGTGGTTCACGCTGTGAAGAATTAAATAGGGGAATTAAATGCGATGCGAAGCCGAAATCCGAACAGAATTGCGTAGAAGTCAAAATTTTCAGCTAGTTTCAAATAAAACCATTAAACTAACAGCACGAGCACTAAAACTGCGAAACCTAGTAATCTGGGATTATGCTCAAAACAAGACGACACGAGTTATTAACTCAGACGCAGTGATTAACGATTAAAATCTGCGAAGATGTGCGTCACGAGGGTAGATTTCTTTAGTGGCGATCTAAAAATGAACGAAAAAGAGCCGTTAGGCCCAAGTCAGAAAGCATAAATAGACAGATCTAATTTTACTAAAAGTATTGATGTCCTTTTATTATAGGTTGCAATGATAAAGACAGAGATATTTTTAGTAAGTTTAGATCTGTCAAATAAAGCCTTCAAACATGGGCCCATTATCACAGTAGAAATTTCTTAAAACCGCACTAAGCATTTTCATTCCCCCTTTTTTAATTCGGCCAGTCTTGCTCTTCAGATTTTATTAAAGTCCGGTATGGAATGGACAGTGGACACCTGCGTTTGTTTTTCCGACCAAGTACAACACTACAACCTGAGTTTTTTTAAAAAGAAAGCGAATGACTGTTAATGTTGAAACTTTTAGCCTAGCTCTTAGAAGTCTTAAACTCTAAGACGAGTATTATAATTAGTATCTGCTACAGAATTGTCAACAAATATAAACTGTCACACTTCCAGTAAGTCACGTATTATAGTTTTCAAAGTAATTTTAGTAAAATCAGATTGCATTCTTGATAGATTCTTTAAATCTAACATCTGTATTAGTGAACGAAATCTACCCTAATTTTAACGAGCAGTAATCATGTCCAGCCGCAGCCCCGGCACTAAATAAACGCGTCTGTTGTCGTTGAACAACAATAAAAACTTATTGACTCGAACACTTGTTGTAACAACAAACAATGCTTGCACGTGTAGGCTTGTAGGGCTGAAAAAATGAAAAAAAAACTTGTGTTTATTAATGACTCTTTTTACAAACCTATAATATTTGGGTACCTGCAGCAAAGAGGAGCTTTTTATACGAGCAAATGGCATATTCTGTTATATCTACTCGGTATTTTTTATACTTAACCAAATTCGAAAGCACTGAATTGGTTGCCATCCTTTTCACACACGCTAAAATGAAAAGATACGGTATAATTTTAGTGCCATGAAATTAGTTTAGTTTAGAGAGTGGTACAAACAGTAGGTATAAAGGTATTATTGGCTAACTAATAAGTTTTCCAAGTTAGTTACACAGATAATATTAGTAATAATAATTTTAAAAAGCCAATAGGAAAAAAAATCTACATGAACAATTTTTCCGTAAAAAGCGTATTTTCTAATATTTTTTTTCTAGGCTGGAAACCCCATTCTTACCGTCGCGCCCGTAAATTGATGAGAATATTTTTACAACGGAACATAGATAATTATAAATTAACTGCCGGCGTCTGCATCAACCGACGATTTGCGTACTAACTATTACATATTCTATCAAACTCCAACAGACTATTGTTTAATCTGTGAGATTGCAATACTGACTATAGTCTAATCTGTGCCAGTGCGGTGGAAATCAGTGTTTATAATGGTTTTAATTAGACTCTTGCTTTAGCGCAGCTAATTTCGTTCTGAGAAACACCTACAATGTTTTCTTCTAATGATATATATTATGTGTTTTGGTGAATTTTGAAAGGTAAAAGCGGAGGTGTTGTGTAATATAGCTATTGCATAGTTACAGTAGGTTGAAAAAGCCACAGAATGTAACAAAATAATAACAGGAATAAATAGAGAAATAAATATAAGACAAAAAACAACAAAAACTCCATATAGTCTCACGGTACAAAAACAATGAATTCAATTTATTTTCCTTTTTTGTGACATAGCTTTTTTTAATTCGATGGTATTGCATTTGACTGCAATTTTGCCTGATGGTGAGCAAGGATAGAACGTGGTCTACGATGCAGGACGTTTCAGGGTTACACAGGTATAGGTACAAACCTCCAGCTCAATCGGACATCGGGAAGTGGTTCAAAATTCCGTTGCAAGATTTTACCTAAGCAAACTGACTAACATGCATTGCAAGTTGAATAAAAACTCATAACAGTTAACTATTACTTTCTAAGCTTTCGTGTTTCGTACTAAAAAGGGCTCACTTCTTTATTATTCCAAAAATACAAAATGTTACACAAATGTTTTATGCCCCATCTAAAAATCGCGTTTGTTAGATTTTCTTACTGATCCCCATACCTATCCCTAATAGGGAGATTTCTGTGGCAATTACAACCAACTAACTTAGCTTGCTGTCTATTAAAGTGAATCCTACATAAACACAGTACAGACATACAGTAGGTATTATTATCTACCGCACAGTTAATATCTTTCCTTCGACACTGTGTAAGCAATCGCACAGTACGTTTCAGTAGCGTAAACTTTTCATCTGTTTCCCCTACCTGTTTATATGGTCGGAAGTACGACGCTGCGTTTGTATAGGGACAGTGGATTGACGAGTGGAGAGGTTAGCGCGGGTGACAAGTCTCGACAGTGAAAACTCGAGTTGGTAGAGCGAAGGGAATTATGCGAAGATACATGCCATGACATAAAAACGAAGATAGCAACATAAGAAAGTGTGAAAATTATGTATTTAGGAAGAAGTAGAGTCTTTATGGACTTTCCCCTAAATTACGAAAAGTTTCTATTACGACAACTTTAAGCTTTAATTGCCTGAGTAGTTTAGTGATTTGAGAAGTTGCCAAGAAGCCCACCAGGATACATTCACATACTTTGTTTACTTACCTGGGGTAAAAATGTTTCTGAATTACCCATTAATTATTTTCTCCACTCCATAACGGGCGATAATTAAAAACACTTCGACAAGATATTACAGAAACCTTTACATCGCCGCAGATTACAGATATAAATTCAACTATTGGTTTAGGTAATTATTGTTCTTTTAATGCTTTTGTGCTATTTCGATTTTTCATGTAGAATAAATAACAAATAAGTAATACAAAGAGAAAACACTTTTAAAATGTCTTTTACATTTATTTTAAATGCAAACTTTGAACACACTATTCACCAAACTGTCCCACGACAAACGCAGCACGGCACCCTTTCAACCAGTCTCAGTAGTCTATGTTATTTTTGTCTAACCGCGCACGTGCATGACTTGTCTTACATTACATGCACTCATATCTCCAACAACCTTACCGCAATAACTCTTCTCTCATTTCCTTGAAACTTTCAACTGGTTGGAAGACCTTTTGATTGTGACAAAGTTCTAACTGGTAAAGTAAGGTAGGTGCGGCTAAATTCGTCGTATGCTTTGTGAACGCTAATTGATTTTTAAACGTTCTGAGTAAGCTTTTGTGATTGAGCCGTTTCCTTCGGTTTTTGAAATTTTGTTTGAGTATTCGAGAGCATTGACTGTATTTGCGAGGATTTATTACATTTTCTTATTGTTTGATGTTGGCCGGGTTTTCGCGTGTTTCTTATAAAGCGTGCTTTTAATGAGGATTTGAAGGTAGTCTAGTTTTCAAGGTGTTCTAGAATAAATCTTATAGAGCTTACATAGTGAGTGTACTACTTCCTACTATCCTACTAATAATATAAATGTGTAGACATTCGATATTTGGAGGTTTGGTACACAATTACGCAAAAACAACTAAACTTATTTGGATGATATTTGTTATAGAGGCAGTTCATTACACTGGCTTTACACATAGGCTACTTTTTATCCAGGAAAAATTATATTATAGGATAGCGTGGAAAACCACGGAACATAGCTAGTAGGTATACCTACAAATACGAATACAATTAAGTAATAAAGAACTCTATGACTTTTGAAATAAATAGACAATGTAATATTTTTTTACTCTTATTGTTTTTTTAAATAAATAGTAATCTTAAAAAACAGTTTTCTCCTAGAATCTTGGTCGAAGTGAATGAAAAACGTTAAAGAAAAGGCTATGCCGTCAAAAGTAAGAAGTAAGTTTTATTTAGCTGCACCGTCACTTTTGATTTTGAAAAAATAACTCATTGCCGTGTAATAAAAGAATATATACCTCGTATCGTTATAATAATAACACATGGTTTTGGAACTTAAAGTACAAAAAATGCTAAAGTCTATTGGGGCCACGAAACCGGCTAGGTACTTATTACTAGTGATTTGCGTAGGGGCGCGGGCCACATGCATCAAACGGAGCGTTCTGATGACTATTATAGTCCACTAATTTAAATGATTTGGTTACCAATCTGTGTGGAAATATAAACAATAATAAATAAAACGTTGTAATTTCAAATTCTTTAAAAAGTTTTATGCATTCAAAATAAAATTATTTTTTACTATGTTATCCTTTATCTGTGTATACCATCTTATATACTTGCGCCGCTTATCCCCTAGCCCCAACCCGTCAAAAACTAACCAGCCACTAAGCAACCCCATCCAGAGGCCAGTAACGTAAACATTGTCTTAGTTTTAAAGCGACAAAAACTCACATAAAATTATTAGTAAACCTTATTTGTACAGACGGCCAAATGATCGAACTAAAATTTTCCTCGGCTTCTTTTAGGTTTTGTTCAGAAAATGCGATGGTGGCGGTCTCACTCAACTATATAGTTATGTTGGTCGTTGCATAGGTGTCTACGTCACGTGCACTTATTCTCGGAAACTAGCTAATTACGTCTTGTAAACTAATAAAATAATAAAACGTGTTCGGAAATTACTGCTTTTGAGAATTGGGGGGCGTTGGCGTGGGGTTGGGATACTTACCTCAGTATCATTTAACAGACCAGTGCTGGGCATCATTATAAGACCAATTTTGGCTAGAGCAGTAGTTTCCATTTTAGCCCTCTGCTGACCACCAGTGCAGTGGTCTGCATTAGCTAAAATTTAGTCCACGAAATATTTAAATATCTTGAGACAAAATATAGGTACATGTACCTATAAACAAAATAATGAAATTTTCACCTTTTAGGTAGTCTAGTTTAAAAATTTGCTTTTCTGATAGAATTTAAAAACAAATTTAGTTTTTTTTTGTTATATAACATAGGTACGTCAAGGAGATCGTAACATAACAACAACCGCCAATCCTTGTCAGAGGCCTCGAAGCGGCCTAAAACTGAGACCAGGGCTGAATAATCTCTAAGAGCTAAACTGAAACCGATTCCGATGACCAGCCAATTAGACAATACCGCCGCAAGTAGGTACAAATCAACAAAACTTACCAAAACCACCTTTCAAAGAAAAACTGCATCTATTCCCGTTACCAAAACCTTATCAAAACTGCTACTGCCGTCTAATGAAGATCAAAAGCAATAAACAGAGGATTAGGCGCTAGTATCGGACAGACGGACACAAAGCCGCTTCCGCCCCGTGTTTGTGTTTCATTGCGTTTTGCCTCGCACCGCATTCTACTAAGAACACCTACATTTCTGTAATCACAGGTTAGGCTTGGACAGAGACTTTTGCCCGGGAAAACGAATGATAAAGAAAAATGGCGTCGTCCCAGGAAAAAGGAGCGATAAAGAGAAGAAGGCTTTTTTTCAATTTTTATGACAAGGTAATTGTTTATTCATTACCCTTATAACAAAAGAATAAAATAACAGCTGATTTCAATTCAACTTGATTTTTAGACGCTAAAATCTCAACTCAGTCCTAGATTTTTTGATAACCCTAGTGTTTAGGACAAAAAGCCTTTGCCCAGCAACTACGAAACAGGCATAAATAATAATTATTAGATTAGATTTAGAGTGAATAGGTTTTTCCTAGGCAAGCGTGCTACATCTTCGACCACATCGTCACTTCCCATCAGGTGAGATTGCAGTCAAACGCATGCCTACTCCGATGTAAAAAAAAAAAAAAAAATTATACAGATAATATTTTCATATTCTCAACTTTTTTCTGAAGACATTTCAATCTGTGCGCACCGCTTCTAACTTTTTTATTTTACGACTAACAAAACCTCACCTACAAATTCTCTCACACCCACTACTCTACACCGAATCAAAGCGCTGGCGTGCTTCCAGAGGCATTCAAAGACAACTACATCTGTCTTTTGATCAATTGTTAGCCACTAGCGGCCATCGCGGTAAACAGGCTTGATACCAGCGACCTGATTGCAGAACACTGCTTTCGAACCAAACAAGATTTTATCGGCTTTTAGTGTTACAGTAGAGCTGGGACTACAATAAAAAATTGGTTGTCTGTAAAGTCGGTTTACGGACGATAGTTTAACGTGACAACGTCCAAAACATTGATCAAATGATTGCATACTTTACTCGCTCCGATCGTGACGTCACAATCAGTGTAACGGGACACGTAACGGGACACTTTTTCGTGCGTGCACCCGGTGTTTATAGATTTATTAGACGTTGACCCTGCATACAGTACAGGCGACTGTACTGTATGCAGGGTCAAATCTATTCAAAGACAACTACCTACACCTGTTTTTTTTATTCAATTGTTAGCTACTAGCGGCCATCGTGGCAAACAGGCTTGATACCATCGACCTGATTGCATACACTGGTTGCACACTAATTGCACGAACTAAACGAGATTTTATAGACTTTTGGTGTTATAGTGAGCTGGGACTGTATCTTTAGTATGAGTTTAGATAACTTTTGAAACGACGAAACGTTTCGTAAGGTTTCATACATAACAGTATAAAACAGTATAGGAAACTTGAAGGAACTATTATAATACGAATATGAAAAATTATATATAAATATTTCTGTTCTGTTCAATTGTTCATATCTGTCTACTTTGGAGTGCTACGAATGCTACAAACTGCTACGGATTTAACTATACCAAAATTACTTACCTGACATTCTTGTTTCTAGGTGTAAAAACTAAATAGTTAGACTTTCTTCTCGGGTTCTGCCCGCAAAAATACTTACACGTACGTATACGTATTTTTTATCCGACTGCCCAAAAAAGAGAGTTTTTAATAGATATTAATGAAGTTTATTAGGTAATGCGATAGATTCTTCTGTAGCATAATTTTATAATTGGGTTTTAGTTTTTCCTCTTACTAATATAACTTGTAATTAACCTAACTAACTATTGATTAACTGCTATATTTTTTACTCTTTGTAATTTGCTTCCTTCTCGTTCAGCGCTATCCAAAACGGTGAGTTTTGTAACATTTTGTAATCAGCTTCTTTGTTTTTGCGCTAACAATTTTTTTTAGTTACCTTAACTATACTGCCCCAGTGCGCTTGCAGATCTTCCCCAATTTCCCCTCTTTTTAAAACTTGTAAATTATATATTTGCTTCATTCTCGTCCGACTCTATCCCGCAGTCATCAGTAACCGGAGCCGCAGTCTAATTGCAGATAGCGTTCTACTGAAAATATAATTTATTTTAACGTAAATATCGACGAAATGAGCCCATGATAGCTTACGGCTAATGTGTAGGAGTGTGGTGACGTCATTGTGGAATTACTTTCCTTGACTTTTAGTTTTCGACGGTTTCTTAGTAAAGCCGGGGGCACACCGTAGCCATGTACATATTTCATACATGTAGCGCCACAGTCATTTCGAACTTCTTTGACTTTACACAAGATAGACGTACACTTAGCTGATTTGATACTTTCGAAAGTAGGCGCTGATTTGTTTTTAGCTATCATGTAAAAGCTGTAATTATGTCGTGTTGTGACTTGTGAGTTTTTCAATTAATTTCTTAAGTTTTTGGCCTGACAAGTTTTTCTGAGTTAAATCAGCAGATACAGAAAGTCTATCTAGATAAACAATATACTTAGTAATTTTTTGGAAAATAACTTCTTCAGTCTTTAAAAAGTGTGACTTGTGTACAAACGTTTGATTCCTTATTACCATTTTTGACAAAGCAGCATGTCGCACCGTTGCGTTGTGCAGCTTGCCTTAAAATACACATTTTTTCCGGTTCATTGCCACTCGAGAAACCAAAAATGATGTTTTCAAAACAAACCAGTAAATTATAAATTTATTTGTACAAATTTTAATAAAATTTAACGAGCGTGAATTCTGCTTGGTTAATGTTAAGTTTCGTATTAAATTTTAATGGGATTAAAGAGGAAATTTATTGGTAAACGCTAAAAAAAACAGTAACTGCTGAATAAAATTCATCATTCGATCTGCATGTCTGTTTTTATAAATTACCTTATTCTATTAAATAGTTGAATCCACTACAATTAAAATTGGCAAGGTCAGTGAATCCTGAGCAACCGCTTTGGCATACACCGGAGAGATTTGTCATTTGTTGTATCTTTATCATCATCATCCACAGCCTTCCTTATCCAACAGCTGGATATGGTATCTTTATTACAATACAATTTTTTTTTTGTTAAGTTATTTTGTATACTATTCGTAACTAGATAATATTTATATAATACAGTAATTACATTAAAAATAATAATTATTTATTAGGCCCAAGTTTGAAGGCATTTTAAGACAGATCTAAACTAACTAAAAATATATCTGTCTTTGTCATCGCAAGCCATTAGACAAGGATGCCAATAGTTTTAGGAAATTTAGGTCTGTCTTAAAAAGCCGTCAAACTTGGGCCTATTGACACCACAACAATAATCGCAAATCTAGTAAAACATATTAGGGAAAGGTACATAAGGCGGTACTTGAATGTACATAAGGATTATACAAAAAAAAATATGCTAAGCCGAAAATTGTTCATGGTAATAATAATGAACAACTCAATACTATGGGCGCATCCTGAAATAGTGAAAAAAATCCGCATATTCCTTAGAAAAATGTCAAAGAAACTTTATTATGAAGAATACTACGTATTAGCCCTTTTCGGCTTAGCATACCTTTTTCGAAAACCTTCATACGTCCGGAGAAAAAATTCAATGGCGTAGGTATGTGAATCTACCAATCCACACTTGGCCAGCGTGGTGGAATATGGCCTAATCATCCTTCGAGGATAGACCCTTCGAATGATGATGATGATACCCTTTCCTTATAACCCTGCGAACACCTAGTCTACCAGATCCCCAGCGTCGCTCATTAAACTCTTCAGTATAAAAGTGCTACCGTTCGCGAGTCTGCATTCTGTCTGTTTGTTTGGCAGGTGCGGCCTGGGTGGCCTTCCGAGAATGCTTTGAAGGAACACCAAGTACAGAAACCAAAGCAGTTGGAGCAAAGCTTTGCCAGAACACTTCAAAAAATAAGAAAGTAAAGAAAAATATAAAAAAAGTACCTAACTGAAAAAAAAAAGATAAAAATGAAAATGAAATTAATACTACTTAAATGGTAAAAGTAAAATACATTACATTAATTACTTCATTGGGCCCAAGTTTGAAGGCATTATAAGACAGATCTAAACTAATTAAAAATATATCTGTCTTTATCATTGCAAGCCATTAGACAAGAATGCCAATAGTTTTAGAAAATATAGATCTGTCTTAAAAAGCCTTCAAACTTGGGCCTATTATTATCATATATGATGATGAAGTAGATAAAAAATCAAATGTAATTTGGTGTGAAATGGTAGTTCAACAACATGCCAATTATGAGTGTCTTCAAGTCGCGAGTGAATCGGTTTCTTCTAGGCAGTATGGTCTATCGTAGACCGCATCGTTGCTTACCATCAGGCGAGACAGCGGTCAAATGCTAGTCTATCTTCAAATAATAAAGAAAACGCATAAACAACCGTCTCTCAGGGTTCGTAACTCGATATGGCATGGTAGGTCACTGGTTCTGATATTTGTTGTTATATCTAAACTAAATCCTAATTGTATGGCACTGTGCGGAGCAGATTTCTTTTTTTTAACGTTTCACACTCATGGCTCCCCATTAGGATAACCTGTGTCGAGAATAGAATCACGGAACACACACAAAGACAAAGACAACTCAAAGCATTCAAACCCAGAGCATATAATTATTTTATTTCATCATTCAAACATCTGCCCGGCCGGGAATCGAACCGACCTCTGGCTTATAAGGCGGATATGTTACCGCTGAGCCAAACAGGTTGTCGAAATATGTAATATTTATTATGTGAAAGTTTTTGTGTCTATAAGTTTGTTGCTTAGTCACGCAAAAGCGGCTTGATGGATTTAGACGAAATTTAATATAAAGGTACCATATACCATGGATTCACAGGGGCTACTTTAATCCCGGAAAAATAGCGGTTCGTAAAGGAAAACGGGTAAAACCGGCCGGCACAGCTAATTCCAAAAAAATACAGGAGTGAGTTGTGCAAAGTAGAACTAGAAAACAGTTCTATTTCCCCAACAGTCGTAAATAACTCCATTGACATTATTCTCCAGTAAAACGGGCTCGTCTATTTGTATTGATGAATTTATTTGTGTTTATGTGCGGGTAACAGCGATACAACGCAGGTCTGACTCTATAAAACTGGGTAGAGTCGCCACGGGTTCGGACTTACTGTGGAATTCTTAGTGAAAGAACGTGCCGAGAGTGGTTTCAACGCTTCAAGAACGGTGATTTTGACGTTGAAGACCAGCATGGCGGTGCAGGAGAGGTTTTTGAAGATGCAGAATTGGAGGCATTACTTGATCAAGACTCAATGTAGTGGCCAGCGATGGACAATACTTTGAATCATAAATTTAAATACCTAACCAGTTTTTTAAAATAAAGCCTCGAATTTCGGAAAAAAAAACGGCAGAAGCAAAGTTGATCACCTATGTTAGTTAAAGTAACAGCTGGCTGATAGTGGGCCTAGCATAACTTATGACGTAAATAAGTATCTATCATTAAATTTAAAATTTAAAAAACCCCCAACGTTGCATCAGCTAAACCGATTTTCATGAAACATAGGTAAGAACACTCCCGTCTAATTAAACTTTACAAAAAAAAAAAAAACAAAATGAAAATCAGTTCATCCGTTTGGGTGCTACGATACCACAGACAGACAGACAGACAGACACACACACACACACACAAACGTCAAACTTATAACGCCTCGTCGTTTTTGCATCGGGGGTCAAATACTTACCTACGTAGAGAGTATTCGATAGAAAAGTGTACGCCATTTACGAGTGTATATGGCGCCACTGACGTGCATAAAAAATGGTGTACACATTTCTATCGAATTCTCTCCACGTATTATATTTGACCCCCGGGCCCCCGAACTCCCCGAAGATGACCCCGACAGGTCGGTCGGGTTGTCGGTGGGTAAAAATCGCAAGTGTTGCCACCCCACAGCCTCATTTACTGCTGAAATGTTCAACAGTAACAATGATCGGGATTTACGTATTTATTTAAGTGGTATTACTGGCCACCTACTACCCGCCGCGCGCCGACGCGGCAGACCACACATTAAACTGGCTATTTGATTGGACTAGCTTTGTTATTTTTGTAAGTGCTGGTTTCGGAGCTGAAGATATTTTGTAATTAATTATAAAGTTTTACCTTGTTATGTGAATTGACTTGCTAAGTAAAAGAGGTAGTTATTACATGGGTTTGTAGATATTTGCCTCTAATGGCGACAAACATTACTCTTTTATTATGAAAAATTATGCAATTGTTTGTATAAATGACCAAAATGTTTAGAATATAGAGTAAAATAAAAAAAATAAGTAGTACCTACTTATGTAATAATAGAAGCTCATATTAATACAAACACAAATTCTAAGTAATTACAAAATTCCTCATAAAATTTTCCTTCGTAGGTAGGTACTTTAGTTAAGTTACGCTTACGTTGTTTTAGTTTGTACCACCATTGGTTGATACTCATCAGATAATATTGAATTTTCCATGGTACAAGGGATTTTCCAATTATTATTCCAGCCCTTTTTCGATGGTACTTGTATTGCCATCTGCAATGCTGGGCAGAAAACTAATGTACACCATTTTTTGTTGACGAAAAATTAGTTCCCCTACTCAACGCTAGATGGCAAAAAAATTGGCTAGCAAATAAAAAACTGATAAATTCAAACCCAATATGCGCAAAAAATTTAATATTTTTACTAAAAGTGATCATTATTAATTTGAAACCGTATTAATTTAACTAATTTAAACCACACTATTTGATATTTTTGTCTCTTTGAAATTGTCATTTCATTTTCACTTCCACTGATTATATGAAACGTTAAAAAAAAGTAAACTTCAAACTTTTCTCCTTTCAGTAATAGGAAATGAAAATGACGTTTGTTGACACTTGCGCGTTGTTGTCGTCTTCCAGAATTTATTTAACGATTTTTAGAAAGACAAAATTATTGTGTATCAGTGCAGCTCAATTTCACATGGAAAATCGAGATGAAAAGAAGGCAACCATGGAACTCGTCAACGTACCGCCGCTGGTGGCAACATACCGACAGGCGCTCCAGACCTTCGATGTCAAAATAAAATCTGAACTGGACGCCAACTTAAATAAGCTAAAATTAATGATGGACAAGTTAAAAGCGGACGACTTCGGCTTCGACAAGAAGCTGGAAGATCCTGCGACTTGGAATGTCCCAAAAAAACCTCCATGCACGTACATCGAAGTCTTTCAAAACAGTCGAGTGAACATGAGTATCTTCGTGCTGAAACCTGGCTTCAGAATGCCTCTTCACGATCACCCACAGATGCACGGTCTGCTGAAGGTAATATCTGGTGCGGTAAGAATCAGAAGCTACACAGAACATCCTTTAAAAGAAGTAGTTAATATGATAGACTGTGTTACACGAGCAAAGCACGAAGCCGCGCGACTCGCTCAAGGCTTACATATGAAAAGGAAACTATTTGCTCTTGTATCCAATAATCGTATCTGCAGAGAGAATGCTGAAACTTGTATATTGACTCCAACATTATCAAACTACCACGAAATAGAAGCTTTAGAAATGCCGGCAGCATTCTTTGACGTATTATCACCTCCCTATGATACTCTTATAGAAGAAATTGGTCCTCGGAGATGTAGATATTATGAAGTATTGCATGAAATAAGTACCAATGTGGTAGAACTACAAGAAACTGAAGCGCCAACTTGCTTTTTCTGTGATACATCTCCTTATTTAGGTCCAAAACTCGGCTAGCTTTAAATTCTAGTTTATTTAGCAATATTACCTATAAGGCATTTTTGTAAAAAAAAAATAGTGCATGGTTTTTTCATAGGTGGCGTAGTAAGCATTAACTTAGTGCTGTCAAATCGATTAAGTATGATCACCTTTTTCAATTCCCAGTGTAAGGTTAAAAAATATGACCGTAATAATTAGAAAGTCTTTCTACACAAACTATTGTGGTAAAATTGCCGTATAATCAATGTTAGTTTTCATAAAAATATATAATACTAGCTTCCGCCCACGGCTTCGCCCGCGTGGACTATACCTCGGGAACCGATAATTAATTTAACCCTCCTTTTTTGAGAACATGTAAAAAGCGTCATACAATGGAAGCAGGGACCCCAAAAACCCCCAGATGCCAAAACAGATGCTAAATCAGCCCCCTCGAATCATGTAGAAAAAATAATGGCGGCCATTTTGAATCATTTGGATTTTTGCCACAACCATCAAGTAGCCCTTGCTAACTCCTATGACATCTAGTCAAACACCCACCCATCTTCAACCGTTTCGGAGATATAGACCCTCAAAGTTTCTATGGCGGCCAAGTTTTTGAGGCGACTATGTTATTTTTAATGGCTCCAAAAAGGTCCGAGATTTTGGTGACTTTTTAGTCTCAGCGCTTTGGTAAAAATGTTTTTAATTTTCGAGATAATTAGCAGTTCCACCTCGAGGATATGACTTTTCGAAGGTTTTGGATTTTTTCCTGATGTTGTTTACCCGCCTTAAGTTTAGTACATCTGTAAAGTTTCATTGAGTTAGCATCAAAACAAATTCTTTCACCGTACTATCTTTACCACGCCATTTCACCCCCACAGGGGTTGATTTTCCAAAAATGGTGAAATAGGTGTTCGTTATTTTGTTAAGCTTCGTATATTTGTAAAGTTTCAATACCGTGACGTCAAAAACAATGCTTCTCCATCCTAACTTTAACACCCTATTTCACCCCTTTAGAGGTAGAATTTCAAAAAATTCTTTATTGGTACACGTTTACTCATCAAGACAAACACACCCTCCATATTTCAAATTTCTACGGCCAGCGGTTTAGGCTGTGCGTTGTCTGTCAGTGAGTCATTACAATTCTCTCTCCGTACTATATTTACTACACCATTTCACCCCTTTAGGGGTTGTTTTTTCAAAAATAATGAAACATGTATCTATTATTTTTATAACTTAGTACATTTGCAAAGTTAAATAATCGTAGCATTGGGAAAAAAATATTTGTATACAAACTTCAATACTCCATTTCAGCCCTTTAGGGGTTGATTTTCAAAAACAAAAATATACTTAGGTGTCTATTATTTTTTTTAGCTTAGTAAATTTGCAAAGTTAAATAATATGTAGTAGCATTAAGAAAAAAATATTTCCATACAAACTTTAATACCTCGTTTCACCCCTTTAAGGGTTGATTGTCCAAAAATAATGAAACAGGAATCTATTATTTTTTTATCTTAGTACATCTGCAAAATTAAATAATCGTAGCATAGGGAAAAAAATAATTTCATACAAACTTCAACACTCCATTTAACCCCTTTGGGGGTTGATTTTCAAAATCCAAAATAATAAATGTCTATTATTTCTTTTGGCTTAGTATATTGGCAAAGTTTCGTAACCACAGCATCAAAAAAATTCTTCATACAAACTTCAATACTCCGTTTCATCCCTTTAGGGGTTGATTTTTCAAAAATGATGAAATAGGTGTCAATTATTTTTTTAACTTTAGTATATTCGCAAAGTTTGATAATCGTAGCATTAAGAAAAATATTTTTTTCATACAAACTTAAACACCCCTTTTCACCCCTTTAGGGGTTGAATTGGGCAAATTCCTTTCTTAATGTGCGTCCGCTTTTTGGTATAAAACTTTTGTCCAAATTTGACGTTTGTAGCTTAAGCGGTTTAGGCTGTGCGTTGATCTGTTAATGTTGATGCGTTGATTCAACACTCTGTTTAACCCTTTCAGGGGTGGATTTTCAATAATTTCAATAATGAAACAGGTATCTAATATTTTTTTTAGCTTATTACAATAGCAAAGTTAAATAATCGAAGTAGTAGGAAAAAAATATTTTTATACATACTTCAACACTCCGTTTAACCCTTTTAAGGGTTGATTTTCAGAAAACAAAAAAATAAGTGTCAATTATTTTTTTTAGCTTAGTATATCTGCAAAGTTTCGTAGCCACAGTATCAAAAAAAAAATCTCCATACAAACTTCAATACTCCGTTTCACCCCTTTAGGGGTTTATTTTCAAAAAACAAAAAAATAAGTGTCAATTATTTTCTTAAGCTTAGTATATTTGCAAAGTTTCATAACCACAGCATTAAAAAAAAAATCTTCATACAAACTTTATTGCTCCGTTTCACCCCTTTAGGGGTTGATTTTTAAAAAATGTTGAAATAGGTGTCAATTATTTTTTTAACTTTAGTATATTCGCAAAGTTTGATAATCGTAGCATAAAGAAAAAAAAATTTTTCATACAAACTTAAACACCCTTTTTCACCCTCTTAAGGGTTGAATTGGGCAAATTCCTTTCTTAGTGTGCGTCCGCTTTTTGATATTAAACTTTTGTCCAAATTTGAAGTTTGTAGCTTAAGCGGTTTAGGCTGTGCGTTGATCTGTCAGTCAGTCACGACCTTCACTTTTATATATATTGATTGTCATGATGATTTGTATTTATGGTCCACTGATCTCATACTATGCGGAAATCAGATAATAGTTAATTAACACACATATTATTGGAAATAATTACTTAATATACAGGGTTATTCATAAAGGGTATGCTAAGCCGAAAAGGACACATAGTACTCATCATTATGAACAACCTTTACTATGGGACCAACCCGAAATTCGCGAAAAAAAAATCAGTTGTTCCATAGAAAAATGTCAACGACACTCAGTAAAATGTATGGAACAGCTGATTATTTTTTCGCGAATTTTGGGTTGGTCTCATAGTAAAAGTTGTTCATAATGATGAGTACTACGAACCCTTTTCGGCTTAGCATATCCTTTATGAATAACCCTGTATAGGCAACATGCTTTGTACTTGAAGGACTTATTTTTATGTCAATATGACATTGAAATTGACATCTAAATGTCAATTCAGATATCTTTTGGTTTTTATAGTGAAGGCATCAGGCTTTTGGCCCATTTACAAGTGATATGACATAACAAGTTTGTTTACAATCCTCGCCACCTATTGTACGTTTTGAAACTAAAACTTTTTTTTTATAAAAACACCTCATTCAGATTTAAAAGTTTAACTACTGATTAGTGATTCTTAAATCGCCTTTAGAAGTCACTTTTGTGACATGTAAGGAAAAAATAGTTCAAAATTAGTTTTGTGCCTTCATGCTGAATATATACTGTACATATATTTCACTGCATCGATGTAAGTAAAGTTACCATTGAATATAGCTGTATAGGTTTCAAACTGATGTACCTATATAATATTTAAACTATTCATAAAAGTTGTATTAGGTAAATAAAATTTCCTTTACTATTATCACAAATTGTTTGAAATGCCAACAATGCATATTTGTTGCATCTCAATATAAATTGGCAGAAAAACCACAATTCGATTGCCCCTTAGAACAGTACTGAAACTATAAATTACATTTTAACAGGAGAGTAATTTGAATTCAAATTTGACCTAAATTAATGTGTTAATATCAATTTTATTCAATTTAAAAAATGTCAAACTTTTTTTTAAATTATTTTATATTTTTTATATATATTGCAGTTTCAATAGTGTTCATAACAGCAGTCAAATTGTTTAGGTGTTTTTAAACTATTATATATAAATTACTAATATTATGTTAGAATTAGCTTTTTACTAGAGCCAATTCAGTTGTTTTCTAAACTTAATTTAACTTTGCATTCTTTTTCACTTATTGAAATGAAAAAGAGATGCCGAAAACATTAGTCCTGAACCGGTTTAAAACTTTACTTTACAACTTTGATTCCTTGCTATTTTCTTCCTCTATTATATTTATTAAGTTTTTATTTGCAAGGCACGATCGGATTGGCTTGGCTTGGATTTAGATTTTTAAACCCCGACGCAAAACGAAGGGGTGTTATAAGTATGACGTGTCTGTGTGTCTGTCTGTGGCGTCGTAGCTCCGGAACGGATGAACCAATTTTGATTTAGTTTTTTTTTTATAAAGGTGAATCAGTTGAATCATCATTTTATACTATGTACCTACTATGTTTGATAAAAATCAGTTCTGCCGTTTCAACATTGGGGGTTTTTAAAATTTCAAATGGATATTAATTTTATTTTAGTATTGGGATTCGGTATTCAATATAGTGGGTTCAGTATATATTCGGGTTTATCCAATATATTGAACCCAGCACTGGAACAGACTGGGTTCTCGGACAGAAATGTTACTGAATGTAAACCAGCCATTAAACAGTATAGAGATAACAAATATGCAGATGTATTAGCCAATTAATAGGTTAATTAAAAAAGGACATTAGTATTACTATATTATTACTAAGTGTACATAGAAAGTAATTTATTAAATATTGCTCATAAATATTTTTTAAGTTTGTCAAGCTAAAATTAATTTTCTTTTATTCTAGTTACCTCTTAGACCTTTTAGACCTCTTAGACCTAATATGCCCATAAAAACTTAATCTAAATTGGCTCGCGTTAAATTGCCTTATAAAGTAACTAACTATGATCTATGATGAATAACTATTTTATTAAATTTCATATTTTTACATCATTTATTTTATTAATGTAATTTATATTTTACAAAGTGGTTATTTAACCCTTTCTATGGCAGTATATATTATTACAATACATTTTTTTTATTATGTTAGTAACCCAACAAAAAAGCAGCTATAACATATTTACATAGTTTACAAAATATTGAAAACATTTCATTGTAACAATTGTTAAAGAATGTTCTTATAAAATAATATAACAATGTGAAAGCGCAATTAGTTCCTGAATAAAGTTAAGGTCTGTTTAAAAAATAATTCAGAATACTTAATTAAAAATAATTCAATCAAGTAAGAAGTAACCGTAAACACTGAGAATTCCAACCAGCGTTATAGTGTCATTCATAAAGGGTATGCTTAGCCGAAAAGGGCTCATCATCATCATTATGAACAACTTTTAATAGGGGACCAACCCGAAATTCACGAAAAAAAATCAGCTGTTCCATAGAAAAATGTCAATGACACTCGACAAAATGTATAGTAACAGCTGATTTTGATGTGAAACATCTATAGCCGCACGTAAAACCGATTTCTGGCGTGGCGACGCGTGCCGTGGCGACGCGTCGCCACGGCACGCGTCGCACGGCCTCAGAGGCAACATCGAATACATATAACTATTACCGAAGTCACTGATTAAACGAATTAAGTAGTCACGATTTGAAATAAATTCGTAAATTTTTGTATTTAATGAAAATAAATGTTTATTCAATAAATAACGATGACTATATATAGTCATCGTTCTGGAAAAAAAATCGTAATATTTTATTTTATCATTATGTATGACCTAATTAGTTCCTATCACAATATGTTCTTTTCTGCATATTACTTTTACGAAATAATGTCGATGTTTCACATCTGCCAGGCGTCCCGTGACGGCTCACATTTTTTTATTTTTCGCGAATTCTGGGTTTAGCCCATAGTAAAAGTTGTGCCTAATGATGTGTAGTCTAGTATAGTATAGTGTATAGTATAGTATAGTATATAAATGAGTACTACTTATGAGCCCTTTTCGGCTTAGTACCTTAAACGAGTATACAATAACACAATATTTCTATGGTGTCAAAGCCATAATATTATTGTTTGATTGAAAAACAAAGATTGATTGTCCATGCCTACTTCTATTTACTAACCTAGCTGAGGACTAGCATAGGTTATTTGTATAATTAGCCCTTACTATATGAAATAGAAATGAAATATTTACATATTATGTATCTATAGAAAAGATTATATATTTATACAGATATTTCTTACAGTAAGTAATAGTTTTTGTACACCTGGCTTTTGTTTTATTGACTTGTTTATAAGATATGTTGCCATATAAAAAAAGTTACTGTAGCAATAATATAGGTACATATTTTGTAGAATTATACAAACAATAATTCTGAGCTTTTTGTTTAATGGTTTATCCTGTTTGGTGTTAATTAGTATAAATACCTAGTAATAAAATATTAAGCCACAATAAAAGCTGCAATAACATTCCAAGTAAAATGCCAATATTGTAAAGAATCACAAGTTACAGACAATTTTGAATGTTACAAAAATCTAATTGCATGTTACAAATTTTAATAATTATATGAAACAAACAAACGCTACTGCAAGTTTCTAAATGTTACAAAAATTGATTAAATAAAAATAAAAAATGATTTAATATAAAAAATATGGAACCAAAAAAAATATCACTTTTTTTGTTTGATAGTGTTAATATGTTAGAATTGCAACCATACAACAAATTAAATGTCATAATATGACCACTTTACGCAAGTAACTGAATCAGACTGTCCATAGTTCTAGAAGCATAGAAAATGCATGACTGTTGTAATATTCTGCCCTCATAACCCCAAAAGCGGTATCACAATAAAAAATAATTCTTTTTTCACGCTAATAGCGTAATTTTTCAATCTATCAGATGCGCGAAAAAACTATCTTTTTTTGAGATGCCGCTCTTGGGCTTATAAGGGCAGTACCTATTATTGAATTGAATGTTAACACTTTGGCTGCGGCTAGTAATCACCTGCGCTAGCCCCAGGCGCGGCTAATAGTCAAACGCGTTGTATTTTACGCGCCTGGCGTGTGCAGCCGCACTCGCGTCACGCAGAAGAAAACACAGGGTATGTGTTTCCCGCAGCCAGTGTATCGGTATGTGAATTTAGCAATTTAGTTGTTTAAGGAATGGGTGTGTGTAATTATATTAGTACGAGCTTTTATTTAACTTGCAATGTATGTTAGTTTGTTTAGTTCAAATCTTACAATTGAATTTTGAACCACTTCCTGATGTCCGATTGAGCTGAAATATAAATCTGTGTGAGTCCTTTTATAGCAATAAATGGTTGTTTTTGAAAATATTTTGAATCCTATAAATGAATTCTCTTTCGTTAAGTTTTGGTAAATCACTATGTTTACCCTCACTAGAAATGATGGCGTCTGTTTCATTATTTCACAAAAAATAGTATTTTTCTTACTGATGATAATTGTTTTTTCTTAACCTATCCCTAGTGAACCTCTATCATTCCAGATCATTTAATAAAGTCTTGTCTTCTTTAAATCTAGTGCTTCTTATGAATTAAAATGTATATAACCAATTATAAAGTTGTTAAGTTTCCTGTATAATTCATGTTTTTGTTAATAAACCCTTAGGTTCATTTATTCCCGTCTTCCTTTAATTTTCTCTTTTCAACCTTTAGGGAGAGGACCAGCTGGTAAAAAAATGTTTTGAACGCCTGAATGCGACAAAGTAGCTAATCGGTGGCGGTGGCGAGTACGTCTGCAAGTGCGAAAAAGACGAAAAACATGCGTTAGAGCAAGAGAGAAAGACTGCCGCTGATAGCTCGGTCATTTGCACTAGCTTTAACGTTAAAAGAAACAATTGTTGATAAATAATGATTTATTGATATAACATTAGCATAAAATAAACTAAACATTCACACAACGATTGCACACAATATCTAACTGTTAGAACGATATTAATATTGAAAATAGACTGTCTTTTCATTAAAAAAATATAGCGCAAAAGGCTTGTTATGAGCACCCTTCTCCTTAGATATTACTACACTTTTCAATACATGAGATTAGATTCTACTCGTACCACAATTCCAAGTTTTATACTTAACAGCGCTTATAAACCTCAGCATTTACTTGTTTTAAGCATTCTAGAAAATTATACGAAGTGCACTTGACATGAGCATTTCCGACTAAACAAAATGCTTTAACTTTTCAGCAAATTGAAAGTAAAAATGCGCATGACATGATCATTTTTGCCAACAAATTGCAAACTTTTTGCCGACTGCAAAAGTAAATTTGTATTCGTCTGAAAGATGTCAGACATTATAGACTTTTAACATTTCAGAATATTCTTTCATTCAGAATTTCTAAGAATTAACATATTCGAAACGCTCTTATCAATATTCATTTCGAAGAAACTACAACACGCCAATGCTCAATATCCTGTCACAAAACAAGTGAATGGATCGGTATAGCGCTACAACACAAACCTATCATTTCTTTGAAACACGAATTCTGTGACATCCAACACGTAGGCACCCACAATCTTGATAGCTACATGACGTGACAACAAATCGATAAGATTGCATATCAAACCATATCGCAAACAATTAAAACCGTCTACTATTTGAAATATATTGAAACTCCTATCTTTTTGATACAGTATTGTGGATTGTGTATTTTATTTTGTTGTCAATTTCGTAGGTCAAGACTTGTAGACATAAAATTCGTCTGCACTTATAAATAATGTAATGTAAATTGCCCTGACAATAATCAGGTAGACTTGTACCATAATTTATTAGTTAAACGGATACTTTTTAGAACTTTTGTTCTTCGGTTAGTTTTACATCGGAATGACACTACCATAAAATATTATCTTTTGTATAACACAAAGGGATTAGAATCACCAGAGCTGTGTGAAGCTAGGCCGAGTCAGTTTTAGTTGTATTCTATTTTGTAATTCTATTAAGAAAATTACACATTTTTGACATATTTGCCTTAATACCTAGAACATAGATATTTGTCTATGCAATCTCGTCAAACAAAATAACAAGTTAACTACCTAGCTGGTTCAGACGTCTAATTTTTCCAAGTAAATTTATACTTATTAAACAAAACAACTGCAAAAAAAATGTAATAATAACTTGTAAAAGCAGAAAAAATTACATAACACCCTAATCTAGCTTCACATAGCTTTGGTTAACCAGCCTAATTCTATTATGGCGGTAAATTTTTATGGCAATTGATCATAAAATAAATGCTAAAGGGATGTTTCAAGTAATTTTTATCACAAATATCTTCAGTTACAAGTTGTTAGACATATGCATTTCAAATCAATTCTAGAGCAATAGATAAATTACAGCATTACAAGACAAATATTGGCCATCGGCAAACATCGTATTGTAAATTTAAAAAAAAAGGTTGCTTTGATACAAACAGCTTGATACCTCCACGCGTTCCTGAGAAAAATGGTCTTGACAGACAGACGGACAACAAAGTGATCCTATAACTATAGGGTTACTATAGGGTTCCGTTTTTTTCTTTTTAAGGTACGGAACCCTAAAAAGATGCAATTAGGATTTAACACCATTAATTTGCCAGTTATTAATGTTTGCGGAAGCCCAATACTTGTATTGAAATACTGTATTTAAGACATAATTTAAGGCTAAATAATCTCAAATTAAACAACCATTAAGCTATTACGTAAAATTCGTTCTTAAACTAACAAGTATCTTACGATGCAGTAAGTATATGACACATGACAGCCAATTTTGTTAATTTTTTCTGAAAATAGCTTCGTACGGCAATTTATGTCAAATAAAAAAACATCAAGCATATTGGACAGTAGTTAGAGAAGCATGAAGTGTTTATAATGATAAGCATGTGATGCCCAACAGTTGAACATGTGATGCCCAATTGTTGAGCATGTTTTGCCCAATTGTTGAGCATGTGATGCCCAATTGTTGAGCATGTGATGCCCAATTGTTGAGCATATAATGCTCCAATTCAGTATGTGATGAAAATTGCAACATCGTAAAACGCCTACTTGTTTACATCTCACATATTTTGGATTACCATCTATATCTATCTCATATTATCCTCTCCCGCATTTTGCTCTTCCTCAATTATTATTTTAATATTATAAAGTAAACAATTTTAATATACATAATTATTATAAGTAATTAATTCTACTGGTACTCGGGCAGTGTAAGTGACTAAAGGTAAAACATGCAAAAGAAATATTAAAACCCCTAAATTGTGTTAAACTTCTACTTTTGTGATATTGGACTTATCTAACAAGCTAAAAATATATATTTTTTAATTTCATAGTTAAAACTAGGAGCAGATTTAATCTTTTTGAACTTCAGTTTCCAAAAACTTAAATTGTGAGCAGAATTTTAACTAAAACGTATTTAGTACAGTATGACTTACGTTTCTGTAGAGTTGAGTGGAGCCACTTTCGCGTTTTTCCTAACAAAAGTGAGAGCTTCGCGAAGGTCATTTTTAGTTCCTCAATTTGCTCACCTCTACAGAAAAAGTTGGTCACACTGAATCACCTACTATGAGCAAGAGAGCCATAGACAAGAATTTTATGTTTAAATTTTAGAAATATAATATATGTCGATTCTGTTTCACTAAATCAAACTAATCTGACTGGACTAAAATTATCTGCATCTTTTTTCCTCCAATTCCAAGATGTAAGAAATTGATATCAATAGTTTTTCTGATAAGTTTAGTTTAGTATAAATTAGCATAACAGAATCGTCACAACGTAAAAATCTTAGTTACCAATAGAAGACTAGTAAGACGTTGTACTAAAGATCTTAAAATTGGTCATTTCTGTGCAAAATTAATAAATGTGCTGAGACTTCTACCTTAGCAATGTTTGAAGCACCTTTGTGATCACTGGGAGCCGAACAAATTGAAAGTTTTGAACACATTTTTGCTTTGCAAAAAGCTTTCATAATTTCGATTAGGAATATTATTGGCCTAGAACAACTTTTGTCAAAATATTAGTAAAACATTTTTGATAGAAAAATGTATGAGAAAGTTTCCATTTACGTCCGACAGAGGCCATTTTTCATACATTTATGTCGATTACATTTGTATGTATTTTTAGACAAAAGTCATGCTAAAAGCTTTGGACACTATTTACGGTTTTATTTGTTTATTTATTTAAGCTAGCAGTACAATTAATTTTTAATAAGTAACGTTATTGGTTGTACAAAACCAGACTAAAACAACTAGTAGTACAAAAGAGTACCAGTTGTCCAATGGTACTAAAACCAGTGGTACTAAAACAACTAATGGTACAAAAAAGTACCAGTTGTTCAATGGTACTGATTTAAGGTTTGAACACTCAAATTAGAAACTGAATTTTATTTATTTGTTGTTACACTTGATTGTACTTGAACCATTTTAGTCGCACTTTCAACAAACTTACGCGTTGTTACGTAAGTTACGTTACTGACGAAAAAAAATTCCGTTTCTTACCAAAATTTTAGTAAACTTTATTAACATTTATTAGAGGTAAAATTTTTGTTTTTACCAAAAATTTTTTTCTTTACTTTACTTTATTTATCTGACGTAATATTTCTGGATATCAGAGGTGATATAGAAATTGTCCTCCTGTTACCAATTTTTTTTAAACTTTCTTATTAGCTATCAGGTAATATTGCTGGCTCCCTTGTGAAGTGGTCGAGGCTGGTAGCAGTTTAAGCGGGTATCTGCGGCGGGTCACCGACCCCGCCCGCTAGCTCGAACACGGCTTGCGCGACCTCAGCTGCTAGTTTATCTGCCGACTGAAACAAGAGATTAGTAGTTAGCTTTTCTTCGCTTCTTATTACAAGCGTGCTCCATCGTAGGTCGCATCATTGCTTCTCATCAGGCAAGATGGCGGTCAAACGCAAGCTTATCTTAATATATATAAATCTCGTGTCACAATGTTTGTCCTCAATGGACTCCTAAACCACTTAACCGATTATAATAAAATTCGCACACCATGTGCAGTTCGATCCAACTTGAGAGATAGGATAGTTTAAATCTCAAATTATAGTCGCAATTTTAATTTATTGCAAATTATATATATACTGATAATTTTTACTATAAATTGACAAGTTAGCATCAACATACTACGGTTGCTATAGTTACGCAATGGCTTTTGACAGGACAACGTCTGTCGAGTCAGCTAGTTTTTAAATAAAAAAAAAGCTTTCTATTCAGCCCCATTGTTTCCGGCGTTTTAAAAAAAACTCTTTAAGACAGACTTGAAAAAACGGAAAACGCGTTTTCTTAGAGTAGAGAGTTTTCTCCCAGAAAAACAGCCATAATGACATTTTATAAAATTATTAGTATCGTTACCGAGATCTCAAAATGTATGTTGCATAAATTCATTAGTATCGTTACCGAGATCTCAAAATGTATGTTGCATAAATTCATTAGTATCGTTACCGAGATCTCAAAATGTATGTTGCATAAATTCATTAGTATCGTTACCGAGATCTCAAAATATGTATGTTGCATAAATTCATTAGTATCGTTACCGAGATCTCAAAATATGTATGTTGCATAAATTCATTAGTATCGTTACCGAAATCTCAAAATATGTATGTTGCATAAATTCATTAGTATCGTTACCGAGATCTCAAAATGTATGTTGCATAAATTCATTAGTATCGTTACCGAGATCTCAAAATGTATGTTGCATAAATTCATTAGTATCGTTACCGAGATCTCAAAATATGTATGTTGCATAAATTCATTAGTATCGTTACCGAGATCTCAAAATATGTATGTTGCATAAATTCATTAGTATCGTTACCGAGATCTCAAAATGTATGTTGCATAAATTCATTAGTATCGTTACCGAGATCTCAAAATGTATGTTGCATAAATTCATTAGTATCGTTACCGAGATCTCAAAATATGTATGTTGCATAAATTCATTAGTATCGTTACCGAGATCTCAAAATATGTATGTTGCATAAATTCATTAGTATCGTTACCGAGATCTCAAAATGTATGTTGCATAAATTCATTAGTATCGTTACCGAGATCTAAAAATGTATGTTGCATAAATTCATTAGTATCGTTACCGAGATCTCAAAATATGTATGTTGCATAAATTCATTAGTATCGTTACCGAGATCTCAAAATATGTATGTTGCATAAATTCATTAGTATCGTTACCGAGATCTCAAAATGTATGTTGCATAAATTCATTAGTATCGTTACCGAGATCTCAAAATATGTATGTTGCATAAATTCATTAGTATCGTTACCGAGATCTCAAAATATGTATGTTGCATAAATTCATTAGTATCGTTACCGAGATCTCAAAATATGTATGTTGCATAAATTCATTAGTATCGTTACCGAGATCTCAAAATATGTATGTTGCATAAATTCATTAGTATCGTTACCGAGATCTCAAAATATGTATGTTGCATAAATTCATTAGTATCGTTACCGAGATCTCAAAATATGTATGTTGCAGACAACTAGGTTAATATTTTTACTAAATGGCGCCGTTTAACTAGCTACCTGGATGATTTTCAGCCAGAGTGTCTAATACAACATTTAATGAACAGGCTGTTTCCTGATAATCCGTATACAAATATTTCTCGTAATACATATTACGTAGGCAGGTGCTTATTTTATTCGTCATCCAGAATTGTGTTATTCAATATTAACATAAGCAAAAGTACTTCGCGACACTCACCTCCCTAGAGTCCGCTTCTGCATACACCCTCACAATATCCTCGGTCCCTGAGGGCCGCACGAACCCCCGCCCCTGCTGGTATCTCGCCACGAGTTCCTCAATCCGACTCTGCAGACCCTCGGGGGACGTGCATTTGCGCTCCGCGTCTGTTGTTGTTATGGCGTTACGGTCCTGAAAATAATGATTAGATTTAATATGGGAGTCTTTAAGATTTAAGTCGAGATGAGTTTCTGCTGAGCAATCTTGCTCCATCGTAGACTGCATCATTGCTCACCATCAGGCGAGAAGACGGTTAAATGCAGAGCAGACCCATCATCGAATAACAATACAGGATTTATATGGAAAGGGTATGCCAAGCCGAAAAAGGCTCATAGTAGTCACCTAAAATCCCATGCAAAAGATTAACGCTTAAAAAAATGCAACAACTGGCGGCTTTATGCCTAAAAGCCTCTTCCAGGCAATAATGTTTGAATCTGTACATAGTGCAAAAATAGCGGGCTTATCGCTAAGAATCATATCTTTTAGCCCATATACCAACCTGTACTGTAACCTTCAGCTGTCGACACGGCAGGTCCGCATACAGCGTCAGCCACCCTTGCGCCGAGCTGCCACGCGCGCCCAGCACCGTCTCCACTAGGAACAGGTCGGATATAGCGTCGCCGACCGTCTCGTTCGTCATGTCGATAAAGTTGAGGAGCAGTTGGGCTGCCTTGCGCTGTTCTGGCTCCCTGGAAAAAGATCATTCAACATACATACTTCATCATCTGACACTTAGTTCATCCAGTTTTCAGTTGGTGGAATGTACCTTCTTACAGTTATCCCCCTTCTGACTTTTCCGTATTCTATAATAATACTAGGTAAAACTTTTCTTTGGATTTTTTGTTGATGGTAGTTTTAGGATTACAAACAGATACATATTGATATTGTAGATTGCATACATAGTACATTACAGTTTTGACCAGCCCTGGCGCATGTAGATAAATTCTTTTTAATACATAACTCGCCGCATTGAGGGATGAGGTAAGTATAGGCGTTTACGATTAGCCGCTTTCAATACTACTGGGGTAAGAAAGTCGACCCAGAATAGATAATAATTTGACGAGTTTTATTATGGTCTGTGATTCTAAACGAAACAGAATTAGAATTTCAGAAGTGGGATAGATATGCCACCATTTTCAAGTCTTCAAAACTCACTGCGATAAGAAAGCCAGCCAATCATAGACGATAACTTACAGTGCGCTGAAAGTGATATTTAAGTAGAAAATAATATGACAACGGGCTTATAATGATTTGTGGTTCTAAACAAAATGGACTTCAGAATTTCAGAAGTGGGATGATCAAATAGTCAAAACCTCTCACCCTTCCTCAGCTATTTTGCTAATAGTGTTCTTAGCTCGCTGGCTGTAGACCACAGTCCCGTGACCGTTGGCTTCGAAGTATACTCCGATATCGTACGAGAGAGCGGCGTGGTGGAGATGCTTTACTCCGGTTTTGACGCAGGTTACTGGAACTTTCTGGAAACAATATAGGATTTCAAAAGTTGTTTTGAGTTTTTGAAGGTACATATTAATAAATGTGAAAAAAAAAACGATTAACGTAACTCGTCGGAAACCCACCAACATGTAACGATGTTACTCTGCGTGTTACGTGTTGGGAATATTTTTGGAAAAAAGATTCCTAAAAGTAACTGTAACGAACAAGAACAAGTGTAACTTGATGAGAAAAACTCCTACAAAAATCCAGTCTAACCAGTTTTGTATTAAAGGTTTTGAACATTAATTAAAATGCCAATTACAAGCGAAGGTGCGATTCGTGAGGACGCGATTAAGTTAGTAAAATCAAAGGGAGATTTTTGCCTAGCAGTGGAAATTCCAAATTGATTATAGAATTATAAGAAAATGCAGATTTTTTCAAGATTACCTCAAATTTTCCCACAAACTTTGAACATAAATATAAACCAGAAATTACAAACAAAAAGGATGATAAAACTTCAAACTAGTACAACTGGCGGCCTTATCGCTAAGAGCGATCTCTTCCAGAAATGCCTATTTATAAATATAAAGCACCCTACTCACCAAAGTATCAGTGATGTACCGTGTGGAAGCGCCGTTCGCGTACGCAGTCTGCACCAGGCCCAGCGCCAGGTCCGCGGCCTCGCTCGCGCGGAGCAGCTCCGTGATGTAGGAGGCTAGCAGCGTCGCTATACGGTCGCCGTCCAGCAGGTGCATTTGTTCTCTGAAAAAGATAACAAAAAATTGGTTGTCTGAAAAGTCGGTTCATTGATGAAATGATTGCATACTTTTCTCGCTCCGATCGTGACGTCACAATGAGCGTAACGGGACACTTTTTCGTGCGTGCAGCCGGCGTTCATCGGTTTATCTATATATATAAAAATGAAACCCGTTTTCCTTGGTCACGGCATCACGCGTGAATGGCTGGACCGATTTCACTAATTCTTTTTTTGTTGTATTTGTTATTATTAGGAGAAGGTTCTTACGGAAAAAAATATTAAGAAAATCTCTCAGAAATATTGAAAAACCCTAAAAACAGCCCTTTTCTTTTTCCCATACAAACGTTTTCTAACTAAAACGAGCTTTAATGCTATTGTATAAAGTTCATATTGAATTGCAAGCACTCACTGTTGTTTAAGCAATGTAGGTATGTTCCTAACGTCCAAGAGTCAATTTGCACTTTATTACCTCTGTACAAAGTTCAAATTCAATCATATCTTTTTTTGTTTGCTTTTGTCAACTGAATAAAAAAAAGTTGAAACAACAACAAACTGTCAATGTCAGTGTTTTTTTTTTCATGGCAGTACGAAGTCTGCCGGGTCAGCTAGTTAGATTAATAATTTGTATAAACACACTTACATTACATTATTTATTATTTGGGACACCATTACAAAATCAACACCACAGCACAAGAATTGCACTGCAAAGTGTACCTTAACCCTTCAACAATAAGTACTAACTTGTCATCAACGAAATAGTAGACGATCCGGTCACCATCCCCGTCTAGAGACGCGACGCGCTGGAACGGGACCAGCGGGACTCCCACGGGAGGCTTCTGGGAGACCTTCACGAAATCGGCGCCGCACTACAAAAAAAAAATTAAATTGAAATTGAACGTTTTGTTATAATTTAATACGGGAACGCTCCCCGTATGATATCCTATCCTACTACTATTATAAAGGCGAAAGTTTGTAAGTATGGATGTATGTATGGATGTTTGTTACTCTTTCACGCAAAAACGGCTGAACGGATTTACATGAAATTTGGAATGAAGGTTGTTCATGGTCTGGATTAACACATAGGCTACTTTTTATCCCGGAAAACGCGGGTGAAGCCGCGGGGCGCAGCTAGTATGAAAATAATATATAAAAATATGGAAATTATCAAAAATGCGCCCAGTGGTTTCATCCGTGCGATAATGAAAAATGGTATTCGATACATTTTGTCCAAGGTTAACACTTTAACTGCGGCTAATAATCACATGCGCTTGCCTTAAGTGCGGCTAATAGTCAAATGCGATTTGCTCGTCTTGTCAATAAATTACATAAAAAAAAATATGCGTTGTGTTATACGCGCCTGGCATGTGTAGCCGCACTCGCGTCACACAAAGGAAAATACAAGGTATGTGTTTTCCGCAGTCAAAGTGTTAACCAATTAACTTTTTATATGGAACAGCAGTTGTTTAGTTTTAGCATCTCAGGCTACCTGTGGAAGCTCTTCAGCATTTTAGATTTGACCCGGTATACAATTTTATCTATTTTACTTAACCTCTTTATAATATTAGCAATAAATTAGTATAGATTGCAAATATAGCTCACATTCAAGTTAAGTTTTCCCCCATTTCCCCCGAGGTTAAACAGGTTAAGGTCCAACTCTCCATCCAGCGTTTTCTTGATGATATTCAGCTTCTTCCCGCCGACGCCGTTGGCTCCGTCCACGTATAGAGTGGTGTTATACTCGCCGTATATGGGTAGCTTTTGACGGATGTTCTTGAATGCGCCTACTATTTTTTCGTAGTACCCTGGATTTTGAAAATATAAAAGATTTAGGATTTTGAGAAAAAAAGAAAAAAAAAATTTCAAAATGTTGAAAATTTTTAGGGAAACTCAAAAATGTCACAGGATATCCGAAAGGCAAAAACGGAAGATTTACAAAAATAATTAATTTGATAGAAGATTAAAAAAAATGCTAAAAATCATTAGTAAGTATACACAACCTTTACCATGGGTATGGGACTCATCCCAAAATCAAGAAAATAAAATAAACTGTTCTATAGAAATATCTCAACTCGACAAAATGTATGAAACAACTGACTTTTATTTAGCAATCTCAGGGTTTGTCTCATAGTAAAAGTTGTTCATAATGCTGAATACTATTTTTATATTATTACTATTAGTTGCTTATATTATTGTTTTTACTATTTTTTGTACTGTGAGTCCTTTCCGGCTCATCATACCCTTTCCTTAAAACCCTCTATAAACCACACCTTGCTTGCACAGACCCAAATAAAACCCCAAAACATACCTTCTTCAGTAGGAGTTCCATACGAGTTGTCATTTCGGCACTTGACGCAGAAATGCAGAATCGGTGTGGTGACTATTCCAAACTCTTTGACAGTTCCTTTCAGAGCCATCACGCCGTGCACCGCGGCAGCGGCCAAACGGGGGCTTGTATACCTGAGGGAGAAAGAGATAGAAAACTGGCGTTTATTGTACAGATTTGGAGTTTTAACTTATTTTTACAAGTCTTACAATATAGTTTTTAGATAGTTTTGCAAGATTTCTGGGTGATCTGAACGATGATTTCGTTGTTTTGTAGTTTAACACGGTTAGAACCCAGAATTAGAAAGGTAAATAAAAGCTTTTCACCCGCGCAATAATCTATTAAGTAATGATGATATTGGAAAGTAAAGTAGCCTATGTGTTAATCCAGGTTATAGAATATTTCTATTTCAAATTCCTTTCCATATTCCGCCTATAGCCAAACCGTTTATCTGTCTTCGCCTGCGCGGTACAGAGGCGCGGGGGTATGACGGCGCGGGGGACTGAGAGGGCGGCGCGCACTACCGCGCACTACCGCGCACTACCGCGCAGGCGAGGACTAAGATAAACGGTTTGGCTATAATCGTTTCAACGTGAGGCAGTAACAAACATACTAACAAACTTTAATTTTTATAATACTAGCTGACTCGACAGACGTTGTCCTGTCTTAACGATGACTATTTAATTCGAATTGGTAAAAAAAGCCATTGCGTCAATTCTATGTCAAATGTCAAAAGTTACATTAAAAAAGTTTACATTGTCCAAAGCGCTAAAGTTAAATTATAGTTTAAGTATTTTTAAATTTTCTAATTTTTCATGTTTTTTTACTATAAATTGAGATGTGAGCTATCCTATCTCCTAAGTTAGATCGAACTGCACCCGGTGTGCAAATTTGATTGAAATCGGTTATGTAGTTTAGGAGTCTATAGCGGACAAACAACGTGACACGTAATTTATATATATTAAGATTACTGCGATATGTTACCTGGTGTCCATCCCGACGTAGACGCTGGCTTTGAGCGTCATGTCCGCGTTCACTTGCTTGATAACCTGCTCCGTTGTTGATTCTAAGTCATTGTCACTGAAAACAACAAATACAAGTATAAGACAGAATAAGTACAAATATATGAGAAGCCTTAGCCACTATTACTTCTTCTGTGGCTTTACTGCAGTCTTTACTCTTTCGCTCTCTCGTATAGTCTACTACTAGTTTACTCTCTCGTAGAGCCAACTTCAAAAGACGAGGATGGCCGTTAGCGTTGCTGGCGCTGTTGGTTCATACCATGCTCAGACTGAAGTCTGTACAGGCTATGGCATAACCATCTTTTGAGAAGTCAGTAACATAATTAAAGATAAAAAAAAAGAAAATAACTCTTGCTTAGATGGGGCAACGATATTGTTAAAGTTACTAGTCAAACCTGGACCCGATTGGCACTGGGTCTTGGCAGAGAGAACAGCTAGAGTGAGACACCTGTACTCGTCAGTGGGATATAGAAAACTGTAGATGCAAACTAAGCAATCGCTGACTCTTGTTTCAGAGAAGGATATTCCGTCATCTAAAACTATAACTTATATTTCTAATAGCTTTTACAGACCCGACAGGAAACCTACAGTTACAAACTGCATATTCAATCATATTCTATCTTTTTGTGGTCGCCATTGTTACATGCAAAGTCATACGGAAGCGATTCCCATATGAACTGTATTGTTTGCCTAAAATTATGTAGGAATTTAAAAAGAACCGCCGATACCTATATTGATATTTATTATGGGACAATGGATACATTGCTAAGCGCTAAATATCAAAACAGCCCGACGGATGTAAGTCTTCGTGACGCAATTTCGTTACGTATGCATTTACAATGTAATATTGAAAAACTTGACCTTTACCATTGAACGGTAAAAGGTCAAATTAAATGCTTAGAATAGTTTTCTTATAGGAAAGCAAGGTCGACAAGTGTTGCTACATTGTCTGGCTGCAGAAGTCCCTCTTACACACACAGCGTAGTACATCGCTCCTTCTCTCTTATGTGACATACCTGACGTTAGCCATTCTAGCTCTGCTCCAGCATTTCTCCATCAGCGTCGATGACTTTTCTTGAATCGTCTGATCGTAGCTTGGTCCCCTTCGCACGTACAGCGTGTCAGATCCTTCGATCCCTCTCGTGCTACATACTTCCTTCAATTATCTGACTGTGGTTGTCCCTCTCACACACACAGCGTAGTACATCGTTCCATCTCTCTTGTGCTACATACCTGAAGTTAGTCGTTTTATCTAGTTGCAATCATCTTCCAGCTTTATTCCAGCATCTCTCCATCAGGATCGATGAGTTTTACTCCATTGTCTGGCTGTGGTTGTCCCTCTCGCACACACAGCGTACTACATCGTTCCATCTCTCTTATGTGACGTACCTGACGTTAGCCATTCTTGTTGCAATCTCCTCCCAGCTCTGCTCCAGCATCTCTCCATCAGGGTCGATGAGTTTCACTCCATTGTCTGGCTCCAGATTGTGAGAGGCGGTAATCATGAGGCCGATTGTGCGTCCTGACGATAAAATTACCAACATTTAGTCTGTTTAGCGAAATATAATATATTTTTGACATGGATCTTACAGACTTGCAGTAGTATTGTAAATGTCAATATCTAATTTTTGTAACCCGGAAAACGCGAACCGCGGCTCTCAGCTAGTTTATAAATAAAAGGGGTCGTATCCAATTTCAAAGCGACAAATCTTGGCCAGAATCGAACTTCGGAGAAGTTACCCGATAGGACCGCTGACCTACTCATCCATTATTGAATGAGTGTCAATTGATTCTCTAGAGTCCAGATGCTATAGGCTACATTTTATACGAACAAAATCAAAACGCTGTTTCATCTAAAAAGTCTCTGCATATTATTATTTTCCCGTGGTCCGGTAAACTTCTTTTAAACTTTTAAATTGTTTTATAGTGTGAAACTAAAGTGTGTCCATTTTGTGTATTCATAAAGGGTATGCTAAGCCGAAAAGGACTCATAGTTAGTACTCATCATCATGAACAACTTTTACAATGGGACAAACCCGAAATTCGCTAAAAAAAATCAGCTGTCCCATGGTAAAAGTTCAATGACACTCAACAAAATGTATGAAGCAGCTGATTTTTTATTCGCGAATTTCGGGTTGGTCCCATAGTAAAGTCGTTTATAATGATGAACTATGAGCCCTTTTCGGCTTAGCACACCCTTTATGAATAACTCTATACACAATCTGTTTAAGAATCACTAGTTTATTCGAAGAAACTTTCGTCTAAAATTTTCATGGCGAATTATTCATGTAACTCCGTGGATAGGTCTAGGTTCTAAGAAAACCGTTGGCACCAGGCCAGATATTTAACTAGGTTCTCCATTATAATAAGGAGGTACGAGTATGTACGATAGTAAAGATAAAAGACTATGGACTTCGTAAACGTATTTTGAGTTTATAGCTAGCAACGGCCGGCTGTTTTACCCGCTATTGTATAAGAATCATAATCCTACTAATATCTTAAATGTCAAAGTTTAAACAAGTATGTTTGGATGATTGTTGCTCATCACGCAAAAACGGCAGAACGGATTTGGATGAAATCTGGTATGAGAGTATTAGATACAATGAGAAAAATGCCCATAGTAGTGGTAGGGCTCTTTTGCAGAGCCCGCCTGGGGAAGTACCACACCTTTGCCAGTTATTCCACCGCCAAGCAGTAATGTGCAAACATTACTATGTTCCGGTTGGAAGGGCATTGTTTCCAGTGAAATTACAGGGCAAATAAGAGATTAAACATCTTATATCTCAGGGTGACGAGCGCAGGGCTGTGCCGCGCAAGGTCTTGAATTCTAAGAATTCAAAATTCTGAATGGCACAGACCTGTTTATGGGCAAACGTGACGTTTAACATCAGGCGAGCGATTTGCTCGTCTCGTCTCTCAATATCATAAAAAAATAAATAAAAAAATCTAAATTCCGGTAAAATAATGATGAATTTACTTCACTTCACACAATTCTTCAAAATTCCGATGAATTCACCTAAAGTACGGAGCATACATCATCGTACTTTTTTGTGATATCAGTATGCTCCGTACTTTAGGTGAATTCATCGGAATTTTGATGGCCATTTTTCTCAGTGTAGCTTATACTCTGAACTATCTCTGGATTACTTTATATCTCGAAAATGAAATGAAAAAAAATGAAATCTGCGGCTGAAATCGCGAGCGCAGCTAATATTATAAAAGAACGTGTTTGTTACGCTTTCACGCTTAACTCGACCGATCATCGCGAAATTACATACACGTTGCCAGGGGTACAGAAACGGAAATAGGCTACGTTTCATCCTCTTGGTCGTTTTTCACCATCACGCGAGCAAAACCGCGGGGCGTAGCTAGTCTTATATTTTTCTGGGATGAAAATTGCCTGTGTCAATCTAGGACATCATTGTCACATTTCGTGTTTGTCCGTTGCTGGACATTGCTTCCCCTAAGAAGCCCCACATCTTCTGCTTTACACATCCATTTGCTGAGGATATAAACTACTTTTATACTAACTTTCGTTAAAATCAGAATAGCCGTTACATACTTACACTCTCATACCTTAGCTGAGTGGGAACTTACACACAATCTCTCACACTTTTAATTATATCTGATATTCATAGATTATTATAATACCCTCTCTAATTAGGTCAGCTGTTATCATATTTATTGAGTTTTATGAGTTTACTAGCTGCGCGCGGTATGCCAGTTTTATCCGCTTTTTTACGTATAAAATGAATCCCTTCCCGTTTTTATGATACAACACTACTTCCTTGCCAAATCTCATTACCTAATATATGATAGGCTCCGTCGTTTAGTCTTGGGAAGTATCAACTAAACCGGACAGAGTTACTTCCGCATTTATAAATCTTACAGCGTGCGATTGATGATGATGTCGTCCGCGTCGTATCCTACGATGGCGACTTATCTTTTGGCGTGTTTTCGTATGTGGCTGGCAAATCCAAACTTCGTTTTGGTCACATGTCGCGCAGTAAAGCTGGCCCGCGCTGTGTTGTTGGAGGGTTTTGGTCGGTTCTTACGAGTCTCGCGTTTGAGGTCTAACTCAGAAAGGCGATTTTTTTAGCGATATATGATAAGGTATGTAAGCATGTAAGTATATGCCGAATGGCTAGCCCTAGTGTCGAAGTATTTAGGCCTCCATGTCCTGACATGGCTCGGTGATTGTTGTTTTAAGACAAACACCCTGAGACCTACAATTTAACGTGTTATTCGACCCCCGGTAACGCTTAGTTGTAAACCCGCGGTCACCGATCCGCAGACGGACCGTGTCGTCCGTTGCTTAACATCGGTGATCATTTACAAACACCTAGTCGAGATACGCTGCAAGCGCTCATGTATGATCAATAGCATAATGTAAAATTAATTTGTCCACCCACAGTAAGTATGATGTAATGAATTTCCTTAGTGTACCTACGGCCCTTACCATTTTTACACCTGGATCGGATGATGGCCAGCAGCCCCATGCGGTAGACCACATGCTCCAATAGACTCGCTCTGTAACAAAAAGATTTAATCTATGACAATTGCTTTTCATACTAATTCCAAAACTTGTGAAGTTTTTTTTAAATTCATGATAGGCTTGCGTTAGACCGCCATCTTGCCTGATGGTGAGCAAATTATGCGGGCTACGATCGAACACGTTTACCTAAAATAAACCGATTCACTCTCGACTTAAAGACATCCATTTTTAACTGTTACTATTTTATCATTAAGTTTGAAAAAGTTATAAAATAAACTATAGAAGCTAAAATATCCTACTATGGTGGTATTAATTTTTTGGTCCTTCGAGCCGGAATGCCTTACCATAACATAAGACACGTGAAATTATTGTTTAACTAAATATATGCGTGATATATGTATGTATGTTTGTAGACAAGCCTACTATTTCATATAGCAAATTCATCGTTTGTCATATTTTTCTTTGAATACAGTTTTCACGAAAACTCTTTGTCTCATAGGACTATCCAAAGCTTTTAATCAAAAAATAGCTCCTATCACTTTCGCACAAAGCTCAAATTAGAGTGCTCAGTGGAGCGTTACTAATGTTTACATTGTTATCGATATGTGGAGCAATCATGCTTGACTGATAACAGTGAACCTAATTGCCAATATCGTTTGACTGTTGTCTGTGTTTTTATTTTTAACCGACTTCAAAAAAGGAGGAGGTTATCAATTCGACTGTATGTTTTTTTATGTTTGTTACCTCATAACTTTTGACTGGGTGAATCGATTTTGATGATTCTTTTTTTATTAGAAAGCTGACGCTTCCCGTGTGGTCCCATTTCAATTTAGTCCAGTTCTGATAATGGTATCCATGAGAAAACCATATAAGTCTTAAATTTGCATTAAGTAAGTGCGCGACAAATAGATGAATAACTCAATAGTCGGTCTTTTGAAGTCGGTTTTTGTTTTGTAAAAATAATTATTATCGATTTGATTAAAATGTAGGCACGCGCTTTGTGATATACCTACAGAAGTAAGTTTGTATAGGTCGACTGGCCAACCCTGATGTCGGTCGGGGTTTATGTCGTCCGAAGGTCTTTATGCTATTACGGAAGTGGCGTGTTGAGCGAAATATCCACCTGATGGTCAACTTGGACTTTTTTCTTTACGATTGAGTGCGAACTTTCGATCTCTGGTTCTTGTTAAGATGCTTCACAACTCAGTCAAAGTCACGTAGTATAAATATAGACCATAAATCGCAGACAATTTGAAACGTTTCTGTTACTTTTTTTAATGGTATTTATAAGTTTGAGTAGACGAATGTTATAGACGAATGAAGGAAACGTACATACTGTACCGAGCCCACATTTGTTCGTGGGATAAGGGTAGATAAGTCAGGGTCACTCTTAAACCCACCCGAATGGGTTCCCGCCTTTCCGTGGCGGGGGGGATAAGTAGCCGTGGCACTGAGCCCGGTGAAACGAAGAGGAACCCGAGGTGGGGCCTTCCGCGTGTCCCTCTGGCAGCAGAGGGCTGATTAGCAGAGGGCACAGCGGATGAGCCGGGGTCTGAGCGATTGCTCGGACCACCAGGAGGGTTTTCCTTGTGCTCCCCGCCCCGTGTGGGTCGCGGTCGGGAGTGCAAGGAAAGGAGGAGGGTCTGAGTGTGGTGGACGCCGGGGGATGCGGCGCTCCACACTTGGACGGTGGCACTGCTGCCGCCGGTGACGAGTGTGGTAGACGCTGGAGGAAACGGCGCTCCACGCTCGGGCGGTGACAGCGGTGCCACCAGGAGGGTTTTCCTTGTGCTCCTCGCCGCGTGTGGGTCGCGGTCGGGAGTGCAAGGGAAAGAGGAGGGTTCCTTTTGCACCTCGCCGCGTGAGGTTTGCGGCCGGGTGTGAAAGGAACGAGGGCTTAAGGCGGGGTGGGTGGTGCTAACAACACTGCCCACCACGTGCGAGCGAGCGGGACAAGGGAGCGAGGAGGCGGTTCGCCCGTCTCCTCGCTCCTCGGCAGTGGGGTTGCCGGGAGAGTCGGGGGACTCTCCCGGCCTGCACGACCCCACACTGTCTGGGGGGTGATCCTGGGGAACAGGGTCACCCCTCCATAGGTGCAGGGGGCCCTAATCGGGTCCGTCGCCGGGGCAAGGTGGCGATTGCTAACGCGACCCCACCTTGCCCCATCTCAGGCGGATGCCGAACACCCCAGTGGTTTTAGTGGGTATGCCGCCGCAGGGCGGAGACTCCCACATAACCACCCTGCCTCCCCCGGGGCGGGCGTGGTATCCATAAAGGATTTCCACTGGGTAAACAAAAAAAAAAAAAAAAAAAGGGTCACTCTTAAAACAAATACAGGGTTATACGGAAAGAGTATGCTAAGCCGAAAAGGGCTCATAGTACTCATCATTATGAACAACTTTTACTATGGGACCAACCTGGAATTCGCGAAAAAAATCAGCTATTCCATACATTTTGTCGAGTGTCATTGACATTTTCTATGGAATAGCTGATTTTTTTTCGTGAATTCCAGGATGGTCCTATAGTAGGTAAATGAGTAATGAGCCCTTTTTGGCTTAGCATACCCTTTCCGTATAACCCTGTATACATAGGTAGGACAGTAACGGTGATAAATGGGATAGTGACGTGACCGGTAACGTCCTATCGTTACCAACCCACGTCTTCCGAGCAGAAATGTACTACTAGAAAAGGCTCTTGGTAGAACATCGTCACTTATTAACAGAGGATTTTAAGAACAATAATTATTTCAGACTACCTGCACCTGGCGGTATCACTCGCCGTTTTTTTAAATCTTTTAATTTAAACCTTCTCTAAATATTTCAGGATCAACATTAGCGAAATCGGACCAACCATCCCCGGTCCCCGAGTTATAGCCAGACAAGCGAAAAGCGATTCATTTTTATATATAACTACTTAAGTATCTGTCCGCGGCGGTTTCAACCGCTCTTTTTTACTTTTAAACCTTCCCTGAACTTCCACAAATATTTCAAGATCAAAATTAGCGAAACCGGTCCAATCATTCTCGAGTTATAAGCCAGACTAACGAACAGCGATTCATTTTTATATATAAGAAAGAAGAAGACAAACTAATTTTAACTGAATCAAAGAATGAAATGCTTTGAAACAAAATCTTGGGTAGATTAGTAATTATAATTCTAATTGTGCATTCATTCTATTTATAATAAGATTATGCAATTTGCTACAAATTACTACCGCATAACTCATTAATATACATTACAACAGAAATAATTTACACCTGCGCCATAGACTATGTAATAGTACAGTGCCTACCACAATTACTTAGAGCACGCTTCTATTTGAGTTTTATTGAGTTTATTTTTCGCTGTCTATACAATTGAAAACGAAAGAAAATTCTTAAAATGACTAGAATAAAAATAAAGAAATAGGAAGAGAGAAGAAGAGAAGACTGAAGAAGAGGGTGTAAGATCAGGAGAATTAGGAAGAAAATAAATTAGGTTCGTATAGATAAAGTGGCTATTCTTGGTGTCAGAATATAATGAGATGTTGATATAACAATTCTCAAAGTTTTTGATGAAAATAAGAATGTTTACTAGTCTTTATCTCATCAGCCTATCTAATATCTATCCACTACTGGACATAGGTATCCCCTAAAGAACGCCACATGACACGATCTTCCGCCTTACGCATTCATTTTCCACCTTACGCAGGTCGTCGCCCCACCTGGCCGCAGGGCGC
Source organism: Alcis repandata (assembly GCA_949125135.1). Taxonomy (NCBI): domain Eukaryota; kingdom Metazoa; phylum Arthropoda; class Insecta; order Lepidoptera; family Geometridae; genus Alcis; species Alcis repandata. Next base: position 4,364,301 of record OX421246.1, on the reverse strand, counting down.
CCTACTCTACATTTGCCAATCTTCAGTCTCCACTCTAGAACCCGTCTACCCAAATAGTACAGCCAGGAAATGAAACAAACTGCCGACTTCCTTGTTTCCTGAGATACAATACAATCTTGGACTTTTCAAGGTCAAGGTGCATCTTTAAGGTCTGCGTGCTTCATCTTCGACCACATCGTCGCTTACCATCAGGCGAGTTGGTGGTCAAACGTAGACCTATTTGTGAAAAAAGTTATTGGTTCTTCTACAGATATGGCCCGCCCATTGCCACTTCAGTTTATCCTTGGCTAATAGGTTGAAATTAATTTAGAGCCGTCAGTTTAGTTTACTGCAAAAACACTTTCGATTTGAACGACTTTGATCTACAACTTTGTAGTTAATTTCATGTATACATGAGATTTGTTTATGATGAGATGTATAGATACATATTTAATACATAAACAAGACTTGAGTACTTTTAGAATAAAACTAGCTGACCCGACAGATGTTGTCCTGTCTTAACTATGAATATTGAATTCGAATCGTCTTAAATTTTCTAATGTTCCGCTTAACTTCCTTATTTTTTTTCTTTTATTAGAAGCTTCTCCTGACAATAATTAACACAACAAAAAAATAATTAACGAAATTGTTCCTATCGTTCACGCGTGATGCGATGACCAAGAGAAATAGAGATTCATTTTTATATAAATAGATTTATGCATAAAATAATATGTCATGTACCTAATTGTACTTGCATATTTACATGATATTGGTGTAAAGTACCGAAATAGCCAGATTTAGAGCTTGCAGGATAATAAAACTGATATTATTTGGACAACAAACATCACCGAAATTGATCTATAAGTGGTTGGCATGCTGCCAGCATAGTGCACTATAAGATGAGAAATCTACAGAGATACAACTACACTAAAAACCTGGCCCTATGTAATACAGAGAATTCTGTGAACTCAATGTAGGTTATTGTAAAGAGACTGTGAAGGGCTGTACAATTTTAAGAGAGTATAATCGTCGAAAAGGTACTCCACACCATACATACAATTTTTCTTCAATTTTTTTTTTCAAAAGGCGTAAGTATAATACGCTAGACAGCGGCTATATAATTATGTTTGAGCCTTTTGGGATCGCTGGCCCTCTATCTCGCCCAAAGGGTGAGCATCGCCATACAACGTGGTAATGGGAACAATTCCCGCAGGCTGCGGCCTTTTAGATTAGTTTAGTTTTATTGGTTTAGTTTTTTAATTTAATTATATTGTAATATTCATTTGTATTTTCATAATTTAAGTCTCTGTGAATAAATATCTTTTATTTTTCTTCTAATTAAAGTGCAAGTGTGTAAGTAAAGTCCTTAAGTTGTTATTAGTGTGTGTGTGTTGTTCCAATTTTCCCCAATTTTATTTCAGGTAATAAATTACCTTCTGTTCATGTATTACAGATTCTTCTTCATTATCTCTGTACTTTTGAAGACAAATTTCATGGTGTTATTGTTCAAGGTGGCCTTTTTTTACTCCGTTGTCAGATTCACTGGGCAAAAATAATTTAAAACCTTACGAATATCTATGGCATTTAATAGTTTTTGCTGTGACATCTTCACAAAAGCCACAAATCAAAAGTGCTTAAAAGTTTAAGTTTAGAAATCTTTATCATGCAATTCATTATTTTACTAATATCTAAAGTTGTCTATCTGCCAGCTATCTAGTCTGCGGATGACCATAGGCCCTCAGTTGAAGTGAATGAAGCATCTGGGTTTATTTGGTTAGCCTAGTTTATGGGGTTTGCGGAGAATTCAGAGGATTGTGGGTGAAGATATCAATAACTGGTTATTGATGAGGTTTCACGATAACAAAGCAAACAACTGTCTGGGCAGCTGTCATATAGATCATAGTTTTTTATTGGTATATGCAGGGTTATTCATAAAGGGTATGCTAAGCCGAAAAAGGCTCATAGTACCCATCATTATGAACAACTTTTATTATAGGACCAACTCGAAATACGCGAAAAAAAACAGCTGTTTCATACATTTTGTTGAGTGTCATTGACATTTTTCTATGGAACTGCTGATTTTTTTTCGCGAATTTCGGGTTGGGCCTTTAGTACCTAAAAGTTGTTCATAATGATGAGTACTAGGAGCTCTTTTCGGCTAAGCATACGAATAACCCTATATTATATTGGCAAAATAAAATGCTACATGTAAAGGTTAAACTGGGTTTGTAAAGGTTAAAGTCAGTTTTGAGGATGCTGTGTTTAAACATATTTCCCGGTGTAAAATTTCAACTCGCCAACTAATAAGCATAGAATCTACCAACTAATATGTGACCTACAAATTAATAAACACCGATGCCTACCTATTAAATACCCAAAACTTTCAATTAATAAATACCTGTGCTCTTTGTTAGTTGAAGTTTTAAACTTTATACACTTTTTTTGCCTAAACAGTCTGGAATGGTCACAAATCTGAACTAAATTCAGAGAGACACAAATTAAAATCTACAATCCTTGATTGTAATATTAAGGCAAATCTGATTATTCTAGGTCATATCGGTAGGACATCTTATATTGATTTAACTTTGACAAAACATTAAAAACTTTTTTCTAAAACTATTACAATAAAGTTTGTTACAACCTCTTCAAAAACTTAGGTATTTAGCATAGTTTGTTTAATATCCTATATGAAATAAACCATGATACTATGAATATTAGGTATTTACATATTTAATAAATAATAACACTCCTATTGAAATCTAATTAAACAGGAAAACAAACATATGTAGTTGCTAAACTCGTAACTTTGTGTTTTATTGAAAAACAATAGTGTTGTTATTACAGTCACTAACTCATTTTAGCTAGGTAGTTGTATAACACAAAAAGCTCCGATGTAAGATATAATCTTATCACTAAGAATCTTATGAAATAAGTAACCTAACCAATAAGTAGTCACAAGATTATCTAATAATAACTAAGAAAAATAATAATAGCTGCTTTTGTTTCTGCTAGTCGCCAGTGGGGTAAGTATTATATTATTTATAGCATACCCCCCAGGGAGTGACCAGTTATTGCATACAAAACTTGCATTACAACGGCTTGTCACGCATTAACTAAGTAATTAAACGACTTTACTAACAGCTCTAATTAAAACAAGGTCTTTTCCATGTTCACAGTGCATTCCACACATAATAATATATTAAGTAGCTGTCTTGCCTTACACACGGGCATGGCTATGACTAACCTTTAGTTTTACCATATAGATAACACAGTCATTGACCATTTAAGACAGACGATCGAATCGAGCGCTTCCCGTTATAAATTCATTACAAACGATTGATCATGACTCACTGCCTCTCACTACAACTCTTCAATGATAAAAGGTGTAAACAGTGTTGCTTACGTGACAATTATTTACGAGTGAAAGGTGAGATTTAAAATCATTTGTTTCCTAATAATGACCCAAATAACTAGTAAGAATGATAGATGGAGGTGATTCTGAGAATTTTACTCACTTTGTGCGAAATCCAGCTGTCCCATATTCTATGAATACGTCCGTGGTCTTCGGATGCATTTCTCTGGCGAACGCGTAGACGACTCGTAAACTACTTGGCGGCATCGTGTTCGGCGAAATTTATTTATAAGGTCGGTACAATCACTTGGAATCAACAAACAAGATTTTCTACATTCCCGCTCCGAATTTCAATGAATTTTGTTTGACGTTTCGTTCGGTTTCGTTTTTGCGATCACGTAAAATGACATCTACTTGTTTATGCGACTAAATTGAAAATGTTACAATGCGATTGGACTCAGTTAATCACAACTAACTTCGTTGTTTACTAGTATAATCTAATGTACTTTGTCAGCTGTCAAATTGATTTCACAGGCGTTTCAAGCTCTAGTTGGTATTTTAGTTTTGCTACTGCACGCTAGATGGCACGTTTTGCTAACTTATTATTATGGTATTACTACTCGACAACAGATGACACGGTCAGTCAAAAATAGAATTTAAAAAAATCAATTCGGTTATTTTTTAAAGGTAGAAAGATTGTACAGATCATGTTCTAGGAAGATTACGAAGAGACACCGAGGAGGTTTATCCATGCCTTGTCGAAGTGCTATACGCCTCGTAAATAAAATGATTATTTTTGTAATCTCAGTAAACAAGTGGGATCTTCTCGGCGAATACCAGCCACCACCCTCTCAACCTTTATCACAAACGCGGCTTAGGTGCGTAGTTCATAGACATAATTCATCTAATAATTGTAAAAATCGCATTTAAATTATTTTCAACTAATTAAAATCCAAAATATTACAACGAACAATAAAACCGGTTACCTACATAAAGTTTACCTACTCGACTGAGAGGGTTTAGTTTTCTCTAGACATTGTGGGTTGGTTTGGTTGGTCTGACTGAGTATTTTGCGGGAAGAAAGGGACGATGTATCTACTTTTTAAATATTATTTATTCGTGATATCACTTCGCTATTTATTGTAGGTACGTAGGTAGATAAATACTGATACATCGTAGTATTCGTAGTGCATGGCAGCACGCCAAAAACTAATTAGGTAATACCGTACTTAACTGCAGCTAGATATGTAATTCATTAGGTCTGCCTGTCCTGCGCGCCAAACAACGCGTTTATTATCTCACAATTATTTAAGTAATAGGTACGAGAAGGTTCGTACTAAATAAGCTGGGTTCGTCATTGATGTTTACTTAGTCAAAGCAGACGAAATATAAAAAAAATATTGGCTTCGATATTCAGACAGATACCGGATTCTCTCTTCGAGAGCTCTTTCCCAAAGGAGATTCAGTATTTACCCTAAAAATGGTGGTCCAATAAGATAGTGTTCCCAGCGCTGGCCTCCATGGTAGAGCTTACACCAACCAGCAACCTTCACAGAAAACAAACTCTTTACAATAGTCAATATTTTCCTCATTTCGCGCCCCTTGCGACCTGGTGCCTAAAGCAACCGTTCCTTTAGTTCTACCCAAGGCCAGCGATGTGAACACCTTATTCAGTTTTAAAAAGACTATTCTGCTAAAGTAAAAGCATATATAAAACATGAAAGTTCTAACTTACCTACTGTTTTCTTTTCACCAGTTAATTTTTTGTTATTATTTTTAATTTTTAAGTTTTCACTGTTTGTACTTAATAAGTAGGTGTTTTTTTTGGAAATAAACTTTATCTTATCTTATCTCATGTGCAGTAGGTATCTGTTACGTTACAGTAGAGCAAGCTTTAACCACAACAAAGCTAAGTAGGTACTAGGTATAATCAAGAGTTTAGCTAATCACCTGAGAAGACTAACCACTCAACGACTGGCATGTGTCACGCGAGAGCATGCATGACACGGAGCATGCAGCCAGCGCGCAATTACATCGTTTGTTACGATCTACTGCGATTAAACAATCATGTAATTATTGTTTACTTTGTTGTTTTAAATAGCGTGCAAACACATGCCTGTAAGTTTATGAAGCTAGCAGGATTTGATCTGATGCGGTGGCGAAGCCTTGGATTATCACATATAATAATTATAGACTAGGTACCAAATTTGTAAAATTAAGGTTTGCGCACATTTAAGATAGCCGCAGCTGGGCCGGCATTGTGCCGGTGCTAAAATGTACCTACAAAACAGATGCAGAAAGGTAAGTATTCATAGAATTCATACTGAATAGTAGATATTATTATGTTTTGTGGTAGTAGGCTGTGGAGACTTTTTACAGCTTATAAAGCAAGTGTGAATTCCGTTGAACGCGGCGCGTACGGAGTTGGTTGGTGTACGTTAACCCTTAGGCAACATCCCACCTTTCACCCTTATGCAGCATCACACCGTTATCTTGGCAAAGTTCTAATATGCTTCAATAGAGATCATCCTTCTTAAGTAGGTATTCTGAAGTAGGTAGGTACGTAGAGCCACACACAATCGAGTTTCTATCTGAATTCTCAGAAAAACCTTTTCTCTGAAAGACAATTCAGTTGGATGATGAAAGCAGAGTAGGTACCCAGTAAGCAGATATTTTTTCCAAGTTATCTCAGTATCTACAATTATTTAAAGCCACGGACCACCCAATTGATCTCGCCCCCTAGAATTGAAAGAAAAAATAAGGCATTGGAGACATAAGCGGCGCTAATAAAGAAAGGCGCCATCAGAGCGCTATCAAAACGTTGTGGGCGCTCTGAGCTTGGACCTTGGATTGCCGTCCTTCAATCCGGCCCTAACATAGCTTTCCATAATTTTAATAGATGAAATATGACCAGCACCTATTAGATATATTTATTCATTTAGACAAGCATCTCTGCCACCCAGAAGCCATATTTCAAACACACAGAAATTGCTCATCGCATAATAGTCGAACATAAACCCATTACTGGCTGATATGTACCAAATTGTAGGTAATATCATTGCCGTAATAGGCCCCGTTAATGGGAATCATTTGATATAAAAAACCAGCATTTCCTGACCCGCCGCGTGACTCCCAAACTAACCACGAAGAAAACTCTTTTCAACAATTGAACTCTATTTTTGATGCACTAGAGTCGAAAATGTATTAAAGGACGGGAAAGAAAATGAGGGGAAAATTAAGAAGGGTTGGAAATTGATATAGAATCAGAGATCAGTGAATGCTGGTGATGGGCAAAGAGCATTAAGTTATTTAGTCATATGCCAGCAATTTCGCTATTAGTGCGTTTTGAAATCAATTCGCTTGGTTTTGTGTTACGGTTGTGGATTTATTTTGGTTTGATTTGTGCTGCAGAACACTTAGTGTTATCTGCTCTACTTTAGAGACTAAAAAGAGTGGTATGTTGCTGAAATTGGGCAACATTGGTAGTTGGTACCTACATCTATACCGCAGACAATCAATGTATAGTGCCAGAAGCAGACCAAGCATTTCTTATAAAGAGAGTAGATACATTTTTGTTATAATTAAACACGGGACCGCATCACGGGATCGCACGGGAGCGCGTCACGTTTGTAAACTCGCCTGATGAAGGTCACCGAATGTGACCGAAACTAGTCGTAGTAGACGACTTAATTTTTACGTGAGTATTTCCGTGTTTAATTATAACAAAAATGTGTGAAAACCACGTTAGTTTCCAGAGTAGATACATTTTGTAGAGATATTGTTAGAGTACGAAATTCGACATTTTGTTTTTATTCTAACCAATAGTGGTCAACAAATAAACTACCACAATTATCTAACATCTCAGAATTACATACAGACATAGATACATTTCTCTAGGGGCTTTAAGGCAAGTTCTGAACACTAGCTCTAGCCCAATAGATTCACTTAGGTATGTAAATTTTCTTAATCTCAATTTTTTCTACGTTCCCACCGCTGGCTAAGCAAGGAATGCACATACAGCCACACAAATACCTAAGTGGATTAAGACGGTCGTGTTAATAGAGCATCCATCATTCGAGTGTGTGTGGCCCATTCATTCGTATCTACAATTAGGGCCCGCCCGTGGCTTATGGAAACTCTTACTTATGTGGAATCTTTACAATCTGATTTATGGTTGGTTTCTCTTAGCTACGAGGTACATAGGTACCATACCAATCTACCTACGCGAACTGAACTATGTACCTATAAGTAGGTATTTGTAATGAAAATTAGAAAAGATGCCAACAAAAAAAAAATGGTAAAGGAATAGGTATATGTACGTAAATATTGTGTACAGTTTCCACTTAATTTTTTATTCAACAGATTATGTAAAAACTACAAACAGACCTACCTAATTCAAGTCCTAGTAGAAACAAATGCATACACACATACCTACATACAAACTCAATCCGTGTCATATCAAAATACAGTAATACCCCGGACTTACGCGATAGGTGGGACCAAGCGATAACAGTGTAAGTCGAATTCGCGTAAGTCGGGGTTCAACTTTGCATATAAAATAAACTTATTTTTTGGTCTCCTGGATGACATAATTAAAGATAATCAATAATGTGCACTGCGTACGTAAAAAATTCCACGCGTATAGTAACACGTTCGACCTCGAACCTATCGTAAACCGAATATTGACAAGGTGGAGTGGGCGCTGCGATCAAAATAAAAAACCGCGTAGGTATCTCCGAATTCGCGCAAAACGGGGTAGCGTAAGTCGGGGTATTATTGTAATTACAAAAGTAAGCAAAGAAAATTAACTGAGCCGGATGTAAAATTGAGTTGATGTGGAGCAAAAAGTTCAATCAACTTATTGCTAACTTATTTGATCAACTTAGAGTTGATCAAACAAGTTAGTCAAGTAAGTAAAAGTAGTTAAGAACTAAATATGTATAACTTAAGTTCTTTTACCTACAAGATTTCTCTGAACAATCTTCCTCTGAATTAAGACATTCAAGCGCCTTTATGCGTTTACTGATAGGTATACCATACCGCATAGATGGATGGTAAGGTAATGCGCGCCATGTAGCCCATTCAACTAATGTTTGTATGGTATCACGATTTCTGAACCATCCGTATTCCGTGTGGTCTTCTGCCGCAGGTCAGAGAAAGTGCTGAAGATTGGAGAATGGTGAAGGGGTTCATTTCTATAGATTTTAGAAAACAAGTAGATAGATAGATAAACTCTTAATTTTTAACCGACTTCAAAAAAGGAGGAGCAGGAGAAAAAAAGAGGAGAGGAGGGTATGTTTTTTTTTTTCTTTTGTTTTTTTTTTATGTTTGTAACCTCATAACTTTTGACTGGGTGAATCGATTTTGATGATTCTTTTTTTATTAGAAAGCTGACGCTTCCCATTTGGTCGCATTTCAATTTAGTCCAGTTCTGATAATGGTATCCATGAGAAAACCATATAAGTCTTAAATTTGCATTAAGTACGTGCGCGACAGATGAATAACTCAATAGTCGGTCTTTTGAAGTCGGTTTTTGTTTTTTGTTTTGTAAAAATAATGTTCTTGTTCACACCAGAAGTTACAAACAAAATGATAGGACACAACAAAAGAACAGTTAAAACTAGTGTAACAACTGGCGGCCTTCTTGCTAAGAGTAATCTCTTCCAGGCTTCCAAGTAAGTACTAAAATTTAGTTAAAAACAAACTTAGAGTGAGCTTCTGTGGATTCTAAAGAAAAAGTAGTACCTACAAGGGCCTTATCGCCTAAAGCGATTTTTTCCATACAGACATATTTGTCATAGATGTTTATTCCACAAAAACTAACGGTGAAAGTTAATTTCTACAATATAAAGTTACACACTTAATACTTATAGGTACTTACTTTCAATTAATAATTACACAAATACTAACATTAAATTGATAAATCCACGTTGATAGAAAGGAGCTTCTGAATTTAACTTATCACATAAAGTTAATCAACTCATTTAATAGCAGTATTAAAATAAATAAATTACACCTTTCTCTAAATTATAATGTGAATTGATATCATTAAAAATTATTAGTTACTTGCGGCCCGTCCCGGCTTCGCACGGGTAGGCATTAATTTTTTAAATATTTTGGGATAAACGTAGAGTAAATGTGTCTTCACGTTCATTGTACGTGATGGCGTGACCAAGGGAAATAGGGATTCAGTTTTATTTATAAAGATTAGAATAACAAACGTAGTATTTTTATCATAAATTCATAACTAACTGCGCCTCGCGGTTTTACTCGTTACCCTGCAAGAACAGTTATTTTTTTACCACTAGGCGCTTACAACAGGCGGCCCGTTTGCTTATTTGCTACCTATGATATCAAAAAAAATGTGTTAATGACACATACAAATACACATTGGCTATTCTTCATCATCATTATTCCGCGGATGAAACCGCAGGGTGCAGTTAGTACCTAGTGTACCTCACCTAGTGTACTTCACCTAGTGTACCTCACCCAGTGTACCTCACCTAGTGTACCTCACCTAGTGTACCTCACCTAGTGTACCTCACCTAGTGTACTTCACCTAGTGTACCTCACCCAGTGTACCTCACCTAGTGTACCTCACCTAGTGTACCTCACCTAGTGTACCTCACCTAGTGTACCTCACCTAGTGTACCTCACCTAGTGTACCTCACCTAGTGTAGGTACCTCACCTACTGTACCTCACCTAGTGTACCTCACCCAGTGTACCTAACCTAGTGTACCTCACCTACTGTACCTCACCTAGTGTACCTCACCCAGTGTACCTAACCTAGTGTACCTCACCTACGAGTAGTTTATCTTACCCAGTGTATCTTACCAAGTGTACCTCATCTAATGTACCTCACCTGGTGTACCTCACTAAGCTTAAGTAATTTCATAGAATTAAAATAGTTTTTCCTCTTTTCATTTCAATGCAAGAAAGGATGTCATGATGATAAACGTTTTAATTTAGTTTAGTATAACCACAGAATAGTTAATAGTCTCATAGTAGGTTCAATACTATATTGCTACCTAAATAAAACTAGCCTATTTCAAAAATCAGGTTCTATATTTGTGAGCGGTCAAACAAAAAGGGACCTGACTGTAAAATAAATTAGTACTTAACCGCGTTTAAAGTTTGGAGTTACTTACAAACATGTTCAGGAAGAAATTCGAAATAAGATTTTTGATTAGGTATTTAAGAAAAACTAGTCCACTTAAAAATATCCTGTTTGCACTAAAATTGAGATAAGACACCACACCACGTATTCAAATCATCCAAAACAAAAATAACCTCCTTCCGAAGTCGGTAAAAAAAGCCGTCCAGTCAGGTCCCTTTTCACTTGACCACTGACATTAAAAAACGCAATTTTCTTTATTCCCCACTTATTACTCAAACTGTTGCAGTAAATATAAGATTACTTTACTCAAAAGCTCGTTAAAAACCATCTTAATTAAATATTCTTTTTATCACGACCGATACCACCGAAAAGTTTTCCAACTCTTTATCGAAACTGATATTATAAATACGAAAGTGAGTTTGTTTGTTTGTTACGCTTTCATCATGAAATTTTGCATACAAGTTGTCAAGGGTACCAAAAAAAGGACCAAAGTTCCTTTTTACCGTCCACCCAGCACGTGATGGATGTTTTCTCTGTAGATATCTTTATTTATTTTATTTCTTAATAGGCTTACATTTGACCGCCATCTCGCCTGATGGTAAGCAACGATGCGGTCTACGATGGAGCGCGCTTGCTTGCTTGTTTGTATCTATAATGTAGCAACGGCTAAGAAGGCAATCTGTGCAATATTCAACCATTTATGAGGTGAAGTATTATAATTATGTATTGTTTACTAGATGACCCAGCGACTAACCTTACCTAACGAATTTTCTTTTTTGCTAATTCACCTCAGTATTGAAGCGAACCATATTGAGAAGAAAATTCAAATCGGTTTAGTCGTTTACCAGTTTTTGCGAGACCGGCAATTGATTTTATACACATAAATGTATCTCTTGTACATATATACACAACAGGGCAAATGGGAGATTTACCAACTTATATCTCAGGGTGACGAGCGCAGTGCTGTGCCGCGCAGGGTCTTGAATTCTGCGAGTTCAAAATTCTGGGTGGTGCAGACCTGTTATGGGCAAACGTGACGTTTAACATCAGGGGAGCGATTTACTCATCTCGTCACTAAATTACATTAAAATATATATATATATATATATAATATATATATTATTATAAGTATTTTATAAATATATATATATTATATATAATATATATGTTACTCAGCCAATAATGAAAAAAAAGAAGCGTAGCCTACAGGCTACGCGAGCGAAGCCACGTGCATAATCTAGTCATTAATATAAAGTTAAAAACCGACTTAGCGTAATAAAATTAGTACAAATCCACTATAACTCGATGATAACTCCTCGGTTGCTAATAGAGAGGCCATTAAGACCACCTCTCTGGCTCTATGGGTACCAATAAATGAATAAAAACAATTACTAAAACACCAACTTTACTTTTACAGCTCTTGCAACACCTCACAGAGAAACCCATGATCTTATGTGACTTAAAATACGGGCTAAATTAGAATGGCATTATAGTGTTATATTTTTTTGGAACCGCATTAAGATTTTGGGTGTAGAGCACTGTGTGGGGATCGAAGAGCGATTTTATCATAAGCGGAAGCGGTTTTTGCATTAGTTGTGATTGTGGCATGTGAAGGTTGGATTTTATGATGTGAATAATAATATTGTGGTTTGGTTATTGTTTAGCGTAGCGAGGTGAAGATTAGCACCGGTTTTATTGTATATTTATTGAGAATATAAACTTGTATAGTTAAAATATTAACGCAAAGGGAATTTGTTTTCTGATTTATAAAATAAGTTGTACCTTGTGGGATTGTTAAGCCGTTGCGTGCTTGAATTACTGATATCCAAACTTTCACATTTTTATCTATTAGTATTATGAATTAAAAAACATTGTTATAGTGTGATAAGATTGTAATATAATAATTCTTTCTTCTTATTTCTTATCTTTCTTTATTCTTATTAATGTAAATAATATTGATTACATTTTTTTATTATTGTTTAACTATTAAGATTGTTTAATGGAGTGTCTACGAGTAGGTATGTATTCCAAAGCTGGTTCTCCACTCCCCGCCCGCTCTCCCACCGCGCACACACCCTCCGTCGGCGAGATGAAAGCGGGCGGCGCGTTTGTGATGCGCACTCCGACGCAATTAGGCCCTGTAATGAGAGGAGCGACACAGCCACCGCTAATCGGCCGCAGAGCCTCGATAGCCGAGCACTGTGATACCACTTTATAGTAAGCGATTCGTATTTGGTAAGCGCTATGATACTCGTACAAGTCTTTCACACAATGATTCAGAGTGTCTAGTGCGAGTTCTTTCACTATTCGATCGCGTTGACGTAAACTACAATTTGTACAAACCGCGCCACCTAGTGTTCATATTAAGAACTACAACTAGTTCCATACAAATTGTAGTTTAGGTTAACGCGATCGAATAGTGAAAGAAAAGCGTACTAGGCATTCAGTACTTAAATCTGGAGCTAGATATTATCTCAAGTCAATATATAGATATATAAAATCTACTGTTCACAACAGAAATTATAGACAAAAAAGATTTTAAAATTTAAAACTAGTGCAACAACTGGCGGCCTTATCGCTAAGAGCGATCTCTTCGAGGAAAGCACAGGTATGACCGCTTTTCTCGAAGCCATTCGGACGATTACCGATCGATCTGTAACTCCGTTGTGGATAAAGCTTGAAGTCTTTATTATAAAAAGAAATAGTAAAATAGATAATTTCATTAAGAAGATTATTACCTTACTTAACGTCTACTTAAAATTAAATTAATAGCAAAATTCCAAGACAATATTTAGTTCCTGGTCGACAAGATTTCAAAATACAAATTCATAAATCAAATTTTTATTTTCTCAAAAAGGTGGTAAATACACTTTCGATGTAGGTCTATTTTCTTGACGGGTATATTTAATTATTTAAGCACCTGTTAATTAGGCCTTCGCTTCGTATAACTATTTACTATTTTTTACCGACTTCCAAAAAGGAGACGGTTCTTAATTCGACTGTTTTTTTTAAATCTCTTCAGTAGATTTAGTTAGATATTTAAATTAAATCGGTTAATCATTCAAATGTTAATTGAATGAAAAAAGGTCAAACATAAAAATATCTTTGTTTATTTATTTGTTAAAGTATCTTCGAAGTGATATAGGTAATAGAGTTGTCCATGTTCGATAGATTCTAAAAATGTTAAGAAATATCGAATCGAAAAATAGGTAACTGATTAGAAACGAACCCGTCTCTTTTGTACACTCAAAAGAGCCGTAATGTGACATCCGTCGATGACAGATGACAATAAATAACAAATTTACGCTTGCGGTTACCAAAAAACCTGACTAAATCCTTTGAGCCTTACCGCTATAATTTTAAGACTTAAGTTTCAGTTAGAAGGTAACAGAAAGCTGCAAAGCTAACTTGGTTTTACTGTCTAAAGGGTTTTCAAAAGCCACCTAAATACAGCTAAATACAGAGGCGCTAAAAGGTGGTCCGATTAATATTAAAATGTATTTGAAATGTTGACTTTACGATAAAGACGTTTGATGGTACGTTTTAGCCCATTTTAAGGGTGGACTGTGAAAATTAGCATGCAGCCTTCAAAAGAGGTAAAAGAGGTAAAGCAGGTCGTAAAATTAAATATTTATTGTTCGGAAAGATTTCTAAGATTTGCTGTAGAAGTTTACAATTTTAGTTTAAATGAGTAGGTATTTCCCGTGTTAATTTTAACAAAAGACGCTGTAAATAATTATCGGCTGTCGCCCTAATGTTTTGGGCCGCTTTAAGGTCTCAGACATGGCTTGACAGTAAGTTGCTGTTTTAAAAAAAACCCGGTTAAGTGCGAGCCGGGCTCGCGCACGAAGGGTTCCATACCATTATCTATAAAAACGGCAAAATCATGTTTGTTGTATGGAAGCCCCCTTAAATATTTATTTTATTCTGTTTTTTCTGTGTCTTAGTAATAGGGTCCCATTTTACCCCCGTTTTTCAGAGTTACCCTTTGGGCACGGAACCCTGAAAACAACCAATATTTCATTTGGTCCTTCATAGAACTTCATTCATAAACATTATATTATAAAATTAATGTAACCATGTTCAATTTCAATTCATTTTTAGGTAGGGACGTACTGATTCCCGCTTCCCATTCAACGTTAAACTACTCCATATTTATTCCCAATTACCCCACATTTAATACAGTCCCGAGGGTAGGCGTGCATCTGCTGACAGAGTCCCATCTATGAATAGTGACGTTAATGTGAAGTACATCGGTCATGGTTAATTAAACGAGCTCATATTGTTCGGTAGGGGGTGACTATGATTTAGGCACATTTAAGACACAATTCGAGCTGGAGGCTTTTGCGTCACAGAACACGCTGATCACTATTCTGAAAAAAAAAACTGATGAAAATGCCTGTGTATGTAATAGTAATGACTTAAAAGAAATAATGTTTAGTATCAGCAATACAGGCTTAAATAAAAAAAGAGACAAGTCGAGGGTAAACGATGCGCTGTGAGACGAAAGAAGTCATGGTTGCGAAACATCCCAAAGTAGACAAGCCAGCGTCGAACCATTTTTCCGCTTGGCTCAAATAAGGATTTCGCTAAGCTGACGGCCAACCTCCAGCAATAGCGTGGCACAAGATGAAGAGACAAGTAATTTTGATGGCTTCCTAACCAGTCACACTGTTGGTTGTCCAGAATTAATTTTCTCATCGAGTAACACTGTTATTTGACTCTACTTGCGAAATTTTGCGCGTGATGTGGACACCGCCCAAGGAAGGGGGTCTGCAGCTGTCCTATAATTTTCCAGATTTCCTATACTCGTATGTTTAAATAAAAAATTATAGCCGTTTATCTCACCCACACCATAACGCCTAGTCACCCCACCCAGCATCTGTAGCACAATGCTTGTGATTAGGCATGTCGGACGACTCCATCGAATGTTGCTTGTCGCAGCGACTCGATGACAGTCGGCGATTGATTCGAATGATCAATCGACTAATAGAAAGGATACCTGTACGAAAATGGACTGAATGTTACTAAGGTTGACGAAACCTTCGGCTAAGATGGTAAAAAAAAATCGATAGAAAAGACATGACATGATCGATTGAATTGATGATGTCGAGGCCATTTAATTTGACTCGATTTTCGATTTTAGCACTTTAACTGCTTTAACACTTAACATGCGTTTGTGTTTTACCGCACAGTTGTAAAAAGAAACGAACAATAACATGTAACGCATGTAACATGCGTTTGTTGTTCAAAGTGCGCTTTACGCGCCTGGCGTGTGTATTCGCGTTGCCACAAGGAAAACACAAGGTATGTGATTTCAGCAGTTAAAGTGTTAAGTTTATACCTATCAACACCATTCCAAATTAAGTAATAAGCATTACAAACAACTTAGTAACAACTATTTTATAAACCTTTCTTTCAAGTAGGTATGTACGAACCTTGGAGCTGTTACATTGATGGACCTGCCGCAAATGAGGTGAATTGTATATAACTTCTACTGGGTTATAAGGAAAGGGTATGCTAAGCCCAAAATGGCTCATAGTACCTACTCACCAATATGAACAACTTTTACGATGGGATCAACCCGGAATTTGCGAAATAATATAAAATCAGGTGTTCCATACATTTTGTCGAGTGTCATTGACATTTTTCTACGGAACACCTGATTTTTTCTCGCGAATTCCGTGTTGGTCCCATCGCAAAAGTTGTTCATAATGGTGAGTACTATGCGCTTTTTCGGCTTAGCATACCCTTTACGTACTGTTTAACGTAACTAAATAAGTAATTTCGCATACCTAGACAAAGAGTAACTAACCCCTGTGTCAAAGTTTAATGACGATTATAAAAGCCTAGTAGAGGATCCACACGTTGCTATTATTCTGAAATACCACGCGGAAGCCCATTCTAGATTATGTGCATACAAAACGGGGGAGAAAAACGACCACTACTTATAAAATAAAATTAAATAAATAACAAAATAAATAATAATTTTAATGTGGGATAAAACGAGCACTATAATTAAGTAAATAAATGATAAAAGAATTATATAAAAATAATGAAAATCTAAAATAAAGCGATGACAGGACGACCTCAACAAACATCGGAAGGATTGGCCTAGTATAGCTCAGAACAGGGACCAATGGAAAGAGGGTAGGGAAGCCCTTGCTCAACATTGGAACAAATCAGGCTCTATAGTCTAAATAAAAAATAAAAAACGATCTCTACAATAGATAGACCAAAAAAGTGGGAAAATAGATAGTAATAAGTTAATTTAAAAAATACTTTACAAGCTTTTATTGCATTGTCATCGAAGTTTCAGCTCAATCGGACATCGGGAAGTGGTTCAAAATTGAGTTGCAAGATTCCACCCGAACTAACTTACTTACATACATATTCGTACATACATTGCAAGATTTGCAAGTTAAATAAAAGCTTTTAAAATTCAATCGAATAGGTACATCATTATCGTCGTCCCGACGTGAATGCCGACCAATCACAGCCTTCGAAATATCAAAACAGCAACTGCAATACCAACATTAGGCCCCATCACTACACGCAATCCCACAGACATTACAGTAGCAACCGACAATCTTACTTATGCTGTTGTCAAAATGACGGAACTAGAAATTGTCTACCATTTGTTTGTAAATTGCGATTGTAGCTCGTGCAGTCAGCTGTATATTTAAGCTGGTATTTGTAAGCGATACTGAGTAGTTAGCAGCAACTTGCAGTAGCAGGAATTATGTGGAATTGCATTCTATTATGGGCGAGTGTTCCTGCTCCCATAGTTTACTGTCCATAAGGCATCATCGTTTTGCTATTATACACCTTAATCTTCTTTGTATTATGTGGGGTAGGTACTTGTAGGCTAGGCACTAATGTACGAGTAGGTTTTGTGGGTAATAGAAGAACGAAAACTTTTTCAAGCAAGTTTCCTTTCTGCTTAGTGAAAACTATGCAGAGAGGAGACTTTGGTTTTCGTTTCTAAAGGACAACTGTGAATGAATCTGAATCATCATCATCATCATTCTCAACCTTTAATCATAATCCTACTGCTGGGATACAGGTCTACCCTCGAAGGGTGATTAAGCCATATTCCACCGCACTAGCCAAGTGTGGATTTGTGGATAATACGCCATTGAATTTCTTGAAACGTAGGTACTCAGATCAATTTTTAATTGACTTCAAAAAATAAGAGTTTCTAAATGCGACTGTACAGTATGTATGTCTTAAGTAGTAGATGTGTTCCGATTTAATGCCTATTATAAATGTAAGTTTAAAGGACTGAAAAATTTACAAGCTCAAAAGTTATCGTCACAAACTTTAAACACCAATCTCAAAAAACGGTTATTCTCTGGATCACATTTAGAAAAACGGTTTGTTTTTTGTAACGACATTAGAGGCCACACAAATAGAGATGTGTTATAATAGCCACCTCTAAAATTAAGGCGGGCTGGAATAACCTCTAATGTTGTGGGTTGTGGTATTACGCCTCCGGACGTTTCCGGTATTGTTTCCGGGTTGGAACGTGATATGTTATTTGTCAGTTTGTGATGGAACTGATAGAGATGTCCATAATCAAATCGTGGGCAGGTGGCAGATGGCGAGTTGTGAAGCTGTGGAGTGCGTGGCTTCAAAGCGCGGGTTTTATTCAAAGACATGAAATCTATAAATTCTTTATTGTTCACACCAGAAATTACAACCAAAAAGGACAGTTCCGCAATTAAAAATTAAAACAAATTATGCTTTTATATGAAACTTGTTTCCTCTGTATTTTTTTAATTGATTGTCCCTCTTTCAATTGCTCAGATAAAAATTACTTGTGTACCTAAGCTATGACTGTTTTTTTTATAATTTTGTATAAATCACCAAAAATTCGTAAAAAGTGAAAACAATCAAACACAAAGCCAAAAGTCAACATTTTTTTTTTTATGTAATTGAGTGACGAGACGAGCAAATCACTCGCCTGATATTAAACGTCACGTTTGCCCATAACAGGTCTGCGCTACCCAGAATTTTAAACTCGCAGAATTCAAGACCCTGCGCGGCACAGGACTGCGCTCGTCACCCTGAGATATAAGTTGTTTCATCTCCCACTTGCCCTGTAATTTCACTGGAAACAATGCCCTTCCAACCGGAACACAGTAATGTTTGCACATTACTGCTTGGCGGTGGAATAACTGGCAAAGGTGTGGTACTTCCCCAGGCGGGCTCTGCAAAAGAGCCCTACCACTACAACATACTTTTGTATTTATGAATAATTAGTATAAAATTTAAATCGTTTTTGTTTTTTTTAATGACATAATCCATGCACTATGTACCTACCTATAAGAAGAGTTCATTAAGTGATATCTATTATCTACCTACTTATATCTACCTAGATCAATGTTAATTTGGTTGTGGAAGAATAGATATTATTATTATATTTACCTATAAGGAGTTGATTTACCAGTGATACCTCCATACTTATGCTTGTATCTAGCTATGGAAACTAACGTGGTTTTCACACATTTTTGTTTTAATTAAACACTCACAAAAAAATAAAGTCGTACACTATTAGTTTCGGTCACATTCAGTGACCTTCATCAGGTGAGTTTACAAACGTGACGCGCTCGCGTTAAGTCGTCTACTAGTTGTAGTAGACGACTTAATTTTTACGTGAGTATTCCCTTGTTTATTTTTAACAAAAATGTATCTACATAGTTCAATGTTAATGAGTTCATATTCCAAAATTCTCAGCCAATCACCGAGTGATGTAAGGCCACCCGCACGCCAGTTATTACGATAAGTTAAGGCCAACGCAGACGTGTGATAATGACTGCACCCGATCTACCAAATTACAAACTATTGCCTTCTTTCCCGTTGAGGTTGACGCATTCGACGCTCTCGGATTTTTGTGGTCGCTGTCACTGAGATCGAGTAGGCAATGCTACCAATTGTTATAGACTAGTTTGAGGGAGCCACGGTTGTGTTTTGAGAAATAATCCGCTAACAATATTTAGTTCTTTCGTTTGGCCATCTTTGCCGATAATTTTGTCGAACTACACATTGTTTGGAAATGGATAATTTTGTGGTTAGGGTTCGGGAATGGTAGTAAAGTTTTTAAGGGTTAGTAAGTGGTTACATACAGCCCTTAAAATTTTACTTTTTGATGTGGAATTTCGTGAGTCATATCTTCAGAGTAGTAATGAATCTCGATGAAACTTAGTATATAAGTTCTAAACTTAGTATCGAACATTTTTGTTCGATCTGTTTCCATGAGGAGACAAAACTGGGAGATAGATCGGAATATTCCCTCAAGTTTGTCTATGCAATGATATAGAATGGTTCTAACGCGGCGTCCTTTCAGAGAAGCCTTGTCTATCGTGCCTGCGGGTGCTAGAGGTCCCTAATGACATTGGCGGCCCCATTTCATACATCCACGGCTTTATTTCCGTTATCAATTTGGGTGGAATGGTTCGCCACCTCTAAATATAGGGTTGGCTATCTCAGATAAACATAGAGAAAGACGGAGCACTGCTGACATCACCCTACAACTCATCAATCGTTATATCAGATGCCAGTCCGCAGTGTCAGGCGAGATGCAAACGCGAGCGCGTCACGCTTGTAACAGACTCACCTGATGAAGATCACCGAACGAGATCGAAACTAGTCGTAGTAAACAACTTAATTTTTTCCTGAATATTCCCGTGTTAATTATAATAAAATGTGTCAAAACCAGTGGCGTAGCCTGCCTTGGCGGGGGCCCCGTATAGAAATTTGTTTTGAAAGGTAAAGATTTCTCACAATAGAAAAAAAATGTTTGCATAAAAAATTAAAAGAAATATTTATTCATCATAATTATCTGCCACTTTTTCCAAAATTTTTACAAGCAATTCAAATTAAATATACACTCTCCTTGCCTTTTTTTCGGCAAACAGATTTAATAAATTTATTAAATTGAGATTCCCTCCCCCGTTGTTGTAAATTACTTAAACGAGGAAATCTTCAACCGCAATAACCGATGTAGGGTGTTGCCAACTTTTGAACGCACGCTTTACTCGGGAAAAAAATAAATTACTTTTTTTGACTTTTGTCATTTCTGATATAAAAAAAAATTGGGATGTTTATATTAATTTTTGCTTACTCACGTTGGAGGCCCCCGTGGCCCATGGGCCCCGTATAATTGATACGGCTGATACGGCGGTAGCTACGCCCCTGGTAAAAACCACATTCGTTTCAAAGGAAAAATGGAACTGCGTTAGATTTGGGTGAAGCCAACAACTCTACTAGCGCGCTTACATTCACGAGCTCTACAATGCTGCGAGTACGGTAGTGACATGCCAATGTGTGCGTGTTGTGTACACACGAAAGTAGAGGAGTTCTTGGCTTCACTCAAATCTAACGCAGTGCTCCATCTTTCTCTATAAGTTTATCTGTGATTGGCTAGAAGTTGATGCTGAATTCAGCCCTTGTGATTACAATGCACGCCGCAATATGAGCAATAGATAAACAATGCGAGTTTACAAAACAGGGTTATACGGATCGGTGGGGCTACGCTGAAGGAGTCTATGTATTTGTTGTGCTTACCATAATGAAACATAATGAGATATATCTGTCTTTGTCATTACAACCTATTAGACAAGGACATCAATATTTTTAGTAAAATTAGATCTGTCAACTAAACCTTCAATCTTGAGCCCAATAGCAACCCAACCAAAATCCTAAAAAAGCGCCAAATACAGATGTCATTCATTAAAATTGGGAAAAGTTTTTTCGCATCAAACCTGCAGATGTATTAGACAGCCAACAATTTGTTCAGCAAATATCGGGTCATTAGTGCAAGCTGGTTTTTGAGTAAATTGGCGTCTAATGACCAAAAAAGCACTTTATTAACGAGCATTGGTTCGACCTGCGACCCTGATTGGTGGAAGATGAAAAACTTGCCGAATGAGATAGGTATAACCTAAAGCTTGTTTATTAAGCTCGTACTTGTAATAATTTAGTAATCTAAAGGCAGTAAGGTCATTATTCAGTTACTAGGTAAGGTGAGTAGTCTTATAATAAAAATATTCGAAAAATATTTGTAGCTTAGGTCTAGGTGTCTTCAAGTCGCGAGTGAATCGGATTCTTCTGGGCAGGCAATGCAGGCATGTTCCATCGTAGACCGCATCGCTGCTTACCATCTGGTGAGATGGCGGTCAAATGCAAGACTATCTATACTAATATTATAAAGAAGTAAAGTTTGTGTGTTTGTATATTTGTTAAATTGTAAGGGGTAATCTCGGGATCTACTGAACCGATTTTAAAAATTCTTTCACCAATAGAAAGCCACATTATTGTTGAGTGTCATAGGTTATATAAAAAACCGAAAAATAAAAAGGCTTTTACGTGCTAGTCCGTTTTGCAAAGTGAATCGGAGAAAAAACGGTCCGGACGGCGCGCGATGGCTTCGGGCTTAATTAACATTATGCCCAACGAAGTGGGCACGGGTCAGCTAGTCTTCTTATACGTACATAAAAATGAATCGCTGCTATTTTCGAGTTCTCGAGTTACCTATAGCGAGCTTTTGGCTCGCTATAACTGGGTGGAATGGTTAGACCGATTTCGCTAATTTTGATCTTGATATATTTTTAAAAGTTTATGAAAGGTTTGAACGGTGAGAAACATGAACAATAAGCAAAGAAAAATACTAAAATCGACAATTTAATTTTCCAGTACAAACTGTTCCTACCTGTGAAACATTTGATGTTCGGTACGGTAGGTAAACTCGAGAAGACCGATCTCTTTTGTCTTTTTAGAAATAAAAAATACTGTCACTTGGTTGTCAAATATTTATAGGTGGTTAAAAAGGAAGGTTTAAAAGTAAAAAAAAAACAACAAAAAAAAAACGCCGGGTGGCAGCTATAAATAAAAAAATAAAATAAAGGTAACTACTACCAGAGGCAGCACTCCTCGGTTTCACTAGCAATGTAGCCACTCTTTAGGATTCTTAGAGGAGCCGCTAAAACTACTAAACGAATTTTGATGAAATTTGGTAGAGGTACCTACTGCAATAACTCAACATCATGAATCAACACATAGATTACTTTATATCTCAGAAAAATTTCAGGTGCTGAGAATAGGTAGGTATATCATTTTCCTACGTTCAATGACCATACCTACCTATTCATATTATATTAAGTGGTAAATCTGTTGAGATTACTAATTATAACACAGATTATTAATAACAACACATGTAAAACGGAATTATTATCTTTTTCTTCTTTTTTTATAAAAATGAATCGCTGTTCGTTTGTATGGCTAAAACTCGAGAATGGCTGGACCGATTTCGCTAATTTTGATCTTGAAATATTTGTGGAAGTTCAGGGAAGGTTTGAAAGTAAAAAAAAAACAGTGGGTACAGCCAGTCTGGCTATAAATGCTTTAACCATGTCAGTTTTTTTAGTAGATAAAATTACATTAAAAATGAAAATTACTTCTTAGTAGGTATAGGTAAAATTACTATATGAAAATGTGAACAATACCGTTCACAATAATTGAGAGGTCTACCGGGATGTATAAATGCCTTCTTAAGTATAGGATGGACGTAATCATGTATGCAGAAGCAATCTAGATCACCCAGAAAGGAAGTGGGCGTGTGAGGCACCTAGGCATTCCTGCATGCCATTTCCTATTACCAAGTAAGATCCTCAGATCAAGTAGAAAGGCAGATAGAGTCCCGCCTCTCATTACTGTGTTCCGGTTGGAAGGGCATTGTTTCCAGTGAAATTACAGGCAAAATGGGAGATTAAACATCTTATATCTCAGGGTGACGAGCGCAGTGCTGTGCCGCGCAGGGCCTTGAATTCTGCGAATTCAAAGTTCTGGGTGACGCAGACCTGTTATGGTCAAACGTGACGTATAACATACACAAAAAAAAAACACAAAACATAAAAAAAAAACCTTAGCTATACAGGTCAAGCCAAAATAACTACCCTACTGCCCGTGTACGTATACTACAAGCACATATTGACGCATAAACTACCCTTATTACTACTTATTTTTCTCGTCCACGTGCTCTGAGCAACTGACGTAAGTATTGACGATTGATTCGGGTAGTTTTTATGCGTCAATGTGTGCTCGAAGTATACGTACACGGGAAATAGGGTAGTTTTTTTGGCTTCACCTGTATCTAAGGCGGGACTCTATCTGCCGTTATACTTGATCTGAGGTAAGAGCATATTGAAGTGAAAATAATTCCGGATGAGGAAGACTATCTTCTTGTTATGTTTATTACCTAGAATACATTTTATCACAACATCTTTTTCTTTACATCTTGGTTTGGTGTGTATTGCATATTATATTTTATGCTTAATTTTTCTATTGTGAATTGCACAAAAAAACTATTTACATAACTATGACTAAATAAATTACATTCTGTAGGTACAAGGGCGATTTTAACGTTTGCAGCGATTTTCCAGACAACCGTTGAAAAGACGAGACTAAGTAAGTTACGTAGGTACTTTATTAGGCCAAAAACTTTATGATATAAATTTACTCTAACACGTTTTGAGACTTCAGATTCACCCTGAAAAAAAAATTTTTACTGTAAGTACCTACGCATGTTTTGCACAGTTACAATTTACGCAGTTGCAACAACATGGTTATTAGTGAGAAATAAATTATTTTACTCCATTAGGGAAACTGAATAAAAACAATTACGAGGCAAATAGCAACTTTAAATATTTAACATTTACAGAAAGTTTTATATCAGCTATTTCAACCAATTTTAAAGTATGAACCATAGACTACTGTAGAAGTTTAGAAGTCTATCGGAAGCACTTTCGATTAGAGACGCTCCTATTTGCCCAGAAATTTCGTTGGAAAATTGCCTTTCAACCCGGAACACAGTAATATTTGTATAGCGGTAGAACAGGCAAAGGTGTGGTAGGTACCTACTTCAACAGACGGGTTTTGCAAAAGAACTCAACCAAACTGACTTTACGATCATGGCTGTAAAACGACACAAAGAAATATTACCAGCACAAAAATTGGATAAACTGCAATTATAATCCACCCTTTAAAACATACAGTTGCGCAAATGACTCAATAGATAATTCAGCATTTTCAATTTCGGAACGAATATCGAAATGATTGGCCAATCACGTGGCGGGAAAGCGAACAATATGGCGTCGGTTCCGCTCGTAACGTTTATGGGAAATATGGAATTTAATAGCACGAAATCGTTTATAGCTATTTGTTTCCGTTGATTTCTATTTATTTTTTACTGTCTGTTTGTATTGATAAGTAATGTTGTTGTAAAACTGGTATTGCCCTGTTGCCGGATTGAATGGTTTTGTTAAATGACCGTTAAGTTTTTCTTGAATAATTCAATTTCCGTAAAACAGTAGATAATTATCACACTTTGATACACAATTATCATATTAAGTATAGTTGCTAAGTAGAGCATAACTAAAATACTGAACTTTGTAAATGATTGCGATTAGTTTTGTTAATATATTTTTGGATGTACCTAGAGATTGCCTCAACTGAATCTAAGGTCTTTACCCTTGGGCAAATTTCGTCATAACGGTTTTTGACAGTTTTCATAGACCAAATCTGTTAAAAAGTGCGATGTCCAGCTGGTTTTATGCAAAATACGTGTAGATTCTGAATAATAATTTTTTAAAGAAATTGTGAATCTAACAGAGCTCTCTCAAGTAGGTAGCAGTTTTTTCCATAAGTTCTAAAAGTACAAAAGTATTTTTTTTCCAAAACTATCCATTATTATAAATAATAAAAATTTACTAAAATATCAACCTTTTAGTCCAGAAAAATACGACTGAAAAACAAAAGAAACCTTGATAAAATTACAACATCTAATAAATCGATGAACGCCGGGTGCACGCACGAAAAAGTGTCCCGTTACGTGTCCCGTTACGCTCATTGTGACGTCACGATCGGAGCGAGTAAAGTATGCAATCATTTCATCAATGTTTTGTTATGACGTTGTCACGTTAAACTATCGTCCGTAAACCGACTTTACAGACAACCAATCTCTTTGCTGATTAATATTTTTCAAGTTGTAAAAAATTAAGCTGTTCATGTCCACATTCTATAACCATATTTAAAAAAAAAATCTACTGCAACTTAGTAAAAAGTTAGACAGTATTTTTTCTCTCCTGAAAAGTAGCAAAATTCAACCTAGAGATTTCTCTACCACGCTGCCATCTCTACGTGAAGAAATATCTTACGAGCCAATAATGAAATAGGTTCCATCCATTACTAAAGTCATGCATACCTAAATAAATTATTCCAATTTTAATTGCAAACACGTTAGGCCCCGCCCTACCCCAATATACTCAAACCTTGCCAGCCAGTACCCATTAAAAAGCTAAACCGAATGTCAAATTAGATTACTTTTTTATTATTCCGGCCAGTACACTTTTCTGTCATAGGTGGATAAATGGAGGAACTATTTTTTTCTAAGAAAGACTTTCAGTTTTGTTTTGAAAGTGTATTAGTGGCGCCTCCATTGAACTACGTTGGTAAGTTGGTAGAGTTGCACTTTTTTCCGCGCGCTTCGGAGCGTGAAGACAAACAGCCAACATGGCGGTTAGTGTAACCGATTTTAGGTAAACATTACTTTTTTAATTAGTTTCCATTATGAGGGTTGGAATGATGGCGTAACTGATGTAAGTAAAGTGGTACAGGTTTTTTATTACTTTGTAAAGTTATCGGCAAATAGATAGGAATATATTGGACTTGACTTGGTTTTAGATACATAAGATCAGGTTTAGATGAAGATTGATTGCTTTTTAGCATCATTTCACTAACATGTATTTTAAGTCTAGAAATCACAACAAACACTCAGAGCTATTTTTGATTTAGGTATATTTAGAATTAGATTTTTTTGGAATTTAGATTACCTAAAGGTAAATTTTTAGAGCTTATTTATTTTATTTTTTACTTCAAATAAGTATAGAACGAGTAAAACTAAAGTAGATAGGTACTCGGGATCATTGCGCTAGACTAGAGGTGAAACTGCAGTACCTACATTGTGATGTGCCATTTATGTGCCACTGGTTCGTTAAAAAAAAATTATTCGCATAAATATGCCCGGAATGTCACGTATTATACATCCCATGCATCCATCATACATCCCTCCAACCCAAATTTATTAGATTTACGCGGGAAATACAACTAAATCATAACCTGCATACAGCAAGCATCCATAGCGAGTAGAGTAACTGTAGAGTAAGGTAACTCAACTGAAATGGAACACTAAGGGCAAAGCCTGGTAAGTTACCTACCATCTCTAGTATGTATATCTAGTATATCAAAGCTAAGGACACATAAAAATATTACTCGTACCCGTATTTTTTGTTCCAATCATTGCGTCAATTAACTTAATTGTCGCTATGAAATAATCGAAGTCTTTCTTACCCATAGGTACCTACTTGAATATCAATTTATGAGCAATTACGTTCTGTATAGAACCCGGTATTCCCAACGCAAATTATTCATACAAGGCACCAGTAGCCCGGTCTAGGCACAATTAACCGATGAACTATAAATGAAGGAAAGTGGCAATTTCTCCAGTGACAAACGTCGGCCTTATCGACGCTAAATAATGGAGCACGTAGTTAGACTCGCGTCTTCATCCCGGTAATTAAGTACCCCCCCCCCCCCCTCCCCCCGCCGCGGCCACCCTGCTCCGTCCTCCCGCGGCGAGCTAAATTAATCACACCACGAATCTCGCCCCCAATCCAGGGCCGGATTAAAAAGTTTTATTGGAGATACGAGTGTGACAGCCCGACGCGCCTTGCGTTCCTATCTCCACCAATCGCAGCCCAGCGGCAATAAAGAGTCGCGCTCCCATTGGCCGGCTCTTAATGGGTCACGCCCACCTTCACCGCCCGCGCCAGGGCTGTCACACGCCACGTCAGTTGACCGAGGCGCGTCGACCCGTCAGCCGTATCCCGTGTTAACTTCGTGTTAGCTTGTGAGATAAATAAAAACCAATTCGAATTTCGGTGACTGTTGTGTGATGGATCTGTGAAATGGAGGAGGAGTCGATGTCTGGGCACAGCTGTTCCGAAGACGACATCAGCGTGGGGCGGCCGTCGCCGGCACCGTCGCGGTCGCCGTCGCCTCACGATTACTTCAGGCCTTTGAAGAGATTGAAAATGGCTTCGGAGCCGGCTGAGGAGAGGCGAGGTGACGGAGTGAAGAGTTTCTCGATCTTGGACATTTTATCTCACAGTCCGCGGACGCCGCCGCGTATAGTCCGTCCGTGGGACGCGTCGGGGTTCGAGCGGCTGCAGCGGTTGCAGCGGCTGGCGGGAGCTGCTCTGCTGGACGGGGAGCGATGGCGGCTGGCTGCTCTGGGCCTGCTGCGGCCGCGGGACATGGCCCCTGCGGAGTGCTGCGACTCGGCATCGGAGAGGTCCTCGTCGGCGTCCGACTGCTGCTCCGAGCCGCGCCGGGCGCCGCAGGGCTCCAACGCGCCGCACACGCCGCTGGATGCTCTGTTCCATATGACGAGCAAGACTTTTGAAGCGAATAATTCTGACAATGGAGGTGAGTGTGTAAATTTATTTTCTGTTTCTATTTACTGATTGTTCAGTTGTGGAAATTAACTGCCGTATAGGTAGGAAAATGGTGTGTTTATTATGTTTGGGTAGTAAAATATATTTTAACTCAATTCCGTTCTCAAGAGATTTTTACTTTATGTTTTTATTTTTTATTATCTACAGTATTCTACAGATAAGGCTTGTTTAATAATAATAGGCAGGCATACCTGTCTATATTAATATTTTGAAAATCTATCTATGGTTTGGAACTTTTGTGTTTTACATGATAGTCCCGTAAAATAAAAGGAAACTGGTAAGTAGAAAAACTTGACAAAAAAATCTCGTAAATTGGAAATGAGCTACCAGACTGCAAATAATAAATACCTAGTGATAACCAGTAGAATGAGTAGTAGTAATGTTTTGCCTAATACTTAATTAAAAAAAACATCTAACAATAAATTGACAATGGGCCCAAGTTTGAAGGCATTATTTGACAGATCTAAACTAACTAAAAATATCTGTCTTTGTCATTGCAACCTATAACATAAGGACAGCAATACTTTTAGAAAAATTAGATCTGTCCATTTATGCCTTCAAACTTGGGCCTAATATCAACTCAACAGTTTATTCACACAAATCTTCATACACATTTTTGTAACCAAATCCCAAAACTTTGTCACCAGGCCAACATAAACTTTGCCACACCAAACCCGCTCATTAATTAAACCTTCAAATTAATTAACTCTCCATCATAATTAGACCTCTTGCTCTAACAATGTTGCTCTCAAATCAGCTCTCATTGGTGAGGTCACCTTGCTTCATCTTGGTCTTAATTAATCAGGTATTTTATCGTACCTAATTATCAGTGGGCAAGGTCCTCCAAAAGTTTGCATACACCATAAATTATTGAAAAACATAAACGTCTTCATTGAATTAAAAAAAAAAATGACGTTTGTAATAAAATAAATTCTTAAAATAAAATGTATTTTTAAATATTTAGGCAAAACATAACAAAGTGATATCTTTTATTTTCCAGGAGATTTTTCTTTGTAGAATTACAGGAGTTAAATATAAAATGTAGGTTTATATAAATATTTGTGCTACCTTCCACCGTGCCAAAAAATGAAGGCCTTAACTATAAATATTTCTTTTATTGTCAAATGAGAAACTAACTAATGTAATTTTAGTAGTTTATCAAAAAGTTAAAAACAACACTATCCTGTGAGTAATGTTGTAGGTAATCCCCTAATTTAATGAAGAACAATTCCATAAATATTTAAAACAAACAAACTACCTAGATGTTATGTCGATGTTTAGCACCCGAAATAGGTATCTAAACCCCATTTAAGATGTTTAGAACAGACACGCTTCTTAATTTTTTTAATGAAATGATGACATGATCAAATCGGCAGCACCTTTAATCTTTCCTTGGATACTTTCCTCCATTCTCAATAACCTCTTTGGTATTTTTTTTTCTTGTTTATCGCGAATAAGTTTGGCTTAACAAATGCGGTGGATTTTTCCTAACGTTTGTATAATTAAGACATTTATTCCTCGTAAACCCCAATATTATTCGAAAGTTAGCCAATTACACAAATTCGCTAACCAAATACGGCGTCAAATTATCTAAACCAAACACATAATCATTTGATGGTTTCTTCAGCCATTAAACATATTTTTCTGTTTATTTAAATTGACAAGTTGTAAAATACTGACCGGTTATGGTCAAGTAATTATGGTTAAACGTTTGTATTAATCATGTAATTTGATATTTTAAGAATTGTAGAGGTTTTATGTATTTTCGTTTTTTCTTGTTTTGCGGATAATTAAGAAATTTTGGCCATTTAATGGGATTTTTTAAATGGCAAGATGCATCATCCCACTTAGCTGGCAACATCTCGTTTTTAGTCAAATTATCTTCTAGGAATTAATTATACTAGAACTATCAATCTGAAAGTTTGTGTGTTGGTATTTCCACTTAACTCCGCTACGGCTAAATGGATTTATTTATGTATAAGTAAAAAAGGTTGGTATTGAAGTTTCGTTCAAAAATATGTAGGTACTACTTACCTACTCTATATTTATGCCGTAAAAATAAAATTCCTTCAAAGACAGCGAGATGAAACCCGCAGAGAAAACCTTTTTAGTCATTTTAATACATTTCAACATCTACCTAGCTGATTGTAGGTATATTTTTCTTACTAGTTAGGTATTAAAATCTATATAAGTAAGTACATTTAAATAATTGCAAATGTCAGAAACAAGTATTTGTTTGCAGCTACTTAGATATCTAAACATTAATGTAAGTAAGTAGATTTATTTTTTGGCTCCGACTAACCTACAAACGTAGAGCCCTAAACATTTTCGTTACAAAATACACAGTGTAATCGATGAAGTCGTCACCACTTATCGATATCGACAATCGGTATTCGATGTGCGTCGAAATAGTCGATTATTTTCCGATGATTACCGAGCGGCACAATAATTGAATACCGCCGGCCGGTCGGCGCCTTCGCCTGTTATTATCTGTGTGCGGTTTAAAAAAATAACAATTTGTCGTTGGTGTTACTAAATGTCAGATGGAATGATAATTTCATTTGATTAAATGTCAATTGTTACGTAATAGGTATTATACAAGTAAAAGTACTAAGCATATGTAGGTATGTAGACAGCGAAAGCTCTGGGACTATGATTGCATATCCATTTATTCTGTGCAATACAGAGTCCAGCACACCATGTTTCTGCAAAAAAAAACATTACGTGTCTTATGTAGGAAAATTTTGCTTAATCCAAAAAAATCAAATGTTACATTTAATTAATATTTTAAGGCCTAAGAACTAAACTGAGTTAAAATAAATTATCTCATTAACATCTGCGATTTTAAGAAAAGCTAAAACCGATAATTTCACATTTTGCAAATAGATTTCGAATTGACCTCCATTTAGTCACACTTAACGAACTGCATTGATAGAAATTAACCACTTAATATTATAACAGAATCGATCAATGAGCTTTTAAAGACCCCAAAGTTACAAACAGTCATTCAACAGGCCCCTTTCCAAAAAAAGATACTGAAACGTCACTTGCAAAAACTCTATTGTGGCTGGCACAAAAGAAGACATCACACTTCGAATCCAGAAAAAAAGAGTCCTATTCGAAATTTAAACAGACGTTAGAAAGGCGGGAATTGTCTATGGTCCATATGTTATGTTATGAGATTAAGTTGTAAGTGCAACAATCTTATTTGTAGCCCTGTCTAAAAGGTGAACTAACATTTTCTATGGTTTGCTGTCAGTTTTGTTTAGGAAGCACGATGGTGGCTCCCTCATCAAACTTTACCCATATGTTAGTCTCTGTAAGCGCCTAGTGGTCATTTGTCATTGCAGGCGCGGGAAAACGAGGTTGATTGAGGAAGTCATTTCTTGTATTTCTGAAGTCTGAGCGGAAATAATATTTTTTTACATCCCCTCTCAAGCCGCGGGACATTAGAAGGTTTATTCTATGTGATTATAATGAGTGTGTATTATTTAGATCTATCATAGACGCGTATAATTATAGGAATTACAATACTTCATTTCCATGTGCGGAGTAAATTAATGTCTTTTAACTTACCGCGGTAGTAAAGGCCTACGTTAGTGATAGGAGAGTAGCGGTAGACTATTAAAAATGTCTTGTCTATGGTATTCCGCAAATTATCTGATTGTATTTTATTGGCTTTTTATTGTTTGACATTGCATAGCAAATAAACATTTCTAATTGTTTATGAGTTGTATTTTAAAACATTTGTTAAAGCTATCCAAATCTTTCAGTATTATAAGGTAAATTACCTCTATTGAGAATTACATCTGAATCTGGAGTTTTTTAATGCTAGTAGCGTCAAAACGTTTCGTATAGGTTTTTTGTTTTTCAACCATGTAAGAATCTCGCGTCTCTGGTCAATAAAAATATGTATTTCCCACAATTGCGAAGAAATCATATCACTACCATTTTTTTTTGTAGTTTTAGCTTAGTGGTTCGCTTCTTATCAATATAATCAAATAAATTCACGTAAATACATTTAGCGGTTACACCACAGCGAGTTGGTTGGGTAATGGTGGACTAGCTTGTGATAAAAAAAAAACATATTCCCAGGGTAATATACATATAATATACACTATGGGCCTTACTTTAAAAGGTTTCTCAAAGTTTAGTGACATTGTATAGTAGGTAAGTACTGCGCACTTCATATTTGCATTGCGCACAAGTTAAATAAAACTTGTCATTCTTACAAGCATTGTTTTATGTAAGGCCCTTTATTTGTGAATAAACATAACTTATTCCAAATGTGATTTCAATGCGATCAGGGCTGATAAGCTCAAATTACAGTATAATTTTGATGTGATGATAACTCAACTGCTGGATTATATACAGGTAGCTTGATTTGAAAATATCATTGTAAACAAGGTTATAAGGAAAGGGTATGCTAAGCCGGAAAGGGCTCATCATTATGAACAACTTTTACTATGGGACCAACCTGAAATTCGCGAAAAAAACAGCAGATACGAGAGTGAGTAGCCCGATAAAATTAAAATTACTTGATGATTGTCAATTTTGTCTGACCATCATCGAATAGAAAAATAAGAAAAAAACTAGTACTCAGGGCACTGGTTAATATTAGCAAATAGTAGGGTTTAGAATTGACTGACTTACTTAAATTTAAGTAATTCCTTAGATTAGCTTAGATTAGATTTTATTTTATTTTATTGTATTTTTATGGGTTATGTTTGCCTGAAATAAACGATTTTATTATTTATTATTATTATTAACCAATGGGTAGTATCCTGGTTAAGTGCGATTTAACTGAACTGAACACCGAAAGCCGCAACGCTCGCCGTCGCCACTTGCACTACACAAGAATTATTATATTTTATTATCCCACAAATTATTGCGCCATACAACCTCCTGTGGGGTCTGCAAAGGTGTCAGTCCCGGCACATTTATATTACCCTCTATTATGAAAAAACGACCAAAAAAGGGATAAAAAAGCGGCAAAGGGCGCACCCGACCAGCTATTAAGTCGCGCACAACCTTAAACCTCGACCAAGTTATACATGCAGTTGGCAAAATGATAGAACTAAAATTTTCTACTAGACGCTATTAGTTTTTCATAGAAACTTCGATTGTGGCTCCTTCTTTTTAACTTTAGAGATAAGCTGGTCGTTCTTTACGAATAATTTTGAAATCGCTGACTAATAGATTATAGAATATTAGAATCGATGGGGTGCAATCTATTTGGTTTGAATCGATTGTAAAATTAATTATTCGTACCAAGCAATGTTGAAAGCAGGAAGTTTAGGGCTTGAAATCGATTATGGATATCCGATGCAGCTTTTCATAAATCGATTCGAGTGGGTAGAGATGCACGCGTTTATTTTCTCAATGTTATGCAAATGCGTATTAAAATTCCCTTTGCGATGCCAATGTTGGAAATTGCGTCGGAATTTATTTGTCTAATTAATTAGATAATTTATTAGGCCTTTATTTTTATTCTACTACACAACTTATGCAAGACATTAAGTACTAGTTGTGCATGTATGCATGTTCTATTCTGGAATTTTCGCATTTTCCTTTAAAAAAAATTTTACGTGTGGTTTTCATGACACATTAATATCCCATGCTTTCTTGCTATTTCAAATAGTTGATTCAGAGTTTTACAGCTAAACTTTTACGTGTTTCTCAAAGATGTGACTTTAGTTTATTAGTAGGTATATAGAAGGCTTTAGATGACAGATCTAATTTTTCTAAAAGTATTGATGCCTTTGTCTAATAGGTTGCAATGACAAAGACAGATATATTTTTAATTAGTTTAGATCTGTAAAATAATGCCTTCAAACATGGGCCCACTATTAGGTATGAGGCGATTTATAAGGACGTTAGTCATTTAAAAATAAGTACCTTAGTTTTATTTTACTAAATCGATTTGCGTCATTCTCGTCTTAATCATAATTCGACCTTTTCTCACCATTTGTGCCAGAATCATTACGGCCTTAATTCGTACATCAAACTAATAAAAAGATACGTCTGCTTCATCTCGAACAAATTAACGCTAATTTAACCTTCTACAATTCAGAGAAACCCATCATTTGTCATCTCTGTCTCTTACGAGGCATTAGAAAAGGACAGGTGCATGTGATTTTTGTTAATTTAATTATATTGCGAGGCTTATCTCCATCTGTGAGATTAAGGGGTGTGATTATAGTGCGTTCCATAAAATGAGGTGCACTCGGTTTTGACACTCAATTTTAAGAAACAATTAATATAAAATGTTTCAAAAAACTTCATTCCAACTACGGATAAAAAATATAATGGCGGATAAACTCAATTTTTTATTTTTATTTATATTACTGACATTAGCGTAAAAAGAGCCGTTTAGTAGTTTCAAGAGTACATAGAAACGGACATACTAACATACAGGTCAAATACACAACCCTCCTTTTTTGGATAAAAATAAGCGTGGATGCTAAAAGCTGTACCTACGTGTTATATATTTAGTTAACATGATGAAATATAAGTATAATAAATCACATTAAGTAATAGCTAACCGTACAATAATTATAAATTAATGTCAATTATTAGATATAACAAGGATTGATTGGCTGTTGTTGACGTGTTAGAAATTCTAGAGTAATTGTTTCTTTATTTATAACACTGCATTTAATTTTGCACCAATTAAAACTTGCAAATTGTTGCGTTCATCTGGCAGATACTTATTCGCTTTCAAATTACGATAAGAGGCTGAAAAATTAATGAAAACAGCTGTAAATGCAACTACTATTTTGATTTATTTTCTTCAGTCGTGGAGCAAAACGTTCAACTATTTAGGTAAAACAGCCATTATTTTGTAGTTTTTTTATCTTTTAGTAACATTTTACGGTCTATGGTAAAATGGGAAGGTATCTTACATTATAACGACTTACTAACCAAAGTTTAGTAACTAAACTATGAATTCAAGACTAAGCCACTCGGCTCATAGGACTTTACTAAGCTAAGAAAACTATACCTTAAAGTTGGATTAACAATAGACGAGTACGCTTAATAAAACTTCATGAATAAACTTAAGCCTACAAAATTACTAAACGAAAAAAAAAAAACAAAAGTCGCACCCTCACGAAGCGCGCGTCCAGCAAATATTAAAACCTTCGGCAGCGGGTCATTATTTAATAACCCGGCATTTGGACACCCCGAAGCCGAATTATGGTGCTGTTTTTGTAAATAAACCGCCGGCCCTTTGAGGAACACTGTTATTTTTGACTCAATTGACGTTCGGCGAACGGCCGGCCGCAGCGCCCGCGGCAAATGCTCTTAACTATGAATTTTGTCCATTTTGGTCGCACATTCGCTGAGCGAAAACACTGTTATTGCGGTTTTGGACGAATCATTGTATTTTGAGAATTTTACAGAAATTTGGTGGAATTTGGTGGTTATATCTCAGGGTGACGAGCGCAGTGCTGTGCCACGCAGGGTTTTGAATTCTGCGAGTTCAAAATTCTGGGTAGCGCAGACCTGTTATGGGCAAACGTGACGTTTAACATCAGGCGAGCGATTTGCTCGTCTCGTCACTCAATTACATAAAAAAAAAAAAATAATAAAATAAAAAAAATAAAAAAAAGAAGTTTCGACTCCAAATTGTTTAATAAATTTTTCAGGCATGTCCAAATTTTATATGCTAAATGTCCTCCCACATGGGTAAATGTAGGTATGTGCAGTAATTGTCCTTTTGTATACGGCATTTTAGCTACTGCCTTAACATCCATTAGATTTTAGTTTTCACAATTAAACTATTTTAACAAGTACCTATTAATTATTATCACTATACCAGCCTATTTCATGATGGAATGGATGTAAGCCTCTTTTCTCTCCAAGAAGGCCATAGCACGGTTTTTGACACTAGCCGCATCACGCAGATCATCCAACACAGGCTTTACTCAAATTTAAATCTATACTTCTATACTAATATTATAAAGAAGTAAAGTTTGTGTGTTTGTATATTTGTTAAATTGTAAGGGGTAATCTCGGGATCTACTGAACCGATTTTAAAAATTCTTTCACCAATAGAAAGCCACACTATTGCTGAGTGTCATAGGTTATATAAAAAACCGAAAAATAAAAAGGCTTTTACGTGGTAGTCCGTTTTGCAAAGTGAATCGGAGAAAAAACGGTCCGGACGGCGCGCGATGGCTTCGGGTTTAATTAACATTATGCCCAACGAAGTGGGCACGGGTCAGCTAGTAATAAATAAATAACGTTTCACACTCGTAGCTCCCTACTAGGATAACCTGTATCGGGGAATGCCATGGAACACAAACAAAGACAAAGACAACTAACCCAGACCCAGAACGGCTATAAAGAGTAGAGTACCTATGAAAGAAGGTATTATGTAAAGAGTTCCTTGCTACATTTATTTACCTACCTACCCTCCAACTAATATAAATATCCCTTCTCATATCCCTTCAGATCAATTTAGATAAAATTATCTATTATCTACCCGAACATCAATCAATAGATTTTTTCTCCCACTCGTACAGAATTAGGCACCTATGTATATTTGTAAGTGGCGTTTTAAAGGTCAGGTGTGTATTTTTTCCTATTTAATTTGTTAGAAGGCACTCTGCAAAGCTGGAGTTTAAAAAAAATTAAACAATTATTAGAAGTGGGTGTGGCTTTACAGGTATCGTTTTAAAATGGGTAGGATTTATGTAATTACAAATATATGTTATGTTTAGATTTCTATACCTTTTACATAAAGGTTTCTGAAGCAAATATTATGTAGGTATAATATTCTTAAACACCGATTCTGGCTAAATAATTGCATCAGATAAAAAAAATCGGTTGTCTGTAAAGTCGGTTTACTGACGATAGTTGAACGTAAACAACGTCATAAGAAAATACTGATGGAATGGTTTCAGTTTTCAAAAATAGAATATAGGAAATCACAATTTCACTCAGAGCGAGGTAACGCCTCATCGAGGTAACGGCACATACGTCACACTTTTTTCGTACTTGCACCCGGCTCCATCGAATTATAAGACGTTATCACGTCCAAAAATCTTTACAAAAAAATGAAGTAGATAAGTCCGTTAGTACCTACCTATATATTTTTACTCAGTTTTTAAGTATTTCGACCACAAACCATCAAAAGACCATTATTTATATTCGAGGCTCAATACAAGGACTTTCATACGAGCCCGAGGCCAATCAAAGCGTTATAAAAGAATTGAAAGACT
Organism: Alcis repandata; assembly: GCA_949125135.1. NCBI lineage: Eukaryota > Metazoa > Arthropoda > Insecta > Lepidoptera > Geometridae > Alcis > Alcis repandata. Next base: position 4,327,052 of record OX421246.1, on the reverse strand, counting down.
CTTCACTTTCGAAAAACACTTTATAAAACGTCTTTTGCCACCTCGTCACGACTTTTGGCGCCAACTCATATATAGCGGCCATTTTCATTCATTAAAAAAAGAAAACTTTTCGTTCTTTGTGGCTTCGCGCGGTTTGTGCATTTTGCCTCAGTCAAAATATTTCGTTTGTAGAACACTCATTACATTTCAAAATTATACCTCGATGTAAAAGGTTTATTGAACAAAAGACGATTCCATTATTGTTCGAATAATATTATCAGTCGTCCTTATTCGATTTTAAAGAAATTATCTTCGCAATCCACCCCACATGCAACGCTTTGTTCTTTTCCAAATAATGATAAAATTTAACGCACGATATTTTGTATTAATTTATTTGATTGTTGCTGAGGTGTGTAAATAATTATTTATTCTCGCGCCGTTACTTTGTAAAATATAATTGAGTTTTTAAAGTTGTAATTTACGTTAATTCACTTATAAGATGAATAAGGTTTTCGAATTTTATGAAAAGCTTTACGAAAGAACATTTAATTTGCCAACATTACATTTTAAAAACAGTAAGCATGCAAAATTAACGCTTCTTTTATGATAGCAAATATTAAAGGAGGCGTTAAGATAGCAACCTTTCATACAATAAAAGTTTATAAAAGCTTGATAAAAGGCAAAAAAGTAGTGCGTCATGAACAGAGTTGGGTACCATTTAGAAATTTCAAATTATCGTTTTTTTATTTATTTCTAGTAAGTAATCTACAGCATTTAATTTACCTACCATAAAAATAAAATATCTTAACTATTCCAGACCTTAACTATGTTACTCGTATTTCAAAAGAAGTCTAAATCAATCACAAAACAGTTTTTATTCTATTTTATAGTTTAGTGCAACTGTGTCTAATAAAAAATTACATCTAAGTCGAAAAGTAGGACGACTTAAAAAGCTCAAAAGAACAGAATAGATGGTAAACCAACTATATTTTTTAAAGCTTTTATTTAACTTGCAACTTTTACTGTGTTTGTTCGGGTAGAATCTTGTAACTCAATTTTTGAACCACTTCCCGATATCCGATTGAGCTGAAATTTGGTATACGTGTGTAACTGCGATGACAGTGCAACAAACGCTTCTTTTTAAATCGCCTATTTTTTTAATCAACTTATTTAACCCCGGAAAAATCGAGAAAATGGAAAACCGTTTACCGTACCTAGCTAGTTTAAAAAACCTACAAGATTAGATTACTTACGTAAGAATTAATAACTTCATGTCCGTTACGAATTAACTTTACGAAGCTATTTAATACGGTCACAAATACATAGGCAACATTTCAGTACTAACTTTACAATACTAACCGTGGTATAATCTGCCACACGCTATATACTAACTGTTACATATTCTGTAACACTTCACATACTAACTACTACACATTCTGTAACACTTTTCTTATTAACTATTACATATTCTGTAACATATTACGTACTAACTATGTCATATTCTGTAGCTGATAAGCTATTCTATTACCTACCGCGCGTTTTCCACGGCGATAACAAAACATAACAATCGTAGCCTTCTTAATTGAATTATGTTTACAAATGTATGCCGGTGACACACGAGCTGTTAGGTCCGCTTTGTAGCTCGCTCCTCATTGGCCCGATTAAATTTGGAACAATGGCGGACGGTGACATCAAAGATAATGGAGTAGATAAGTCAGTTATACGGGCAGGGCGGACTACCTTAGTGAAAGGGCGTAAGTAAAAGGTTGTAGAGGTCATTTTGAATTTAATCACTTTTAGATAGGGATTAAATCGTCTTAAAATCAATTAGGCACTTAGAATAAATTAAAATAGTAAAATATAGGCTCTTATTAGGTTCTACTTAAATAAAACAGCGTTGAGTCGTTTTCAGTCTAAGCATCAAATGCTCAGGTCTAAACAACCTTTAAAATTATTTTTACAGACCAAAGTTTTTCTAATTCTTTAACGCTCTCTCTATATAATTATATGTGAGAGAGCTTTCAAGAGCTTTCAAAATTTGAAATAAGAATTATGTACACATAATATTTCAGGCCTTTGCATTTTGCAAATGCAGCAATCTAACATGTCACGCAGTTGCTAATACCTAAGCTGTGCCATATTTCGCTGTAACTACTACCTAATCTATGTACAATTGCACTCATCACGTAGTAGCTAATACCTAAGCTTTGGCCACATTACGTAGTAACTATCACCAAATCTATGTCCACGTTGCTGAAGCCCTTTCACGTAGTTACTAATACCTAAGCTGTGGCATATTACATAGAATCTAACACCTAATCTGTGTACCCCTGAGGACTTGCATTGCATAGGGCCACATTACATAGAAACTAACACCTAATCTATGCCCACGTTGCGTAGAAGCTCTTACCTAAACTGTGGCACATTCCATAGTAGCTAACACCTATTCTGTGTACCTCTGTGACTTGCGTTGCGCATGCGCAGCGGTTGCACTGTCGACTGTCGCAATGCTAACCGCATCCAATCTGGGATGAGGAAGACGTTGGCTAATTTAAATATTTGGACTAATAAAGGAATTATAGAACGTTGGGCAATTGTACTGCAAGTTTACTGGTTTGTAAAGAGAGTTGACCGAGCGAAGCGATGGTGTCAGAGTTGAGGAACAATTTGGTGCTTGTTTGGCTATGAAGTTTGTGTACTTGTCCGACGATAACTTGAATACGGGTATTCTGATTTGTATGGAATTTTTTAGGCATGTAACATAGTTCATTTCAATACATTTTTTAAGTTCGAATATGAGAGAAATCAGTCGAAGGGTTGTGGAGATATAGGGGTCGTGCAGGCTCTGCTTGTCGTTAAGATGCGTCAGGTCCAATGTTTGTTTGTTTGTCTTGTTTTCTAGTCCAATTTTTGGAGGCAAATGACGCAGGGCAGAGTAGGGCGCAGGGCTGCAAGATCAAATAGACAAACCAAAACATTACTAAAAAGCAGTAGGTAGTTTTAACCAAAATGGAAATTTAAATCGCCTTGCAGACATCCCGGGGTTGTTCAAAAACAGAGTGAATAGGTTTTTTCTAGGCAAGCGTGCTACATCTTCGCCCACATCGTCGCTTCCCATCAGGTGAGATTGTGGTCAAACGCATGTGCGATGTTAAAAAAAAATCCATATTTAAATATTTTATGTGCGTACTTGCTTATCGATTTGCAAGCAACAGTTCGATCGACACACACGAAAAGGGATCCTTTTCTTCCAACCTTTTTTAATCGTATTCTTTCGAACCTACGCTTTATGAAGTATGTTACAAATCACAATGGCGCGTCGATTTGCTCGTGTTCTATGAATAGGGCATTGTTGTTCTAATCCTGCCGATTAGTGGCGCTGCAAACTGGCCTTAATGACTGCGGGTTTATGGGGACTAGTGCGGGGAAAATTGTACATATGATTGATAGGTACTACCTACTACCTTTTATTTTTTAAGGGTCTTTCTTCTAACAAAAGCATGTGACTTGTGTGGAGAAAATGGTACATATTATATGATTGGTTATGGAAACTAACGTGGTTTTCACACATTTTTGTTATAATTAAACATGGGAATACTCTCGGCACACAAACGAGACGCAACCGCGAGTGCGTCACGTTTGTAAACTCGCCTGATGAAGGTCACCGAATGTGACGGAAACTAGTCGTAGTAGACGACTTAATTTTTACGTGAGTATTCCCGTGTTTAATTTTAACAAAAATATATGATTGGTACTTTTATTTTTGTAAGGGTCTATCTTATAACAGAAGGAGACTTATCTAGTGTAGGGAAATTATTACTTACGCTAGGTAGGTACTTTTTTATAGGATTTTCTTGTAAAAATGGGTGCTAAAAGTTTCAAATCCAGAAGCGGGAGGAGGATATAGAAGCTTCAGCTCAACTGAACAGCTCCGATCAGATCTGGACTTCAAAGCGTTGTGGTTAACTAACAAACAAACTTTGACTATTATGATGTTAAAAATAGGATTGTTTTTATGCCAGTACGAGTACAAAATTAATATACAGTGCTTATTTAATTTTTGAACAATACAATTTTTTTGACACAAAAAAAAACATACCTATCTGTCGTGTATAATTTCCTTACCCCTGAAAAATATAACCCAGCTTCTGAGCAGTCGTGTAGAAAGAAGTTTCAAATTTTTTTAATTAAAAAAGAATCTCCCAAGTCTATGGTCTCAAACTGGTTACCACCACGGTAGCGCGAGAATAGGCCAGCTTAATTAAACATGCCTCATGCGCTATAAAGCATTGTGCTCGCTCCAAGTTATTTATAACCTCTATGGTCCTGAGCGGTCAATATTCAATGGATGTAACTGGCTGATTTTACTAGATAGAGATTAATGAAAGGACACCAATGAGAAAGGGCGGGAAAAATGGGAAGGATAGTAAAAGTAATTCATTTCTTTTTTATAGTTTTCTTAGTAGATTTTATCTCATAAAATAGCATAATACTAACTAATTGCTATTGCTACAAGAAAGTTCGTGTTGTAGCGATTGCAGTTAGGTACTTACAGACAGCTGATTTTCCAGGATAAAAAGTAACCTAACACCAAATGTCACCCAAATTCGTTCACCAGTTTTTGCATAATTGAGTAATAATAACAAAGATCCAAACTTACAAAAATGCACATTCATAAATCTAGTAGGTACTTAGGATAGTAGAACTAGCTAATCCTCGCGGTTTTACCCGCTGTTCTACAGGATTCATTCGTTTATATTTTATCAAAAAAATCGTAGCGAACTCCGCTTTAGTCATTGGCTTACATGAAAAAGCGAACTCCGCTTTAGACATTACCTGTTACCTTAAATAAAAAATAGGGTTAATAATTATACACGTGTATACTTATATATTATGTTTAATTGTATACCTACATCCTAATAATACAGGGTTATTCATAAAGGGTATGCTAAGCCGAAAGGGGCTCATAGTACTTATTATTATGAACAACTTTTACTATGGGACCAACCCAGAATTCGCGAAAAAAAAATCAGCTGTTCCATACATTTTGTCGAGTGTGATTGAAATTTTTCTATGGAACAGCTGATTTTTTTTTGCGAATTTCTGGTTGGTCCCATAGTAAAAGTTGTTCATAATGATGCGTACTATGAGCCCTTTTCGGCTAAGCATACCCTTTATGAATAACCCTGTATATCCTACCTAATATGGTCATAAGCGTTACATTGACTTCTCTGACAGCTACCGACCAACTCACCTCTTTTTTTTTTTTTGGGGGGGTGGGAAATTATCAAATGACCCCTCCCACTCTTGGGCAGAGCGGAAGGGAGCGTCAGACTTCTACTGACTAAAAACCACCCATGTTCCTTCTACGCCCTTGTGCCGCCGAGGCCGCCGTAACTTCTACCCGCAGCCCCGACGGGCATGGACCAACTCATCTCCTCAATTAGACATAATTTATTAAATAAGAAAAGATTAGATTAGATTATTTATTATAGGCCTCTCCATTTCGATAGAGGTTTAAGTGGTCTTAGTACATTTACCACCAACGAAGGTAACTTCAAGTACCTATCTATCACAGATAGGTTTCATAAATTCGTTTTTATTAACCTCTTAAGCAGGATATCTCGTAAATCATGATTTTATTATTTTAAAGTAAGTACATATTGAGTTGAAGTAAGTACTAAAACTAACCTTTAATAATAATATTTTATATTTTGAAAGGTAAAATATAGTAAAGTGTGTTCACTAAAATTACAATAAAACCGACTTTACACTTCTTCATTCTACTATTTCTCTATGATGGTTTCCATAAGTTATCGTGTCGCACAAATTGACCAAACATCGTGTCTCTTCTATTTTCCACGACTATCAAAAGATTGTAATAAAAACCTTATAGGTATAATTACGAGTACCTACATCTATTCTACAATATCAATACAATATCTTTCTTTAATACATCTACGGTTGTATACCTCCATTGAAGCATCGAGCGAAATTCCCCACATCCTCGCCTTCCGACCGGTTTTGATGTTCCGCCGGTGGTCGATCTCGGAACTAATTGTGAGCCATTAACCTTATTATTAACCGAGCATTTTAATCCTGGGAGTTATTTTCGGACTATTCTTTGTGGGGAAAGTAAAAGGTGTATGATATACGATCGGTGAGATAGATCGGTTTGGTGTTTTAAACTGTTGCGCTGTTGACTTGAGCTGTAGAATGGAGTGGAAGGCTTTTCAATGCAATTCAATTCATTTATTAAGACCATAGGAGGATACTCGTACGTACAACACTTGGTAACCTCAAGTACATTATGTTGTAAAAATAGTTTAGAAAAAAAATTGTCCTAAAAATCAGAAAAATTATAAAACATGTTACAATAATCAAAAAGTAAACAAATTAAATTTATGCAATAAAGGGGTTTTGTCAAAAATGTCAATAAAATTACAGTGTCACTTTTGCATTTAAAACTGATTTTCCCTACGTCTTTTTGTCCTAGATAGAACATTACACTACAACAAAACAAACATACTTTACAGATGTTTTCGTCATTAGAAGTCACTTACGTAAGTATGTTTAGTTGGCCTTATAATGCATATTACTGTCTTCTTTGTTAACAATTCTTTATCTAATTAGTTCAGGCATTTATAGTAGGGTAAAAGTTACTTGCGAGTCAAATAGAGAGCAGAAAGTGTTATTTCGTTAGTTACAGCTTTGATTAATAGCCACACTTTTTCAGTTTGTTTACATTTTTGGCGAAAAATCCTTTGTTCATCGTCGACCGGTGTGCATCGTTTTGGAAATTTTCATCAAGATCGGTAAAGCCGTTTATTTACAAAACGGTATCAAACTGACGGACCGAAGAGACTAACTTACGCTAATATAATAAAAAAAAATTATCTACGAGTCCCAGCCGAGTCCAGCCAGCGAGTCCGAGTCTAGCTCTCCGTACCAGAAGGACAATTCAGTAAAATGTCTTTGTAGGTCGATTGTCACAAAAGTAAAACGACCTACTAACGTTTTTAGACGTTTTACTACGAGTAGTAAAACGTCTGAAATAGAGCATTATGCCATTGTTTGACGTTTACTCATCATTAAGTCCGATTTTCAAACTTTACAGGAAATGGCCCTACGTAGTAGAATTCTGTGGAAATCCGCTTCGTTAACGACCAAGGCGGTTCAAATCCGTAATGAGCGGGTGTAGTTTGGAAACACAATAAGACGAGCCATAGATAACATCGCACCTCGGGCGGTGGGAGATGACTCAATCTCACATTAGGGTGGCCACTGGGCCTTATTCTTGGGCCATCGAGATTATTTCCGTCACTCTCACTATCACTAAATTTCTAGTGACCGAAATAATATCTCGCGCAAGAATGGGTTCCTGACCAGTGGCCAGGTACCAGGATGTAGCGCTTCCCATGTGATGAACTGAAAAATTATTTGAAATTTAATAGCGACGTCCAAAACGACGTATAAACGTCCATATTTTGTACTAAATATTACCTACCTAATTTAAATATTTTGGCCTGAAAATTATAAAATTATTGTAATGGACTAACAAAAACCAAAATGAAGGGTAGTTTAGAAACAGACAATAAGTGGAGCCATAGATAATATCGCACCTTAGGCGGTGGGAGATGACTTAGTCTCGCATTAGGGTAGCTACAACAGCAACGGACCCAATTCTAGTGTGTGAGATATTATCTCGATCACTGTCGTTCTCCTTAGAAATGTCATGAGAGTGAGACTGACAGAGATACTCTCGAACGACAAAGAATTGGGTCCCAGGTACCAGGACGAACTGAAAAACTGTTTCAGATTTAATGGCGTTGTAAATACACTTAATGTAATTCTAATATAATTTGACTAAATTGGGTTGAAATTTGTGAAATGGACTGAAAAAAGAACAAAATGAGCAATTTAAAATGAAGATCTTTAAAAAGGAACAATACTATGGAAATACATATACTCAACAACTGAACCTAACTCTATCTCTCTGCAGTAATAGAAAGAGGTAGAAAGTTCAGAGAAAGATAAACTACTGGTGTAAGTATTTTTTTAAATACCTATATTGAATTCACTTAAATTGAAAAATTAAGTTCTCAAAACTCCATGTTTAAATTTTATATGAGCGGAAATTGACTCATTATAAAAATGTATTTTTCCAATAAATCTATGTACCTACTTCCAAAACCCATGGTCACAATATAGATTAGCAACAAGCAACCTACATACGCGAGCAAACCAATTTGTTTAGAATTTATCTTTATTCTGATCGATTCAGATCACCGCGCGTGGCGAAAATGTAATCGATTCGATTTTTGTTGTAATTCGATCAGTTACCGATCTTTTGTTCCAATGCTACTGTTTTAAACAGAAAGATTAGTTTGTCATTGCATTGTCTAAACCCATTTTTAACCGACTTCAAAAAAGGAGGAGGTTATCAATTCGACTTTATGTTTATTTTTTTATGTTTGTTATAACTTGTTATAACTTTTGACTGGGTGAATCGATTTTGATGATTCTTTTTTTATTAGAAAGCTGACGCTTTCCATTTGGTCCCATTTCAATTTAGTCAAGTTCTGATAATGGTATCCATGAGAAAACCATATAAGTCTTAAATTTGCATTAAGTACGTGCGCGACAAATAGATGAATAACTCAATAGTCGGTCTTTTGAAGTCGGTTTTTGTTTTTTGTTTTGTAAAAATAATGTTCTTGTTATTTCAACGTTATGGCGTTGAAGCGTATTCCTGCGGTTTATCGCAGTTTCTAATACAATCAATATTATTTTCTTGCTGTCACTGTACACTACACTAGATACTGCTAACTTGGTAAAATTTAAAATTTCGAAGTCTCTAGAGATAGATAGATAGATTTTATTTTTTAGTTTTCTTAGCTTGAAACTTATTCTAAACAGACCTCAAAAATCGCATTTTTTAAAAACGTATTGCTTTTATAGTTTTTGTTGTGATTTATCTCTTAGTTGCTGAACAAAAACAAAATGTAGCTCAAAAAGAACGCACAGTTGAACGGCCTGCCGTCCAATCCACCGTACCACTGATTTACATGCAATTGACACTTTAATCCAATCATTCCTTACCCAATCCTGCGCTTAAAAAAGTTCCGAAAGCACTGCTCTTGCAAATTTAAATTGACGTCCCCTCAATCGATTTTGAACCTTATGTTTCAACGTGAAAGATTCAGAAAAGTGCAGGATTTAAATTTGTGAAGAAGTTCTAAAAGCTTGTAGTTTAAGCGAGTTTCGATTTTATTTGTAGCTGGTTAGAGTTCTTGATGGCTGTGTGTTTAACTTTGTTAATAAGATGAGAGAAGCCAAGTCGAATCGGCCTTAGTGTCAGCACTTCATGGAGGAAATCACTAAATGAGTGTACAGGGCGGCCAACTTATCTGTCGAGATCGCTAAATGATGGAACTACAATTTTTCGTGTAAAACTGTCAGCTTTCTTCAGAAAAAGCGATGGTGGCTCCCATTTCTAACCGCTTTGGTTAGTCGGTGGTTCAGTAAGGACACAGCGGCGGTAATGCTTTGTTGTTTAGAGCAAAGTTACACGCATTTTGGGTCTTTTCCTTCAAAACGCTTTGTTTGTTGCCTTTGATCGATTCGAGTCTTTGACGGATCGAAGCGTCGAACAATGTTGGGATTTGTTTGGTTCGTTTTTGTTGAGGTTACTTTGATTTTTATAAAATTCGAAAACTATTTGGATGTTGCAAATAGATTTCATCTAGCTACTTTTTAAAATTGAGCTGGATATGCTTTAAAACCAGCCTGATAGTAAACAACGAGTACAAGTAAACCGAAAATAAAGAGCATAGAAAGTTCTATGTTTAAACAGAAATCTAAAAATCTACAATAAATAGCTTGAAACTAACTTCTTTCTTTAACATAAAAGCGACTTAGAACTGGCTTTCCCTGAACTAGACTCTGACTTCTTTGCGTTAACATTCTAGACTCCAAAACGTCTCCTACATAGGAACTATATATAGTCTGGAATGTCCAAAATATTCCAATAAGAATCCAACAGACACATCCGTATCCGAGTGCTACGAAGCCTACTAATTGCCAAGCGCGATCTCAGTGAAATTAATCAATCCTGCGCAGGATTGTACCTGCCTAATATAAACGTTGCTCGCTCGCGCGCTTTGATCTCGCCGCGGCCTCCAATTAGCGCGCCATGCCGCCGCCTTTGGCGTCAGCCGCCGCCTCTTACCTCTCTTTCATTTAATCTCCATCTCTCCCTCTCGAGCTCTTGAGCTCTTGACACAGCCTCCATCGTTGCCTGCTCACTAACTGAAACTTAAACTGTGACCGCCTAAAGGCTTTATTATTTAGATATTGTCACATAGTCTTTGATTCACTGATGTTACTTTTCAATACATTTCATACTAACTGTTGGTGTGACTGTGTCGTGGATACAAGGCCACAGAACAAGTAATAGTTACAGCATATTTAATGTCGTAATGTTGGTAGATTACAAGCTCTAATAATTAACGGTTGGTAGTAAAGATAGTTATTTGCCACGTTTGCTGTAGCCGGTAGCAGAAATAATTACATGTCGCTTTATATATACTTGTATTTTGAAGTATAGGTACCTACGTAGATACATGGTAATCATGTAAAAAAGTCATAAGTATAGATATAGTAATTCTAGTCGCAGATTTCAATTAAATAGGTAGGTAGGTACTTATGTACAGGTATTTATGGCGATGGTTTTTTTTTTTTATGTAATTGAGTGACGAGACGAGCAAATCGCTCGTCTGATGTTAAACGTCACGTTTGCCCATAACTGGTCTGCGCCACCCAGAATTTTGAACTCGCAGAATTCAAGACCCTGCGCGGCACAGCACTGCGCTCGTCACCCTGAGATATAAGTTGGTTAATTTCCCATTTGCCCTGTTTCACTGTTAAACACTGTTCACTGTGTTGTTGGTTAAAGCTTACCTTGGTGTTGATAGACTTTTGAGAACCAAATTTACCTATGTTTAGAAAGTGTTACTAAATTGCAAGATTTTTGTTGACCACAAGATTGATTTACTAATAGAGTAAATAGGTGACTAGAGTGACTAGAGTGAATAGGTTTTTCCTAGGCAAGCGTGCTACATCTTCGACCACATCGTCACTTCCCATCAGGTGAGATTGCAGTCAAACGCATGCCTAGTCCGATTTAAAAAAAAAAAAAAAAAACTAATTTATTTGAGAAAATGAAGCAACAAACAGTCGAATTGAGAACCGTCTCCTTTTTTGAGGTCGGTTAAAAATGGAAGTTAGTAGCAGATAGAAAAAAACAATGGGCTCAAAATGTTTTACGATATTCAAATGCGTAGAATGAGAATGAGAATGTCCCGTGAAATTTTAAAGAAAATAAGCTAATTGTAGAAATATTTTAAAAACAAGCTTTTATTGCATTGTCATCGGAGTTACACTCGTATACTAAATTTCAGCTCAATCGGACATCGGGAAGTGGTTCAAAATTGAGTTGCAAGATTCCACCCGAACAAACATACCTACATACATTGCAAGTTTAATAAAAGCCTGTAACAAAACAAAATTGATATCACAACTGCATACTTTACCACTGCACATGACCTCATCCAGTTCAAACTTCTTGTGAGGTTTGTCAAACATGTTCCCACAAATACTTCGTCCATCCAACCTCATGAATCAAATGGACCAGTCTTCTTGTTTTCAAGGTGAATCGAATCTAACGTGTCCTGTTAGGGACGGTGCACTAATTTAAGGATTGAAGAACAGAGATAGTTAGTAGGCAAATAGTTGTGAAAAGTTAAGTTAGTTTTTTAGGAACTCTAAATCTGTTTTCAAAGTAAAATAAAACAGCAAAATGGATTAAAAAATTGATCACGCGTTGATGTCTTTTCTATTAAATATTTGCCATTTTCCTAATTTTTATTTTTGAAAGAAGTAAAAAGATAAGATGCAGAACATTGCATGGATAAAAACATCAGTGTGTTGTATTTGTTGTATTGTCTTACTTGCATTGTCCTAGGTAGAAATATAAAAAAAAAAAATATTACATGAGCAAATTGATAAAGAAGAACAAACTTAATAAAAATAACTGACCCCTGCTACAACTTTTTATCGTTTTTCAGCTTGGCTCTAGATACTATAAAAAAATGGTGTATCAAAAGCAAAACCTTTTAATTATAAACTTTCAAGCCTAAGCTATTCTTCCCTGGGAACCTCTCGGTGCAATGACCTAACTACGAGTACATCATTAACATTTTACTTTACGACTAATTTATAACCATTTCAAGCAAGAAAATTTGCCTTCATTGACTCAATTTGTATCATATTACCTCTAAAATGCCGGAAAATAAGTTTAAAACCAGGAATCCTTTACGCAAATTGACATTGACGACTAAATTATAGTAAAACGGTGCTAAAATATAGCTAATTATAGTATAACGATCGAAAAATGGTAAACATAAACAAATGAGCGGGCAACACAAATTCTTTCGACCAGTTTGGGGGGCCGCGGCCTTCAATAAATCTTTATGACTGTATCACTTTTATTTTGCATAAATAAAACCAAATTATAACAGCCCTTTGCATCGCCCGGTAGCCGCCAGATAATATTGTAACCAATAACAAAAATGAATTAAAGAAAAAAGCGGGAAAAAGAAAAAAGGGTGAATATCAAAGCTTGCCGCGGTCACGTTTACTACTGGCTGGTTATGACGGAACAGCGGGTGTTGGCGGGAAGAAATTAAAAAGTCTAAATGTAACAATTCGGAAATGGAATGGATTTTTACTTTTTTTGTTACGTGGCTAAGATTTCAATTTGTAAGTAGAACTAATTCGCTAATCGTGATTTAATGCGACGCAGTGGAGGGGAGAATTGGCTTTGAGTTAATTCTTATTGATGGCGCACAATTGTAACACCTACGTAATCTGATTAGCAAAATTTTCATGCTTAATTTAAAAAAAACTAATTCACATAGATCAAGTAAACTTTTTTTATTTCTTTGAGCACCTTTTGTGCAACCATTTGAGGTTTAAATTAAAAAAGTCTACTAGTAACACTGAAATGATTTGTCACATTTTGTTATGATAAATATGTAACACTAGGTTTGACTTGTGGTTTCACCCGAATGGTGTTTAAAAAGGTGATGACGATGAAATGTTACTTAGAGCATTTAGCTACCTCTACTCCCAATTTTATAACATCAAAAACAGTTCAGTAGTTATGGAGATACGTGGTAACACACACACCACATAATCTTTCGCGTTTATGGTAAAATTGATTGCACCCGCAAATAATTCTTAGATATGAATATTCTATACCTACCAATTAATTTGACTAAACACAGATTTCTATCAAAAATAACATCAGAAGTCCCAGATTCTTGACAGCTGTAAAATGGAGCCTTTGGAGCCTCTGGAGCCAGAGAGTCTCGGGGCGTCGGCTTATTGCCGCCTTAATAGCAGCGGCGTTTCACAAAGCAACGCCACAGGTTAGGTAGCACTTATTATGTGGTATCGGCGCTTGTTCAATGGTTTGACTATATTAGAATTAGAATCTTTTTTGACTGAGCTATGACTGAGAGAAGCAAGGTCTCAAAATGTAGGAGAAAAGTTGGAATTCGGATGTTTGTAAATTTTTTCAATGGTAACTTTAAGTTCAGATTTTCCGATCTTCATTCAATTTTGTAGGCAAGTAGTTCATACTAGGGCCGAGTTAAAGGCAAGCGCAGTGATAGTTAATCACCAACTCGATGGACTGACCTCATATAAAAGGCCACGCTGTCCACCGTGGTTCAGTGTGCTCGCGATGCAACCAACCGCCAGAAATGTAGGAGCATTGACGACGCAGCAGCAATGGAAAGAGGTGTCGACAACAGTGAGAAGCCTCCGTGTACTCGTAACATTACAACCACGACCACTCTGCCAAGATTGATCGACTAAGAAGCTCATAAATCTTCAAAATAAGTTAATTTTAAAAATATTTTTAAAACCAGCTTTAAGCTTTAATTGTATTGTCGTGGGAGTTACACACGTCTACCAATTTCAGTTTAAGCGGACATCCGGAAATGGTTAAAAAATTGAGTTTCAAGATTCCACCCAAACAAACATATACCTATAGTTATTATACATACACACATACATTGCAAGTCAAAGCTTTTAAAATAAAGTAGGTAGGTACCTACTTTAGTCATAGTTCAGGGCACCCCTTCCCTTGCCTCCTATATCCGCGTCTGTTCAACACACCTACAATACCAACGTCCTACATCTTCAAACTAAAAAAATTATCTAGGTCTGGATGTTAGTTGTCCTTGTCTTTAGATGGATAGATAGAGATACAATCTTTATTGTTCACATTTATTACAAACAAAAGGATTATAACACTTAAAACTAGTGCGACAACTGGCGGCCTGATCGCTAAGAGCGATCTCTTCCAGGCAACCTTAGGATGGATAGAATAGATAAAATAAATTGAAAAACGGGGTGTGCAATTTTGAAGAAAACTGTCATATAAACCTAGATATGAAAGTAATAAATACTTAAGACATTCAAATAAAACACTTTCTAATCTAGTCATTGTGTGTGTTCCATGGCATCCCCGATACAGGTTATCCTAGTAGCTATGACTGCGAAACGTGAACTCCATTGATCGTAGATATATTCTTAAAAGTTTAAAGTGAGGCTACTGTCCATTTTTACTGCCGCTTACCTCTCGGCATATCGCTTACAATGGACGAGCACGGCCTTTGTAAGACTGAATGAAGCTTGACTATTGACAGGTGATAGCAGATAAAAGACTAAGTATAATAAACTTACTGAGCTCTTTATTCTGCAATTTAAGATGACGATTATTCTTATAGATTTTATATCGCGAATAAGTCCACGTGTGGCTATCTGAGATAAACCTCTAGAGAAAGATGGAGCACGTCACTAGATTTAGGTTAAGCCTAGAACTAGAACCCCTCTAATGTTATGCGCACAAATACAAGGTCTACGGTGCCGCCAGTAGAAGAATATTGTTATGTCAATGTATGTCTTGTGTACCTACGTACTTGCAAAAGTAGAAGAGTTCTTGGCGTCACCTAAATCAAACGCAGTACCACATCCTTTTCTAGGTTTATCTGAGGGTATACACTTGCTTGTTACTAAGTTTTCCTTAACCATTGTATTTACACAACGACGTAATAACCATAAAAACTAACTAACTTTATCATAAAGACGCCATCAATCTAATCACACACTCAACTCTGAATTGTAAAACTCCAAAAGTATCTAAATATCCTTCAAACGAATCCTAAAAATCATAAAATAAACAAAACACAACTCACCATCAGGAAATCCACCAAAAAACCACAACAAATCACAAACCCAATCACATAAAACCCGCCAAAAATTTAAATAACACCAATCAACAGCGGCAGCGTCACAAATCGCAGGCACTAATTTAAAGAAATTAACATACTTAATATTCTTAATATTCAACAGATAACGCTTTCGCATTACCTCAAAGGGCCGCATCTTATTATCTTATTAAGCATAAGTTTAATACCGCTATTTATGGCTCATTCGCCCGTTTATGGAGGGCCACTGAGCTACTTTATAAACTACACCAAATAGATGGCTGAAATAATTAAAAAAAGTATTTTGTAATTCACACGCGTTCTGAACGCTTAATGGTTAAATATCTTAAGGTTAACCACAATTAACGGCCGGGCAGATGTTTGAATGAATTCAAAATATCTGTTCTGGGTCTGGGTGTTAGTTGTCCTTGTCTTTGTGTATGTTCCATGGCATCCCCGACACAGGATTTATTCCTAGTGGGGAGCTATGAGTGTGAAACGTTTATTTATTTAATTTATTTAATGTACTGTACTGACTTAGTGACTAAGTAAAGAACTAAGTTTTGCTTAATACAGGGTTAAAAGGACTCATAGTAGTTGGCATTGTGAACAATTTTGACTATGGGAACAACCCTGAAATCGCGCAGGAAATCAGCTGTTCCTTAGATTTTGTCGAGTGTTAACTCTCTAAACTAAATTAAAGACAACGCAAAAAATCTGTCTCTTTTCTTTTTCAATGTGTGAGGAAAAGATGGCAACATTTTTAGAACTGTCAAATTTAGTTTAGCTTAAAAATGGCACAACAGATTCAACGCCAATGTCTCCGATTTTTGGCGGAAGAGTAAAATCCGATCCAAAAAGGTTTTAAGTGTTAGGTACAATAATTTTTACATTACAAGTTGGCACTTTCGCATTATGAAAGAAAGTCGAATGACCTATTAAGCCGCAGAAGCCTACCGAGGCTGAATGCGAATCGCAAAATATCAAGTTAATAACCATCTATAAATATCTGCTTTATCGTAAAGGCCATAACTTTTAATAACATTAGAAAATTCATGTCGTAAAGTTGGGTCTTTATTGGTTTTTATAATTCGTTCTAATCGATCACTGGCGCAAGATCATTGATGGTTTCATTGGGATGGCAATACACTGGGCGCTGGTTTATGGTTTTATCGTATTGTGTCAGTAGGTACTAAGTACTAAGACAATAAATGCGACAGTGAGTTTGTTTCTTCGTTACACTATCATGCCTTACTTTGTAATTTTAAGTATTTTGTTTTGTAACTTAAAGTTTTAAAGTGTTCACTCTTAATTTTTGTTAAGATTAATTAGGTTAGGTTTAAATAATAAACTATTTTTATTTGTAATTTTTTTTTGGTTAGGTGAATTAAATATTTATATAATAGAGTATTTCTATTTATAATTATTTATAACTACTCAACCGATCATCATTTAGTTTTGCATACACGTTGTCAGGTTTCGTAATTGAAGAAAAATAATAATAGCACTTTAATGCTAAATGTAACAATCGTATAAGCCATTTTTTGCGTATAGTTTTATTTTCTAAAACTAACCCCATTCGATTTCAATTAAATCAAAACTCAAATTAATTATTTCCAATATTGCACATTGTGACAATTAACAACGAATTCATAATTTTGATTCAACCTTCCATCCAATTATTTTTTTAATTTTATGATTCATAATTCCGTATTTAGACAAGTATGTTCACACCTTAGCGTATCATAAAACGCAAAATAATAGCCAAATCATAATTCTAAAATAATATTATTCGACTCATAATTAATGATTCTCGTTTTGTATCAATTTATGGGCAATGTTAAGTTCATTTATTATGTGTTTCAAAGGATTTTATTATAATTAGCAATATTTATTGGTCTGAAGTGCTGTGTGATATGGCGATTTTATGAGAAGATCTGCAATTTATATATTTTTTATTCTTGTTATAAAATATGAAGTAAATGGGTAGGATAAATTTATGATATTGCAATTTTATACTTTCTTTGAAATCATAATTTTAATTACGTATAGGTAAGGGTGGCGATACACAACACTGATCGATTTTATATATACGAAAATAACTGTATCTTTTTGTCTGCTTGTCTGTTACAGAAAACAGTTTTAAGTACTAGTAACTTTTTTTAGTTTCCGTCATTTTATTACTTTTTTTAGTCAGTTCTATGTTTAACTGTTCATAAAAATTGATAACATTTTTAGCCTATTTATTTTATTTTAGCCTATTTGTCTACAATTATGTGACATTAATTCACCGGTCAAACTACAAATAAATTGTGAACGTAAATAGACAATAATTTATGTTAATTCCATTAATTTGGAGAAACGGAAGTCGAGACCATAAAACTACATTATTATGTACATGTACTAGTAAAATAACGTTTCTGAGCATGTGGGTGGCATTTAATTTAAAATGAATTATACTAATCTAGATTTATTAACTGTAAAAGTGATTAAAGATGTTTTACGCACGTTTAATCCATAGGGAAAAAATTAAGGTTGCAGACATGTTCAATTTTAGTTTATTGCGATAAACATACTTACCTATGTTAAGATGAATTTGACTTTTACTTTGTTATTAATTACTTTTCAACTATACTTACTACTACTTACTTACTTTTTTTTTTGTTTTAGGTGCACCTTTTAAGGCATAAAAATATACCAAAGTTTTTTTCCAATACTACATTAATTTTAAAAGACATAAACTAACTTTAATGCATTTTGAGTGATATCCTATTGTAATAATAATCATATACTCACGTCCAAAAAAAACGACAAGATTATGTTCTCAAAAAATCGATGGCTACCAAAGACAATGCACAATGGTGAGGTGTCAGAGATCAAAAGAGCCGCTCGTAATGAGGCCTGCGCCCGGGCATATTTAAAACGCATTATAGTATGATTGTTGCTAGTTTAAAACCGATAATTTTGATGCCCAACGGCTCTTTTATAAACGGTATCCAGGAATTTAATCTGAACTCAGCTTTATTTAGACTTGCGTTTTTTTTTTCTAAATTGTCACCTCTAAAACTGAATTGACTGATTTTAACTAAAATGTAATGTTGTGAATAAATTAAAATAAAATACCTGTAACTGTAACACTACAAAATTGTAAAAAAAAAGTAATAAAAAAATCGAAATACTTTTCGAAATGTCAAACCCAATTTTTTTTAAGTGTTAATTAGGTACGACCGCTAGAAGCTTTTTCATTTCTTCTTGTCTTAATATCTGATTTATTTACAAAAAAAATGTCCCATGTTTCAAAATAAAAAGTTTCGTTTTAATTACTAGGGACTACTTACGTATTATTGAGTTGGATACTTCGACATTGGTTCCGATACAAAACACCGAAAGTTTAGAAGTTTAACTTCATAAATTGCGATCGAGTACTCTGTGTTTTGTGGTTTCGATCACATCACATCTAAAACTTATTCTTAATTATGTTTTTTTTAATAAAACCTCTTCTCAATTAATTTTTTTTAAACCTAATTGGAGGTCACGACCTCTACAATAAGCTTTTAACTATTGCCATGGTTCCACCAGTTTTTTTTATATGTTAATTACGGTGATCGATGATTTTGAACGGCTCGTTTTGTGTCTAATTGGCGGATAATCGGTGTTTTGGTTATTTATAACTAAAATAACATTACGCAACCTTTTTTAACTTTCACTGGTTTAATCTGACGTCAACCGAAACTAAAATTGTAAGTTCTGCGCTGGAACACACTAAGAAGTAATAATAATAATCACCCCGCGATTTCACCCGCAGTCCTGAATGAATTAAATTTCAGGACACGTTATTTTTTTCTGGGATGAAGAAGTAGCCTATTTATTCTATTTATATATTACATAGTACCCATAATTATGAACAACTTTTACTACAACACGGAATTTGCGAAAAGAAAAACCAAAAGCTGAAAAGCTCTCTCTTTTCAGCTGAAAAAAGATCAGTTGAAACGAAACCATAGAAAGATGTCAATGACACTCGACAACATAATATATGGAACAGCTGATTTTTTTCGCGAATTCTGTTGTCTTATGATAAATGTTGAATAATAATCGCGCACATTTTTCTTTTTTCACAACGCTGCGGTTTACGATGGAGCATGTTTGCCTAGAAAAAACCGATTCACTCGTGACTTGACACCTAGATTATATCTATCGGGAAACACCCACTCAGGCAAAGCGTTCCACACCCTAGCGGTACGCACAATAAAGGTTTTCGTACGAGTTTTTGGCATATCAACCGTAAAACGGTGTCGCTTTCCGGCGCAGCATACCTTTTCTTATATAACCCTGTATATTATATTATAGAAATGCCATTCCCATACATTGACTTGGTTTTCTATAGCGTTGCGTTCATAGAACTGCAACTTGGCTGGGCCAACAGTACACACACAACAACAACAGTACTGCAATGACATACCATTTACTAGTCTTATTAGTGACTCCGACGCAACTGCAGTGTAATTCTCCTTTGTTTTGCAATAAACAGTGTCGTTTAGTGAGGGGCGATCTTGGTCTTGTTAAAGTTGTATTTCATGATGAAAATTGGGCGGTTCAGGATTTGGCGAAGGAAAGAAAGTTAACACGGGAAAACTCGTGTATTGTAGAGTCGAAGTCGTGTTGATTAAACAAAATGTGGCAAAACCACGTCCTTAGTTTTCATAGTAAAAAAACGGTTTTTTTTATAACTTACTCTCGGGTGGTCTAGTCCAACTTTACTTAGGTATAAAAGTTGCTAACATTGACAAATATCATTAAAATTTTACGCAATACTGATTAAAAGTAAGTAAGTAGTATTAATTAATTTCACTTTACTTTGTGTAGTGTTTATAAGTGAAACACTGTAGAACGTAAAGGAACAGCCAAAAAACGAAATACGTATAGGACATTGTATACTAACCTTTTTTTTTTTTTTTTTTTGTTGACGGGGGGGAAATCTTAGAAAGATACCCGGCTGCTTTGGGGAGCAACCGGGTTATGTGAGGTTGCTCACTAAAACCCCCTCGGTGGCCAGCCTCTGTGCTTGACAGGGGGCACCAGGGTCTCTGACGAACTCATACTAGTGCCCCCTTAATTATCAAGTTGCCTGAGGCACCATTCGCAGGACGTTGGTCCTTTTCCGGCCCCTACAACGACACGAGCCACACCGCGCCGTTGTCTTCCCTGGGCTCGTTCGAGAAGGTAGCCAGATCCCCAAATCTGACCACCCACGAGCCCAAAGGCCCCTTTTAGTCTTACGACAGGCAGGGGATACCGAAGCCGCATTCTAAGACCCCGGCTCCAGGGTTGATTGTATACTAACCTAGTGTGACACGAAGTTCAAAACAAGGTCATTAGTTTTGGACTTGTAGAGAGAATAAAACTTGTAGATACAGCAAGAGTTTTTACTTTCTATCCTCGATATCTGTAACAAAAAGTATTTATCCATACTTCAGGTACGCTGTAAAACGACCAGCTAGACCTATTTCTCTGGCGAAGTACCGTTTACGCCATTCTCTGGAAAGAGTTAACTGGCCACTAGGCGTACCGTCCTATTTTCTTAACTGCCAGTCGCAAAACTGCCAATTACATCGTTAGTTGACTTTAATGAAGCTGCCTCGGGGCTCTGATCATGTGCAGAGTCATACAAAACGATCCTCATATTTTAGTACTCTTTCGCAATAACTTTTCAAATTTTTCTTTGAGAAATTCAGGAAAATTTTTGTGTTGTACTGCGGTAGGGACCAAAAAGGTCCAGTTTTTTGGTCAGAGGTAGTAGATCACTTAAAGACATATTTAAGTAGTGCACTTTATGTGACTCTTATTATGACGGATTTAGGTTCGTTATCACGGAAATATTAACCTATTTTATGGGTTTTTGTAGGAAATTATAAGCTGGACCGTAAAAGTTCACTGGAAATAGTTTAAAAAGACCTCATGCGAGTATTTCCGAGAAAATTAAAGCTCATGTTGTTTGTTTGAGAAAAAAGTTTTTATGCATTTAATTTAAGTTTTTTTAAATTATATCACTTAAAATATTATCACTTGCATGGTTCTTACCTTTTCTTAGGATAGGACTTATTAGCAGAATAATTATAAACTTACTTACTTTTGACGACCCGTTAGGCTCAGCGGTAGTATATCCGCATTATAAGCCAGAGGTCCTGGGTTCGATTTCCGGCCGGGCAGCAGTTTGAATGATTAATTTCAATATCTTTTTTTTTAACGTGAACTAGTCCGCGTTTGACCACCAACTCGCCTGATGGTAAGCGATGATATGGTCGAAGATGAAGCACGCAGACTTAGAAGATACCTATTCACTCTGACCTTGAAAAACCCAAGATTGACTGATTGATTGATTGATTGAGATTGTCTTTTCTGGGTCTGAGTAGTAATTGTCCTTGTCTTTGTCTGTGTTCCTTGACATCCCCGACACAGGGTATCCTAGTAGAAAGCTATGAGTGTGTGAAACGTTTTAGACAACCTTCCAAAAATGTGAGTAAAGTAAAAACTTATACAGCACGTGATGTACAATTACCAAGCACGTAAATTGGTAATAAATAGACTCAATTAAAACTAGTTGATTATTCCGACAACGCTAATAACTTGTAATAATAGTTTTACTTGTGCCACAAAGCAGTGGTGTTAAAAAGCCAGTTATTACCATAATGCAGTTTTAAATAATTGCCATAACTTTGTTGCTTTACAACTAACAATTTTATGATTATTTATTTACAGTTACTTTTGCTCTGCTCAGTTTCTGTAACTATTACTTTTATAATACATTATAGAATAACTTTGTCCCTTACAATTATAAGCATCCTAACAGCCTAGCACTGGCTGTGGATAAATTGTCTACCGTTTTTATCCACGCGTAGATGTCTCAATGCTAGCTCAAAACATGTTTTGTTGGATATTTTTGCCACTTTCTCGCACGATAAAAACGGCGTAAAGCTAATTTGTCGTCCCGTTCCCACCCGGTACGCTGTATAGGCCTTAGTGGCCAACAGCATTTAGTCATTCCAGAAAAAAAAAATGTCATCTCTGCAGACGGGCAGTGGAAAAGAGAAGGCTGCAGATGATGATGATCTCAAAGCATCTCATAATAACGGTATAACTAAACTAATTTGTCCAAACAACGTAAACTCGCTGCGGAAAGGTTAACAATGCCGAGAAGTAACCGCACTTACAGCGCCGCCTCACCTATGACTCGGAGGCGGCGGCGGCGGGACAAGGCGTGGGCGGCAGCGATTTGAATTTAATAAAACTTTTCTTCAAATATAAGCTTTTGGGTGTTTCCTCATGGCCAAACTAGGATACCAAACTGATTGATTGTGTACTAGCTTTCAGCGTTGTAATCATTTTGCTTGTAATTTCTGATGTGAACAATAAATAATTTATCCAACATTATTATTTAACTTAGCCGTCGCTTCTTTAAATCAACTTACGTAATTTTTATTGCTCCTTAAGGCGGCAGAAAAGCTGTGGTTGACTCAGGCATAGACCCAGAAAAATATGGCGCGTTGAAGAGAAGACTTTTACTCAGCAGTGGTTGGAAAATAAGTACATTAAGTAGGTACAATAAGTAGTTCGTAACCACCATAAATAAAAAAGTAGAAGAGGAGATTGATGAATATAATTAAGTTTTTATAGAGATTAAAAGTGCGGCTAAGAGCTCATCCCTTGCACCGCTCGCCGCAGGTCCCATATAGCGGGATATCATGTTCAATCTCATTACTACGAAACACATCGTCTAATTGACCCGTAATATCTTGCGCAAACCTTTTAATGGCTCGTGTAGTTATGGTCATTAATCCTTTTTAATGTATGTTGAAATGTTGCCATTTGTGTTGTTATTCACCTAAATTAATAACTTATAAAATTTATAAACTCATCGGTACTTACTCCTTGATAAACTAAACGGCGGTGACAAGGGTTTTATTTTTATTTTGTCTATAATGTCAAAGTTTAGTTCGCCTAAAGACGGCCTTTATCGTGTTGAGTTTATTGGTGTTTTCAATAAATGCCATTTCTTGCCAAGCCAATAAAAATAAAATAAAGGTATGTTTACCTCCTTTTACATTCAAATTAGTCCAATTCCAATCATCATTCACACGCTCCATTCCATATTCAAATTATTCGAAGCTACATTTCCCGCGCCCCACGCACGAGGTCGGGTTACCAATTTACCGGCAAGATGTTTTCCGTCATTATACGTTCCCTTCGTATTTGAATTTAGATTTGAAAACGTTATTTTACTAAAAACAATAATTGAAACTTCAGCGAAGTATTTCTTTTTATTTAGTGATACCTACGGTAGCGTTTGACCGCCATTTATGATTGATTTATATTGCTTTTAGGCTACCAAATTAGGGTGATATCAATTTTGGCTTTACTAATATACTAATAAATACTAATATACTAATAAACCTACTTTGCTTAAATTGACAAAATGTCTTATAACTTTTCACAATACCAAAATGAAGTGCGCCTTACAAACAACTTACTGTCCCTTAACGTTAAGCTACCTAAGTAGTAGGCCACCTAAGGCTCTATACATATTATAATTTTAGAACTCCTAATTTTTCATATAAAAAAATATTCTCTAATTTTTTACAAGAAAACTTTTAACACATTTAACGCATTACACAATTTAAACAGCAACCTACGTGTGGTCGTCTTTTGTTACTAAAGTAAACATCGTTTGGGCAACCCATTGTCTACATTCCATCCTACCGTTGGCAACACTGCTTCCGCCCGTTTTTGCATGTTGGCCAACATTTATTATTGTTTTGTTAAAATGACATTTGGAAGTTTGGAGCCGGAACGTAAATTGGTTTATTGGGATGAGAAAATGCTAATGTTGTGCTGTTTGTTTATTTCAAAATTAGTTTCACAATTAAGCGAGCCCATATGAAATTCCATCTCAAGTTACCTTTAAGATATTTTTTATAAACCGATATTTTTTAGTGTAGGTAATGAAAACAAACTTGGTTTTCCTATGCAAACCAACGTGATCTTGAAACACTTATCTTAAGTTGTATTGTGTGTACCTAATAGACGACTCAAGTTTACGTGAGTATTCCCGTATTAATCATAACTATAATAAAAAAATTGTTTAACACAGTTTGTTATAAATACACGAAACTACTCATATGCCAGGCAAGACGTAGCCGGAGTTTGTCGAGCTGGTAGCTCTTCTCAAATTCCATATTAAACATTTAAATTATTTTTGAAAAACTTAGTAAATCTTCAGTTCACATCTCAAAAAAATTGTCAAAATTATCTTTAGAAGAATTTTTTTTTCTTTTTTTAAATCTTATCAATGCAAACAAATATCAACAGATATTAAGGCACTTATCCAAAAACAGGCTTATCTCGCCCCACTTAAGGCCCTGCACATTATTGAAATACAAAACACCCAGCCCACGCCAAATTTTAATGTCAAAATATTGGCGCCACCGGCGCACAAAAAAAGCGCTCGAAAATGAAGCAGGAGATAAGTTTTTGCTCTACTGGCAGTTTTAAAAATAAGAATAAAATCAAATGCGTGTTGGGACACGCTCATAGTAGGGTTCAGTTTTAAAAATAAAATTAATTGTGCGTGTTGGGAGTTGCTCTTGTAGTATTATTTGTAGCCCAACTAAAATGACTAAAGTGACTTTAAATGACTAAAATGACTTTTACCTACACCTGATGATCGCCGCCGGCGTTATTTCCGATCATACCACCACATGAAATTCTTCAAAAGAGCTGTTAGAGTTTTTAAAAGTTCTGTAATGACTGTAATGTACCTATCTGTGACGTCTAAGATGTTATAGATGTGTCAGCGACGGTCATCGCTTACCATCAGCGGCCCGCTTGCTTATTTGCCACCTATGGTATAAACAAGAACATTATTTTTACAAAACAAAAAACAAAAACCGACTTCAAAAGACCGACTATAGAGTTATTCATCTATTTGTCGCGCACGTACTTAATGCAAATTTAAGACTTATATGGTTTTCTCATGGATACCATTATCAGAACTGGACTAAATTGAAATGGGACCAAATGGGAAGCGTCAGCTTTCTAATAAAAAAAGAGTTATCAAAATCGATTCACCCAGTCAAAAGTTATGAGGTAACAAACATTAAAAAAAAAAAAAAAAAAAACACATACAGACGAATTGATAACCTCCTCCTTTTTTGAAGTCGGTTAAAAAACATTTTGACACATATAGACACACACGACTAAACTAAAACCTCCAACTTGCACAGAACCTTAAAACCAACCTCTTTTTTTAATTAACTGCGTTGTTATTATTCTGAAACCGTGAGATTAGTTCTCTTAATTTCATATCGACCGTTATCTTTATTAATAGTAATAGAGTAATCTTAAGATCAGATTTGCTGATCGGTTGATTTAATGATCACCTGATTTAATCCCCCGGTTGATTCGCTAGATTTATTACGATGGTAATTAATCCACCACGCGATAATTCTGTTTTAACGGTCTCGATTTTCTTTGGACTATGATTGCTCATCAGAAATAGGTAACGCGCATCAAAATAAGATTTGCGTAATTTGGTTGCAAAATGGTCTCCATCAATTTTATCGTTGTTTGTAGGTTGAACAAAGTCTGCTCGGCTTTAACGGTCTCTATTTTTTTATGGAATAAGAATTATTTATCATCTGAAATATATAACGCACATCGAAATAATACAAAAATATTTTTTTGCAAAAATGTTACTGTCGTTTTATACTGTTTGTAGATCAAAATAGCATGGATAAATGGTTGAAAGTTTGAAACTGTCAATTTTATTTTTAGCCTTATAATTGTTTTATGTATAATAAAATATGTCTCCTACATACATTTTCTTGTTTTGATGTGCATTCAATATTTTTATTAGCCTATTTTGTTATGCAAAGTACGTTTTTAGGTGTGCAATAGATTAGCATCCTTTCACTAATAGCCGCTACTCATTCATTACCACGAATCCGCTCTGTCACTGTTTGTTTCCTCTAAATATGAAAATCATCTCAATGAATACGAAATGAGCTTTTTCTTTCTGCTTTTTTCTAATTGATGCTGAATCACTACCACCGATTGCTTTCGTCAACTCTTGTTCTAGCTCGCTCGCTAATGAAGTTTTCGTATACGCCGTCCTTTTTTTGTCAGCCATATCTGTTTGTTTTGAGTTCGGCATCAATTTATTTCGAGTTTTAAATTAGCCGAGCACCGGGCTGTTGCCGTCTCTATCTGGCTTAAGGAGATGCGTGCGTGCGTCTCTGTCGGTCCGCGTTTGTTTTGTGCGTGATGCGCCACGCCCATGCGATGTCGGCACGGGCGCTTTGACCGGTAGCGGTGCGACTCGTTATCTCTTTTTTCCGTCGGCAGTGTGTGTCCGGCCTAATATTTGAGTAGGACGATGAAAAAGTCGTTTTGTGTGCAGTGGGAGGTGCATTGCGATGTTTACCGTCGCCGTGTCGGGACGAAGCAACTATCGCTTATTCTGCGGGACCGTTATACGATTTTCGTTGTTGACTCACAAACTCACAAGTCGACTTTTTAAGCAGTTCGTGTGTGGCGAATTTATCAGCATTCCGTTCTTATAAGTAATCCAATCACAATTAACCTCTTTAGCTTATTTTGGACGAAAATGAGTGCGTAGTTTGTCCTTGTTTCAGCTGAAATGGCCTAATGAGGGCTGTACCGCGGGTGATTTGTCGCTGTGTCGTGCGTCGGCCGATTTAGTCGCGCGATCGGGCGATAGTCGTACGCACGCGACATTGTGCTTACTGGCTCAGTCTTATTACGGCGGATTTGAGTTACGACGGATTTATTTGATGAGGACGTAAAAATATCATGACTTCTACTCAGTAAAATTAATTGTGAGTGAGTTCTTACATCTAGAAAATAACTATCCACCCACTATAGGTACTATGTTCTGCGATCAGTAAACCACAAACTTTTTGCAACAATCGCTTTTTTATGTCGACAACCTCTTACAAATTTTATTCAAATTAGTAATTATCGCTTTAGTTGAGGACCAAATGTTTTTGCGAATTATTAGTGAAATCGATCTTTTTTGAGAAAAATATCGCTTTAAGCTTTAGCAAGTAACTTGAAAATCAGCATTTCTTATCTGTTTAAGATATTTTTTGGTAACCTATAAAAGGTTGGTCAAAAGTTTCCCAACTCGATTATCACTGAAGTACCTACACATCATTTGCCTAATAATTTAACACCCACATAGAAATCCAGACGTTGCAACAAGAAAAAACACTTATCTAAAAATAAAACGGCGTGCAAATTCAATTAACGCCTGCCGCCGGATGCGCAGACGCAGACTTGCGTCAATATTTTTATTCGATTCGATTTCACGCATCGAAACTCGCGATTAATCGAATGATCAATCTTAAGGTATCGTTACGTGATTCTACGTCTATTCAGTAGCTGGTAGTGGTAGAAAAAGCTTTTAGATCGATGCCTTTCCAAAATCAGTAGAGTGGTGTAATCATGAAAAAAAAATAAACATGCTTAAAGTACTAAGTAAAAATAAGTTCCAGAATTACATTATCTCAGAAACTTTGCATCAATAAATAAAGGAAGTTGAAAAGAGCGTTTTAATGTTACTATGAATTTTCTTTAAAAACAACCAATGGAGTCACACAGACTTTATAAATAAGATCAGTTAATTGAAAAATGTGTTTGAAAAGATTAAGAAGCAAAGGGGTGATAAACCGTTTAGAATTCACAACATCAGGGGTGCAAAGCTTGTAATCCATAGACATAACAGAAGCAAAGGCTGATCTGCCACGCTGACAGATCGTTGCGCATTTTGTACTTATTTTTTAATTTGACAGTTGAAATGATCTGAACAATGTGTTTACAAGACTGTGTAATGGCTACAAAGAATAATGTCTACGATTATATTAATGGATGAAATCGTTTGTATTAAAACCACGTGAAGTTGAAACAATGTGGTGACATAAAAGAGGATTAGTCTGTAACGCAATTTATTTTATTACTGAGTAAGTAATTACGGTAAATGTTTTGCTTTACTCGGGCTAAATAAAATAACTGCGTGAAGTCAAACATTACAGCAAGAAGGTTAAGGAGGTTAAACTCACTTCATGACCTTTTGGTCTCATTCTTGTTTATGCAAATGTTCGTTAAGCCGGCTCTACACTCGCGCCGCGAAGGCCCGCGAAGGCCGCGAACCGCGAGTGTGGATGGTTTCGCGACATCGCGTTCGCGCTTCGCGGCGTTCCCCGTCCGTTGGCGGTTTTTTGGTCCGCTTCAAAGGGTTTGCGAAGCGCGAACAAAGCGCGAACGCGAACGCATCCACACTCGCGCTGTGTTCACAGTTGTGTGCGAGACGCAGTAGCAAGCGGACGTCAAAATGAGCACCCAGTGGAGCAACGATCGTGAATTAGTGTTCCTGGAGTGCTATCAAGCAGAACCCGTGCTTTGGCAAGCCCAACATGAAGGACATAAAAATAAGATACACGATGCATGGACGAGAATTAGTGCAATCATGGAAATTCCAGTGCCAGATTTGAAGAAGAAAAGGGATTCCCTAATGTCCAGCTACAGAACGTACAGAAAAAAAGTGAAGGATTCTATCCACAGTGGTGCCAGCACAGATGAAGTATATAAACCTATATGGTTCGCCTATGAAACTATGGATTCATTTCTCGGAGGAGTGGCATATAATAAAACAACTTCTTCTTCTCCTCCATTTCTTCTTAATTTGTTTTTTGGACTTTATAAATGCATAATTGTAATTCGCTAAAGCGCACAATGTCAGAGCAGCAGCAACTTCCACGTCCATTTTAGTCAAATGCGCGAACGTTAATGCGAAAGGTTGCGAGTGTAGAGGGCTATATTTATCGCGGCGTGTCAATGCGCGAACCGCGGCCGTGAACCACGGCCGCGGTTCGCGGGCGAGTGTAGAGCCGGCTTAAGAGCAAAAGAGAGCGTAATATAACTATCTACCGATTTTACGGACTATGCCTCAGTTTTCAGTACTGGTCCTTACAAATAATATTATAAACACAATAAAGCTTTAAAAAAGGGCATTATTGAAAACCTCAGAACTAAATTATTACAAACCTTTTCCCCTTAGTGAAAAAACATTATAAAGACCTCCTTTATTACATCAACCGCACCAATAGTTCACAATCGCGGCTTTGTGTGTGTCCATCCAACTTGTGTGTTATTTTGTCATTTTCCGACCCACTACCTCCGCGTTCAAAAAAAGAACACCCGTATTTTCTTATTTATTTATTTTCCTTTTATTATTGGTTGCCAGCACTTTACGAGTTTTATTGAGGTTCGTCTTGCCGCCCCTGAAGCGCTCTCTTTGTTAGTTTTATGTTTGTTTAGATTGGAGGTGTCAATGTGTTTATTTGTGTGGAGATTCAAAACTAAGTTAATTACGAGAGTCTATGTTTGTTGCCTGTGGGATGACTGTGGATTATGTTTTAATGTTACTTGAGAGGAAATCAGGCGTACGCAAAAGTTACCTCATAGCTTTTCTTTCGCCAAAGAGTCCTAGAAATCGACTACCTATCGCACAAAAGAGGTCGCACCTTGAACCTGGACTCGATTCACGCAGGACCGAGGCAGATGGCACAGTTAGAGAGAGAGAGGTCTATATAATGCTGTGAATACCTACTTGGATTGTACCTTGAGATGATATCGTGAGAGAAGTCTTGTGTCAGTGGACTTATGTAGTAGATAACGATTTAGAACTTTTACAGGGTTTCGAGAGTTAATTGATCTGAGTTAAATGACGAATGTGATAATTTCAAAACGTCCTATTTAACAAAACTACTCACTTTGAATAAGCCAGGGTTGGCCAGAGTTGGCCTATCGGCATATATTATCTTACTTTTTAGTTTGATGCGACCTAAATTCTACTAGGATATGTTTTATATTTTACTGCGAAAACTATCGCGGTTTTGAAACCTTAATATGTTATATTAAGTTTATGTTATGTTAGAATACTTGATATTACGTGAGTATAGTAACATGTTAATCATAACATAATGACTTACATTTAAAATTACGCATGCCTACGCGTAACACAGAAGTTGAGTTCGTGATCATCCGCGGATTTGTTCGCGATATTTTTAATCAGTAACGTATATAAAGTGACAAACAATATTACTCTACAATTGCAGTAGGTACACGCTATAAATAACCCTGTCATCTGTTAACAGATCAGTCCTTGTCCCGTTACCCCGTTAGCAATAAGACAAGTGGGCAATTCGCTCCACTTGTGCTGATCAGCCGATTGAACTGATTGCTCTTCATACGGACTGGGTACTATTAGAGAACTATACGTACTATCTACTATTCGTACATTGTGAAATGGCGGTCAAACGCAAGCCTATTATTAAAAAAAAAAAAGAAAAAAGTAATGCTCGTGCATCAGCACTGAGAATGTGATTTTTTGATAATCTTATAATATGACATTGGTCTAAGTAAGGTGCGTTGTCTTAAAATTAGGCAATAATAGGTAAATAACACATAAAAAAACATAGAAAACCTATGTCTCCTCTACGCATCAGGCGAGCGATTCGCTCGTCTCACTACTCAATAGCATAAAAAAATGGAAACCCTACGTTTTCTCTACGCACTATTCAATTTACCTACTGGCTCCTAAGTATAAGTCTATAGTTTTATTAATATTCACCATACTAATATTATAAACTTCAATGTTTGTACTTCATGATTATAGAGCCTTTTCCGACAAAAATACACAAACTTGACTATTATATATTCAGTAAACTAGACTTGATAGAGGATTTAAGACATTGAGTCTTAAAATCCTACCGGCTTAGATACGTTGTCACAACATTCCTCATTGTTTTTGTATCTAAATATAAATTTACCTTTTTTTTTTTGTTTTCGAGGGGGAAATCTTCGCAAGATGCCCGGTCGCAATGGGGTGCAGCCGGGTTATGTGGGATTGTACCCACTAAAAACCCCCCCGGTGACCTACCTTGATGCTGGACGAGGGCTCCGAGCTCTCTCTAAGAACTCACCGGAGCGCTCAGAACCGCGCTTTCGTTCGCCCCGAGTCAGCTTGATGCTGTCCCGAACTCCCGAAGCATCTTCCGAGCGGCGCGGCGACAACTCGGGCCACTCGACGTTGTCGTCCTATAAATATATGTATTTACCTAATACCACAATACACACAAATTGCTACACGCATTCAAACCTAACTTCTGTTAACTAGACTTAAGAAGATTCAAGACTACCGATTTAGACACGTTGTCACGACTCCTCATTTTGTATCTAAAAATATTTACCTAATATCACCAGCACCCATCTCGTCGATCAACGAAATCTTCATCCATCTCTACCCGCATTTAGCTCATATCTCCGGATCTCTGGCACATTTCCACAGACTGTTTAATTAGGTACATTTTATACCTTTTTCACGTCGGCCCGTCTGTCGGCGATTTATCTACTCTTTGACTTCATGCTCGTTGCCTCTCAGAGGGACAGCTAACATAATGTTTTTGCTTTTTGGTATAGTGGTTTTTGGACTATAATTACATATCTGTAGCGGTATATAATGAGTTCATTTTAGAAACGTGATTGCTGATTAGGTACTTACTTTCAACTTATTATAAAGTTTTCGTGGATTTGAAAGTTTTTATCGGTCTGGTTAAAACAATACCGTTAGGCTATTTTAATTACACATAACAGGATGCAGTGTCTTATGTACCTAATTGAAAGTAAGTATATGTTTTTGAATTAAGAACTGCATATTTAATTGAACTAATTACATATGGAAAAGTAGGCGCGACTCTTTTCACGATAACCACCAAGTTAATATTAAAATTATTCTTAACCCAAAAATTTGCATAATGGTTGAAATGTGCCGTGCTTGCGTCTGAAAAAA
This sequence comes from Alcis repandata, assembly GCA_949125135.1. Lineage (NCBI taxonomy): Eukaryota > Metazoa > Arthropoda > Insecta > Lepidoptera > Geometridae > Alcis > Alcis repandata. The sequence continues at coordinate 4,294,805 of OX421246.1, read as the reverse complement.
ACACAATACCAATCTTAGAGAATTTTATATGGGTACCATTCTGCTTTAAAACTCTTTGGCTCTACTTTTTGGTACCAACATTCAAAACATAAATCAACAAAACGTTAAAACATCTCGTTTTGAATCAAAAACAAACGTTCGAAATTCGAATTCAAAACGCGAACTCCAATTACATCGGGCGACACATAATGAGCTGTCACTCGGTCGGCTAGTAACGAATGTGAGAGCGCGCGCCATTTTTCACCACGCGGCTGCAACGTTGAAAACATTAGGATTATCATGCGCGGACATAGGGAGGGGGGATACAAAATGGGGGGCAATAGAAACAATACCCCCCCCCCCCTCCGCAATTCAACTCAAAATAAATAAAAAAAAAACATTTTTAAATTGTTTAAACTAGTCACGCCTCGCGGTCCCCCACTCCCCCACCCGCATTTTCCGGGATAAAAAGTAGACTAAATGTTAAACCGGGGTAAAAGCTAGCTTCACACATCCAAATTCAGCTATTTTTGTGTGATTGAGCAACAAACATTCAAACATCCAAAATTTTGACATACTCGTAAAATGTCATGGATTATAAATTTTAAAATATTAGTGTAAGATAAGCACTGCATTCTTTAACATTTTGAATCATCATTCGTCATCGTCATTTAAGAAGGCATCAATTCTTGTTTATCTAAATAAACTACATATAAGTTAACCACACAAAAAAAATATATTCGTCTTTGTATAGCTCGAATTTAAAAGCTCCATAATAAACAGTCGACGTAACCCCCCCTGAAAAAAGTCCTGGATCCGCTCCCAGGAATTACAGTACATCAGACTGATAGACAAGCAATATGCGACCAATTTAGCTGTGTTTATGGTTTGATGAATCGTTTTGTGATGTGCTGACAAATATTTATTGGCTATTACTGGGAATTTTCAGTTTTCGTATGAAACAGTTCTTTGGAAATTCTACTAATGATTGAATGTGCCCTGAAAAAAATTACGAGTATGACCAAATGCATTTTCCTTTTATGCTCTGTAGAGGGCTGTTTTATTTTTCACATCTATCAAATACTTGTTACGTTTTTTTCGTTTTTTTTTTCGACTGAGTTAGGTATTACTCGACCTACTGAACTCAACGGGTTTCAGTTGTCTTTGGAAAATAATACATTGGCAATTCCTACGAAAAATTGAGGTAAGAGTCTTTACGAAGAGAGTGGAATTAGCCTAAACACGCTCTGTCGGAAACAGTTAGGTACTTTTGCCAATTTTCTGAAGCGAGTTCTAGCTTTTTAGTGTTGACAAATGTACATAGGTAGGTATATGTATCTTGTCTTATGGTACGTTTGTTTGGCTATACTCGTATGTATTTATTTTCTATTTAACTTTTGTACTTTAAAAGAAGTAGGTAGTTAGGTAACTTTTTTGCGGAATGTCCACAACCGTTCCATCTCCGACGACCGTTTCGAATCCGTCCAATGACAGACCATAATCGTCGTTCCATTTTCAAACAACGCGTTCCATTTCCAATTATCATAGTGATGCACCTGATTTGTGACGATTCCGGACACCCCGCGGCGCTGAAACTCGATCCGGCTGTTTTTGTGCGGGAATTTTCAAAGAGTTCAAAATAAAAGAGGTTGCTACTTACTTTGAGCAGGTACTTTTTTGAAGGGAGGAGTTGGGAGTTTTTGTCACGTCATTTAAAACATAACATGAATTGTTGAGTTTAATTTGAATAGGTAAATAAGCGGTTAAAACTTATAAGACTTACTCTAACGTCGAGACACATTGAAAAAAACATCGGCTACATAAATTTTCATACAAAAAGGTATTATTATCTGGCCATTAAGTATATAATTATATTTACAAAGACAAAAGCCTTTCTAAGCACTCTATGCAAACAACTAATAAGGTTTACATTTCACTAGAAACTTCAAAATTCAAAAAACTGATCCTATATTTTCCTATAGCAAAAAAACGAAATTGTGAAGAAATTCGGCTACCTCCTAAGTAAGTCGGTCGCAGTCGGTCGCACTATAAACAGATGCAACCTCTCAGGTGGACGTAAAGCGAGTTTTTGCCGGCGACCGGCGCAAGGTGTCCCACTGTCGACTGTCCACGTTGTCACGCGCCGTCACTTCACACACCTTCTATTACGGACCAATGAGGATGGACTAGGGGCACTCACTTACAGAAGTGTTGAAAAAAAAAGACGTGTGGCACTCGGGGACTGCCGCGGTAAAGCTATTGCATAGCATTTTTTTATCAACTTATGCAATTATAATTATTTATCGAAACCTTACACTTGACACCTAGAGGCGAGTTGCTGAACTAAAGAGATAAGCGTGATATTTCAAAAAGTCATTAAAAGTTCTGCTATTCATCGATAGATGGCTACAAAACTAAAAAGTATGTATCACTAAAAAGTGTAAGGTTATTTTCGTTACGGAATTTCTGGATTCGGTCTCCACGCTAGCTATGCAATAGCTTAAAACACACAGCGGTACAAATACAAAGGTACAGGGCAAAGTTAGGTACCAGTATAGTTTCAGAGCAAATATAGGAGATTAAACATCTTGTATCGCAGGGTGATAAACGTTGTGCTGTGCCGCGCAGGGTCTTGAATTCTAAGAGTTCAAATTCTGAGTGGCGCAGGCCTGTTATGGGCAAACGTAACGTAACATTGCACGATTTGCTCGTCTCGTCACTCAATAGCATTAAAAAATGTACGCTACTTACGAACAAACAGACAATTTATGGCATGCAAGTTTTGCTAGGTATTTTACGGCAAAATTTATGCTAGCCATACAGAAGAAGCGTGCTTAAACGAGACATCATTGCTTACCATCGGGTAAGATGGCGGTCAAATGCAAGCCTATCAGTCAAAAAATACTAGACCGTTTTTCAAAGTTACGTAGGTAAGTGTTAGTCCAAAACATTATTATAAACGAACCTTTTTTTCTCATGGATATTTTAGATAAATTTTACTAGTGGAGTATTTATAGATGAGTCTTAATTACATATCACTTCTAGAAGGTTACCTGTACTTAGATTGTTATAATATCTATACAATTATACATAGACCTACCTTTATATATTATGAATACGTATGTAACCATTGCTACACAAATCTCCCGATCAGCCTGCTGAAACGTTCCGTCTATAACAACAACTGTAATGTGCAGCCTTATAATCTTGAAAAAAGGTTTTATCTTTGCAAATGTCATTACACATGTTCTCAATTTAAATGTCATGCAAATAGAGCGTTTATCTTTTATTTCACGCTGCCAGTGTTACAGCTGTCAGTGCCTGTACTTCTCGATAGTCTGTAATGATGACAGTTTTTGTACGGATTCTTTGAGAAAGTATGATTGTTGGTGAAGTGTGAAACTATTTCTGCGATTGTAGATATGATATGACACATGTCAAATGTATGATTGTTCAAACGCAATACTAAACATTTTCTACGGTAAGTGGTTAGCATAGGACATTTCTGAACTAAACTGAAGGCAAAACCATTTAAGAAATCATAGTAAAACTAAAGTCATTGAATTCCTTATGAAGTTAGTTAAGAATTGCACCGACTTCAGTTTTAGTGTTTTGTCCATGGAAATTTACGTAATCAGTGTTATTTTTTAATCCTTTTAAAACAATGAGACTCACCAAATTGGATGATAAATCTAGCTAATCAAATTAGATGATAATCTATAAAAAATGAAGAAAAAACCTAAAATTCTATTTTATTGCACACTAAATAAATTACAAGAAAAACACTAAGACTAAGATGTTTTAAAATATACCAATCTTAAAAACTCCGTAATAGTTTGTTTTCGTCGGATTCAAAGTAATATGAAAAACAAAGTAAAAACACATTTTAAATCCTACCTTTTTTCATTAGTGAATTTTCATTAGATACCTAGCTGTTTTAACGACCGCTCTTATCAATTAGGCAAATTAAGTGTGAAGCTATTAACTGGTGTCGTGCTGTCATAATTAAATGAAAATAAACTCAGCTAACTTCACACTATAGGATTGATTTACTTTACTTTATCAACTGACAAACCTGACTGGGTTTAGGCAATTTTTGTTTAAAAATATACCTACCGTATTTTATGATGATCGGAAGTAACAAAAACAAAAAACAATGTTAAAAACAACATAAGGTCAGAGTGAATTGAATAGGTATCTTCTAAGTCTGCGTGCTTCATCTTCGACCACATCGTCGCTTAGCATCAGGCGAGTTGGTGGTCAAACGCGGACTTATCCACGTTAAAAAAAAACAAACAAACTCATTTTTGCATTTCAAAATGAGTTCAAATGTATCAAAGCCACGTAGTTTTTCATAGAAAAAAATCTTCAGGCTTCAGGCTCTATCCACACCCAAATACACGTTGAATAAGTCCCATCAGACATTAAAATCCATACAGTATCCAATGTTTTGTATGAAACTTTCGTAAAACTTTTTCCACATCGATGTAGACAGAGTACTCAAAACTCAAACATTTTATAGCACTATATTACATAGTCTATGAAAAATTCGACAAGCATTGAAAAATTGCAGTTTTTGCTGTTGGAAAACCAATCGTACGCCTTATGACATTAAGCTCAATCTATTTTCTAGGTCGGAACATAGCTCAGTGTGATGTCAAACAAGCTATTATATAGTCATATAACGGGGTATTCGCGTCGTAACTCCGAACAAACAAAAACAAGAAAGCTTGCCATTTAGAATTATGTTTTCCATTGTTTAAACTAGTAATAGGTACTAATTATTTAATTAATAATGAGCCAGTATTGCTCCGCAAGCTAAGCTAGCCAAAGTTAGCTAAGCGAGTAAGCCAACATTGATTTCGTTTTACCATAAAGGTTGTACCAACCTACTTTTGGAAATAATATAGCACGTACATGAAAAAAGGATGTCTTCAACCAAGACAACTTGGTAAAGACAATGGCTGTTTCTTACAACTTACAGTTTTTTCGTCGTTTCGCTGCCGCATGCGATTGCGTAGGTGTACTGAAGGCGTTAAATGGGAAAAACAATATATTATGCTTGAATCAAGTAAAATATTGTCTCAGTTATTTTGTCTTCTTATAAGACATTCGATTTTAAATCAAGAACTCTGAATTCTTGACCGAAGAATGTGATTTACTGAAAGCAACATAAATATAAAATATTGTTATATTATTATTGTTGTGTATTTGTAGAATCAAACTTGACGTTATATTATGATGACCATAACGTGAAGTTTGATTAAACATAGAACCTCAAAGATTCACAAAAACTCAATTAATATGTATAATAAGCTAACAGCTAGGCTATCTTTAGCTTAAAAGTTAATCTAGGGCATAACTTATAGCTTAGCTTCAGGGTGTGAATCGTTCTTTATTTCACATAGTAGGCATGATTCAGCTACTGATTTCTCGTTAGCGAGAGAAAACCTTCCGTAGTTAAAATTCTAATAAGCTTAACAACAAATAAATAATACAACCTATCAAGCGTGCCTATTTTGTGACTAAATGAATGTTCTGTGCGAAGCTTTCTAGAGAAAGTAGCTTCTGGAAGGCTAAATGTTGATTTGCTCATTAGGAAATCTAATTTATAGGTATTATATTTGCAACTAAACAGCTCACAGTAGAGCTAAACAGTTAACTAGCAGTTACTGTTAGATATTAGGCTGTGTAAATAAAAATCTGTTATTGTAAAAATATAGGTACATACAATACATACATTTTTGTAGTGGTAGGGCTCTTTTGCAGAGCCCGCCTGGGGAAGTACCACACCTTTGCTAGTTATTCCACCGCCAAGCAGTAATGTGCAAACATTACTGTGTTCCGGTTGGATGGGCATTATTTCCAGTGACATTTCAGGGCAAATAGGAGATAACATCTTATATCTCAGGGTGACGAGCGCAGTGCTGTGCTGCGCAGTATTTTGAATTATATGAGTTCAAAATTCTGGGTGGTGCAGAGTGCAGACCTGTTATGGGCAAACGTGACGTTTAACATCAGACGAGCGATTTGCTCGTCTCGTCACTCAATAGCATTAAAATAATAATAAAACATGTAACAGCCAATTCTGAAGGCTTTCGTTGACTAATCTAAAACCAAAATATTGATGTCCTTGTTTAACCGACCGCAATGACAAAGACAGCTATATATTAGTAAGTATAGGTATACCTATACATATAGGTACTAGCTGACTCGACAGACGTTGTCCTGTCAAAAGCCATTGCGTAACTATAGAAACCGTAGTATGTTGATGCTAACTTGTCAATTTATAGTAAAAATTATCAGTATATATATAATTTGCAATAAATTAAAATTGCGACTATAATTTGAGATTTAAACTATCCTATCTCTCAAGTTGGATCGAACTGCACATGGTGTGCGAATTTTATTATAATCGGTTAAGTGGTTTAGGAGTCCATTGAGGACAAACATTGTGACACGAGATTTATATATATTAAGATAGGTATAGATCTGTCAACTAAGCCCTTCAGTATTAACTGTACTTACCTATAGTATAGTACCTACTAGAGTTAAAAGTACAAGTTGGACTTTTATCCATAAAGATTCTCTTTAATTCCACAACATTTGGAACAGGGACATAACCTACAAGTTTCAGTGTTACCATTAATTCAACATGGAAGTCACGTCCGAAGCCCGGGATCCCTTTAGCAAACAAATGATCCCGGATTAGGGCGACAATTTAAACGGAACGCGGACAACCGGGACAATCGGCACAACCGGGCGATTGGCACAACCGGGGCGATTGGCACACGGCCGGGACAGCTCAAGGGTCTCGCCTACGCAGGCATTTGTTACGATTACTCGCAGATTTGTTCTAAAGACGGCTTGGGGTGATAAAACGCTGCGTAAACTGGGAACATCGGTCCCGTTAAGTGAAACTGATTTGGGAGACTTTTTATTAGGGACAGGGTTTAGTGCTAAGGTCACGGCTTGTACCTATCTACTAATAGATTAAAGACGATATGATAAGTATCTTTATGTTCGTTATGTTTGAAATAGTGAAATTAAGGTTGGTGGTCAAATGCGGATTTATACATCATAAAAAAAATATATCTGTTCCCGATCTTGGTGTTAGTTGTCCTAGTCTTTGTGTGTTTCATGGCATCTCCGACACAGGGTATCCTAGTGTGCGAGTGTGAAACGCTTATCTTTTCCCTTTGTTTAGCAGTAACACAACCGCTTGGTTATGATGATACCTTCCTAGCCTGTTTCGGCCACAGTAACTTCTGTTCTTCTGCAATGTCTCACAACACGATATCCAAAAAGTCCAGCGGCATTTTAGTTTGCATTTACCATTATTAACACAGGTAGATAGAATATGAATCATAAATTCTAAGTACAGGAACTTATTGTTATATTACCACGATTTTACTACTTGAATAATGGCTTAGAGAAAATAATAGCGAACCTTAATCAACCTCTCAATGAACCGTTTATATTAATATAGTTAATAAAGGTTTTACGATTAATTTTCATCAATAGCACTATCAAATTAACACGGTCTGTTATAGACCCTATGCATAGCTACGCACATAACATTAACTGAGTCGAATCTTCGCATTACACGTAGTTTATTTACTCCCAAGTTAAATTACTAAAAGCAATCTACAGTTTCGCCTATTTGAGCATATCAAATGCAGTGGAGTCAACGCTTAATGGGACAAAACTTTGAAATTTCGTTAGCGCGCGTTAAGGGGGATCACCCCCCTCGGGTGGTTCGGGGGCGCTGGGGTACGGTACAGTCAGTGTCACTGGGGGGCGTTTTCCATTACACGCTCTAGTCGGCGCTGATGACACCGCATTCCAGCGAGCAAATGGCTCGACAAATGAAGAGAGGGCACGGACACGCCCTACCTCGTCATAACTGTCACTAAGGGGCGCCACCCGCTCCCGTTCTGGAGCTAAAAGCCCTTGAACTGACAAATTGATTCGATTTAACACCGCTCTTAGCTGGGTACTGAGATTGTAGGCAAGGCTGTCTAACGCTACATGTAAAATTGCAAATAATTTTGACGAAATCTCACTGGATGGCAGAGCTTTTTCTAATTCTATAATCCTGACTTTTAAATAAGTACTCGTAGATAGTATATTTTCAATTGCACGTATGATGACATACACAAAGAAACACATTAAATATCCAGGTATATCTCAGGGAGACTAAAGCCCTAATGCGACACTGAAAACTCGGCGCTGGACGGAGGCCTATGTTGCGACATAACATTGGCTGCCTGAAAAACATCGAAAGAAAAACCTACGCGCAACGGCGGCCTAGCCTGATCGGCCTAATTATAGCAGCTTATTAGTAGCCTAAACCGATAGCTACAATAGACTCTAATCATAAGTAGCCTAAAATATTTATTTAACTCATCTCCAATACTATAAATAGGTATGTAGTTTCAAAGCAAACAGGTAACTTATCAACAGTATTAAGTAGAACCAACACCAATTTTTTCGAACAAGCAAAAGCCTATTCACCTATTTGAGTTCATTTAGCCAATGGCATGAAAAAACCACGTCTATAGATAAATTAATCGCACTGTACACATCGCTAAGGAAGTATCGATTATCATTGAAGAACGTGTCACGCGATCGATCGGACAGCTGCTCCGTTTAGCTGAGCCAGTGACAAACGACCCACTGTGCAGATTTACTGGATTCACTTCTGACGGATAGGTTTAAACTAATGTTGAGAATGTAGAGTTGGGACACGATTTTTGTGGACTAATCGTTTTTTTAACTCGATGTTGAATCGTAATGCAATAATTGAATTAACTGATCTTAATACGGATGTACTTAATAGTAGACGTAAAGGTGTAAAGAATATTATTATGTAAAGAAGAATTATCGACACCACGAAGAAGTAGTAGATTTATAAAGTGCCGATTTAACCACAGGACCTACGACTCTGAGTAGCGAGAAAAATGACATATTGACGAGTGGCAGAATTCAGAATACAAAGGGCGATAGCTTTTTGCGCTAAACTCTGAGTCCAATTCACGGTATAAGTCTATTTACCTTACAAAAGTGCTAAATAACTGTGTCATAGTAGGCTATAAGGTATTTGTGAAAACCGCGAGCAAAACAGTAGCTAATCTCAAAACAAACTGACAAATCAGTCGCACAACTCTCACCATACTGCAGACTTCTAATTTTTCTCACTCCCGTGCTCCGAGCTCCGACGCAATAAATCCCTTCGCGGGAATAAATCTAAATCTCGATGTAAGTCGGATTCGATTACTTCCCGCTGTTTGTTTGATTCATCACTGCGCTGAGGGAGCCAGTGATAGAGCTCTTGCGAATACGAACTTGCACAGTTACTCCCGACACACCGAGAAAGGTGGTAGCGGACATCCGAAGAAAATATGGATGAACTATGTGAATGATGACAATCAAAAAGGGAGTGAATCCAGGTAAGACGAACGATAGACCACACATTAATGGGATGGGATAGGAAAATGATTTTGACTTACTCGCGACGTTCAGTTCGGACTAATTTAGATACCCTATTAATCAACACGTTTGTAAAGTCAAGCCTATCTATTCTTGTCTAAACAAATAAATAATTTACATATGCCAGGACAGGAAATACTTATAAATTAGTTTTGTTGTTCTAAATCTTTGTAATGTGCTATTATAATCTCACTCGCAAAAATGTCGCTCAAGTGTGACAAAGAACAGATAACACATAAAACACAACGAAGTAAATTAGTCCTGTTAGCCACCGGGTTGTCAAAATTTATTGAATTAAATACTTTAAAAACAAGCAACCACCAGTCCACTTGTTGCAATTTCAGCTAACTAAACTAAATTTGCTGACCCAGCGATCCAAATGTGTCTTGACCTCGGCTTTTAAGACCACCGCGCCTTTACAGCACTAATAAATGACTAGGAAAGCAGAACCGCGTCAGCCAAGGCACTGTCTCCAAGTCTACTACCGCAAACATCTGCCCGTCTACCGCTATTTGTTTGCGTTTGTAGGTGTTGTAACAGATTGTGGTTCAATCAATGCACATTATGGTGAATTGTGTTTCCGACTTGTCTCAATACAAAACCTACGTGGGCCTTTTCAAACAATACATGTATCTATAGAATGGGAGTAATAAAGTAACTGGCTGCCGAGATTTTCCTTACGAATTTCCAGTTTTCCCGGTATTTTTTATTAACAATCATGTTCGATCAGCCTTCATTCTAATTTAGGAATAATCAAGTAACTGGCTGGCAAGATGGCTTTCCAGTATTAACGGATTTATTTAATTTAAAAAAAAAATCGACCAGTCTCGTGTTGCATTTCTTTGCAATTTACTTAAATATTTTGAATGGTTTTGTTGTACGTAAATGGTGACGCATAATTCTCAATATTACAAAAAGTTTTCGGTTGCGTAAAGGCGTGGGAATAAAAATATATGTCCCAATTTAAATATTCGAATTTAGCTGTATGTACCTAAAATAAAAATTTCACAACCGCTAAGATCAATCACCCTCATTAATATTTTAAAATAGCAATCAGACAAGCAATCTGATTCATTAGCCAAGAATTCTAATCTTTTGATGTATACCAAACTAATAGATAGAAACAGTAATGATTCTGTCTTCATCAGTACCAGGATGTCATATTGGAGAGGAGTGTAATGCGCCGCGACTCACATGCGTAATATGTCTCAATTAGTAACGCACAGTGGGCTGCGTCGGTCGGCCAAGGGGACAAAATTAGTTGACGTGAATGATGCTCTTTAAAATTATTTCTGGATCATCAAAAATAAAATGTTGGTTTGGGAACTTTGGGATAATTTAGCATCTGGGTGATACATTGTAATTCCAGCGTTTTTTTATGTTTTGACGATGCTAAAATAAGAACCGAAAGGAAAAAAAATGCTCGGGCTCTGACTTTGCGAACAACTAACTACTCCATGTGATGTGATAATAGTTTCCCTACATTTTCTGAGATGAAAAGTATTATATTTGTGATTATTATCGTGATGCCTACTTCCTTGCATGTGTGCTAAAATATATGTGTACCCATTTGCAATGATAAGTAGCAAACAGATGGAGCAACAGAGTTGGATGTGAATTTATTATATTGCTATGCGATGTTTGTTTGCTGAAAAAAGGGACACGGACTTATGCAACACTTTTTTTGTTTTAACAAAATAAGACCACACAAGGTCGCAGTTGCCACCCGGGATCAATAGACACTTGTCTCCATCGTTGTTGCAACATCTGTAAGCCACGTCACAAAACGTCAAGTTAAAATTCAAAGATAATTACTTATTATTACGAAAAGAATATCTCTAGATTTAACTAACAGCATAAATATGTCAACCACGTATTTTCTCGAGCATTCGTACGATAACATTTCAAGGATTCAATACCGTTTTACGCTTTCAATTTTGAGGTTAAGAATTAATTTGCAAGCCGCACAGTGGTCCAAAACTCCGAACACTTAAGACAAAACGTATAAGATTTAAATTGGTCCGTTTTTCCTTTTGAAACGTGAAATTCGTTTGTGGTTTTTACGTGAATGGAACGCCGCTAATATATCTGTCATTTGGGCGTTTTGTTGTAGGTTAGGAACATGTGGCAGTGATTTGTTTGGACCGCACACACGCGCGTCACATTATTACTGTTATTGGGCGGCGACGTGTTTGTGATAGTTTAGAACTTGTCACCGCACACTCGTAAAACTATTAAGCCGACTTTTGGTTAATGATGTCGTTGAATAAATCGGTGAGGCACGATGTCGTAAAAATAAATAGTTTCAGTGACAAAATTAACGATTGCTATAAAACAATTTGGTTTTTTGTACACGAGCATTGGCAATTTATTTATTACTTTAACATTGCAATTCTGTGATTACTTGATAAAGACATGGCTGTAATAAAACTTTACTGTTCATTATTATACGTATCTATTGGATAGGTAACTCAATTGTGGAACAATTACTTTACAAGAAACATTACAAAACGTTCACTACGTACAGTCGTATAAATAGCAATGTCAAATTCCAACATCATCTTTCTTCATTAACAAAGAAATTTTTAAATACATTAAACGGCATGTTAAACTAAATTAAAAGCCCAAATTACGGCCCAAATCACACTATTAAAACTCCATCTCTCATTCGGTCCATAAACGGCGCGTCTCGTCCCTCCGGGCAATATGTCTTTATTCCCTCTAATAACAATTTGGGCGATTATGTGACAAAAGGAAGTGTTTTCGTCGCACACATTTCTCGCGGCGCGACTGTAATCTATCCCAGGGGTTAGCCGAGCCACATTATTGCCCCGCAGTGATTTATTCCGGAGCTACCGGTTTTGGGACTTTATTGGCCGCTTTCTTTGTGAGGTCGGTTTTCTTTGTTGAGTTCGAGATTTGAACAGTAATTGAAATGATATTGATAGGTATAGAGCTATAGAGTATAGATAGATTGATTAAATTTAATTTGGTGTGTAATAAGTTTTAAATCTATTATTTAGATTAAGCTTAAGAAGAGGCTTAGATAGATACAGATAGATAGATAATCTCTTTATTGTTCACACCATAAATTACAATCAAAAGGATTAGAAAAATAGGAGAATAGAATAGGAGGATCAGGCTTAGAAAATTATGTTTTACTTTTTTAATGAAACCATTTAACATAGGTTTCATCCATTATAAGACATCATCTTAATAACACTTAGAATGATAAAATGTCCCCATTCTTCAAAAACGAAAATCCAATCTTAATTAATTTTATTTTCACCGGACTACGGTTAAGCCAGTAAAACGGATTATGTTTTTGTCCCAATATAATTATCTTGAAATATTACTTATACGAGTAGCACAGGTTTTACTTCACTTGATTGTAGCTTATCGATTCCTTTGCATTAATCCCAGCACCACATACGGTTTCGCTCACCGGGAAGCGGATCTGCTTACAAATTGTTATTTAGAGTTTAAACTAGATTTATGTGCTGTGCCAGTGAGTTCCGAACCACTGTGCATCCATGGGACGCGTTCGTAAATATTGTATCTTGGTTCCAAACACAGAAGCAATGCACAGTAGTTCAAAATCAAGCATAAAAAGAATAAATAAAATCTATATCCGAACTTTTTAAATTGTCTTTCAAAATATAGCTGGCCAATAAAAATGTTTTCGTTCTCTGAAATTGAATCTATTCTAAAATTAAATCCCAGTACATTTCATAATTCGCTTTGTTTACGATTGTTTTAAAACGGTTCTAATCACACCTTATTGATTGCACATTGCCTTGTCTTTTATTGCAAAGTTATGTAAAACTCGCACTGAATGTATAATAAATTAGAACAACTAGGTAGTCACAGCGCGGCAAACTTTACATATCATTGCAGTTCAGTGAGGGAGCCACTGTTCTAATTTCTGAACAAAAATTTAATATCATTAGTAGATAAGCAATCTTTAACTTTTTTTTTTAGTTTACGTCGTTGTACAAAATATAAATGTGTTGAACTTTATTTGATTTGGAAATTTTCAGAATATGAATTTTTGTCCAAATAATAACGAAGCAAGCACAATAAATTCGTAGCAGTTGCAAAATTCATTAATTAGTTTCAGGGTACATTTAACTTTATTCAAGGTACTTCAGGTTTTATTTAACTTTATTCAATTCAAAAAAAATTTAATACATTTAGTGTAATTTAAGATCAATACATATTTTATTTCAGATTTGTGATTTCCAATATTTCTCAGATCTAAGCTGTCAGTGAAAAATTTTAGTTCCTCATTTGCTCACCAGCATAGAAAATTTGATCGCACTAAGCGTGCAAACCTTCATGTATAATTGCGTGAACCATAGATAACAACGTAATCATCACTGCCTGCCGTTTAGCATAGCCATAAAAACTATATCGCAGCATCGAACACGCATGGCTGTCGTGATTCATTTTAAAATTAATAAACTGCCTTCTTGATTTGAGTACCTACCTAGGTTCACTTTACTACAGTCTTTAAGCGTAATAAAAATTATTGCATTTTTGGTCTCTAAAAGCATTGTTTTTTAATTTCCGCGCGGCGTATATCGCTTTCAAAGAAATTAATTAAAAGAAGGCAGAAAGGCAGAGTGAATAGGCAATTTCTTTATCAGCAATATCAAATACCTTAAATTATTTCACAAGCATAAAATACGAGTAAGTACAAGTTTTTAAATAAATTATTTCACATTTAAAAATCGATGAATAGATCGTCATCGATTACTCTCTCTCCTTTTAAACCTGCACAGTGGATAACTCACAAAAAGTCGCGTCTCAAAAAAGCAGTAAATATAAACATAAAACAAAAGTAGTCGATAAACTCAAGTGTTTTAAGATACAAATGGTTTGTTTTGACTGCCGCCTGAAGAGTTTTGAAAAAATTATCGGCTCACTGAAACTTCAAACTTCAAAGCGATAGGACCGCTTCTTTAACTAGATAGGTTAAAAAGCTCAACAATCTTAAAAACACTTTTACTAACAATACGAGTATAAGCATGTATACTAAACTTGTACAACCTCTTCAGAATTGATAGTTAAAAATAATCTGTTCTGTGTTTTTTTAACAAGTTATGAGAAAAAGAAGAGGGTGGAACATTGAAGGACAGTTTAGTATTATTTTAGAGTTTATCAGCTCATACTGGCAAAAATATATAAAAAAGAGTTTATGAAGTTTACTACATAGGTTCTAAGAACAAATTTTTTATTTAGGATTTTTGAAACTAAACAGTTTGTTAGTACCTATAAGCCAAATGGCTGGCCTTGGCGTCAACGTTTTAGATCGTTTTAAATATTAGGTTTTGTCATCTGAGAGGCAATTTTAACTACAGATCAAAGAGTTTTAACTATTAAGTTAGACTACTGTCAATTAGTTCAAGGTTTGACTAGCCTGTTGATATCACAAATAATCTACATTTCAATACATTGTACCCTCTTACGGCGGAAATTCCATGTAACCGCACCAAGCGTTTCCATTCGTCTTTTTTAATTCGAGCAGCAGAGGTATGGAACTCACTACCCGCGTCTGTTTTTTTTAGAGAGTACAACCCAGGGATGTTCAAAAATAGAGTGAATAGATTTTCCTAGGCAAGCTTGCTACATCTTCGACCATCTTCGCTTCCCATCAGGTGTGATTGTGTTCAAAAGCATGCCTAGTCCGATGGAAAAAAAACTCACACCGATTTATTTATTGATCAAATCGGCTAGCAGACCAAATCACCTTCATTCTCAATTACCGCAGCGATTGCATAATGTTCACATTACTTACCTATAGCCAAGTGCTAAGTATGCAGTTATACATTAACAGGGTCATACGGAAAGGGTATGCTAAGCCGAAAAGGGTTTATGTTACTCAACTCATCATTACGGTCAATTTGTACTATGGAACAAACTGGAAAGCGCGAAAAAACTAGCTGCCATAGAATGACACTGATTGACACTCGACAAATTGTATGGAACAGTTTTCTTTCACGGTTTTATGGTTGGTTCATAGTCCATAGTAAAAAATATTCGTAATGACTATAAGCCCTTTACGGATTAGCATACCCTTTCCTCATAACCCTGTATGTTGATGGCAACACCACATTTATCGCCGCTAACTACCGAAGGAACAAAGGAAACACACCTACAATTTCCACGCAAAGATGTATATCTTAATGCGATACATAAGCAATCACTGTACCTTTACATAATGTGTGTATGTATGTACGAGCATGTGTGTTTAAATATGGAAGGCTTTGAGTTGCGCGTCATTAATGATGTATGTTTAATGTGAATTGTGTGCGATTTTATCACGTTTTAAAGCCTGTTGTTAGGAACCTTTTGAAATTGGTGAATATTTTTTTAAGGCGGAAACCCCTCGTATACCTACCTAAACTGTTCTTGTATTTTATTGAAAATATATCACACGTTTTTAAACCCAGTAGGTATGGCATCATATAATACGTGATTTCTGTTCTAAAATCTCATAGACAAAATCTTTCCCGTCGAAAAATACCTTTGTGCTTTTTTTTCTTACTCTATTCATCATATTTTATCATCATCATCATATGCAACCTTTAATCCTCCCACTGCTGGGATACAGGTCTACCCTCGAAGGGTGATTAGGCCGTATTCCACCACGCTGGCCAAGTGCGGGTTGGTGGATTCACATATGCCATTGAATTTCTTCTCCGGACATATGCAGGTTTCCTCACGATGTTTTCCTTCACCGAAAAGCCAGTGGTATGTAAATTCGTACACAAGTTCCAAAGAACTCATTGGTACGAGTCGGGGTTTGAACCCGCCACCTCAATTACTTATTATTATCTTACTGTATTATCCGCACCAAAACTAGACACACCTAATATACAAATTATTTAATAATAATGTTAATATAATAATAATATGTTAATATGTTAATATCATAAACTTAAATTTAGCTCTAAAATACTTAATAACCCTATAAAACAAATCAGCCTATCTACGCTATTTCTGTCGACGCAGCAACAATGTTTGTTAGTCGTCACAACCGAACCGTTCACTCAGAGCTGTGCTACCATTTTATCTTTCAAGACGGCCAAAACAGGAACTAACAGTTTTTGGTGGGTAACTATCAATCTTGTTCAGGAAATGCTATTGTAGCTCCCTCACTGAGCTTTGCTAGTATAAATTGGGCGCGCTGTAAAGACACCGCACAGACTGATAACCATCGCATCAGTCGTTACGTAGTCACGGCCCATGCACTAACTGCCTCACTCCACGCGTGCAGCGTTTTTGTCCGCGACAAGAGCTTTTTGCGCCCACTGTGCGTTTTTTCTCATTCGAAGTTCGAATTTTGAATTTTTTTATTTTAACTTTGACATTTCGAGATTCTTTTTTCAATTCGAAGTTTGAAATTTTGGATGCTGTTTTTAGAACTGGCAATACGGTTAATTAGTAAAGCGCCTTTGATTTATGCAGGCGTTACTGATTTGATGTGTATGGCATTTTGGCGCCGACTTTGATACGACCGCTAATGATGTTCTAAGACAAATTTTGAAATAGCCTCCTTAATCGAATAGGTAGCTACACACCGAAGTCGGATTAGATCGATGTATCTACAGTAGCTACTATAAAAAGGTCTATGTAAAAAGTTCTACTAACAAAAAAGTTTAAATCGTGACATTAAAAACCTGTGAGAGAAAAAACTTGCATAACTGCTTAAAGGTTAGGTTAGGTTAGTCATTTAAAATCCAAACTAGAATTAAAGTCATTCTGTGTCTCATTTTAGTAACCTAATGATACTGTTACGACGCCATGGATTGAAAACGAAATCTTATTAAATTATCAAATGTCAGTTGCACGATTACACATAACCACTGATTTCTACTGCCATAAACAATAACACTTTGCAATTACACCCTCGCTTCAGAGACAATGTTAGCACAGTATAGTGAGCAGTTAATATGGAAGTATGTGGTATAATTTATGCCATACTAATTGTACGTAATGAGACATTGTGGCATTTCTGGCGTGGGCCCAAACGGTCTTAATGCCTTGCGTTGGCTGTCATGCAGCTCGGTATTGCTGCTAAATTAATTAAACAATTATAGCTCGAAGTTTATTCTAGCATTACAATATTTAGAATACCCTACCTGTTACAAAATACCTGTTAAACGTACCTGTATGGTAAATTAAATTCGGTTTTAGATGAGTTCGAATGAAAACTTAGTGCTGAAAATTATGATTGATACCTTAAAGTTTGTGTCAAGGCAAAAGTTGATTAAACACCACTGTGCACTTTTTATTTGTTTTTGTAAAAAAATATAGATCACAAGTTTATGTGCAGATAAATTATAAACCTCTGCAGGCATATACCTCAACTTTTCGTCAAACCTTTTTTCATGTAGCAAAAAACAAATCTAACTGGCCAGTGCGATTCGAAAAACGAATTCACAGAATTTTATTGCGGTAACCATTCACCGATAACTTACAAAATAGAGAAAAACACAAATAGTAGGCACAGCTAGCGCTACCAACCTATCTTTGCAGTTGGCCGAAACATGAAACTAAAACGAAAAAATAAACTACGCATTGCTCTCCTATCAGTTTCATTCAGAAAACACAAGTGGCTCCCTCAATCAAATCCACCGATAACTTGGTCTGACAGTAATGTAATTTCTGAACGATTTTCTTATAAAAAGTTTTCTTTTTTCTCTAAATCTGGAGGCAACGAGCGTGAAACCAGTGGGCCTAGCACAATTTTGACGTAAAAATACGTAGCGAGTATTCGATAGAAAAGTGTACGCCATTTACACCCGTCAGGAGCATACTTGACAGTCGTAAACGGCGTACACTTTTCTATCGAAAACTCGCTACGTATTTTTACGTCAAAGTTGTGCTAGCCCTACTGAAGGGCATACGTGCTGTGGCTTGCGCCCAAACGTACTATCGTGTGAACTGCCCGTGAGAACGCGGTCGAAGTTTCTGTTAGATTACATTACTTACTGGGCAATCTCGATCATCTTGCGGTAGTCCCTTGGGAGGTGACAGATTTGTTTTGAATAAATCGGCTTTTTTTAAACAGTGGCAATAGGGTGGCGGTCGGCCTGCTAGTAAACAAACCGCCGCACCTTCCCGTCGTCGCCGCCGCCACCGCCTAGTATTTGAAAGAAAGAAACATGTACCTACCATATAATTATGACATTTGACATGGTACGACTGGAAATAAAGCAAATGTAGGTGGTTAATTACGCACTACATTGTTATAGTAACTATAAGTTGTTTTTTTGTCGCGTGTTAGCTTTTAGCCACTCGCTAACAGTTTGTGTCACCTTTTAGAACTCCAAATAAATTTTAAGCACTGCATTTGACGGTGATTTTCCAGTTGTCCTGCATTTTTATGGAACAAAGTCTATGCCCGTTTTCTTCGTAAGAATTATGAAAATATTTTAAGAATACTTCTTATTGCTTTTTCACCCGTTTGGGCGTGGAGAGGTAACAAACAAACTTTTCAATTTCCATTATTAGACTACAGGTTAGAGTTCGAAACGCAAGTTTTTTGGAATCGATTTTAAAAAGTTCCTAAATATTTACCTGTACATTTTTGCCTTTATAAGATAACGCATTAACTTCGCTCGCTAATTAGTTATACTTTGGTAAATAAATAAAAATATTAACAGCCTCAATAAGTGTTGTGAACTCGAAGATTCCGTTGAAATCATAAAAAGTTTCATGAATCGAATAAACCAAATCGAGACCGGTATGATTCGATTTGATTTGACTGCTCACTCGTTTGGCAAATTGGCATTTTTTTGTTATGAAAGTTAAGAGGTTGTTTATAAGTTTGTCGTTTGACAGTTACGTCTCAGTGGTAAAGCAGTTGTTATTTTCGTTCTTATGATTGGTAAAAACAAATTATAGGATTGAGGAAGAGATCTTACTATTTTAATAAATGTAGGTACCTACTCGTACTTTGATACTTAAAAAATGTTATACTCTTTTTCGTTTTGTTAATCGAAATAAAAATCGAATAAATAAGTAATGAATAAAACAGTAGGTACATTTTTCGATCGCATTTAATATATGTATTTTACAAAACATAAATAAGTTTCTAAGGATTTGGTTAGTTATACTTTAAAACATTTACTTATTTGTAGTTAATTTGAAGCAAAAAATGCGACGAGAAAGATTTTGCTGACTGCTTAGCCAGCTTTTTGCGAGACAAACAAGCAATTATTTTATTTGACGATCTTCCGTATGCTGCTTTGATCACTGATCTCTAAATCCTATTTTTTACCAGATAAATTCCAAAATGGCATCTCGCAAAAAGCGTAAATAATCGATATTTCCTTGAAACTCCCTTTTTATTGGACTCTAGTTAATTAATTCTTTGAATGAGATCACGTAGGGCTTTGTATGTGAGGGTCAGAAATCTGACCCTACAGAAATCAAGCGGTTTAATCGAGAGGTTTGATTTACATTGCTACCTTTGTCTGATCTCTATAATTTGGCGTTTAAAGAAAAGAAGTAATGGTTTGGTAGTAAGTGGTTAGTTCGTTTATTTTCGTGCCTTTAGAATTGTTATGAAGATGTGTACGGTCGTTTACAATGAGAATTCGATTTGTCACGGTTTTTCTGAAATCCGAGTAATGTATAGAAAAAACTTAAGTATTTTAAGGTCTTTGTTCACATCGTTAATGTATGACACAGGTAAGAAATATTCGAAAAAGTATGTTTATTGAAAAGTAAGGCTAAACACAACTCATTAATAATTATACCTGGATACTTACAAAATTAGTTTGCCATATGAATATACATAGGTACAATACATTTTTAACGCATACTCATGAACTTAAAAAAGGGAAAAAAAAATAGATCGAAAAGTTTTGTTCGGTAATCACTCATCAGCCTAATCTAATCTATGCCGTGCATCATTCCACCAGTCGTCTAGATAAATAACCCGATACAACTCATTGTTATGCATAATGTAGCAAATAGTAGCAATCATACAAACTAGGCATAATGACGGACCGGCAGAAACGCTTATTATAGGAAAACTACACACTTTTACAAATTAAACCACCGGCTATGCCACTATTCTATGCCAAGGCAAAAAATCTCGAAAAATTCAAACAGCTTAAAGGTTTTAAGTGAAGGTTTTAGGTATATGTTTTTAAATTATTTTGAAGTGTTACGTTTTTGCCAACTATAGTGAATTTAGAGCTCAAAAGGTTAAGAATGATGTTACTATAAAAACAGTTTTGGTTTACTACGGGAGTACCTAGTCAAATTTCGACTATGGTTTTCTAACGCAAGTTTTCCAAAGAGTCCTTTCGTTTGTCTTTCTGAAAAGCATAGGTACGTCGTCGACGTAGACTGCACGTTGCCTATTACGCGCTTATGGGTTGATTACACGTAATGAGTACAGTGGCGAGACAGTGGCCTCGGCTGAGTACTCGGATCGTGTAAACAGTCTGACGAAAATAACAGTCACTAAAACCATGATTTGTTTCACGGCTGAGTATGCACATTTGCTGTCTCACCACTGTACTCGTTACATGTAATCGTTACGCTTTTGGAAGAGGTCTTAATCTAGAAGTGAATGTTAAAGATCCATGGTAACAATGACGAGATGATGACATGATTCATTCGATGACAACGCCAACCCGCTGATTCACGTCCAAAGCTCACTTACCGGATACCTACCCTCATTAAGCCTCGTCTCGTCTCGCCACATTGCTGTCCAAGAACACACGTCTCAAATCGAGTGTGCCCTGAAACGAGCCGTTCAACCGTGAGCACTTTGAGGATGTTTTTATACTGCGCTTTGGAAGCTTTTTTCTAACTGTGGAGTTAGTTGTGGATACACAAACCGTATTTGTGTCAAAACATGTGACGATATGGGATTGTTCACTTTTGGAGAACAGAGTGTGTGGGCGAGGAGTGAGAGTGTGTGTGATGTGTAAATAAAGGTCTAGTTAACTCTATTTAGTAGTCTAGTAAGATTGAAAAATAATTTAGAATTTTAAAATGACTTTAATTCAGAAGCGTGTTCTCCAAAAATGCTAAACAGTTTTTGACAACTTTGACTCCTATTGCCACCAAGACAGGATAGACAAGATAGGGACAAATCTGTCAATGGCATCGACACTGATTCACTGGTCCACTTACTACAACAAGCTAATCTGCCAGAAATCCAGAATCAAACCTAAATTTCTTCTGGTTTTAATCTGTAACAAAAAGTGTGACCATTTATGAGCTGCCAAATTTTGCTAAATTTACTTACAATTTACCAAAAACCTTTTGCGGCACTGTTCTGCATTCGTCGCAATGAAAACAGGACCTTCGATTTCCAGAACAGTAAAGTTAATGGCACACTTATTCTGCGGTTAAATAATACCTGCCAACGGTGATGACTCTACATGGTGTAGTATTTAGTACTACAAAATATTATCATCCAGCTTTCGTGAGCTTTTCACAATACTCTTTGTCATTCAACTCAGCAACGTTTTTAAATATGTCAGGTGTCTTTAAACCTTCACCGAGACTAATTCGGTATTTTTTGAATCCGCCTAACGATGTCTTTGGACTCGCCACTTTTTTGGCACTTTTGCTGTTTTATACACGTAATTGAGGTACGGATTCGCTAAGGATGCTATTAGGCCGTGATTAATACGACCTTTGTGGTACTGGCCGCTTCAAAAAAAGGAAATAAAAACTTACAAAGAAACAGTTACACCTATTTAGTGCGTTGGTTTCGCACATATTTTGAACGTACCTACCATTGAAAGTCTGTGGAATTTTGAGAATGCCAACTCAGTACGATATCTTCAAGTTTTCAATTAGGTATGTTTTACGCATATATAAAACTGATACAAAAACTCACGCGATTAAACACGAAGAAAGAGCACAAAAATTTAAAACCTTTGTTTTTCTGGTCCAAGTATTTGTATGTATATCATCAGGTATACCACCAGTAACCCTGTTATTTTTACTAGTTACTCGCATTAAAATCTAACTACCTTTCTTTACTCAGTAATAGGTAATTAGATCTAAAGTTAAGAGGATTTTGATTTCAACTTAGATGATCTAAGTTAGATCATCTAAGTGCTATGAAATCTAAGTTAGATCATATAAGTGCCATCAAATCAAATTCGTCCAAACTTCAGATTTCTTTGACGTCTGAACTTTTTTGTGGCACCGCACGGTTTCTGCATTCGGCCAGTTAGATTATTATTTTGCCCTCGCAATAATTGATGTGACGCTAAGCGAATGGAATCTGACAGGTGATAAATGAACGGGTTTTTAATTAATTAATCAAATCAAGTTTTGACAAGAAAATCACAGCGGTGCCGCTGTAATAAACGATGTTTTTCTGCATTCGCAAAGGTCAGCTGTTGAGGCAAAAAACAAACTAAACTATTTACGCTTTTGTTGTTATGTCTCTTTAATAAATTGCCTGTTTATTCGGTATGTAAGCACGTAGGTAATCTACGTAAAATTAGCTTTTTTTTATTATTTATATAATGAGAATGAATCTAAAGTAGGTATTTCCTATTTGGATTTGTCAGTGAATTTTACCAGCTCTACCTACACACGATTTCGATGGATTTTAATAAATTAATTGATGACGATTTTAGGGTTCCGTCGATGTTTTTTGTGAAACACGAAATACCAAATTTTTGTTTTGAGAAAAAAAATTATAGTTTTTAGTTACAAATTAAACTACCCATATACCGTTACCTGAATTTAACTTGGAAGTTAAAACTATTAATTTTTCTGCTTAATTTTGCTTTTCATTTCTACGATAATATTTGACTGAAATTATTATATTGAATAAACCGCTTAATTCGGCATTAAAAAGGCATCCAGCATAACGACTCTGAAACGGGTTCATTTAATTTTTGCGGGTAACCGCTAAGTATCGAGTATCGCGCGTGATGTCAATCTTCGGAGGTTCACTCACTCTATAGGTATAAAGTGATACATACGTATAGCATGCATACACACCCCATACATTTATTGAAAAAAATGCTATGTTATGTGGTTTTCGCTTCCAATTTTTTTTTCATTGGTGCAATAAAAACCAAAACGGCATTTCTTACAAACTTACAAAATCGTAATAAATCAAACAATAAAATTATAATAATTATTAGTAGATAATTATCTACAATACAAAATCTCTAATTGCGAAACAATTAAAATTTAACAGCAACTTCTTTCATCCTCAAAGCTAAAGTATCGAAACAATAAACGCACTCCGCGGAGTTAGCACTGAACATTAACGAGTCAATTTCGAAAAATAATTACACTCCTAACGCAATTCCAAACCATACAGAATATTTGTAGAGATAACAACAAAATAGGCCGGATGCCGAGATAGCGCCATTGTTGTATCTTCATTTCCGTTAGCTTTTATTGCGCGGCTCATAAAGGAAAATTGAGTTTTTACTGCCTTTTAAATTGACGTGAAAACAGATATTACTGCGTAGGTATGCAATCTGTTTGAAAGAGTCCTCAGTGTTTAGAACTTTAGATGTTACGTTGATTGTTTTCACCTTTTTCTTCATTAAAAAAATACTTTTTAAGGACGGCCCGTATGTGATTGAGCGCTCGTTAAACTGTAACGATACCCTGGGTGTGTTTTTATTGTATATTTTATGAGGGACGAGTTACATTTTAGCGCTGCGGGCGCTTTATTGCAGTGTCATAGACTCGAATGATGTTTTAGTGGCTGATAACGAGACGAAAGAGCGTCGCCGTTATCTATACGACAGCTATAAGCCCACTTTTACCCCTAATCTTTATTTTAAATTAAATTCCTCAGTCATTGTAGAAAACATACCCACAAAGAAACTTTTAGTCAATTTAGTCGATTAATCGACTAACGAGTTCCGTTGATTTCATTCGATACCTCGTTAATTTTCTCGCTTAGTTTAATGCAAATGACCGTGTCTAATCGAATAATTTTCGCTTGTTCTAGATGGTCAGTCGAATCACCTCAACCTCTTCAACTCGAGGCCGCAGCCGAAGAAGAAACGAAAATCGCGGACGGCGTTCACTAACCACCAAATATTCGAGTTGGAGAAACGGTTTCTTTACCAAAAGTACTTATCGCCAGCGGATAGAGACGAGATTGCGAGCTCACTTGGGCTATCGAATGCTCAAGTAATCACGTGGTTCCAGAACAGACGAGCAAAACTGAAGCGTGATATGGAGGAGCTGAAAAAAGACGTCGAAAGTGCGAAAGTGCTGTCAGCGCACAAGAGCTTTCTTGAAAACGTGACAGATTTAGGAATTCTGAAGAAGAAAGCCATGAGCATAGGCGCTAGTGAGGAGGCTGCTACTAACCTGGTCGTGAATGCCTCCAAATGAAACGAGGCCTCGCGCTCGATCGCTCAAAACGTCACTTACGATCGACGCGCGCTCGATTATTGAATCGACTCGAATAATCGAAAATGGACTAATGTGACAAACGAACTTAGTGACGTTACTAGTTTTATCTTCACTAATAAATTGTAGTCTAGAACGAACCACTATCGATAAACTGGGTACATTCATACTTTACGTAGAATTTCATCAAAATTATAATATGGAAACTAGTATTTTTGAGTATTTTGAGTATTTAGTTTTTATAGTAGAGTATGTTTCATTATTATTTGATTTAAAAATTAGAGAATATAGAAAAGCGCCATCTAGTTTCATTATCTTCGAACTAAAAGCAGCTGTTTGGTAATTTCTCATACTTTGTCGGTAGTGATTCGTGCTATTCCTACAAAAATAGCATAAGTACTTCACTAATTATTTAAAACTGTAAATATTTTAAAATCTAAAGTAGATCATTCTGTACAAAAACTTGAAGCTTCGTTCTAAATAAATGTGATAGTTGATTTTATTCGAGTACTTAATATTTTAAAGATATAATATTCCTAAATTATTTATTATTAAAGGATAATGTAATGGTTTATATTATCGATAAATATTTACAAAAAACGAAAATAGCAATGCTAAAAGTATTATTAGAAAAAGGTAAACAGCAAATTAGGAGTAAGTTTTCAAACTTATTATATTAATGAAAAGAAGTGCAATAAATAATAAATATTATAAACCATTATTTTGTCCTGTATAAGAGTTACTATGTAAATAATACCTGTAAATGTATTTAAATAGGATTTAGTAAATAGTTAAGTTGGTACCTAAGTATATTTAAATGTAGTTAAAAATAGAAAATAAACGAAAGTAAGAAAAGATTTATATTCAAAATTGAATGTGATTGGTTTTTTACTTTCGCTCAAAGTTGAGAGTTAGATGAAAACGTGTATAGTTAAATTTCTAATTTTGAATTAGTGTTTACTAATTAAAAATAGTGCATTGGTTTCACTCATTAAAGTTAATGAATTTTAAAATATACTTACGAGAAACAAGTTATTATTGGAACGGCAATTTATTAAAACTTGCGGTGAAGGCGAAAAATTAAGGTTTTAAATGTGAGCCCTATGTCTTGTAAAGAGAGTACAATTTCAAATGACAAACATGAACTAAGATGCCATTTGTAACGCGTCATCTATCGTGTCCTTGTGCTTCGTGAAACTCTGCTCTATGCAACAGACATAGAGTTCATATTTATCTGCTTTTATTTCGCTATCGCTACGACTCGGTCAAACAAGGCGATAACTATATTTCACAAAATTCATTTAAGAAATAATTGCGAATTGATTGTCTTATTCAAAATTTAATTGTCATAAAAAGAATATTTAAAAATTGCTAAATTTTAAATTGTAGACTTTGTTAACCCTTTGTCATATTACATTAATAGAAAATGTATTATTTCCTCGTAAATACAGCATTAGATGATTTTATTAGTCAACAGTATTTATTCTTTCAAGTTTTGTACTTAAAATAGGAAATAAACCGATCTTTCACTGAAATAGTAGAATTTTTGTAACTATTTGTCAAAACAGGGATTTTGTTTACATTTTTGGATCAATGGTTTAACCACCAATTTTGACAGTTTTGACACATAAAAAATGTCAAAAAGCGTTATGACATTTTGTGAATTAAGTCCAAGAATTTTAAAGCACCTCTTTGACATATGGAGTCATTTTGAACCTTACTTGTAAACGCGGCTAAAAGTTAAGTAAAATTAGTACTGTGTCCTACAATTTTTTGTTGCGAAGAACTTAGATGACATACCGACAGCTACGAACAGCATCGAAACTGCAAATGACATTGTAACTGGAGAGTAATTTAAAGTTGTAATTTGACTAAAATTAATAAGTTAAAATGTGTAATTTCAATTTTATTCGATTTAAAATAGGTCATTTATTTTTTTTAATTATTTGTTTTCTAAAATGAAAAAATCGTGATTTTGCAGTTTCGATAGTTTTCGTAGCAGCAGTCGATATGCCAATTAAGCTCAGTTTATAAGTAAGGTTGTTAATACTCAAGATTTTCTTTACACAAATATTGCCATCAAATAGGTAGGTATATACTGTCCCTTGCAAAAAATCTTAATAAAATACTGTCCCTTGCAAAAAATCTTAATAAAAAAATTGTTTTCTTATAACTTTTTTTGTAAGTAAATCATCTCAGTATTTTTTTCTACCTTCTGTAGTTGTTAAAACATAGATACGTTTGCTGTCATTTTGTAAGATAGACCATGCTTATGTGAATAATGTAAGTGTAAATAAAACATTACGTGTTCTAAAATCTTTCGTATTTTCATTCAAATCCCAATAAAATTAATGTGTGACCTTTTTCCCAGGCCGCATATACCTATAATAATATATCTAAATTATCTAAATGTCACACAGCTGAAAATCCCATAAAAAATAGGAAAAATAGCGGAATGACAAAATGAAATAAGCGTTTTTTTACACTTGAAACACATTAGAACATAAAGCATAAAATTACAACAAAAAAAAAATGACTTGGCGCTGAGGGTGTTACACAGTAAACACTGCCTTAAGTTAGTCACTGCTTAAATTGCTTTGACAACTTTTCGCTGACGTGAAATGCTACGTGCGAAAATAATACAGTAACGTAAGTAATAAATAAGTAACGTAAGTAATAAAGATTTTTAAGTTACAATGTATCAGTTGTTCAATAAATATTTCTGAATCTGAATCTAAATCTTAAATTTAGTGCGGTCAAAGATGGTAGACAGGCTTAGTCTGTAATTAATAATTAATAGTTCAAAAAAAAACTAAAAAAACACGCTTTGTTTAGTGTACGAGTATTGTCATCGGTTCTCGATATACATATTATTATTAAGAGGTTGCCAGACCTTAACTAAATTAACCTTAACCAGTCTTAACTAAACAAGCGAATACTAGAAAATGCTCTGCCAGTGTGCAAAAACAATACTCCTTAGAAGATTGAAAAGCCAATATAATCTTAATATATATAAATTACGTGTCACGTTGTTTGTCCGTTAAAGACTCCTAAACTACTTAACCGATTTCAATCAAATTTGCACACCGGGTGCAGTTCGATCTAACTTAGGAGATAGGATAGCTCACATCTCAATTTATAGTAAAAAAATATGAAAAATTGGAAAATTTAAAAATACTTAAACCATAATTTAACTTTAGCGCTTTGGACAATATAAACTTTTTTAATGTAACTTTTGACATTTGACATAGAATTGACGCAATGGCTTTTGACAGGACAACGTCTGTCGAGTCAGCTAGTAAACTATATATTTCAGAACTAAACTTAGGTATCAAAACTAAGGTTGTGCTGTCTTTGTCTAGTTAACTTCAGGATATGAGTTAAAGTTTCTTTTAGACAAAAGAGCTATATTATAAACCGCAGCATTGCTCACCATCAGGCCAGATGGCGGTCAACACAAAAATAAAACAATTTTAATTCACACTACAAATAACAATTTAATAGAAACAATATAAATTGCAGGTAAGTTGTATCCAACTGCTACATTTGGCAACATACTACCAGCAAGCGATGACTCGATCAAAAGGAGCAGTTGAATGCCCCAAGGGTTATTTAAAATTGGACACATCCTACAATGAACCACAACCTGGCAACACCTCAAATTACACAATTTAAACTCCGAACGAAAGACGTTGAAAACTGTACTTTAGCATTAAAAACACGGTTTGTATTTTTGAATTTCAAATCATTAAAAAGAAAAAAGTGTTTGTCTATGGATACAATACCATACCACGTTTCAATAAAAAGTAACAATTATTTTGCGGTCAGCTCCTTCAATGAACGAATTCAAGGAATATTGCCAGCGTTAATTAAATGTTGCAAGTAAAATTAACAGCTATGTTATTATTGGTTTGTATTCTTTCACAAGTATGAATTACAGACGCGTGTATTTTGTGTAAATTAATGTTTCCTTTCTTGTAATTTCTATGGTTTTAAGCGATGTAAATAAACCGTTTTACCGTTGGCCGTTGGTTTGTTTGTATTTCTATAGCTGTCTAATTGCTTAGTAATTTATTCATTTCATAGTAATAATGAAAATAAAATAATACTCGAGTTTGTTGTTTGTTAAAATGCTATATAGACATAGGCACGATCGTGCCTTGTGGCGTTCGTTAGGAGAGGCCTATGTCCAGCAGTGGACAAACATTAGATAGGCTGATGATGATGATGATAGGCATAATGTTAATTAAATTCACAAATACTTATTATGTCAATTAACTTCTGCGCAATACAAAAATAAAATGCGCTCTGCTGTTCAAACTAATTATACCCTTTAACTTAAAGCAGCGTTTACAAGCAAGACCTGGAAGAGATCGCTCTTAGCGATAAGGCCGCCAGTTTTTGCACTAGTTTTAAGTGTTTATTATCCTTATGTTTTAATATCTGGTGTGAACAATAAAGAGTTTATCTATCTATCTATCAAAGACCCTATACAAGGTAATAAGGAAAGGGTAAACTTAGCTAAAAAAGGCTCATAGTACTCATCATTATGAACAATTTTCACAACAGAACCAAACAGGAATCGAGAAAGAAAAAAACAGTTGTTCCATAGAAAGATATCAATGACACTCGACAAAAGGTTTGGAAGCGCTGGTTTTTTTTCGCGATTTCCGAGTTGGTCCCAGAGACGGTCGGTCGTCGGTAAAAGTTTCTCATAATATTCATAATGTTGTTCATACTATGAGCCCTTTTCAGCTTAGCAAAAGTACCCCCATTTTTTACCCGTTTTTTCTTTTTTTCCCGAAAATTTTGGAAAAACTGACCCCCGCTTATATCTACAAACTAACTTTTTATATACCTATCTAATTGTATATAAAGTGTCTAATGGGTATAACGTACTACCTTCCAAAGTTAATCATCGCTGAACAATTATTTTTTTATTCACGGTTCATCACTCAACGCTTTCATAGAATAGTGACCATATATAGTTAACGTATTAACAACACAAATTATATTTAAAAATAACCGAAACGTACGTGCTAACAACAACCAACAACAAAGACCTACGAACACGAACAAATTCTTCGTAAACAGGGGTCTAGTTTGGCTGGATTTTCAGATTCTCGACCGTTTTAGGTAGAGCCCTGAATGGTAACAAGTTATAAGTAGAGGCAGTTCGTGTATAGCTGGTCGCGAAGTTGGTGGGCGACCAATTAGCCATCATCACACTCTGTGCGTGACAAATTCTCGTACAGTTTTAACAATTTTAGTTTGGAGCTTTAGTGTAATTTGACATTGGTTGCTTTTGGGCTCGGTGCACACTGAACATGAAAAATATTATAAGGCCTATCCTTTTTTTTAAACAAGGTGTAAGATACTTTTCCACCGTAAAGATGTTCATAATGATAAGTACAATGAGCTTTTTTTTTTTTTATGTAATTGAGTGACGAGACGAGCAAATCGCTCGCCTGATGTTAAACGTCACGTTTGCCCATAACAGGTCTGCACCACCCAGAATTTTGAACTCGCAGATTTCAAGACCCTGCGCGGCTCAGCACTGCGCTCGTCACCCTGAGATATAAGTTGTTTAATCTCCCATTTGCCCTGTAATTTCACTGGAAACAATGCCCTTCCAACCGGAACACAGTAATGTTTGCGCATTACTGCTTGGCGGTGGAATAACTGGCAAAGGTGTGGTACTTCCCCAGGCGGGCTCTGCAAAGGAGCCCTACCACTACAAAAAGACACTTTTTCTATTCACTGTAAGGTTTCCTCCAGATAGGTTTTTTGTTAACAAGTTCGAAGTCATTCTTGGGATTTACAAGGTCTTGCGGGGTAGCGTTCAAAATTTGTTATCAAAAATAGCTAACCAAAGCTTTAGATTCTAAAGCTTTGGTTAGCTATTTTAGATTTTAGTTTAGAACAATACAATAACACATTATTGACACTACAAAAACGAAATTACAAACATAGTAAGATACATAAGAAAAATATTTGAATTATGGCACAAAATGCGGTTTCTTCCAGACAACCTTTGAATGAGAGATCTTTGGTTTAGCTATTTAATACCTTATCTAAGGCCGCGGTTCCAAATAAGCAAACAGCACTTAGAGAAAAAATATGTGCCTTGTTGGTTTTCATTAGCGCTGTCGGCATCTCTGGCACTTTTTGCGTATCAGACCGCACCCTAACCCTATCCTGATCAAAGGAAGTATAATATACTATATGTATTTTATGTATACTGTATGTTTTACCAGCTACGCTTCAGAGTGTAACCGAGGCGTAGCATCTCTACCGGCACGCGACGACACATCGCTCGTCTAAACATCGAATACAAACTAACATATCGATTATAACATGCACGCGGCGAATCGATTTTCTAGAACCGTGTAACTGGCCGTTTACATGAAATGTTTTTGATTGTTGTGGTCGCGGTTCTTTTTAAGAAAAAAAAGCGAGATGAGTCAACTGTTGGATATTTCGTTGTCATTATGGAGTTTAGACTCGCGAGAACTTTTTGCAATTTATTGCACGTTTAGCTTGCAAGTCATGTTTTGCGTACATGGAGCCCAAGATAGAGCTTTAGAGACTTATCTATTATATTTTTTTGTAGAAGTATTGATGCCATTGTCTAATAAGTTAAACTGACAAAGACAGTTAAAGTTTCAGATAAATTTTCAATTACTTTAGATCTGTCAAACTGGGGTCCACTGCTATGATTTTTTCTTCTCGACTTCAGCAAGTTATGTTGCTAGTCTGAAATTGACTGTTTTGAATTATGCGTAACTTAGTTGAATGAACCTCATTGTTTATAGTATACGTGGGTGACAGTCGTAAAAAAGCTAAGTAAAGATGATAAAGATCCCTAAAACGTTCGACCTCACACCAGCAGTGCAATTATAGAGCTTTATCCTATTACTGACGTTTAGTCACGACAAAATTGCAAAATCTATATTTAACCATGGAGTTTTACGATTTTGTTCAAACCACAGACAAAAAAACCTTTTACTAATTTTTTTTACAAAATTTAACGATTTTGTCATGTTTAAAAGTAAGTATGTACTGATGTATAAAAATTCATACTTGTATTGAAGACAAGCACCAAAACCTTCATCGATCTGTAGGTATAGTAAAAGTAGGTTGGATAGTTAGGTCTCATGTTTTTTTTTTTTTGTTGAGTCCGAAAGCAACTAACTCTCACCTTGCGTACATCCATCCAAATCCCTAACTACAGGCTAATCACAAAGTCGGTCCGTCGCGGCCTTTGTAGACGAGAAGTAATTACTAGGAGGACATGAAATTACGTCGCTAATCGTGTAGCGGTGCCTTTCACGAATCTATTAAGATGTTATTCATAAACACTTTGTACTGGCGCGTGGTGAAGTGTTGAAGATGAAATTTTTGATGAAGAAGTTTGTATAGTAGTTAACTTTAACTAATATTTTGGTTTTATAGAAAAAAGGAAAAAACTATACATATATTATGTAGTTGGATTGCAGTGGCTCTATCTTCTTTCTAATCTCTTTTTAAGCATTTTTTCTTTTAGTGTAATTTTATTTACTAAACAAATCTAGAACCGTCTATCTTTATCATTTATTTGAAACAACTTTGTAACATTTTCTCAATTTCACTACATATTCCTTTTTTTCTAGATGGCCAATTTTCCTAATATATTTTATTTACAAGTGCTTATTATTTCACCTAAAAATATTTATAGATACCTACATCATCATCATCATATTCAAATGCTGGATAGAGGTCTACGCTGGAAGGTTGTTTGGGCCTTATTCCACCCACTGGTATAATTATTGTAGGTACATCACAAGACAACTAGGTACTGCTTAATACAATTTCGTCATTGAACTGAATTATTGCTAGCAAATCTTAACAGATCTCTCATCTCGTCTGTACATCAATTTTCAAACCGCCAGTTTCACAACACACCGATCCATCGGCTAATCGTCCAATAAACGCCCATTTATAACATAATTGAGCTTTAATATGCCCACACGCGCCGAAAACATGACAAAACCGCTTCATTACGTGCCATTGTGCTCTTCACTCCACTTCTAAAACGCATTGTGCAGTGCCACGCTGAATTTTTAGCGCGTCAATTTGACGTTTGTTTTTTTTTTCGACTCTTTATCTTTCGTTTTCGAAATTCGAATTGTGATATGTCTTATTTTCTGTGGCGTAGAGATGATAGTCCAATGACAGTTTAGACACGGAGTTTGGCGCAATATGTTGCCATGCTACCATCATTAAACTGCCTCAAAGCGTATTAAAGTTTTTGGATGGCTCAATACGGGCCTTACCGCTGTAGAATAATAGATGTAAAATTAAAACTGCGAATATACATTGTAATTTGTAATCAATTTAATTCTTACATTTTCTTTCTTCTTTCTTACTTATATTAGAAATCTACACTAAGTAAAAAGAATAAAGTGGAGGAAGCTGATTTTATTTAACAGAGTAAGTATGTTTTTGTTTTTCTATAATACATCAATCAGTTATTTTTTCTCAAAAAATTAAAATCAACCAAAAATTATAATATCACCCATTTCAGAAGGACTAATTTTCAAACTGGCCACACCAGCCATCAACGTACACTCACAAAGAAGAGTTTTTCAATGATAAAGTAAAATAGCTGAACAATTAATCATTCGAGCAAATTCTCTTGTTATTTCGCCACAAATGGGTCAATTTGCTTGCCTCCGGGGAGTGAGTGAGAAACGAGTGAGAAAAAAGCTCTAAAACGGCCATATAAAAGTCATAAGGGGCTTTGAAATGATGAATTTGCAATTTATTATTTATTACCAATGCAATATGGCGGATAGCTATATTTATTATGTTTATTACTGTAATCTAGTTCAATTTAATATATTGCAGTGGTAATTAAGAGAAAGTTTTGTAAATTATAGATGGATTAGCAGTTTGTGAGAAGTTGTTGCAATTTTTGCAGCGGGACTGTTAGATGGTTTTATTGATTGTTTACATTATGTTTTTATTGGCTTTGATTTTGTTTTATGTTGCTTTCGGCTAATGAAATATCTTGAACTTACCACTATAGCGATACAAGACTGTTTTCAATTTATTTACATTCTAATAAATGACTGTAAAGTTAACTTTAACAAACGTTTAATGTTAGTAGCCGCATAATGGGAGAGTGTTGGATGGATGTCATTTTATCGTCATTATCCATAGTCTTTTCATCCCACTGCCAATCAATCAAATTGAATGAAAGGGTCCAATCTAAAAGAATACTCGTATCCTTGCAAATAAAAAAAAAATCACGATTTGGGTTATTTTATGACAGAGTTCTGAACATAAAAACACAACCCAATTGAGAACGTGCTCTTTTTTAAATCGGTTAAGTTAAAACTACCTAATAATATTATTATATGTAGTAGAATATCTGGTCATACGAGTACGTGGTATCAAAAAGAAACTTTAATTTATCTGAATCCTTAAAACAAAGCAATTTTTATTAATGTTTTAATTACCCACATAATATTTCAAAGCGTAGTTTCCTTTTCAGTAGGTACCTGTACCTGTACCTGTACATACTTAAACATTAAAGTATTCACATGTAAGTCTTAATTAATCAATTAAGTACATAAATCAAATACAATATTGAACCTACGTTTATTCTCTAATTAATTACAGAAAAAAGTAAAATGGCCACAGTTACACTCATAGATTTTTTTCATTTTACAACTGTCAACGCCCGAGGCGCGTGCGGCTTTTATTAATTATAACTTTGTAATTATAATTAAAGTGACGTTTTCATTAATGGTCCCATATTTCTGAGATATTGTGTGTTTAATTACGTAACGGTTGGAGGTTTAACGTTTTTAGTTACAACGTAAATACGTACTTTTGTAGAGCTACTGGTGTTTATGGAAGGGATGTGTTTTTATTTTGTTTTGGTGATTGCTGAACGTGAACGTATGGATATAGATTGTCTATGTTATGGAGAAGGTGAGTTAAAACTGAAAAAGACCTGCGTTTTCCCTCATCTCGCAATGCGTCATGCAGTGCGGTCTAAGGTCGAGCATGCTCTTTTTATACAAACCTAGTTAGGTTTGTATAAAAAATTTCAATAAAAAAATCTACGCAACTAACTTCTACTAAAAAGCGCTACTTAATCTATCCTACTCTAATTTACCTTCCATCTATTCGTGTGCGATATTGATATACTCGTATTATCTCTTAGCATATGGACTAGCCATATCTGTAGGAAAACCGACAACCGTTGAGGTAGACTTTTTTAAATTCTAAGATGTATCTTATTTGCCTGATGGTAAGCAATGATGCGGTCTACGTTGGAGCACGCTTGTTTATAAGAAACCAATTCACTCGCGACTTGAGGACACCCAAATTATAGCTACCGGGAAATACCCACCGCAAAGCCCGAGGGTTCTAGAGAGAAGCCGCGGATCGGGAACCGTAGAGTAGAGTGCCCTGCACCTAAGTAGAGCAAAGACATACGTAACGCAGAAAATCGTGCCTTATAGCATTCTCTAGAAAACACCTATGTCCAGCAGTGGAAAAATATTAGATAGGCTGATTATGATTATGATAAATCAATCTGCCTTTCGATGTTAGTCTTCATTTTTTTTTTAATGATAGGCTCGCGTATGACCGCCATCTCGCCTGATGGTAAACAACGATGCGATCTTGGACAAGTTCGTCTCAATTTCCGTAAATTAGTCATCTAACTGTCACTGTCAAGTGTAAAAAGGGTAGTTCAAAGCAACCGAAACGTCAGTACACAGAGCTAACCAGCCGAGAGCTGTCAAAGGCACCGCGGCTTTGTCGCAGTCTCGTTTGTGGTATCATGTCATGTCGTGACATTTTAAATTAGGGTTGCCGCTGCACTTTGTTTTGACTTATGACACATGTTTAGTGCTTATTTGAAAGTAGGTTTTATACGAATGCAGGAGGCCATAAGATAAATACAAAAGTGTAAGTCTATTTATTATCTGTGCTTACTTAGGTACTTACTTGACTATTAGCGGCTAAACCAATCTTGTTTTTTTTTTTAATATTTTTTTTTACTTTCTAGATTTGAACATTTAAAATTTGAGTTAGAGTAGTTAAATAATTTATTTGTGTGAGTTTAATTCAATTAAATTCAGTTCACACATTTTTGTTATAATTAAACATGGGAATACTCACGTAAAAATTAAGTCGTAAACTACGACTGGTTTCGGTTACATTCGGTGACCTTCATCAGGTGACTTTACAAACGCGACGCGCTCGCGGTTGCGTCTCGTTTGGCACACTTTTTACGTGAGTATTCCCGTGTTCAATTATAACAATCTTAACTACAGTTTAAAATATCTAAATTACAAAAATATTTTTAAAAGTTTCTGTAAAACGCCTTGTCAGATAGAATTCCATCTAGCATCTGGCAACCCTACTGTCATGTCATACAAATCCTGACATGACACGTGCTTAACTGCTTAATCACATAAGTGAGGGACTTAGTCACAATTAATAATTGTCGACAGACTTTAAATCTTCCTGTATTCCAAATAGCAATGATATTAAATAAGTTAAATCGTATGAAAAAGTCAGACCACGATTCAGTTTATTTTATTTCTCACCAATTAATCTAACAGAAATATATCGTAAAGTGCTTAGAAAGATTGCTGAAATGTCAAAAAACACAGATATGTATCTACTTCTATCCTAAATTATAATTTCCTAGAGTATGCTCTAGGGAAGCTAAAACTGACACAGCATGTTTTGGTGAGGTGTCAAATTACAAAAAAACGCAATAAAAAATAAACACACAATAGCCGAGATTGCGTATTTGACGTTTCCTAAATTATTGCTAGACTCCGAATAAATTATTTGAATCGAACCAACACACCCAATTTATTTTAATAAAAGTTTGTAATGGATTAGGACATGTAAAACTTTTTTAAATATCAATATGATTTAAGTAACTAGACTCCTAAAAAGCTTCATAAATTATCCTCCATGATCATTTTACAAAACTAAACTCAATTGCACCAAAGAAGGCGAATCCAACTGACAAGTCGCAATTTATGACTTCCTTACCATTTTATAACTATTAATTGATTTAAAAGTTCCTTTGAAAGTCACCGTCTGTCAAGGCATTCATTAAACAACTCTAGCTGTAAACGACTAGACAAAACTAGACTTTATTCCAAGGTAGTTAGGTATAGTAGAATGCATGAGTTATGTTTGTTTATTGATTAATCCCATAATTAAATTATGCGGATGTCTTTAACGTCTATCGATAGTGGGATTATGACGGGCACTGAGCTGGGTAGAGTGGCTAAAGTATTGAGTTACCTACTAAGTATGTATATCAGATAATATTATTACTGACGCTATACAGGGTTATTCATAAAGGGTATGCTAAGCCGAAAAAGGCTTATAGTACTCACCATTATGAACCACTTTTACTATGGGACCAGCACGAAATTCGCGAAGAAAAAATCAGCTGTTCCATACAAAAATGTCAATGACGCTCCAACTACATACATTTTGTATGGAACAGCTGATTTTTTTTTCGCGAATTTCGAGTTGGCCCCGTAGTAAAAGTTGTTTATAATGATGAGTACTATGAGCCCTTTTCGGCTTAGCATACCCTTTATGAATAACCCTGTAGAGTTTATCTCTCTGTAGGACTACTAAATTCATTGATGCACTATCACAAATATTTAGGGAGGTGTGTTGTGTTCGATTTTTATTATTTTCTCATTATAAAAATAAACTTAGTTTGTATTACTATCATACCAAATTTTAAATAAGGCCTAAACGTAGTCTGGAAAACTTCGCCCTTGTGAGACTGCCTTGTGTCTATCTGTTTTCTTGTTTGTCCTCTCTTATTTTACTGTTATGATATTGTTACCAATTACCAACCTAAAGTTTTTGGTAAAAATCTGGTTGAATAAAATAGCAAATTGATAACAAGATTTAAAAACCAGTGCAATAGACTGGCGGCCATAAAAAGACACAACGAAGTATGTTTAATTTTAGTACGGAAACCTAAAACTGGGAAAAATTAATTCAAATACAATCTCTTTGCTTTCCAAACTAAAGCTCCCGCAAAAACAGCAATATCTTCAAAAGAGCAATACTCAAACTTCCTAAGCCATAAAAATATGAAACATACATCAGACCCGTGAAAATCACAGAGGAACCGAGGATGTTTAGCTCTTCAGATGAAGCGAGCCGCTGCCGTCGTAAATTTAATTATACGTGGATCTCTGTACATTATCACCTTTACCTCAGCTTCGGACGTAGTTTTAGGGGGGATGTAGAATGTAGATGTGTTAAATGTATTTATCACCTTTACTTCTCGTATGGACTTTTAGGGGGGTATAAAAAAAATTAGAGAATTTATGAAAAAAATTATGTGAAAAATAAGTTAAAAATATTTAAAAGATACCTTGACGTACCTATTGGAGCATTGTGCTACTACGATATGTATATACATATTACGAATTAGATACCTATAGGCTACATAATTTTTTTTTTTTCATAAATTTGACCGAAATATGTCCATAGTATACCCATCTCAATATGTTTGTGTATAATGCAACAGAAAACAATACACGATCGAAGTAACACAGCCAGTGTCTGCCGGATGAGTAAACTTGAGTAAGATAATAAGGTAATAACTCAACTGAAACGGAACATTGCAGCCAAGAGTAGCACTATCTTCAAAACATAACGAGCTGATTAATGCTGAGAGCTGACGAACGAGCTTGGTGTAGGACCTTGCAAAACTATATTCTTCTCATTCTAATATAAAGACATTAGTAAAGGTAGTTATACTTTCTACCTTTCATAGTAAATATTAATGTCTCCGTGAGCTATAAAACCGTAACTATTGTTCAACAAGCCGTACAGCATCATACAGCATGAATGAGCGCTGCGTCAAATATTTGTACGTGATTGTGAAGCTTTTCCTGTCGCATTAAAGTTCATTCATTTCATTCATTCAGAGTCAGTCATGTCAAATCTCAGTTTATTCATTTAAAGGGGAAAACTATCAAACTTTCTTCTTTCGAAATTGAAAAAAGTTGGTTATGATTTAATTTTGTTTTTGTTTGTTTAAATTTTGTTAATTTTTTTTATGCCATAGGTGACAAACAAGCAAACGAGCTGCATGATGGTAGGCGATCACCGTCGCCTATGGATACCTCTAACACCAGAGGCGTCACAGATACGTTGCCGACCTTTTAAGACTCTAAAAACCCTGAAGAACCCAATTTTTTAGTGAAAGATATGGTATCACCTAAAAGCTTCGTGAAAGCCTAAAAGTAACGCTAATCTGACAGCTGTAGCCGGCCAGTGAGCCCCCTTCATTACAGTTTGTATACCGCACTCATCCTCGAGCTCACTTCAAAGATTTCCTAGCCCCAGTCCCGATTATGATATTCATTTGTAATTAATTACTAGCGGATATTTGGGCCGCCCGCATCGCTTTTGATTCGATAAATAAGATATAAATCATTTCTATGCGTTCATGCTCGCCTGGTACTCTCTATACACGGGGCAACTAATTTTAGATAGAAATTGAAATATGTTATTTTAAATTGTAATGTTATGAGAAATGCTTTCTAATTTCGTGAATTGGTGCAGTAATTTGTTTTACTTTAATCATCATTCAAAAGAACTCTAACAGTCCTACATTTTTGTAGATACGCGTTCATTTTCTGGTAGAAAGATTGCACATTTTGTTCATAGAGCTTTTATCTTTCAATACACATTTTTTAGTTACATGTTGAATCAATTAAAAACAAAAAAAATATCTAACCCAAACGGAACACATAAAAAACTCCTTCAAAGCTTTTGTTATAAATACGTTAATAACACTAATTTATTCCTATTAAAACACATTAAACTAATTAATAGCTACCATAGTTTTCACATCTGCCTACCGCTCACGTACCAGGCGCACATAAAACACTACCAATCATATACACTCTTTTAGTAGAATTCTTCCTAATTATGTCAAAATAGGCGTTAATAAGACATCTAATGGCTATTTTTATGGCGGCAATGCACCGCCAAAGAGCCTTCCGTTGTTTTTATTGTTTATCGACCTGCTTTTTTATCTAAGTTCTTGGGCAAACAATTTGAACCTTTCGTAAAGCTGTTTGGTAAGTATATTATGGATGGATACCTTTGATAGATATTTTGTAGACGTACGCAAAGAGAGTCTAGGGAAATGGACTTTACTTTAGCGCTGACTCTATCACTCCCATGTTTATTTCAAAAGAGCGACAGTGACAGATGACAAGTAATTTATTGGTAATGCATGAGAATAAGCTTGCTTCTTTCAATAGTTTCAGGAAACTAGTATGATATCCTGGTACCAGTGATGAGTTATGCCTATCCTGAAAGCGTTGAAGATTTTTGGAAAATAGCCTAAAGTAGCGGTAATCGTTACTAAATACTAATACAGGGTTATGAGAAAAGGGTATGGTAAGCCGTTAAAGGTTCATAGTAAAAATCAGCTGTTCCATACATTTTGTCGAGTTTCATTGACATTTTTCTATGGAACAGCTGATTTTATTACGCATATTCCGGTTTGGTCCCATAGTAAAAGTTGCTTATATAGCCATAGCCTATACTTATAACCCTGTATTATAGTAGTGTGTGTTTTGTTGTTCTTCTTTCAACATATCAGCAGATATACAGCATCAAACGGATCTACGAAACGACAACTTTTTTTAATTTTTTTTGCAATGACAGTACGAGATAAGAGGGCCGGCCGAAGAGTGACAAAGGATCTTTTTATTCCAGAAAAATATATTGTTGCTGATAGATACGCAGACAAAACCAAGGCCTCGGCGAGTTTAATTAATTATTAAGTAAATGCAATCTACGGTAAAAATTTGAAACCTAGTCATAATCGTAAAGGTCTTAAATACACTCACACAATCTCTCTGTCTCTCTCACACAATTCTCAGTAGAACAGGACATCGCATGTCTATTGTATAAACGCCAAGTGAAGAAACCCAGCACCCAGATTCGCGTTCATTACCTATGTCATATCTCGACTTCTCGTCCAACCTAAACCCAAGATGTACTATTGCACCATAATTTATTACTGTGCCGGCCCGAGCTATAACACTATAATGGGCTTCCAGACACCTCTGGAGTGCGAGCGGGCCGGAGCGATTTGCGCGAACGAGAGGGAAGACCAGAAGCGCCGCTCCACGTCAAAATACGTGCTCCATTCGTTTTATTGCTTCGCTGTGGTGTGGGCTTAAGGATGGGGTAGACTGGCTTATCGACATCGATAAGCTTTTGAAAGCTCTGCAGTGTTGTGATAAGATGGAACGAATGGAACGTGAGATATCGAATAAAGTTTCGACTTAGTGACGAGATAATTTTAATATCGAATAAGAATAACAGATGTGGTGAAAGACCTCAAAAACATTGTTACCTAAAAAATTTTGTAATTGCTACTTAACAAAACTCGTCCACAGAAAAAGATCCCGTTGAAATCTTTTGTACGGGCTACTTGTTTTTAGTAAGTATGTTTTAGCATTCTTAACTGTTGAAAAATTAAATTTACCTATACGTCTATTGACTCATAACTCCAACAGTAGGTACCTACAATTTTCTGCCATTTCATTTTCTATGTGAGAGAGAGCACACAGTAAGATTGGCTAATAACGAGTAAACCATTAAGCACTTGTTAGGCATATCTTCGTGATAAATAGAAAATGATTATAGTATTGCAAATTTCATTACCCCACACGCAAACCATGATTATACATATAATAAACTTAGATAGATAAATTTTATAGCTATTTAAATCAGTTTTCCAGACCAATTTTCCGCCACAACTAAGACGATATCATCTTATATAATTATTATCGACGTACCCAATCATCGACAGTAGATAAAAGCTCGCTATCGCCCCATCCCTCGGGGCGGCATCACGGCAACATCAAAGGAGGCCACCTCTTTGATGTGGCCGCCGGCGCGCGCCTCCAAACGCCGTAAGCGACAAATCCATACGTCATCCTCCTGTCATTATAACGCCTCACAATCGGCCCGAGAATGTGAAATTACTTACAAGACAATATAAATTGACAAGCCGGTTTAATAGCGATTACTGCTTTGAGACTGAGAACTGGGTTCTTTAGCTTTGAGTGGTTTAGGACTAAAGGGCTGATTACACGTAACGAGTACAGTGGCGAGGCGAGACAGTAAACGGGCATAGTTCATAGTTGATAGTTTGTATTAATAACAAACTGTTACAAGCCAAAAAAATATAAAAAAATAGTCCAAACATTAGGTACATTCAGTCATTGTCTTACGAAATAAATTATCATTAAAAATTAAATGCTCACAAATTAAAAATATAAATGAAATACGCTTAAATACAAAAAATAAAACAATAATTAATTAGAACATCAAATGAATGTCACATTGGTCATCGAACATACTCAACCGAGCAAAGAAATAATGGTTGTCACTGTCTTGCCTCGTCAAACTGTTTATACAAGCCGATTACTCGGCCGAGCACTGTCTCGCCACTGTACTCGTTACGTGTAATCAACCCATGACGACGAGTGACCGGTGAGCGTACATTAGTGGGTGTCGATGTCAATAAAATTAGGATGCCGTATCTGAATTCCTTTGAGTTTTTGTTGATGTTTCGATGTGTCCTTGGCATTTTGTTCTAATCGATTGAAAATGGATTGACTGGTGTTGTCGATACTTACTTACCTTACTTACGTATAGTTAGTATATATAATACAGGTTTATAAGGAAATGGTATACTGAGCCGAAAGGGGCTCATAGTATTCATCATTATGAACAACTTTTACTATGGGACCAACCCGGAATACGCAAAAAAAATAAATCAGCTGTTCCATAGAGAAATGTCAATGACACTCAACAATATTAATAGAACCGCTAATTTTTTTCTTGAGTTTGTCCCTTAGTAAAAGTTGTTCAAATTGATGAGTACAATGAGCTCGTTTCGGCTTAGCGTACCCTTTTCTTAAAACCTTGTACAACTTATTCCGCGCTTAATTTTTATATTGCACAGAAATGAATGTTTGTTTTTATAAACTGCACTTATAGTATGTAACTAATTCGAAGAATTTTTACCCAAACATGATATCACGAATTAAAATATTGGCGCTATAAAAACGAGCAACAAAACACCCAGCCACTTAGATCATTTCAACGCAACAATAGCAAGCAAATTATAAAAAGAAAAAAAATTTGTGAAACGATTAAAAAGAAAATTACAGATTTAAAGACACAGGCCATTGTGCAGGATAATTTGGATAGCCCTTTACTTGGCCCGGTGTGAATCACGTTTTTTTGTTAATCCACCTTAAGGTAGAACAAAAGGAAGTGCTGATCGTGATATAAAACTCGCGTTGTGATAAGCTTTCTTGTATTGTATTTGTGGATGTTAGCATTTTCTCGTAGTTGCGGGTTGGATTATATGTAACGAGTACAGTGGCGAAACAGTAAATGGGCACACTTCGCCGAACAAACAATGATCGCCTCGTCAAACTGTTTATACAAACCGAGTACTCGGCCGAGGGCACTGACTCGCCACTGTACTCGTTACGTGTATTCAACCCATTAGCTTGTGAGTTGTTTGAAGATTTAAGTTTCATTTGAAAGAACCGAGATTTCATCTAATTTAAATCTTTAATAAGTCTAATGTTTCTTCAATGGATACCTTTCCCCAAACTTTTCCTTAAGAACGTGGTCTCAAAAAGTAATATCCTTTTTGCAATATTCTGTTACTCATTCCAAAAATTATCATCAACTTTATCAATGATTAATGCTCAATGTCAAAGAAAAGAGTCTCAAGCTAGTTATAATTTCGTCAATCAATGCCATTTAAAGCCATAAAGCCTGACCTTGCCATTTAGTCTCGCCAGACCGAACAAAGCTAGACCCAATACCGAAATTAATGAAGAAAAATCGTCCCACATCTCATCAATCAACCCAACCGACCACACGGACCGCCATATCATTAAATAACTAACATACACCGTGAACAATTATAACACAAAAGTAACATTTTCCGTCCATCCGTCAACCTTTATCAACGAGAAAAATCGTCTAATTCACACCTTAAACTCAAATTTGACACACAAAGAGTATTTTGGTCGTATTAATCAGCTTGGCCCTAATTGTGGCCAGTATTTTTTGGGTTCTATACCCAAAGGGTAAAACTGAACCCTGTTGCTAAGACTCCGCTGTCCGTCCGTCCGTCTGTCTGTCTCTACGTCTGTCACCTGTACCTGTATCTCATGAACCGTGATAGTTAGACAGTTTAAATATTCACAGATGATTTATTTCTGTGGCCGCTATAACATCACATACTAAAAAAAATAATAAAACAAATATTTAAGGGGGCTCCGCTCCCATAGAACGAACGCGATTTTGTCGTTATATAGATAACTGTACGGAACCCTTCGTTCCCGTTCTGGCTCGCACTTGTCCGGTTTTTTGGTTCTGGTTTAAATGTTTTGGAATAGGACACAGTTTTGACAGAGTTGGAAGATGGATGGACGCAGCCGGAGGCGGGGCAGGATCCGCGCTAAACTAATGGGCTACGAGGCTGCATGCCAACTGTTTTGGCTAAACGTTGGCTGACCATCAGGCGAGCTCCGTTAATTACAAACCCAAATAACACCAATGCGCAATGTGGTGAACCTAGAACGCAAGGCTCAGTTCTTTTAACATAAGTAAAACACTAACGCCAAATCATATTATTATGACTACTAATTTTTTGGTTGTCTAATTTGGTTTCTATTTAGCTAATTGGATAAGCAGGAAAACGCTTATCACCGCCTGCAATTTTTTTGAGTATTAATGATGTTAACTTTAGTTTTGTTTAATTAATTAAATTAAATAAAAAAATAAAATTTAAGTTTTTATAAAATGATTAACAATATTTTGAATATTTTTTAGCTTAACTTGTTCAGTTGTACTTGAGTATCGTCAATTTGAACTTTCCGAGCTTTTAAGATATAAAACATGACAACGATACCTAC
The DNA here is from genome assembly GCA_949125135.1 of Alcis repandata. Lineage (NCBI taxonomy): Eukaryota > Metazoa > Arthropoda > Insecta > Lepidoptera > Geometridae > Alcis > Alcis repandata. Next base: position 4,249,905 of record OX421246.1, on the reverse strand, counting down.
CAACCTGCCCTCTATAAATGGGGCAATAATTAAACTTTACTCAATTTACTACATTAATTAACTTGATAAAAATTTACATCTACAGAATGGTAGCCAGATCAGCTAGCTACCTGAGTCAGAGACCTAGAACCTTATTCTTGTGCGCTCGAGATTATCTCCGTCACTCTCACTCTCATGACATTTCTAATGAGAGCGACAGTGACCGAGATAATATCTCGCTCGCCAGAACAGGCCCCAACTCAATTAATTCGCCTCTTCACCTTTGCAAAAGGGATAAAAATTCACGTCTGAAACTTGGCTTTATTACCATAACGATATTATAATTTGCTCTATTCAATTTGGGCTTAATTCGAGTGATATTGACAAATGACAGACAGGTGTGGCAACACCGAATGGCTGTTGTCACGCCTTTAATGCAAAGTGGATGTAATTACATAATTGCTGGCAACAATTAATCATTTGGGCGCTAGCTATTTTGTAATTAGCTAGTCACTGCTGAAATATGGGTTATGGAAATTTTGAATCACATTAATTGAAAAAGAAAGAAAGAAAAATATTATTTTATTATTTATAATATTATTTTTTAAGTTTTGAACATTTCTTGAAAATGTAATAAAAATAATAAGTGGATAATATAAAATATCACTTGAGAAAACATCGGCTTTTAACTCAAAACGATTAGAACTAACATTATCGATTTCGCGATCGTGGGAATCGCTCGTCTTCACCATTAAAGTATCGAGAGAAATATCTGGTGACTCGGCACTATTTATCCCAACTTGACCAGCTTCACTTGAACCGTCTTCTGCTTAGAAATATCAACTGCTAAGGGGTCTAAGGTTCTGGTTGTCCATAATGAGTAGTTTTGGTTTTATCTAGTGAAGTGAACGTGTCAAAGTTAATTCGATTTAATGGGTCGGACCTCTTAATTATCAAATTAGTGGCGTCTCGTGTGACTTTTGTGAGTTAAGAATCCGCAATTCTTTTTTCAAAAGTTTGTTTTTTTTATAATGCGTCGCCAGCTTTTCGGATGAATTTATACCAGCAGGTAGTTAGATAGACAAACTCTTTATTGTTTACACTAGAAATTAATAGTTACAAGCAAAAGGATGAAAATACTTAAAACTAGTGCAAAAGTTAAAACCGAGATCACATCCAAGCAATTTTAGGATGAAGAGGATAGTGACTTCAGCCATATTTTCTATTTTTATCTGTAATTTTCTATTTATGTTTATTTAGATTTAGTGTAATTAAATTATGGGTATAGTATAAGTTCCTCATCGTCACCGTTTTTCACCACAGCGCGGGTGAAACCGCGAGACACCTAGTAGAGTTTTAAATACATTTTACAGTCGCAATTTCTCTAGCAAACATTAATTCTTGAAGCTATAGCTCTCATCCGCCGACGTTGATTTATAAACAATACGTCAGTGACGTAAGCTTCTTTAGCGATCGAGATTTATTGCTAGGGATGGTGTGCGGATGCTGCACAGATCGATATCGATATTATCGATAAATAATTTGAATTAATGTAATAAATGTTTTCGGTAATTTAAGAGTTTACTTATAACTCACTTGGTGTGGACACTATTTATCAAACAAGCCTCCTTCCTTCTAGGCAAGCGTGCTCCATCGTAGACCGCATCATTGCTTACCATCAGGCGAGATGGCGGTCAAACGCAAGCCTATAATTGAATTTTTTAAAAAAATCAAGCGAATGCAAAAATCGTGTCCCTAAGAAATATTGGCAATGCTAAAGAGTTTTTTTTTTCAAATTTGTGGAGTTGTGGATTTGTGAGCAATAGCATACCTAAGTTACTTTTTCTTGATAATTGTAATAATGTAACAATAAATATAAATGTATTATTAAAACGTTATTGTGTGTAAAAAAAATACACAAACTTCAACAAAAATCATGACTTCATATCTACGTAGATACAAAATATGTAAAACCGTATCTAAGCGTGATATTATTTTCAGTAAAATAAAAAAGAAACTGAAGTAAGTAGGTACATTTACTTACTTATTTTCCTTCTTTTATTACTCACTAAACAAAAAAGATAATCATCATTAATCACATTAAAATTAAAGTAAAACTAAGTAAGCACGTATCTAATTATTTTATACAAAATCTAATTACACCGCAAGTCTTAGATAAAAATAGAGTCGTTCATAAAATTAATAAGCTGTAATACGCTTTTCTTGACTAAATTACAATTCCACATCGCCTTATAATTGGCTTATACTTAATTATAAAACACATAAATCATATTAATTAAATCCAAAACTAAGCCACGCCATATTTTTCCAAATACCCACGTTACTTAAGCCGAGAAGTAAAAACTAGTAAAAAGCTCGTAAAATTGTCGATAACATCTACCCCGCACTACGCCATGCTAGTCATTCACTCAGATTACTACTACAAACAAATTCAGATGCCCCGTCTCTTTCTGGCCCCTGTGAACTCTTCTTGCGCTCTCGCTCGCTCGAGATTGCTTGCCCTCTTTGTGGAGCCGCGGCGGCTTCTTTGAAGTGCCGAGGCCACGCCCCTCCCTCCCGCCTACCCCCACTTAATTCGTCACACGGTAATGACAATGGTTTTAATTACATCGGAAACAGATCGACTTGCGACATCGAGTCGGTACAGTTAGTGCTAATTAGGAACTTAGTTCCTAACTTGGCAGCTTAATTTGTTACTGGCCGTTTTTGGAGCACAAGTTTGTTAGAAAAAAAAAAATCACAATTTTTAGAAATAGGTTATAATTGGGCAGGTCAACACCGACTATTAGGTATTTTCTTTATGCTTCAGGTGGCGAATAAGTACACGGGCCATCTGATGGTAAGTGACCAGAGTGACCACCGTCGCCTATGGTGTGAAATTAGAAGACTACCACGTTCCGAGTACAGTAATCAATCATGTTATTATAGGTAGAGTAATGACATCGAAGATCTGATGCGGAAAAGTGTAGGGTTGTGTAAAAAAAAGGGGGAAAAGTAACAGTGGTCGGAAGAAAATAGAAACTACAACTTTCATACATGTTCTATCCAAAATGTTACTAAGATACATTATTTTAAAGACAGAAATAAATAGAAGACATTGAGGGACACCTTTGCCCATCAGCTTTGCCCCTTTGCTTAGTAGGTACTGGACTACTGGGAGTGTTAGGTACGACCAATCGGGCTAAATAAAAAAATCTCTTACATATTTTATATCTACTGTATTTAGAAATGACGATCTTTACCTAGTCATAATCTTTAGTGAACATTTTATTTAGTTAAGGTGTAAGTTTTCCTAAGAATATAAAATAAAATAATTAAACTAAGAAAGAGGCGTATGGAGAAAACGCACTGTGCCGTACCCACACCACAGAACAGAACTAAGAAGGTCAGTTAGGTCATAAGTATTTTTTGGTCTTGTATTTAATTCATCAGCAACCTTTTAATCCTCCCACTGCTGGGATACAGGTCTACCCTCGAAGGGTGATTAGGCCGTATTCCACCACGCTGCCAAGTGCAGGTTGGTGGTATTCACATACGCCATTGAATTTCTTCTCCGGACACATGCCGGTTTCCTCACGATGTTTTTCTTCGCCTTGTATTTTATTAGTGGATCAAAACTTACTAAAACCGTTCTTATCTGTTTATGTACATAAATTATTTAATTTGTCATTACTTTAAATTTATTACCAACTTTTAATTTATAATGCTTTAAAAGTGTAACTAATTGATAATAATAACCGTCGATAAGACGACCGTTTGATTTTCGCAGACTAATTATTTGATTTGAGTTGTAAAGTTATATTAATTATTTCCTGTAGCGAAATTAATTAGATTTTAGTGCTGGCTTCATTGGAGTATTTAGTATTGGAGTACTTAAGTAAGTTTAAAAAATATAAAGATATCTACATATAATACAGGGTTATAAAGAAAGGGTATGCTAAGTCGGAAAGGGCCCATTGTACTTCTCATTAGGAACAACTTTTACTACGGCACTAACCCGGAAATCGTGAAAGAATCAGCTGTTCCATACATTATGTCGAGTGTCATTGACATTTTTATGAAACAGCTGTTTTTTTTTGGAATCCCGGATCAATCGCATAGTAAAAGTTGTTGATACTGATGAGTAACGGTGAGCCCTTTTCGGCTTAGCACCTTTTTCTTATACTTAATAGTTATAACTGTATAAGTATGGATTAATATTTTACGTGTGTGACGTTCTGACTATGATATGGATCATAGTCAGAACATTACGTTGGTTATGAAAAGAAAAAAATAACAACATTATCAAAAGCGCCATCTATTTACTCGTAATGTCGTTCCAACTTAATCGGTCGGCATTTTCTCAATAACCAAAGGCTCTAAAGCCATATTTGTTTTAATAAATAACTCACAAATTTACCATACAATAATTATTTTAAAAACGAAAATAAAACGTGCCGCTGTTTTCAGATAAATCTAGCGCTTAAAGCGCTGCCTTCAGATAAATGTAGCACTTAAAACGCTGCCCTCAGATAAATCCAGCACTTATTCCAGCTTTAATCCAGACCACAAAGCCTCACTCATCGCAGACCTAACTTTAAATCTGCATCAAAATGTGATCCTAGGGTTCCTGCCGCGGCCGCCCGATGCATTCCCAACTCGCTCTTACATAATTATAGTCGGCCACTTCAAAGGCGCCGCCACGCCGAGCGGCGCCTTTGTACTCTAATAAACGAGCTTTTACCGCCAAACAAGAGGAAACTGTATTCGTAAAAGGCTAAGGTTGATTTTTTATTAAAAGCTGGGGGCTTTCTTAACGCCTTAGCGTAGTAAAAGATCATATTGGTTAGGGATTTTGCCACGGACTTGTCAAAAAGAGGTTTTATTACGGTCTAAATGAGGGACCTCACTAGTGGATTGAATTAGGTCATTCGTATTTCGTATCGAGTATTTGGCTCGGTTAATTGGGATTGATTTTTGATTGGTGCTGATCGGTGATTGTCCGTTTAGGATATGAAGGGTCGCCCCACCCTATCTTCTGACAGTTGTAAAGGGAGATTTACACGGCCCGATTTCCGCCGCGCGACATAGGCCGCACGGCAAAAATCAAGAAGTTTAGGAATTTTAAAAAAATATGTAAATTTATTAAATTTTTTAAACGTATTTTTTTTTTTTCGAAAAGTATAGATATCCTTCTCTAACTAAATAGGTTGCAATAATACAGACAGATTAACCGTCCGCCAGTTTACCGCTCTTTTATATTTGAAAATAAAATAAGACATATTTCGTAGCTCCGTAGCCTAGTACATAAATAAAGTTAATTCTGTTAGAAATCTGGGATTCTATGAGCTATACTTAATGTCGTTTTATGGAATATTGCAAGGCTATTTTTTCTTTTTATTTGGGCCTAAAATTCGTCATTCAGGATAAAAATCTGATGCTCTACCTTTCGTAGACTGCAAACTTTTAAAACATATAATATGCAACATTATTAAAAATAGGTACTTACAATAGGTACAATCATAATTGATATCTGTAATGTATTGTATATTTAATAAAATCTCTAATATCTAAACACTTTTTCATGATTGTTTATAAGCTTTTATTTAATTTGCCGTCTTCTTGCAACTGAATGTTGCACATCCCAATGTCTGATTGAGCTGAAATTTGGTACTCCTTTATAACTCTGATGACAATAAAATGTCTGTTTAAAAATACGATTTCATTATTCTTCTTTATAAACACCACAAGACCTACCCTCTTTCTTCTTTCTAAACATAATATAACTAACTTCTTCTATAACTAACTTCTCCTAACTCTGTTTGGTTTCCTAGGTCTCGCGTGTTCCCGGATCGTTAACAGCGTGAACGTTTGATTTCAGTTGTGATTCTCGTAAAACCATCGCCTCTATCGACCGTGACAAACTACCAACCTCTATAGTTTGAGAGAAAAGTTTTTATTGGCAATTTTGTACTAAACTGTTTGGATGGTTACTAAACTTTTTTGTGTAACTAGCTATGTACCTCGCGGTTTTACCCGTATTTTCTAGATAAAAAGTATTTAGCTTATTTAATCTAGGATGTATGTATGGTAGTTTCATACTAAATTTCATACAAAATCCGTTCAGCCGTTTTTGCGTGATTGAACAAACGTCCAAATATCAAAGCAACAAAATGACATTTATAATAAAGTAGAATTAACGAAATGTTTTAAACCGTAATTTTGTAACCTCCGTGGTGCCTCCAGTTGTAGAACCATAGACAAACGTGATCGCTCACCATCAGACGATCCGCCGCTTTGTTTAGCACATAACGTAAACTATTTGACCGAAAAACTGACGTGATTTTGACAAATACCTACCATGAGAAAAACCAAAGTTTTAGTAAGCCGGAAAAAGTTTTGATCAGTTTTGATATTTTTTTATCTTCTTACTAATATTATAAACGCGAAAGTTTGTGAGTATGTTTGTTGCTCTTTCACGCAAAAACGGCTAAACGGATATACATCAAAGGAGAATGGGCACTTTTGTATGGGCGCCGTCCCCGTGTTGTATCAAGTCGTGACATATGTCATTTGAAAGATGATATTATTAGCTTTATTTAATTGTATGACTCAACCTTGAATGACGTGCAGGGAAAAAGATATGATCGTTTTTAGATTTTAAAAAATTGCTGATTTTTTGCTTCCTAAAGCTATTATAAGGAATTTTATTAACATGTATGTCAAAAATTACTTTTATTATTGAATCCAGGGTTATTCATAAAGGGTACGCTAAGCCGAAAAGGGCTCATAGTAGGCATTATTTTCATTATGAACAACTTTTACTATAGGACCAACCCGAAATTCGGGAAAAATTCAGCTGTTCCATAGAAAAATGTCAATGACACTCGACAAAATGTATGGAACATGTAGAAGTCATTTTGGCAATAGTTTGCAAGAAATAAAGAGTATTAAGAGTGCTGTCTGATAAAAGGCATTTTATGTCAGTCGCTATGTATCCACTATCCAGTAGCTGAATATGCCCTCTCTGAAAAACATAATGAAAAAGCTAGTCGTTTCCATTAACACCTACAAAGCTTTCACCAGGGTTTGGCATAAAAGCCTTATTAATAAGCAAGCTCCCTTTGTTTGGCTTGTTCACTTGGTTTGTTGCATGAATATCGAACTTCCAGCGGGATTATTTGATTCGAGCAGTGGTCATTGGTGGTTCTTTATCTGATTTAAAAGATATCAAGGCCGGTGTTCTCCAGGGGTCGGTGCTCTCCACAACGCTTTTCCTTGTTCACTATAATTATCTGCTAAAGCCTGGTGGTTTTGGGTACGCAGACGACAAACCCGCGTTGCCGTTGCATATCCGACGCGCGGTTCAGCGGATGAAAAATCTAGCCTCCGAGAGAAGCCATGGTCAAGCGCATAAGCTTGTCTCTTGGCAGTTTTCGATTGAGGCGGTACTAACCTGGTTAAGTTTGATGCGCACTATGACATTTTATCGAATAATAAAGCAATGCCTACAGTAAAACCACGAGTTTTTGCAATCGGTATAGTATAAGATACACGTTTGAAAGTAGTGTTACTGATGGATAGTCTATTATGGATAGTTTTTTTGAGACTGGGGGAAACCTTAAGAAAATAACCGGCTGCGTTGGGGGGCAACCGGGTCAAGGGGGTTTTTGTGGGGTTATACCTACTAAAACTACCTCTGTTACCATCCTCTGTCGGTGGTGATATGAGCGCTTCCTCATGTTTTCGATAGTCTCTCAGATGTGAGTGGTAAGATCACCAGTAGACCAGTTTCAGCAAAATCCGTACTGCCAGTCACTTACGAGGTCATTAGCTTCTCGGTACGCCAGGAGCTTGTTCCATAGTATGTTGTCTTGCAGAGTATGAATATGATCGGGATAGGCATGTAGTCAGATTCAGCACGACTACCCTTCTCAATAAATACAGTTCTCAATAAGATTTCTTAATTATTTTCTAGAACATCAATAATGTCGAAATAAGCCGATTTTATCGGTAGTCACACCGTTAGCAGTATTGTGACGTTTTGAGCCAAGTTCATGGCTGGCTCTGCAAAGAAGGCCTAATTGACCACTATTTTCAAAGTCAAAAGCATTTAAAAAGTAAAAATCTCTGCATTTAGTCTATGATTGCTCTCTGCTCTATGCCTTTACTCTTATCTGTAACCATTATTTAAAGTTTATCTCGCTCGCTTTTATAGTGTCTTAGTAAAGGGACAGATAATAAAAAAAACAAACTAGTTTGATGAAAGGTTCGGGCTTTTAACCCTTTGATAAGACAACTTATAATCTTAATCAGGCTTCACTTTCAGGTAAGTTCGCTTAATTTTTCAAATATTGATAATATTAATAAATCGATATTATATTATGGCATTATTCAGACAAAAACTGTCGATAATCAGCAATGTAAGGATTTTGGCATGTGCCAGTACAAAATTAAAATAATTACAACTTTCGAAACGTTTATAAATAAACTATTATTATCTAATTGTTAAAAGGGAGTGATAAGATAGTCACAGAAAATGCATACACGATAATAAAATTCGATAAAATAGTTTTTAAAACGAAAAAAAACAGCACTTTTTAGAATCTAAAAACCGTCATATCTTTTTCCCTGCACGTCACTCGGGGTTGGTGTCATATAATTAAATAATGCTATTGTTATGCTCTTTCGAATGACATATGTCATGACTTGATACAACACCGGGGACGAAGTGCCCATCATCCTTTGGATTGAAAGTTGTTCATGGTCTGGATTAACACATAGCTTACTTTTTATCCCGGAAAACGCGGGTGAAACTGCGGGGCGCAGCTAGTTTCAAATAATGCCAACTGTTTCCCTAGTCTTCAGATACTTAGTCGCCGTTTCCGCACATTTCAGTCGCCATGTCGACGGCATAGTGATTGATAGCAGAGATTGAGGACTTGAGAGCTTTGATGGGAAGAATGCGACTGAGTTTCCATGGATTTGAAACAATTTGATTAGATTTTCAAGCTTGTTATTTTTTATTTTCAGGCTGTTTTTTTTGTTTGTCTAGTATGACTCAAGTGTCACTGAGGTTGTAGAACATTGAATTCAAATAAAAATGTAGGTATAAATTAAAAATTAAAATCAGTAGGTATAGTTAAATTAAATATCCAAAAAGTAAAAATACTTCTTAAAGATTTTGAAATCGCCATGGATCTAAAACAAAATAAATAATGAAATGATTATTTTTATTTAACAGCTGAAATAACTTAATTCAGCCTTTAATCACCCCACTGATACCACCATATTCCACCTGGTGAAGTGCGAGTTGATGAGTTCACATACTAGGTACAATATTAAGTGAAATTAATTTAATTTTAACCATTTAAATTTGTTCTATGAAAATAAAAAAGTAACAATGAAATGAAAAGGTAAATAATTTGATTTCATAAACTAAATCGACGTGAAAAAATAATTTAGGTTTTAATTTTATTTATGTTTATACATATACGAGTATACCTACTCATGTTTCATTAATTTGATTTGTTATAAATTCAGAGTTCATACTTAACTTTGATTTCATAAATTCAGGTCAATTCTGGCCACCCTAGGAAAACCACACAAAAGGTGTCCCGAATCGTCGAGCCGTGCGAAAGGTGAGCGCAGCTCGTGGCCATCAACGACACGCGGGTCGTGACACCTACGATGGGCAATTGATAATGAGCCTGAAACTGGCTTTATTGACTTTGAATCGCATAAAAGTTGACGTAGCAATCTTATAAAATGAAAGCTGTAGGTATAACTTTGAGCCAGACGAAAGCTAAAACTATCGAATTTTTGGCTCACCTGCTGTAAGCCACTTCTCATTCTGAATGCAGCTTGTAGTAAATGATACTTTACTATGGAAACTAACGTGGTTTTCACACATTTTTGTTATAATTAAACACGGGAACACCGACGCGGAGACCATGTCTTCATGGTCATCGTGGGGGAGTGGACAAGTCTGGTGACGACGCAGTCAGCTCCGCTTGCTGGAATATTCCCAACCTGGCACAGGAGGACTCCAGCGACGAGGAAGTCCAGTGTGCGCCGGCGCAGCGCGGGACTCTATCCGCCCCCACCGCGGCGCGCCGCGGCGCGCGCGGCGCGCCGCGGTCCGCAGTGCCAAACGAGACGCAACCGCGAGCGCGTCACGTTTGTAAACTCGCCTGATGAAGGTCACCGAATGTGACCGAAACTAGTCGTAGTAGACGACTTAATTTTTACGTGAGTATTCCCGTGTTTAATTATAACAAAAATAAATGATACTTGTTGAAGATTCTGTAGCTTTATTGTCTACCTATCTGTTAATCAAAATCGACTTCATTTTGACACTCAAAGCTTGCTCTAACTGACAAAATAATGCTGATTCTGATTACCAATAAGTTAGAGAACAAGGCCCTAAGTTCCATATTAAACAGTTCAGGCATAACGTCACAGTATATCTCGTTGAAAACCCAACACTATAACAAACTTCCAATTTCCAAACCGAGCAAGCGGAAAATGCTATACTTTTTTCCCACCATTCTACCAAATGGGCTGCAAAAACGATTCGATACTTAAAAAATAAATCGCTGGCACGCAACACGGTTATCGCATTATTGGCTGATTAATCGACTATCGATTCCAAATTAATGCAACTTTAATGCTGTCCCATCGGGGAGAATCGATTTATTGCAAATATCGCTGTAATCATGTAAAAAATGAGCGTGCGTGGTTTGTTGAAACAGTATGGGTAGTCGAGAGAATTTATACCAGAGAAAAAAACTTAATTTTTTTTAATTATATTTTTTTAACTTGAATAAGTCCGCGTTTGACCACAATCGTAGTGTGATAGATAATATAACCAATAGACTGATTGCATTTACTCTCTTGTCACAAGCAAAAATGCGTTTGAAAGAGTCTAACTCGTCAATTGATGTTCCTGCTCCACCACTTAAATTAACACCTACCCCTCTCTGAATATTTCCTGCGTAAGGTTGTAACTTATTCCAATCCAGCAGAAGAAACTTTTACGATAGAGGAATGAGTAGCTACTCTATCTCAGTATAGACTTCCCGAACAAGGTACTGCGGCTGCTGGACTGTGAGTGTTTTGTTACCATCATCCACAGTCTTCGCTGTCCCAGCGCTGGATATAGATTTATATCAATTAATTTTATATCAATTAAATTTAATCAGGTCCTTATTTTCTAACTTGCTTATAATGAAATCAGCTTCATTTTGATAGGTATTTGGATTTAACTTCCAATATAAGAAGTAAGCCGATTCCGATTAAGTAGGTAAGGGTAAATATATTTTTATATATTACAGAAGGTAGGTATATTCTTAAAAATAAAATTTTCGAACCTGGACAAGATTGGCACAGGACCGGGATAAGTCCCCCCCGAATGGGTTCCCGCCTTTCCGTGGCGGGGGGGATAAGTAGCCGTGGCACTGAGCCCGGTGAAACGAAGAGGAACCCGAGGTGGGGCCTTCCGCGTGTCCCTCTGGCAGCAGAGGGCTGATTAGCAGAGGGCACAGCGGATGAGCCGGGGTCTGAGCGATGGCTCGGACCACCAGGGGGGTTTTCCTTGTACTCCCCGCCGCGTGTGGGTCGCGGTCGGGAGTGCAAGGAAAGGAGGAGGGTCTGAGTGTGGTGGACGCCGGGGGATGCGGCGCTCCACACTTGGACGGTGGCATTGCTGCCGCCGGTGACGAGTGTGGTGGACGCTGGAGGAAACGGCGCTCCACGCTCGGGCGGTGACAGCGGTGCCACCAGGAGGGTTTTCCTTGTGCTCCTCGCCGCGTGTGGGTCGCGGTCGGGAGTGCAAGGGAAAGAGGAGGGTTCCTTTTGCACCTCGCCGCGTGAGGTTTGCGGCCGGGTGTGAAAGGAACGTGGGCTTAAGGCGGGGTGGGTGGTGCTAGCCACACTGCCCACCACGTACGAGCGAGCGGGGCTAGGGAGCGAGGAGGCGGTTCGCCCGTCTCCTCGCTCCTCGGCAGTGGGGTTGCCGGGAGAGTCGGGGGGGGGGACTCTCCCGGCCTGCACGACCCCACACAGTCTGGGGGGTGATCCTGCGGAACAGGGTCACCCCTCCATAGGTGCAGGGGGCCCTAATCGGGTCCGTCGCCGGGGCAAGGTGGCGATTGCTAACGCGACCCCACCTTGCCCCATCTCAGGCGGATGCCGAACACCCCAGTGGTTTTAGTGGGTATGCCGCCGCAGGGCGGAGACTCCCACATAACCACCCTGCCTCCCCCGGGGCGGGCGTGGTATCCATAAAGGATTTCCACTGGGTAAACAAAAAAAAAAAAAAAAAAAAGGACCGGGATAAGTGGCGTACAAGAAGAGAGCCATATGCTCAGCAGTGGGCGATAACGGGCTGATGATGATGATGATATTTTTAAACGGTAGGCAAAAACCCCTTTGTTTGCCTAGGCAATAGGTTCTCATTTACAATGTACAATAAGCAAAATAAGTATCTAATATATTCCGATTAGACAATTAGTTAATTAAACAATAGGGCCGCAGATTTGACATGCAATTTTAAACATGACAAATGCGTTTCTATTACACTGCTTGTCAACGTTGTGAAATGCAAAGAGCAACACTGTGTTTTCATTGGTCAAATAATGATCTAACCTCACCGAATTCTACTGGATCAAAACACTGTATCGATCCAAACCATCCTTTACTGTAATTTCCCCTGGCTGTTAGGTCTTGTTAAGACCACCGACAGCGTGCGAGCGAGACAGCCTATACCTTGGGTGGGCGAAATAATCGAGCCTTACTGAAATAATAGGTCATTGTTTGACTATATTATTTTCTTTGACGTATAGAGTAACAGATCTAGTCATTCTAGTGGTGGTGGAATGGTTCGCTGAGAGTTGATTGTTGTTTTGTGAACGGGAAAATGAAGATGGGGATAGGTAAGTACCTGCCTTGCATATAGATAGAAGAGCTTATCTATATGTCAATGAACATGACAGATATCTGAGTGGGTTAAACTAGAATTAGTTTTGCCATAGAAGATAAAGAAACAGGCGGCTGGAGAACATAATTAGGTTTGTACTTACCTACCTAAATACAACGTAGGTAACCTAAATAACCTTCCTAAATATAAAAAAGAAAACTTTAGTCGAACGGGACCTATATTAATATTAATGCTGGACTCTCAACGCTGGTTTTTAAATGTTATTTTAATAACAATCATCCATATATGTATTTACCTAATAGGGGGAATTCTGTGAACAATCACAGAACCTCATCATCAACTATTTTCCGCCCACCGCTGAGTACAGGTTTCCTCTTCAGCACGCCAACCTTTCTAGTCCGCTGCCACTCTCATCCACCTACCTTTGTAATTAAAACAATTACCTTTGTAATGGGTTGATTACGCGTAACGAGTACAGTGGCGAGACAGTGCCCTCGGCCGAGTACAGTATAAACAGTTTGACGAGGCGAGACAGTCAATAGAACCATGATTTGTTTACTCGGCCGAGTATTCCCATTTACTGTAGGTACTCGTTACGTCTAATCAACCAAAGTTTCCTTCGGATGATTTCCTTCAAAACAAGATTACAACATCATGCAAGAGCAAACAGACTCCACTTATCTTACAGCTGGCCTAAGCGGCTGAAATTAAGCCGTTAAGCCATGTTCTCGTCAGTAATTCCATGCCGGTAATTGGAGACCAGCGCTCGTAATATGCCTTCGTGTGGGGCTTAAAGAGGCTGCCTCTACGGGGCAGTAGCAACGTTTTGTGTGAAAAGTTGGTAATTTCTTCATTGCATTTGCATTAGTGATCACGCACTGATATATCGTAGTCATGCATGAGATAAAGAAATAACACAATATCATCATGAAACAAAATTTGATCAATGTTTTTGACGAATCCAGTACCAAACCTAAGCCCATTTAAGTTTAGTGTCGGTAGGGTCGATTCAGTTACAGCATTTTCTAAACTAAAATAATCTCACTACTAAAACTAAACTATAGGTAGGTACATATTTTTTATTCCAGTGGGTCCAAGTTTAAAGGTTTTATTTGACACATCTAAACTAACCAAAAATATGTCTTTTTCATTGCAGCCTGTTAAACAAAGTGTTGTTTTGTAGCTTGTTTCAGGCGGTTGGTTTTTTTTTGGTCAACGCTATGCTGTGAAATAGTTAAATAAAAATAATCGTTAGATAGATAAACTATTAATTATTGTTCTCACCAGAAATTACAAACAAAAGGATCAATCTCTGTGTGCTAGTCACCAATTTTAAAGGGTGATAATGGTAGATTTATAGTAGTGATAACTAGTCAACCAAGTTCTTGTAAGCTAGCTGCCTGTGTTTTCTCGCGATATTTTTTTGATGTTTTCACTTCTTTTCAGCCAGTATTATGACGAAATGAAAGTCTACTTATAGGCAGACTTTCGTTTCTGAATCTTCACGTCTCCACGTCTTTACAGTGAAAGGAAAGTAGCATTACCAAATCGGCAATTCATAAAAACGTAGCCATATAATTGAACTACAAATAAGTGTTGAAAATTATATCAATAATAGTTAGTTTTATTTAAATGTTCCGTGAACTTTGACTTCGTTTCAACGCTTTCGCTCAGAAATTCAAATAAATCTGCCGGAGTAACATCAGATCACGAAAACGCCATAACATATTACTGACGAAATCAAAAACAAATTCTGAAAATGCTCTTTAATGATACATACACTCATAATATTCTACGACTTGTACTTATTTAAATCTACTCAAATTATATGAAAGAGTTACGTTATCTTAGTTAGGCATGAAGGTGAGCGTGAAACTATGTAGCATGTCATTGTTATACATTTTATTTATTTTGTTTATGATCTGGGAAGATTTGCGAAAAAAGTCACTTTACTTGTCAGCCTTAAACCCACTGCTGAGTTTTTTTAACTTGAATTAAAAAGAAGACTTGAAGTTGGCATTTGACCACCAACTCACTCACCTGATGTTAAACGACGATGTGGACGAATATGAAGAACGCAGACCCAAAAGATATCTATTCTCTCTGACCTTGAAAAGCCCAAGATTGTATCTCTCAGGAAACAAGGAAGCCGTTCGTCTGTTCTATTGACTACTAATGCTTATCAGCATAGGCTTCTCTTCTTGCCAGTCATACCGGTCCTGTGCCAAACTTTTGCAGGTCCGACTCGCAACTTTTACAAAATCGTCGACGCAAATCTAGGCTCAATTTAAAAATACAACATTAAATTAGTTCTTTGAATTATTCTTCCATTTCATGACGACTGGGAAATACAAGACAACTAGGAATACCTATACTTATAAAGCACTTTGTATCTCAGAATCTGAAGTACCTACCTATAAATGTCTATAGAGTATATAAAAATCTAAAAGAGTCTTCGAAAGACATCGAGGGCTCATGCCAAAGAGATGTAGGTTTAAAGCTCAGATTAACAGATGGAACCATAATTGCTACTTTGTAAAAAAGAGCAAGATGGCAAGTGCCAAACACGGTTGAAAAAGAGAGACAGACATTTCATTTTTTGTCCCCGTCGCTGTAACCGTGCCAAGGTGGGCAAACCACAGATTAGGAATAATAGTTACTACGTGAGCCTTCTACGATTTGATGCTGCCAGGTTGTGAATTATGTTTGCCTAGGATTGTACCCAATAAATATTTATTGGACTGTTTCATATTTCCTGCTGACCCAAAACTAAGATTAGGTAGGTACATTATTTTCGCGATCGCAAGATTGGCCTTTTAATAAAAGATGTTCATATCATTATGAGTAAATTAGTATTAGTGTACTAGTAGTTATTTTCCTACTATTAGACCTTCTATTACTATTAGACTCCTACTATTAGACCTCCTAATGTTTCACAAACCAGAATGAATAATGGAATGTTACAAATATCTTAATTATCATGGATTTATACCAGAGACCACATAACCAGTTGAGAGCTCGTTGGTACCTATTTTCCTTAACATGAAAATAGTTCGCTAAAAACAGCTTAAGCTCGTAAGTTGTATCGCCTCTGATTGGCCGGCTTTTCAACCCAGATAGTCCTAGGAAAGATTATATACGATTGAATTTGAATCGTAACCACGATCACTTACATCGTCTTACGCCCGATGCGGTGAATAGTATCTACTTATCTCAAGATTTTTTTCTGCATCTCAATCAACTGGTTCTATTATCTTTCATTTACACCGTTAGATTGGTCGAAAGAGTTCCGAGTCTCAATAACTCATCCGTTTCTTGAATGGCCCCAACGAAACCATTGAGCAAAATATTTAGAGGCGATCAATCTACCGGGCTACATGAAACGGTGGTGCTAAGCCGAAAAGTACTCATTGCCCTCACTACCTTGTCTTTAGTTCTAGATAATTGGTAGTGTCGAAATCTCTGAGTCCTTAATTATCTACTAATGACTTCAAATCATATAATAAAATCTTTCTTAGACATTTGAAATGTGTGAATGTGACTTACAAGAACGATGCGACGGCAACGCCGGAAGATCGCACTCCAAGGAAAACTTCCGTATCATCGCATCCGAGAACACAATGTTAGACATCCATGAAATTGAAAAAAAAAATTGGCTTAAGTTTACCTATTTTTATTAGATAATTAAATTAGACTATTTATGGTTGTGACGTAGGTAACCTATACCTACTTTTTATTACCATAGAATCGGTGCCATTGGAAATGTTAATTCACCCTGTCCTAACGACGAAATTTAAGTCTATGAAAGAAAGTCAGTATTTGTGGGGCCCAAAGTTAATAAATAACCTTCGGGACCTCACATTGAGAACCTTAAACACGTGGGCAAAGCTTTTTCAAGCCCCGCCCGAGAGAGAGAAAGAACACTGAATTTCCCTCTCTCTGTCACTCTTAGAAGCGCTTACAATACAAACAGCTTATTTTACTGCAAAGTGATAGCGCCACCATCAGTTTTCCGAAATAAAACTAAAACCCAAAATTATGCCGTCCTAAGCCCAAGAGCGAAATCTAAAGATTTCTGTTTTTTCGTGCATCATATGCGTAATTACCTATGAAAAAAAATTTTTTTTTAGATAGATACCGCTCTTGGGCTTAGGTCGGCAGAATTGTAAAATTTTAGTTCTTAAATTTGGACACCGGTAGATACCTTGTTGTACCTATAAGATTATGCTTTTGCTATTCTGTAATAAAGCCCCAATGCAATCATTTTAGCAATGTAAGTACATAAGCAATAAAGTTGTTTGTTTATTTAAAAGGTCTTTTCTACCGTAACTTAATTTAAACTTTAATTATCTATAGTCATAATAAGTCAAGTACACAATCAGGTACCTATCTACTTTATAAATGTAAGTTTTTAATTAAGGCCATTAAACTGATAAAGTAGGTAGTTTGTATGTTACGCTATGAGGCTTAGAGGTTTGGCTTAGAAGACTCAGGACCAGGTTCAACGGATTATAGTGAAATTTGAAAAGAAGATGGTTTATTCCCATAATTAACATGTAGGTACCTACCTAAGTGAACAAAGTGAAGGGTTGCTCTAAAAGTCTGGAGCCAGTAGGAAGTTGCCATTTAAAGAACGCTGGTGTGAAAAACTGTAATTTGTGACAGTCTGTACCTAGATACTTAAAAGTAGGTAGGTACATATCGGAACGAATATTTATTTGTGAGTGGTTGACCAAAAAGGGACCTGGAGGGATTGGAAACCGTTATTAATTTTTTTTGAATTTTTTAATCTGTGGTCTTTTAGCTTTGTTTTGGTCTAACCTGAATATTTTTAGGTGCCGTAGTGTTTTTTTTTATGATTTTTTTTGTGAGCCGACACGAGTCGAAACTTGTTTCACACGAAATTTCAAACGCGATTTACTCGAAATCAATTATTTTCCCTTGAGGTCCCTTTTTGGTCAACCACTCACATTTACTAAAGTAAGTTACTTGAACCAAATTCTCTTTCACCAAAGTTCAGCTACTCGCTCAATACTTTCTTTCTCTATTTATTAAGTTAAACAATAAAAAATAGGGTGTCTCGAAGATTACCCTATGAACAGACGGTATTGCAAATCGGTGCTGTGAAGGAAAAAGTACGGTATTATTTCGTAGACTAAAGAAAAATCACTAGGTCTAACTTCTATCGGATTTTACTCGTACTAATTTAAACTTTTTGTATTGCTACTCGACGCTAGATGGCGCTATATTGACTATGGTGGTTTTGTTTTATCTGTGAGCTGTCAATGTTATTGTACTATTAGAGTCAAACTTCAAAGTCAGAACAACAACAATTTGTCAAAAAAAAAAGTATTTTCAGCATTGAAAAGTTTGAAATTTTGAATAGAACTTATTTGTTTAAAAGTAATAAACTGAATAAAATGAATAACCACCTCATATCGAAGATTATTCATTCGAACGATATAAATGCCTGTCCTGAATTAACGTATGAAAACCCTCTCATCGACAGAAACGTCGCTGCTGCTCTCGCTCGAAGCTTTGTGAAGATTCTCCGCGTTCCTCAGCGGGATTTAAACGTAAACAACAACTTGCGGCATTCTGTCCTGTCTAATATACGCAAACTTTGTCGAATAGAACCAGAAAACCATTTGGAAGTTGATGAAAATTTTACGAAATCACTTTCAGAAGTGTATGAGGATAGTTTAAGAAGTTCGGAAACAAACGGGGATTCAAACTATGTAGAACAAAACCTGGACGAGTTCCTCGTAAGGAGAATAAAAGAAGTTGATATTTATTCAAACTACCAATGTTCTATGAACCCAGAAGTTGCCCAAGCTCTGCTAAATTTGAGTGAAAATCAGTCTCAAATCGAATCAATATCAAAAGACGTTTTACGATGGGATATGTCTAATAAAAAAAACGTTACTTTGGTCAAAAACTTATGGATAAATTCTAGCTTAGATAATTGTGTTAGCGCTAATGTTTATGATGATATGGCTTTTAAAATGAAATCTGAAATTGAAGCAAATTTACTCAATGTTTGTCATCTGCTACTCATTGAACCAAATTTACATCCTGGAGAAATATTCTCTGCAAATACTTTAGCAGATTTGGTAAAGAAATGTTCAAAATCTCCAGAATGTTTCCAGATTTGTACTAGCATTTTGAATTACCTATTCATTCATACAAATTACAATGTAGACATTAAAAAAATAGTATCGGAATTTATCAAAAACGTTAAAGCAAATTGCTCAAATCCCATCTCGGTCTTATACCCAGCACACTTGAGTTGTATTGTAGTTTTACTAGATATTGATTTAAATACCCTGCCACACACAATTAAAGGCACATATGTAGAAAAGACTTTAGTCCATTTGAAAAGATTGCAGGAACATTCTCACAGTGATATAATATTATTATTGTCACATTTTCTTCAATGGTTTCCAATTTACTTTTGAGTCATAAAAATATGGTAACTAGTAGATAGCTAGTAAATAGACAAATTAAATAAAGAAAAACCTTATTTTACGCTACAGAAGCATTTTTATTTAAAAAAAAATTTTATGTACCTACTCATAATTTTTTTTTTATCATAATCCACAAGTATTTTCCATTTGGAATGGAGTGTACAACAAATGGCTAATTTCCAATCATTGTAAAAGTACTTAAATCTAATCAGACAAATAAAGAGTAATAATACTGCAAAAATAAAAACAATAAATAGTTGCTACACTTGCTACCATAAACTAATATAAAATAAATAGACGGGCCTAAGCTGTTGATCGTCGAAATAAGTCAACAACTTTTATTTTTGTTTCTTGAAGTATTTTCGCATAACGGAAATGAGCACAAAGGCATTATTTGTTAGATGGAAGGCTGTGATAAGTTGACTTCACTTGTTGCACTTCCGAGGTGCTGGGAAGGAGTGAGAGTCAGTCAGACGTGACGAGCGTCCGGCGCTCATTTTAATGGTCTTCAAAAATGCGTTCCTTTTCGGCCATCCATTTATTTTACTTTGGTGTAGGGTGTAGGTTGCTACTGCCAAAAATAAAATAACAAAAATCTTTTGCAAACTGACATCCATTCTTAAATTATATTTATCAACCAATTTCGTACAGACCTACAAGCACACAAGCAAAATTAATCAGACACAGCATTTTCACCCAAATTCAGTCATTAAATCTGTACATAGAAACACAAATCAACACATACTTAAAATTAAGTATATCAGTTTCCATTCATCACGGCTTTATAAAGCCATGATTATAATAATTCATATAAACATTTTTAAACGTAAAGCATTATTCTTTGTATGACCTTGAACAACCTGATACTGACTAGTATATGTATGTATTCCATATTCAGCAATGCCGATTTAATATACTCGTACTACATTTTGTCGAAAAACAAAAAAAACACTTAGGAAATGATTATGTCTTAGTCGTAACTTGTTCCGTTGACTTTTGTCCTTTATTTAAATCAATGGAGTAAATACGGAGATCTCCAAGTCTGCTCTGAAACAATACTTTCAAGATATTTGAGTACAGAGCATTGTGAATATCGTCCGTGTCAATTACTATTCCTTCTGGCAACTTGCCATGTTTTTCGTGGTAGGTTTTTACTGAGTAGACCAGATTCATGTGTGCAACATTATTCTTATGACTCCTCTCCTTTACATGCTTATATAATGTCTCCCAGAAAGGCAACGTTACATTGCATAGACCACAGTGGTAAAGCTTTGGTTTTATCTGCAAGATAAATAAAACATGATGTAAATACCAAAAAATTCTTGATTATACCCGACGCGATTGGTAGGCGGAAATACATTTAAAAACAGTTATTCGAAGATGAACTTCTACGAAGTAACGCCTGATTCAATAAATTAAATTAACGTAGAATGTATTTTTCTTTTGCCTGCTAGACCAGAGTGATGGAACTAGTTGTAGTTCATATTATGAACACTAGATGGCGCGGTTTTTATTCTGTACAAATTGTAGTTTACGCGAGATCGAATAGTGAAAAAAACTCGCACTAGGCACTCTGGTAAAATATAAGTAGTATGTGAATATCACCTCTCTGATAAAGTTGCAAGGTACAATAACCACCCTTGCATCCATGAAGTAGGATTTATGTACATCCGTCTCACAATGTTCTTTCTCCTGCCACCATGGAAATGATTCTTCACACACTAGGCACTTTGTTACCCGTAAATGCTTTCCATGTTTTATCCGTTTCATTAGAAGGAAACTCTGCTTATCAATGCAGCAGTCAAAGTTGACGCAGATAGCATCCAAATAAATTACAAAATCCAATGTGTCGATTTGATGAACGAAAGGATGCGTTAGGGTGGCTGGTTTCTCGTGCTTTCTTGCTTTAATCAGTCCTTTATATTCAAGATGCGATGTGTGTAGGATCCCTTGGACATGTTCTTGGAATATATCGATATGGGGAAACAGGTATCTATCACACATAAAGCAATACCCTTTCTTAGCTGCCGCATTGAGTTTAATATGATTATCTTTACTGAACATCGCCAACTCATGTCTAGTTTTACCAGCATCTTTTTGCTCTAAGGTAAAAGAATATCTCTTATCAATTTCTTCTTTAATTTTCTTCAATATATGAGATTTGTCAGTGTTTAAATTTGAATGTTTGACATACATGTGGTTAGAGAGATTAGTCTTTGAGGGCTTTACAATCTTGTTACATTGTTTACATTTTATTTGTTTCTTTTTTAAATCAATGGTGAAAAATTCATCCGTAATGTTTTCGAGCTGACATATGTCAAACTCCAGTTTAAGAATTTTTTTGTACTCTTTCCAACAATAAATTCTTGTAGGTTTTTCAAAGTTTCCGCTGATGTCTACTTTATGGTCTTCCCAATGTTTTTCGTAATCTTCTGACAAGCATGGTTTCATACAATAGAAACATTGGAACAGAGTCTCATTTACCTGCAAAATATATTATTATGTTAGTTACAGTTAGTTGGTTTACATGAGATAAAGTAGGTCTTGTATATAGGGTTATTCATAAAGGGTATACTAAGCCGAAAAGGGCTCATAGTACTCATCATTATGAACAACTTTCACCATGGGACCAACCCAGAATTCGCGAGAAAAATCAGCTGTTTCACACATTTCGTCGAGTGTCATTGACATTTTACTATGGAACAGCTGATTTTTTTTCCGCGAATTCCGGGTTGGTCCCTTAATAAAAGTTGTTCATAATGAGTAGGTACTAAGATCACAGCCATCGCTAGTAATCCTGTAGTTAGACAGTTTTACTAGCGCTTTTAAAGTCTTCCACATTTTTGTTTGCAAAGTAGCTTATTTTGTCTTAATGATTATGTAAGACCTAATCAGATCTACTTTAAGAAAAAGATACTACTATTACTATCCAGAAAATATTTTACTGGAAATAATGTACTTATTCAATGAAACCAAATAAAATGAAATACAATGTCACTATTTAAATCTGAAAAGATCACATCTACCTATCCTTACCTCCTCGCCCAAATCCTGGACATCTTGTATTTATATTTAAAAATAAAACCTCGTTTTCTTTTAGACCACACTTACATCATAAAAACAATAATCACATGCAAACACACATCACACAAATAATAAGTATAAACTAGATAATAGCAGAATGTTGTACATTAGAAAGTTTGGCATAGTTTCCTAAAAGAGTGGCAAGAAAAAAACCTACTTTTCTATAGCACTTGTCTTCTTCGTACTTGGCTTTAGATTGTATCAGTCTTATAACATGGTCTTGAGAATTAAAATGCTTCTCAAGATTTTTAACTTTGGTGTCGCACAACAGACATCGCTCTTCAAAAATACCATTCCAGGATACTCGGTCTATTTTAAATTTGTCTATAATAATATTCTTGTCATCATCACAGGTGGCGGTGACTCTGTCAACATTGGCATCGGGAGTAATTTTGTTTGAAGCATGCTTTTGAGTCGTGATATGTTCCTTGATGGATGCCATATCGTAGGATACAAGGTTGCAGTACTGGCAGTAATAGTAACTTGATATCTGGAACAACTTCCGTTATTAAAATGCTGCATGGAACCTAATAGTTTTCAGAAAGCAATAGACAAATCAAGGTAGGCTGTTGACTATTGCCTAAACAGGTTCTAAGGTATAAGCTTTCGGGTATATTATGTAGGTTTTATTGTGTTTTTAATTGAACATACTTTTTTTGTACTGCAATATAGAACTAGGACTGTGGATTTGGATAAACTTGGATAGAAAGGCTGTACAACATTATAGCACTTGATTGAATAAAAAATTATGTACCTTATAGATCCCATCATTTTTAAGCTGACGCAAGCAAGTTTGTGTTTTTAAGTCCTTTCTGTGTTTTTCCCAACGGATATGTTTGTCAGTTTCATTGAAGCCAACAAAATTTTCATTACAGAGAAGGCAGTGCTGATTTATATCGCCACAAAGTATGAAATTTCTGTAGTATTTTGTGAAACACATTTCCGATTTACTCCTCGGACTGATTTGGTTTATTCAGGATTTAAGTACAACTATATAAATATTCTTGGATTTACACCTGGTCCTACCAATTGGCTAAGTACCTAGGTACCTACTCAATGCAAGAAAAAATTTAAAACGATTATGCGCTAACAATTTGATCCAAGCTAACTCGATTTTCGAAATTTTTCCTTCTACATAATTATTTTTCCACTTTCCCGCATTTTGATTTCGCATTCGCAGGTTTCGCTGTTCGGTTCCACTGCTGTCCTACTGTTCCTTCCTACTGTCCTGTACTTTGTGCTTTTCCAATTTTCCATTTTCCAGTTCGATTCGATTTGGTTTGGTTGGTTTTGGTTAGTTGGTGACAGTGCTGCCAACTCAGTATGGCTTTTTACGAGCTAGATCGTATCTTAAAAAAAGTCTAGATTTGGGCAAAAATGGAAGAATGGAAAAAATTGACACAAGTAATTTACTAAGGTAAGAGAGCAGTAGTTCAAAACAGTAACTACTAATATTTTAAAACAGGAAAAAATTGATTGTCTGTACCTAAGTCGTTTTACGGACGATAGTTAACGTGACAACGCGCAACGATATATTTTATCAATTTCAAAACCATACTTTTCTCGCTCCGGTCGTGACGTCACAATGAGCGTAACGGGACACTTTTTCGTGCGTGCATCCGGCTTTCATCGATTTATTAGACGTTATTAGTCTTCAGATGAGTCTCCTGTGCCTGTTGCCAAGGTTTTCATCTTGTGCTGACAACATTAATAGCTTTTTTTTTTTTTTTTGGGGGTGGGAAATCATCAAATGACCCCTCCCACTCTTTGGGCAGAGCGGAAGGGAGTGTCAGACTTCTACTGACCAAAAACCACCCATGTTCCTTCTACGCCCTTGTGACGCCGAGGCCGCGGTAAAACATTAATAGCTTGGGCTCATTGCACACAACAATATAACTACAAAATAAATTTGTATTTTTCTTTGGATCCAAAGATTTATCGGATTCATCGATGATAATCTAGGGATCAATTTGGGGCTCTTGGCTAAATTAAACCATTATTATAGGGCATAGATGAGTTATAGGGGCTAAACAAACAAATAAAAAGCTAAACCCAGCCCTACAGCCTAAGTTGGCAGCACTGATTTTGTTTATTTTGTTTTGTTGGATTGCGTTGAAAAAAAAAATTACTATCAGCGCTGTGTCATCAGTGTCAGTGTCATTTCGACACGAGAAAAGTCAAGTCAATTTTGACATCGACATTTGAGAATTAAAAACGTTTCAAACTTTGTAGCGTAAACGTAACTTTTAGCGTAAAAACAATAGCTCTTATTCAGTTCTCGTGCAGCATTTGTGTGCTTTTTTCTCTTTCATTTGAAGAAGCAATCTACAGGCAGATCAATCGAAGATTTGTTACAAAAGTAAGTGACTGACTGAAACAAAAAAACTTAGTTGTCTTCTCTTTCTAATCAATTTCTAATGGTGGACGATTGCTTGTTTGGCTTTTGCCGAAATATTATAGTTTATTACTTATCAGGGCTTTTGTTTCAACTGCCCAAATAAACTCTTTAAAATTAACGCGAAATGATGTAAATTGTATCTTTCGTCTATGTGCTCACGTTGAAATCAGGTGAACATGAGCAAGCGACGCCGCGCGTCGTCTGCGGCCAGCAGGGGCGCCGATTTAGACGACAGCGATGATGGGATAGAGCACAATCCTGGCCCTCCACCTTCGCGGAGGAAAAAGAAATTGGATCCTGTAAGTCTAAAAATACACTGAAATTTACCATATATGGTGCATAAACTTGAATTATGTTGTACATATATACAAAAAGCGTTTTCATGAATGTTGTCCCCCACCGGCGCGGCATAGAGAAAAAAAATCTTAATTATTTATAATGTACAAGGTAAAATCAGATCATACCCATGGCTAAGTATCGGGTGCAAAGTATGTCAAAATATCTGGTCTAGATACCTATAAAAAAATTACTAGAGTATAAAATTGTGGCTAATATTTGACAACCATGTTATTTGCAGGGTGAGATGTGTCAGCAACTGTACGACACCATCAGATCATTTAAGAAAGAAGACGGGACATTACTCTGCGACTCCTTCATCAGAGCACCCAAGCGCCGCCAAGAACCGCAGTACTATGAAGTGGTGTCTCAGCCTATTGATTTACTAAGAGTGAGTTAATTTTGCACAATGGGAAATGCTAATCCGTCCTTCCTAAAAGGGATTGTCAATGTTTTACCCCCAAAAAGCAAGTTTAAAGAAAATTACTGAGAACAAATATATCTTTAGAATTAGAACAAAACATACAGGTCACAAGGACACTGACCTTTCCTTATTCCTAATTTGATTTTGTATCTACATACCATAAAGTTAATTTATATTTCACCAGGCAGATTTTATCCATCTTCAAATACATTACTTAAAACCAATGACTAGCCGCCTAGTCATCGCCTCGCATTGCCTTTTTTTTTTTTGTTTACCCAGTGGAAATCCTTTATGGATACCACGCCCGCCCCGAGGGAGGCAGGGTGGTTATGTGGGAGTCTCCGCCCTGCGGCGGCATATCCACTAAAACCACTGGGGTGTTCGGCATCTGCCTGAGATGGGGCAAGGTGGGGTCGCGTTAGCAATCGCCACCTCGCCCCAGCGATGGCCCGATTAGGGCCCCCCGCGTATATAGAGGGGTGACCCTGTTCCCCAGGATCACCCCCCAGACAGTCAGTGTGGGGTCGTGCAGGCCGGGAGAGTCCACCGACTCTCCCGGGAACCCCACTGCAGAGGAGCGAGGATACGGGCGAACCGCCTCCTCGCTCCCTCGTCTACGCCGGAGCGGGTCAGATCGGGCGTCGTCCTCTCTGACCCGCTCCGCGGCCTCCTTCTGCGTCATCACCTCTTCGCAGAAGGAGACCCCGGCCTGGCACGATCTCTCGCCGCCGAGCACGGCTTTCACCACGCTCGGCAACGAGAGATCCCGGCCTATGTAGGCCGAAAGCGTATGCCGCTGGGGGGCCCCATGCGGCACACGCTTCCAGCGTCCACCCTCCTCCTTTCCTTGCACTCCCGACCGCAACCCACATGCGGCGAGGAGCACAAGGAAAACCCCCCTGGTGGCAGCAATGCCACCGTCCAAGCCATCACGCTGTGCCCTCTGCTAGTCAGAGGGACACGCGGACGGGCCCACCGTGTCGGGTTATTTGCCACCGTGCGGTAATACTGCATGAAAGCTGCAGTATTACCGCACGCTGTTGCCCAGGGTGCACCACGAGGAGGTTACCCGACCTAGCACCCCGCCTCGCATCGCCTAGCCCAGCCTAGTCTGACAGATAAAAAAACTTACAACCTAAAACTCCTACCATAAGCACGCGAAATAGCCCAGTAGCGTCATCAACATGTTTTATTTACAACTACCCTCAAATTATGTTATTAATGTTTTTAAAAAATTTCTACATCTTATTAGCTTGAAGTTTTTAAAGGCGCTCTCAGCCTACAAAACAAATGTTTATATGCTAACAAAACTTTAGTCTAATCAATGCTGAGTTGTACATGTGTAATTTTATTTCTTATGTTACTAAAGAATTTTAAAAATCCATCGAATCAATCTATTTGCAGGTCCAACAGAAGCTAAAAACTGACACTTACGAGGACATTGAAGAACTATCTGCCGATATAGACCTCCTCGTTAGCAACGCTAAAGCTTTCTACAAGTCCGACTCTGTGGAGTACAAGGATGCTGTTGAACTGTGGAAACTCTACAATCAAGCTCGGAATTCTTTAGAAAGTGGTACGTTCAAAATTGAGGGTAGTCCTACAGAAAAGTAGAAGTAGAAACTTACTAGAAATGGAAGTGATTACACATAATTATTGCACAAACCGGTATGTTTTTTTGCCACTTCCAGGTTTCATATCACCATAATATTTTTGTTGTTGACAGGCGAAGAAATCAAGCTTCCGAAGCACTCTCGCAATGGCTCCTCCAGCAGAAGGTCAGATATTGCCGAGGATATGTCGGAGACATCCACAAACACTGAAGAGGACATCTTTGAAGAGCTTTTCAGTTCGGTAAGATCAATCAATCACAGTATGCAAAGACAAAACAACCGAAAAAAAATCGGTACAGTTTGTTAAGTGTCATTGACATTTTTCCAAGGAACAGCTGATTTCTTTTCCGTGAATTCCGAGTTAGTCCCATAGAAAAAGTTGTTCATAATAATGAGTACTATAAGTCATTCTCACCTCAGGTTTCATAACTACTAGACGCTGCAAGATATAGTCACATCAGCTCATAATATGAAAAAAATAGTAAAGAGTAGTTTTTCAATCATCGGAAAATTGTAGTAACATCATATCATTTACCAACATCAGGGTGCAATTCACGTAATCGTCGCCGCTCCCAGACTGGAACGTTGGTGATGCCGAACTGCTTTTTCTGCTGTCAACGAACGAAGCGACGGTGATGTCACATTGGTAGCAACGCCGTTCGTCGTTTGGCAAAATAGCGTTTTGGTCCGTTTCAAACTTGTAATGACAGCGGATAACAGCGACGACGGATGACGATAACGTGAATTGTACTGCTGGTATTGCTCCATGGAACAATATTTTAATGGAACAGTATTACCTAGACAAAAGTCTACCAACATGTTTATTCCCCAGGTAATGACAGCGAACATAGACGGCCGTCCGCTCTACCCTGCCTTCCAGTTTCTTCCATCAAAACGCCGCTACCCAGAGTACTTCAGCGTGATCGAGTTCCCCATAGACCTGAAGACGATCGCTCAGAAGATCCAAGGAGGGGAGTATGGTACCTTGACGGACCTTGAGAGAGATTTGTTGCTAATGGTCAGGAACGCTTGCCATTTCAACGAGCCTGGCAGTCAGATTTATAAGGATGCTAAGGCTTTGAAGAAGGTAAAGTCATTTTAAGAATTTGGAAATGTTCTCTGAACACCATGTCTTTTTGTCCTGTCACCTTTTCACAATACATTGGCTGAAAAATAAATGAATCAGACAATCAATGAAATTAGATTATGAGGCCATGACCATGAGCCATGCTTATGGATTCATAACATAGCTTACCCTCTTTCCAAGGTGGAATAGAAAATACTTAAAAATAACTTTGATAAGACATCAGTAATCTCTCGCTATTTTACGACAATTACGTTTTTTTCTTTGTATATTAAATAGAGTGGAATAGGTACAAGCGTCCCTCCTAATAGTATCTGGTTACTGCTACCTTTCACCAACTTAACTCAACTATCAAATGCAGACTTTAGTCCTCCCACTGCTGGGATACAGGTCTACCTTCGAAGGGTGGATTAGGCCGTATTCCACCACGCTGGCCAAGTGCGTGTTAGTGGATTCACATACGCCATTGAATTATTTCTTCTCCGGACATATACAGGTTTCCTCACGATGTTTTCCTTCACCGAAAAGCCAGTGGTATGTAAATTCGTACATAAGTCCCAAAAAACTTATTGGTACGAGTCGGGGTTTAAACCCGCCACCTCAAGAATGCGAAGCGGCTGTTCTCTTACTGAGCTACCATGGCTTTTTAATTTTCAACTATACTTTGCAGGTAATCCAAGTCCGCAAACAAGAGTTGGACCTCCACGGCCGCGGCCCCGCAAAAACCTCGGAGCGGATCCGAAGCAAGCGCAACTCACGCGTCGGCCCCGTGCCCACCAGCCGCGCGCTCGCTATCATGGACGCGCCCGGCTCGGACAATGACCGTGTCAAGGTAAACCTATCTATGATATAGTATGGTAAATCTAGTGATGTCAAGGTAAGATTAACCCGTGGAGCGCTTAGTGTATCTACGCATAGATCTTAAGGATTTTGGTCGGGTAGCGCTTAGCGTATCTACACATAGATACACAAGCGGCGCGCGCCATTTGTTTATGTTTTACTCGGTATCCGCTCGTTATTGGTCGGTTCTCGTGATTTATACCGATAGCCAACATAACAATCCCAATTTCTATCCAATCCTAGCAGTGTAGTAGGAGTAAACAAACCAAAAAAAAAAAGATTACCCAAGCATCACAATTTGGTCGAACTCAATGCGCCTACGTGATTTTGTGACCTATTACTGCTTGAAGTTTGGAGCTTACAGAAAATGGCTGGAAATCGTAAGCGGTGAGTAATGTGTTGTATTCTACTAAATGATATGTGTGGAATGTGTTAAAAGTGTTACATTTAGTGTTCGTAGCCTACTTTTTGAGAATAAACGGATAAACTTCTATCACGCCATCCGAGCCGGTCAATGTCCTTGGCCGTTTCTATTGATAATTCGCGAAGTGTCGATTGAAATATCGAAAATTGCCTGTATACCCGTGGGTAATATATCTAGTAACATGTTCAGGTATACAGTTTCTCCTTTTTGTGCGATAAACTCGTTATTTCAACCATTTTTGCAATATTCATTGGACGCCATTTTGTTCATTTCTCGCTCGATGCCGAAATGTACTGTCGGCAGCATAATTTTTCGTTTCGTTTTTGAGTTTTTGTTCTGACGGCCTCAGTTTCATGTTTTGTTTTTATTATTGGATGCTATTTTTTAATTATGTGTCTAATAATGATAATATTGACTATTTAATAATTATATTTTTTTATGTAATTGAGTGACGAGACGAGCAAATCGCTCGCCTGATGTACTTTATAAATGTTACTGAAATTACATTTATTACACTATAATTAAAATGCATTCTTAATATAATAGATAAATCGTAAATAACAAATGTTTATTTTGACAGTTTGACTTTTCAGTTTAGATATGTCAAGATTTATAAATAAATTGGTTCATAAGGTCATCATCATGTTCAAAGTTATTGTTTTGTCGATTTTTTATTAAAAATATTAACTTTTACAGACTAATACAATTTATATTGTTTATTTTGATTTTAGTTTAGCAAGACTGCAGTCAACCAGTTTTGATTTGAGGCGGTCACGATCCGTGATACCCTCCGGGCATTCTCAGCGTCCGTCCGCTTCCCGTCGTGCCCTACATATGGGATTGGCATAGGAGGTGGAGAGGGACGTTGACGTAGGCATGCTCACTCCGACTAACAGGTAAGAATCTAATATGATTATTTAATTTTCTTCTAAATTTTTACACTTGTTTCCTTTACATTTATAATGTTATATACTTTGAATAAAGGTCAATTTGTTTTTATCAGGAACCGAGCATTGGGGGTCCTCAGCACACCGGGGGGTACACTCAAATTGACTGGAGAAGTCGTGCCAATCGAGTGTACACCCGGTGGTCACGTCCGTCGCCACGTCGAGTCTCCACGTCCAATTATAACGTTAAAATATGTTTTTTTTACAATTTACAATATTTACATAATGTAGGTAATATTATTTTGAGAACAATGTAATACTGTAATTCTAATTTCATTTTGGTATGATAATGTTGTAAATTGATTGTAGACGCCAAATTCTCAAAAACTGTAATAAAATAATGAATAAATAATATTATGGCGATAAGATCGCCATTGTACTGCCGAATATTTAAATTATATCTATATCTTAAGTCATTTTTATCATCGGTGTGCAATACAACATACCTTATATTGTATTGTAATTTTTATTTTTCGTGCATTTGGAAAATCATTATATTATTACTTGTAAATAAATTATTTCTAAAAACTATGATGTCATAATATTATTTCGTGAGTATTTCATGTTAGGTGCCAAATTGCCAAAACCAGTTGAACAAAATACGTTAAAATTTGACTTTTCTTCTAATTCTAATAAAAATGTATCTAAAAAAGTTTTTTCGACATAAGAATACACCTACTAGGCACAGTTTTCCTTCTACGCATTATACAGACCTACTATGTTGACAATAGTCTTGCTATAAAATAATAATATAACTTTTATATCACGTTCAATTATTTCGTAAATTTTGATTTTTTTTTCGACAGTACATTTTGTCGCTTTCTGACAGAGGTCCGCGCGATCCGCGCGCTAACGGATGTTTTTTTACGTCCCGCGGTAATTTATATATTATTGAAGTGAATTATGTTTATAGGAGTGAAATTAATACTAAAACTATTTCAATAAGTGTCCTCCCTTGTTGTAAGAGTGCAGTGAGAGTTAAATTCGTATGTGAACATACCATTATCGTGTCAAATCTAACTAAGTGTAACGAAAAATTTCTAAATTATTTTTTCAACACCTGATTACTCATAAATGGTAAGTCACACATAATACAACTATACAAAGAAAGAAAGTATGTTTCAAGCGCTTTCCAGTGATATATATCTTAAAGCATATAATTAACGAATACATCGAGAATTATCCATTTCCGTGTCTCGCTTACGTTACAAATTTTTTTTTGCAAAATGCGCTGGCGCGTCCGCGCATTTGAAAATAAATACCTCCTGCGCTCCACGGGTTAATTGTGACATGATAAAATTGTGATCAGGGAATGATAATTAGGGGTCGTCCATCACGTGATGTCTTTCAGCAATTTTTTCAACGTACTCCCTGGTGATACGTGGTGAGGTTATAAATTACCCCTCCACTTCCGCGCTAATATCACGTGTATCCTGTTTTTGGTACAAATTGTCACTAAAATTTAGATAAAGAGAGGTAAACGCGTAAGTAACACGAGGAAGTGTTTGTTGAATTTTTTTTTAAACAGCCATTAAAAATATTATTCCAATAAAATAAAGACCCACTTTGAGTCGCTGCGCCAGAGAAGTAAGTAATAAAATGAAGATCAAGAACCACAGATTGAAAATCATCAGTAGTTGCAGTTGATTTTCACATGAAGCCAATGTTAAAATTTAACCAGTAATAATTTTTATAGCACTCTGAAGAAAGTGGTGACAGCGACGAAGACAAGGTCGAAAACGAAGATTCGCCGCAGTGGAAACTGCTGGAAGTCGTCAGGAACCATTTGGGAACCGATGGTAATTCAAGTTTTAGCCCTATGTATTTCAACTTATTTTCTTTTCTTTTCTTGACTCTTTTATTATTTCTATTCGATATGTGGGCTATAGGTCTTGCCCTAGGTGGAGCGACGATCTGCGTAAGGCGGCACGGAACAAGTGGATGCGTGAGGCAGGATCGTGCCTTGTGGCGTTCGTTAGGAGAGGCCTATGTCCAGCAGTGGACAAACATTAGATAGGCTGATGATGAGGTCTTGCCCTAGCGTCCCGCAAAGGGTGCATTGTGCATTTCCCCCCTTTATTTGTTTTATTCAGTAATAGGCTTGCTTTTGACCGCCATCTTGCCTGATTGTAAGCAACGATGCGGTCTACTATGGAGTATGCTTGCCTAAAAACCGATTTACTCGAAGACACTTAAATTATATGTATCGGAAAACACCCACTCGGGCAGACGGTTCCTCCCTACTACTTTTGCATGCCACATTTCAGGGTCCCCAATGTCCGAACCGTTCTGGAAGCTTCCGTCCCGTCGCGTCTACCCAGACTACTACAAGGAAATCAAGAACCCGGTTTCCCTCAACCAAATCCGCAACAAGATCAGGCGAGGCAGCTACGGAACTCTGTCAGAGGTCGCGGGCGATATGAATATCATGTTCGAAAACGCTAAGCAGTTTAATGTACCCTCTTCCAAGTTGTATAAAGATGCTGTTAAACTACAGAGGTGAGTGTTTTTTTGTTGGAAATACATTTACTTTTGGACCCCAGTATACCAAGCACAACTTTGAGGTAAAAATACATAGCGATTATTCGATAGAAAAGTGCACGCCGTTTACGCCCGTCAAGGGCGCCTCTGACGGTCGTAAATAGCGTACACTTTTCTATCGAATACACGCTACGTATTGTTACGTCAAAGTTGTACTAGGCACACAGTTCGCCTGACGATAGGACATCCAACGATTTCCAACCCAGATATGGACTATAATAAATAGTTTCAGACGACACATTAGTAGAACAGCGCTTATGTAAAACCTTGATGACACGCTAATGTGTCCATGTGTAGACCAATCAGCGTTTGAGTTCTCTACCCCTGTTTAAACTGTCTAAAAACATTGTAATAACTAATATTATAAATGCGAAACTTTGTGTATATATGTGAATGATACCGTGTATCTGCATAACAACTGAACCGAGTTTAATAAAATTTGAAATAGATAGCTTATGCCCGTGAATAACTCGCGAGTGGAATCGCGGAGCGCGGCTAGTTTTCTTCATAAAGATAAGGTCGAAATTAATTACAGATTGATGCAGCAACGAGTCCAAGAGCTCCTCGATATAGTCCAGGAGTCGTCGAGCGACGATGAGAGCCTGTCCTCGGTGAAGAACCAATCTCAAACACCACTGCCTAGGCCCAGAGGTAACTAATCACTAAATACTATTTTTGTTTGTTTCACCTTTTGTCGGATACTAAAACATAATTAATAACTGAATTATTCTGTTATTCTTACTCAGTCTTCGTTTTTTTTTTTTAAATACAATAACTAAACAGGGCTATAAGGAAAGGGTATGCTAAGTCGAAAAGGGCTCTGTGGGATTTCATAGTTGGTCCCATAGTACATTTTTTAATGATGAGTACTACAAGCCCTTCTTATCATACCCTTTCCTTATTAATTTTACTGGATATATATGTCAGTCTGTAAGGTATTTGTTAATTAGATTCGTTCCCCCAGGCCGTCCCCGCATCAACCCCCTCCCAGCCTCCGAGCGGGCCTCCCCCGCCTCGCCCGCCAAGTCCAACCTACCCCTCAAGAAGAAACTCCACTACGTCTCCAAGCAACTGGTAGACTTCACCTGCTCGGATGGCAGGCAACCGATGCTGCTGTTTATGGAGAAACCGAGCAAGAAGCTGTACCCGGAGTACTATAATGTGATTGATAGGCCTATTGATATGATTACTATTGAAAATAATATCAAGGTAAGATTTTTTACTGGCCATTTAGCAACCAGCTAAACCATTTTAACCAGTTAATTTTAATTTTATTACAGCAAGATTTTCACCAGACTAATAACACCAACAGATTGGCGTTCCTTTGTACTAAAGCAACTGCGACCAACCCATATCGTCACGTAAATTTAAATGACGTGTGAAATGCCTTTTACTGCAAATGTTAATACATACCAATATAATATAAAGCCGTGGTAGCTTAGTAAGCCGTGGTAGCTTAGTGGGAGAACAGCCGCTTCGCATTCTTGAGGTGGCGGGTTCAAACCCCGACTCGTACCAATGAGTTCTTTAGGACTTATGTACGAATTTACATACCACTGGCTTTTCGGTGAAGGAAAATATCGTGAGGAAACTTGCATATGTCCGGAGAAGAAATTCAATGGCGTATGTGAATCCACCAACCCGCACTTGGCCAGCGTGGTGGAATATGGCCTAGTCACCCTTCGAGGGTAGACCTGTATCCCAGCAGTGGGAGGATTAAAGGTTGCATATGAATGTATTATATAATTATTATGTAACCCATATCGTGAACGCTCCTTGCTGACATATAAATCTGCCCTAAATTCCTAAGAACAGTAGTGTGTTCTGATTAATTCACTAATTTTACCACGCAACTTCATCGTGTCTGCCGCAGAATTCTACCATTATTCGCTATTCGGACACGGTTTGTTATTTAACATCAACCGCCAAGCCATATCAGAGCCCTTCATTCAACCTAAAAACGGACACCAAAGTTAGATTACTCGGCCCATACAAGCTTTTTAACATACTTTTTTATTTCCAGAACGAGCGCTACTCAAACGTCGACGAAATGGTCGCCGACTTCCGTCTATTATTCTCCAACTGTCGCCAGTTCAATGAAGAAGGCTCCATGATATTCGAAGACGCGAACCTTCTAGAACGGGTCATGAATGAAAAGCTGAAGGAAATAAACAGCTTCAACGATAAAAAGACGCCTAATCTTAAAGCGATTAAGATGCCTAATAAGGCGAGACAGCTCTCGCCGTTCGAGCAGAAGTTGAGGACGCTGTATGATGCTATCAGAGACTATCGGGATCCTAAAGGTGAGATATACAGGTTGACTGGTTAGAGATTTAATTGACATATTTAAAAATCGTAAAATCACGAAAAAAAATCGGATTTATGTATGTATGACGAAATGTATGTTCATTTCAACTCGGTCACCGTGAAGTTATACACAAGGCGCTGCGGAATAGCAAATATTGGACGTGCGTGGGCGGTTGCGGCGCACTTCACTTCCATCTCACTTCAGAGCCGTTAATAAGATTGAAACGTATTATAATATAAACAGCAACGAAAAAGTTTAAAAAGTGAAAAAAGCTAAGCAATTCAAAATGTTACAACTTGTTTATGTTTAAATTTGTCCACAGCCAACCGCCAACTAGCCCTAATCTTCATGAAGCTACCCAGCAAAACCGAGTACCCAGACTACTATGAACTGATAAAGAACCCAATAGACATGGAGAAGATCGCTCAGAAGCTCAAAAACAATACTTATGTGGCCGTGAACGAGCTTGCGTCCGACTTTATACTGATGTTTGATAATGCTTGCAAGTACAACGAGCCGGACTCGCAGATTTATAAGGATGCGCTGATTTTGCATCGCGTTTGCTTGCAGACTAAGCAGATGCTGAGGTAGGCACTGCTTTGAACTGTCTTTTATCTTTTTAACCGACTTCCAAAAAGGAGGAGGTTCTATGTTCGTCTGTGTGTATTTTTTTTTTGTGTTTGTTCATCGATATTTTCGCCAATTGTAAACAGATTTAAAAAAGCATATTTAACTTTGACATCAGTTGGTCAGACAAGATCGCGCAAGTGATGTAAGGAGCTAAGTGAGTGCAATTTTCTTGCCTATTTCTGCAGAGAAATGCTAAAAACATGGAATTGTACTGTAAAATGTATAATGCAAATTTATGGCTAAGCGTAATTGGTCGATATTTTGACATTTCTCAATAATAATAATATAAACCGACGATAAAAACGCCTTCTTAACACATACTAGGCTGGTCATTCAGCCTATACGAGCTTTACTACTCTTCACCCACTGCTTTTACCTCAATCTGACACTCGCTTGCAAACTTTCTTATTTTACAATGGAAACTAACGTGGTTTTCACACATTTTTTGTGCCAAACGAGACGCAACCGCGAGCGCGTCACGTTTGTAAACTCGCCTGATGAAGGTCACCGAATGTGACCGAAACTAGTCGTAGTAGACGACTTCATTTTTACGTGAGTATTCCCGTGTTTAAATATAACAACTTTCTTATTCATAATTTGTGTGGTACCTATTATTCTAGTCGCGAAGACGACGACGCAGTCCCCGACGTGCCGGCGGCCGTTCAAGAGTTGCTGCTGAGTTTGTTCACCACCGTCTACAACCACCAGGACGAAGAGGGCAGGTAAATATCTCACTAGACATTCCTGAATTCAACCAGATTAACACTTTGTTTGCTTTGAATCAGGACTGAAATTAAATTTACCAAAAGTAAGTAAAAATAGGTGGAAGTAGTTAAATAAAACCAAAATCATAGTTTCCTCCAAGCAACTACATTGCTCTTCGCAATCTCTAAGAAACGGAGTCTAACTTGGTTTCTATACTAAGATTTAGCATAGAAATTACGTTAACGAATTTCTCGAATTTGACAGTTGCTACCTATCCAAGTATGCCATAAAATGAATCAGTGGTAATAAAATTATGGTACATATTACAAGAAACTACCATTTTGTCCACAGATGCTACTCCGACAGTATGGCAGAGTTGCCCGAGCATGATGAAACCAACAGCGGTGAGAAAGTGCGCGCTATTTCACTGGATCTAGTGAAGCGACGACTGGATAAGGGGCTTTATAAGCGGCTCGACCACTTCCAGCAGGATATGTTTGCTGTTTTCGAAAGGTGAGACCGAAAAACCAATCAAAGTTCACCTGAAATCACAATTTTTTTACCATTGAAATGTCAAGAAAATGACTTTTTTTTGTGTCTATCTGGTCTGTTAAAAATCTGGGCTTCAATACTGCCGTGCCATTAGTGGACGGAGCATTCATTTGTAGATACGTTTTCTACGTGTTTTGTTTTTTTCGTTTTTAGTTGAAATGTATATCTTTGGTTTGTTAATTAATCTCAAAGAAACCTAATCTAGGTTTTGCGACAGTTAAATTGAGATTTAAAGTTTTTTTTAAACTCTGTGGTGATTTTGAACGTAAAAAAGAATTATTTTACTATTGAACGAATATTCAAGGTTACCTGAGAAAAAAAAACTATTATTTTCTGCTTAATTTGTCATCGGGTTCATTGTTAGGCAAAGGCCTCTTCCCTTTTTCCCTAAAATAAATCTCCAACTT
The DNA here is from genome assembly GCA_949125135.1 of Alcis repandata. Classification (NCBI taxonomy): domain Eukaryota; kingdom Metazoa; phylum Arthropoda; class Insecta; order Lepidoptera; family Geometridae; genus Alcis; species Alcis repandata. The sequence goes on along the minus strand of OX421246.1, from coordinate 4,212,226 downwards.
ATATTCCAGAGCCCGCCGCCTCTCACGCACCGACAGCCAAATCTTCGAAGATTCCGTCGAACTTCAGTCATACTTCATCGACCAACGCGACCAGCTCTGCGCAAACACGCTGCAGTCGCCGGCGCTCGGGTTTACACGAGACACCATCGCGACTAGTGTGGAGTTAGTTAAACAGTGCAAGATGCTGCAGGAGAATGATGAAGAGGATGAAACTAGGTGAGTGAAAAGCAGGTGGACGTTGTAGGGTGAGACGGGAGTAGGTGGAACTGGCAACGGTGAGACGGGGGCTGGTAGAACGTAGGCGGGGGTAGTTGAAACCAGGTGATTAAGACAGGGGGTAGATAAAGCCAGATAGAATCAGTGGGGACAGTGAAACTCGATGAGATGGAACGGGATCAGAAAAAAAAACGCTAACAAACTTTTTATTACGAAATATGGATAACGATAGTACGTAGACGCTAGGTAAAATTACGCAGCGAGTCGGCGATACGTCAATTAAAATGCGAGCATATCTTCTCACGTCTCCGTGTGCGTCAATACGTTAGTAATGACGATAGCTAATACGCAGTTGAACAAAATGAGTGAACAAAATGAACGATTTCTTCGGTTTTTTATTCTGTGCAAGGAAATAAAAAAAACAAATATGAAACTTTTGGAGGGAAACTTCAAAAAATTCAAATTCAATTCTTACGTGCTTTAAATACTTTATAATAATTTTAATTCATTTCTCTTCAATCCTTCCATATTATTACAATATTTCAATTCTTACTTCTTATTCAATACTAAACACTAAGCAATTACCAAAAAAATTAAAACAATGAGGACAAGTTCGTTTCAGTACCAAATTATGGTGGAGTATATGGAAATGTAAGTAAATACTTTCAGTTCAATTCAAGTACTATAGGTAAGCTTATAATACAATTTTCTTGTAGTGGTAAAGCTAATAACTAAAGCCTATACCATTTTTGCAGGCATGGGGATTTATCGAAACCAATTAGTGGCCCTCGCGGTCGGCATTTTCTTGCGACAAAATGGGGAGAACTAGCTGAAAAATTAAACTGCGAGGGGACCGGGGATTCAAGAACAGAAGAGAAATGGCGAAAGGTAACTAAATAATTCAATTTAGCCACAATAAATATTGCTTCATAGTATGTATTTAAACCGTAGGACATAGGTACATACTTAAAGTTATGCATATTTTGCATCTATCTATTAAAAATGTATCTAAATTTATTATTTAAAAATCAGATAACCATAATTGGTGGCACCTTATGTTTTTTGTATCTACTATCTATAGGTTTGGAGTGACCTGAAGAATAATACCAAAAAAAAATGGGCCAAAATATCAAAAGGGCACAGGGGAACGGGAGGTGGACCTGCTCTCAGCATGGAACTCACCAACACCGAAAGGAGGGTGTTGGCCATCATTGGGGTGCAGGCTGCTACCGGCTTACCAGTGCCTGAAGCCGGATTTGAGCCAGTCCAGGTATCTAATTTAGCACATCAGACAAGCACACAACATGCTAAAATGGTTTCTCGTTGTACTACAGAATCATACAAAACATGACCTACAATTTAATAGCGATGGTTGGTCACAGTTGCAAGTATATTTTTTTTATCAATCAATATGATGTAAATGTTGTAATACTTACTTATTTTTATATCTGTTTCTACAATGTTCCTTAAATAGTTATCTTAATTTCAGAATGAAGAACCATTGTACACAGTGGCAGTGGAGGTAGCCCCTTTAGATGAATTTGCTGCGGAGGACACTTCCATAGGTGAATATTATGCACTACATGTTTGAAATAAAACTTAAATATATCAAAGTTTAGTTAGGTAATCTTTTTACATTTTAATTAGTGCTTTACCTAATGAGCTGAATTGTTTTGTTAAAACAGAATGGCCCACATCACAACAGCCGACTCCAGGAACAAGCCAAGCTCACGGGGATCAGGAGCATTATACAGCTCCTGCTCCTCCAAAAAAAAGGAAGACACAGCACGAAGAAACAGCAAGGATGTTTGTGGAGTGTGACAGGCAAGCAAGGGAGCATGCAAGGGAGCGTGATACAGTTTATCAGCGGTTTGAGAGTGAGAGAGTACGGCAGCGTGATGAAGAGCTGAGAATAAGGGAGTATGAGGTACGCGAGAGGGTAAGGCAGAGAGATGAGGAAATTGTAATGCAAGGTAGATGGATGGAATTGATAAGAGAGTGTTTGGAATTATTTGGCAGGTATATGCACCGGGAGTAAGTATGAATGTTGATTAAGTATGTAGTTACCTATTGTGTGTGTGAGGTATAGGTGTATGATATGAATGTGATGTGTTACCAATTTACCTATTTTTTTAAATAAAATATTCGAAAATTGCAATTTTTTTTTAATAAGATCAATAAATTAAGTAGGTACACTTATCAAATTACTTTATACACTCAAAAAGAAAGTAAACAAACAAAAAGTATCCCTACTTGTTTGTCCATTGACAGGCAACTGTAAGTTACTTTAGAGGTTTATAAAGTAGGTACCTAATACAAACAGTTGTACAGAGAAGCTTTCGTACTCCATTTACTTAGATTTACTTTTTTACACATTCAGGAAGAAACTTGTTTAAGTCATTAGCATTTAATTGGGTACAAATTATTGTTTATTCAGTGCACATTGCTTAGAGAGTAAGTACTTACATTTACATTAGAAATAAACTTCACAAGCACATAGTAAGTATACTAATTGCTTTGGACCTAAACGCTACATAAAGTAACATTACTTACACATAACTACCGATAAAAACCCTTACTCGAAAACATAGAATTAATCACTTTTTACTGACTACAAAAAAAAGGTTATCTTTGTTGGATCGTTGATTGGTTCGAGACGAGACAATTCGACGAGTTCGGGACAATAATGTATGTATGACCATAATAATAGGTGTTTAAAAAAAATACAATAGATGGCGTGGGAAAAATCGCTAATTTTATGTCGTTCTACTTGTCATTTCATTTTTAAATGGGTCAAAAGCCTGTCCACCACAAAACCAACAAAAACTCGAAATTGATATTTAAATGAAAATTTGACGTTCAAATAGATTATATAAGTACAAAACATGTGTTGTATGCAAAGACTTTCTAATTATTACGGTCATATTTTTAAACGGTTTTATTTAGCTCACCCCGTTTGTTTTATTTATTATTCTTGGGTCAAATTTAGTAATTCAAATTTCACCCTCTTCCTGTCAACCGATTAATCTGAAATTTTGTATACACTTTGGATTTTGGTGACAATACAATTATGTTTATTCATTATCATTATAAATTCAAGATGGCCGCCGCTACAAAATGGCGGATAATTTATGTTTTATTAATCCCATCAATATGGGTATCAAATGAAAGGGCTCAACAAGCAGAATACAATATACTATAAAAAATTGAAATCCAAGATGGCAGCCGCTACAAAATGGCAGATAACGTAGGTTTTATCAATCCCATCAATATGGGTATCAAATGAAAGGGCTCAACAAGCAGAATACAATATACTATAAAAAATTGAAATACGAGATGGCGGCCGCTACAAAATGGCGGATAACGTAGGTTTTATCGATCCCATCAATATGGGTATCAAATTAAAGTGCTCAACCAGTATAATACAATGTACTATATAAAATACTAGCTGACCCGTGCCCACTTCGTTGGGCATAATGTTAATTAAACCCGAAGCCATCGCGCGCCGTCCGGACCGTTTTTTCTCCGATTCACTTTGCAAAACGGACTACCACGTAAAAGCCTTTTTATTTTTCGGTTTTTTATATAACCTATGACACTCAGCAATAATGTGGCTTTCTATTGGTGATAGAATTTTTAAAATCGGTTCAGTAGATCCCGAGATTACCCCTTACAATTTAACAAATATACAAACACACAAACTTTACTTCTTTATAATATTAGTATAGAAAAACTAAAAACTAGAAAATAAAAATAGATAAAAAAACTTTTTAAGTTAAACGGTTTTATGTTAAACATACATTGCATTGCAATGTTTAAGATAAATGTACTAAAAACCAAAAAATAATAAAATAGATACAGTCGTGGGAATTATAAACATATGCATAGACTAGACTAAAATAAAACCGTGGGGCACGTCCCACGGTTTTCTTGCCCCAACAACAACAACTTGTTTGTATAAAACCATTAGGAGCGCCACATCGGGAGCTCTTAGTTCTCTCTCAGTTCTGAAGTGCAGCTCTTATCTGTGAATCCTACAAATTTTATGAATGACCATCCTTCTCAGAGCTCTCCCGCGTAGGAGATCATCACTGCCGTTTTGGTCTTCATAAAATTGTTGTTCGGAAATCGAAGCCGTGTCAACTACGTCTGGTACGTCCGAAAGATCTGTGTCGTGCAACTGCAGTGCCAGATTGTGCAATACTGAGCACGCCATTATAATTTTTGCACACTTTAGTGGTGCATAATGCAGCGTGCGGTCTTTGCACAAGCATCTCCACCTATTTTTTAACATTCCGAACGTATTTTCGACGGTGACACGAGCTTTAGAATGCACCGAATTGTAGAGAGCTTCGTCACTCCCTTCTACTACATTGGGTACTGGAGTCATGAGCCATGGTCGTTGTGGATACCCTGAATCACCTGAAAGAGTATTTTATCTGTATTTTTTTTATCTTTTTTCCGATCACAATATTTAGGTGGTCACTCACTGGCAGCAGTAGCATGCGTTACTGTACCTACTCAAACCTATTTTAATAGATAATTTTCTATCAGCGAATGCTCTTTAATCTGTGCGTACCAGCTGCTGGCACTGTATCTAGGTACTCAAATGCTCAAAGTTGGTGCATTGTACATTACACGCGAATGCTTCTGGTGACTTACGATTTTGCATTGCGTAAAATCCATTAATCTCTGTAGCGTGCCACATTTTCTTTTTTCGGATAAGGATTAAAATAAGGTCTACGATTTATGTGGACTACTTACAGATAAAAATAAGCATAGATACAATGATTAATATTTACCAAGCAGCCAGACTAATTCATTATTGCCATGAAGATTTTTCATGTAAGAGTTCGCCTGACTATTTTCCCACACAAAAGCGTCGTGTGTGGCACCCCCAAATTTGGCATTAACATTTAAAATGCGCTTATCACTGTCGCTTATCTGAAAAAATTAAGATAAATTTAAACTTTTAGTGCCCAAGGTTGTATGTCGTGTATGTACAATATGTACTGTATTTCACGAAGCTTTGTACGTGAATTATTATAGACATGTACCTACACGTATGATTGTACATGTACAATACGGATTGCACAATATTTGACGTGCAAAATAAGTTGTGCAGCATAGTTGTGCAGGCAATGGGAGACGATAACGTATCACGATTATTACCTACACAGCCCGTTTTGTACGGCCAATTACATGCAGTTCGTTTTTCGAGTACATGGCTTAATAAAATCGGGTTATGCAAAAGTGGTCGCTTAACTATCCTTACATTATTGGGCTATGCAGTTTTGGCCATACATACAATATAGGAATTCCAATCTACTCAATCAAAAATTCAAAATAGCAAGTGTTCTTTAAATTATTATACCTAGTTCTGAATCAAGTGTTCTTGACTCTTCAAAATAAAACACTTATAGATAGTGTGTTTTTGAGAGTTTCAGTATTAATTTATTTTACCTTCTAGCAGGCCTGCCAATGGGCTTAAAGTACGACTAGTGCGAACCGATAAAGACTGCGACGATCACTGCATACAAGCAACTAAGCTACTACTCCTAGACTACTATTACTACAGTTGTACTATCAGGCACTTCAGTTAGTGGGACTCTTGAGTGATAATCTGAGTATAATTCTCATTGTGTTCACTTTGACGTCGCCGCCCCATACGTATGTATTACATGGGGTAGGTAATAGGTACGCTAATCTTCAGATGCCGAAGGCAACCACCGACTATATTTACCTATTTTTTTGTCAAGACTTATGGTGTGTCATTTTAACATCTGGTAGACTATTTATAGGTACCAATACCAACCATTTGTACATTCAAAGAATGGAAATGTTTCCGGTTAAAATATAGGTGCTCTTGACTGGCTTCTGGCTTAAAAATATGGAAATGACATCCATCCACACTACCGATTGCACCGTGAATGCCATACTTGACATAGTATCTATAACAGGAAAACCAATCTAATTTTTTACTGGCAAAAATTAGTTACACAAGCAACATAAAACTGTTTCTCTAAGACTAGCTGCACCGGATGTTTTCCCGTGTTCCCAGAATATAATAAATTAATTAGAGTAAAGTGTTTTTGTTATAATAATATAACCTTTTGTTGAATATTTGTTTGTATGCTAGGTTTTAGTTGTCCTTTTTCCTTTAACTCTTTGCAGAGAAACTCAAAAGTTTCCTTGCTGAGTCTATATCTGAGTTTGAACTCAGTGTCGCTAATGGACATAGCATCATGGCTATTTTTTAGTCTCTCAGTGTTTAATCTGCAATAAACCAGATGAGTTAGAAATTAAAGTAAATCTGCACATTTTGAAGAAGTTATGTTCTCCACAATGAAGCTTGTTATGCTTAGCTTGTTATGATTGCTATATGTAATCTATATATATAAAAATGAAACCCGTTTTCCTTGGTCACGGCCTCACGCGTGAATGGCTGGACCGATTTCACTAATTCTTTTTTTGTTGTATTTGTTATTATTAGGAGAAGGTTCTTACGGAAAAAAATATTAAGAAAATCTCTCAGAAATATTGAAAAACCCTAAAAACAGCCCTTTTATTTTTCCCATACAAACGTTTTCTAACTAAAACGAGCTTTATTGCTATTGTATAAAGTTCATATTGAATTGCAAGCACTCACTGTTGTTTAAGCAATGTAGGTATGTTCCTAACGTTCAAGAGTCAATTTGCACTTTATTACCTCTGTACAAAGTTCAAATTCAATCATATCTATCAAAACAGTGTGCGTTTTATACTGATAATTTTTACTATAAATTGACAAGTTAGCATCAACAAACTACGGTTGCTATAGTTACGCAATAGCATGAGAATAGAGGTTATAACAAAGAGTTCCTATAATTATTCTCAACACCTTTGGTCACGCCATCACGCGTGAACGACTGGACCGATTTCAATTTACTCTACGTTTATCCCAAAGTCTACCCGTGCGAAGCCGGGACGGGCCGCTAGTTTATAAATAAAAATAGAACAGGCACTTATTTTATAGTTCTTATTAGTCTAAATGTATCTATATTATTTTAGGCGATTATGTTCAACAATTTAGTTCTCATTGATCTTCTTATTTGAGCTCATTAGATTTTTGTCTTACTTGGAAAAAAAAAGCATTACTTTATAGAATTGAATCAATAGCCATGAATTATCCTACTTATTTATAAATAAAACTTAAATAGCAGTACGCAATGTCATGATAATAATGTTATTGTGGTTTGTGGTAGAAAATTAAAATTCAATATGAATGGAATATGAAGTTACATAATAAATAGTTTATTTCTAATGCAACATAACTTACCTTACATGTGGCTGAAGAATATTCTGCGCCATATAGTAATAAGAAGCACTTCTTTCTATATTAATAGGTCGATCCATTTTCATTAATTTTCAAATCAATACAAGAAAGCGCGGTAATGCGTCGTGCCGCCAAATATTTCTGTAGGTAGGTACTATTTTTTATTTTGTGCTTGGCTTCTGCACAGATTTATTAATTCATATGTTCAAAATAAACATCCTGCTAATTTTACAATGATTAAAAATATCCCGCAAACCTTAAAATGAATAAAAAATCGAACTTTAGTGTTTACGAAAGTTTTGTCACCGAAAAATGTTGGGTGACATAACTTTCGTAACTTCTCACGAGCTGGCTATCGTCCATCTGTCAAAAAAAAGATATGCTGCCGATTTACGCAGAGTCCTAAGGGATCATCACGTTAGCGTTACGTCGCCGTAACGATACAATAGTACGGAATAATTGTGCTGCCGATTTACGCAGTTTCAGTTTCCATTTACGGACGATAGGGGCGCTGACCTATTTTTCATACATTTTGCTATCGAATACGTGGCGCTAGTTTTTTCGAAAGTAGTTGTGCTAGAGCCACAGTGCTTTTAGTTACTCATAAAATTGTAAACCTACAGGTCAAGTACGGATGACTCCATGCCACCCAGCGGAGCACCAACCCAGCACCCGCAATACTCCAAAGGAGACTTTGTTTACATCCAACCAGAAAAGGGGAACAAAGACCCCACCATAGTGCACGTAGAACGAGTCTGGACCAACAACGACGGCGTGCCTATGATATATGCTAACGTGTACTTTAGGTGAGTGATCATTGTGATTAATTCATTCATTCATTCGAATCCACACAGCTAGGGAATCGAACGCCAATGGCCACGTGATTCGATCCATCGAACCACACAGAATACCGGGTTTCTCGTTTTCTGAGATAAATAATCTTGGGCTTTTCATACTTAGGGTCAATAGATAATTATGTTCTAATCTAAGTCTGCTTCATCTTCGACCGCCAACATACCAACAGGCGAGTTAGAGGTTGGTCTGACTTATCCGCTATAAAAATAATAGTTCAGTAATGTTTATTCCTTCAGTTTAAAAATGTTAAAGTTGGTTTTGTCTACAACATAATAGAAAAAAAAGACAATAATGATCCAACATCGATTTTGATGACCAACAATTTTGGTAATTTATTTTTTGGTTCTGTTTTCGGATATGACAACGTTTTATTTTTGCAGGCCCCAAGAGACGTTCCACGTGCGTACGCGCAAGTTTCTCCAACAAGAGGTATTCAAAACGGAGCTCCACCGCACCATCCCGCTGGACCAGATACTGGGACACTGCTACGTTATGAACGTCAAAGAGTATTTCAAGTTTAGACCTAGAGGTATGCACTTATTTTAGTTTAGTCCATATCTATTGCGAAACTCGATTATTGAAAAAACAAACGTACAAAAGAACTAACTATTTTGTTCAACGTAAAGAAAATTAATTAACATAATAAATGTATTACCCAACGTGCTAGTCCTAAAAACAAGAAAAAGAAAAAATTAAGAAACCAGTGTAAATTGGAAAATTTTGTACTAAATTAAAATGATACAATTAATTGGTTAATATGTTGGTAGCATTTGTAGTCTTATGATTGTCTATTGGCAGAATGTTTAATTTATTTGCACGCTGCCTCATGTGGCGTAGGACTGAAAGGACGTAAGTCTCGTCTCCAACACCAACAGAACACTACCGTATAGCATATATACCACTAGTATACATATGTAGCGTTTTGTTGTATGTAGTACTTAGTTATAAGCCAAAATTGCAAAGCGTGATGTAATAAAAAAACCTGTTGCATTTCGACCTCTTTGTTTTTTTAGGACACAGAGTTGTACCGAGTTTTGCAGATTGTTGAAAACCTTTTTTTTCATTTGTTTTCTTTTTTATTTTACTTTATCATACTCAAGTAGGTACTCATATCAAAATTAGAACTACGTCACCCTTTGCAAATGTCTGATATCGGTCATGATATTCAAAACTTGTGTTCAAACCGCTTTTAGTACACAAACATAAAAAAACAGACCATAGATAGATCTCAACAGCAAACCAACCATCAAAGCATTGAAATGTGAGCCTTACAGTTGAATTTCAAGTGACAAATTTGGAGTGTGCGACGCGTTTATCCACCGCACTCAATGTCTGTCACTTGAAATCCTACCGTATTTATAACTGTATTAGACTCAAATTCCTATGTTTTGCTTTTGCCTAGCCTTGAACTCAATGAGTGGTGGCTCATGTCATTTGTTAATTTGCTCACAGTATTTCTTGAAATATCCAAATAACAAAGATATCTAAAATATGTACGTTTTTGTCAGGTTTTTCAGACAAGGACGTGTACGTTTGCGAGAGTCGGTACCACACGAAGAATCGCTGGTTCAAGAAGATTAAAGTGTGGGAGGGAGGCGATCGGGACTCACTCGCGCCCAGAGAGGTCAGTAATCTTAATAACTACTAACTTTTATTAGTGTTTATCTAAATTTTAATAAAGGCTCCATAGACAATCCCAAGGCTCTCAGACCATGTAACTCATTGACAGATCCTATCTATTCGTCCTTCATGAAAATATTGAACTGAGTTGCATTAACTCGTACTCGTTGGCCAGCAATTCGAGCAATTCTTAGTTTCGATTCTTCTGAATTCAATTATTTTGAAGCCAGTGAACTTTAAACGCGTATAGCTTATCCCGCAACCGGCGTGAATACGTTGTAGAAGAAAATGGAGACAGATTTTATCCTGGATTAACATTTTTTTGTCCAAGTAAAATTCATATTTTTTGTACAATAAAGCCAATAAAACTATGGAACACAAAATTTCAGGTACCACTAGAGCCGAGCCGCACTGTGTCAGTGTTCCGCGAGCGAGTCGAGAAACACAAGGACGAGCTCGCTGAACTCGAGATACTGGAGAACGTGCAGGAGAAAGACAGACCGGTTAGTGGGTTTCTCTTTCCTCACTAATGAGGACTAAAATGTTTCAAGGTTTTAGTTGATGTCTGCGACTTTATACTCGGAAATCACATCGTACTATAAGCATCCTATCTTCTTCTTCTTATCTTAATATATATAAATCTCGTGTCACAATGTTTGTCCTCAATGGACTCCTAAACCACTTAACCGATTATAATAAAATTCGCACACCATGTGCAGTTCGATCCAACTTGAGAGATAGGATAGTTTAAATCTCAAATTATAGTCGCAATTTTAATTTATTGCAAATATAATTTTTACTATAAATTGATTAGCATCAACATACTACGGTTGCTATAGTTACGCAATATTTGACATAGAATTGACGCAATGGCTTTTGACAGGACAACGTCTGTCGAGTCAGCTAGTATAATATATAAAAAAGAATCGCTGATCGTTTGTCTGGCTAAAACTAGGAACGGCTGGACCGGCTTGAGTAATTCTTTTTTTGTTTTATTCGCTCTAAAACAGGGAAGGTTTAAATAAAAAATAAAAAAAGGCAGGTGAAACCGCCGGATGTAGCTAGTATTATATAATAAAACTTTTTTTCTAGACTCACCAGTTTGAATGGCGTTGTGTCCGATGATTTGTAAGAGTTTTTATCTACACTAATGCTGTTACATTCTACTTATGTTTACAATACTTGAATTATAATGACTACTGTTATAGCACAGACAACATTTAAGCAATTTCACATGATGTTATAATATCCACATCGATATCGTAAAATCTCATTATAACATCGCGCGCTCGCTCCTGATTGGCCGCCCTGCGCGCGCAGCGGCGCCAAGTGCGCGCTCGCTCCTGATTGGCCGCCCTGCGCGCCAAGTTCACTGTGACAATACACGTTTTTATTAGTGAAGATAAAGTAGTGTATGCAACTTCATATAACACAGGTATTAAAACACTCGTTACTATTATGAAACTCGCTGCGCTCGTTTCATAAACACACTCGTGTTTTAATACCCTTCATTATATGACAGTTGCATAAACTACTATTTTAGTTGACTCGTTTTTATTACGAGATTAACCGCAGTTCGTGCTGCTAAATACAAGTCTCCGATGCATATCTGAAGGAGTATCTCTGTCATTCTTATTTTTATGAGATATCAGGTGTGAGACAGTGATAGAAATGATTTCGAGCGGCCTGATTAGAGCTTTAGAATCCTTGCGTCTCTGATTTTCTACAGCTACAAATATTTACTACTTACATAATACATATGAGTCCTAACTACGTAGGACGTGCGTGCGTACGTTTATGACTCTTACATTGATTCTCTCTCTTTTCTTTTTCTTCTTTTCTTCTTCGATCTTTTCGTTCTTCTTATAAATCTTATACGCGCATGGGCCTTATTCATAGCCAAGTCACTCAAGATACGATGTTCTTTCCCAGGACGTAGTAATGTACAACCCCCTGGGTACGGATGACGAAAACACATACTACGAGCAATACAACACGGTGTGCTCGGGAGTGATCAAGACGGGAGACTACGTGTACGTGGCCACCGACGGAGGGAAGCAGATGATAGCGCAGCTCGATACTATATGGGAGACTGGCGAGTGAGTATTATTTGGTAGTATGTGGTTTTAATCACACAGAAATATATAAATATTGATTTGTCCCAAAAACAAGAAAGAGATATAGTGTGTAGTAAGCTAGTTGGGCAAAAAAAGACAATAGACTAGATAGGCAATAAAAGACAGTAGGCTAGTTGGGCCAAAGAGGACCGTAGGCTGAGGAGCAAAGGAAAAAAGCAGACAGTAATCTCGTTATAGTTAGTTAAAATAAGTCAATAGGCTGGAAGACAAAAAAGAAGACAGGCATGCTATAATAGAGAGCGGACAACAAGCTAGACGGATTTTAAATGTTTTTATTTTTGTTTCAGCAACAAATGCTACTTCCGTGGTCCGTTCCTCATTTTCCCTAATGAGGTGGCGAACATCATAACCAAGGTAGAATACTGATTTCTACTGCATTTAGCATTTATTAATTTTTGCGTTTGGATAATGTATTGGATTTCCTTTGCAGCCTTTCTATAAGCAAGAGGTTTTGTTGACCACCATGCACGACACTAACCCACTGGTGGGCATTGTGGGAAAATGCGCGGTGCTAGACTACGATGATTATCTCAAATGTAAGTATGTTTTAGTCGCTACCAATCTGTCACTATACCTATTTATTATCGGGAAAATTTAATGGTTTCTGTAGGATAGATAGATAAACTCTTTATTGTTCATACAAAAAAAAAAGCCGGGTTAAATCACAGGGCGCAGCTAGTCTCACTGATATTATGAATTCCAAAGCTTGTCTGTATGTTTGTTATTCTATGCTGAAACGGCTACACTCTAATTGGAAGAACACATACTATTTTTCATCACCGTCATCACCGTTTTTCATAGCCACACAAGTGACGCAGCTAGTAGCTTACAAAACTATCTTGGCTATAGCTTTGCATTATATCCCAGCTACTTATCTTATACTTATTACTTATACAATAACACTTAAATAATACCACAAACAAAAAGTACGATTCACACCACTGGGGACGTAGAAATGAACTGGGAATGACAGCAAATACATATAAAAACACTAGCTGACTCGACAGACGTTGTCCTGTCAAAAGCCATTGCGTAACTATAGCAACCGTAGCATGTTGATGCTAACTTGTCAATTTATAGTAAAAATTATCAGTATATATATAATTTGCAATAAATTAAAATTGCGACTATAATTTGAGATTTAAACTATCCTATCTCTCAAGTTGGATCGAACTGCACATGGTGTGCGAATTTTATTATAATCGGTTAAGTGGTTTAGGAGTCCATTGAGGACACGAGATTTATATATATTAAGATTACGTATTTCATTATTTTTTTCCTACTCAGTCAGTGCAAAACTATATCCCTCCCTTTCTTCTACAGGTCGTCCGACAGAGATAGCTGAGAACGACATCTACGTCTGCGAGTCCGTATATGACGAGTCGAACCGCGTCGCGAGGAAACTCAAGTCCGGACTGCGGAAGTTTGAACACACTAAGGACGTTACAGTCGATGAGGTGAGTGAACGAGACTGGCTTTTGTTTTTAACCACCGACGTAAATAGACAGGTGCTATACTGCCCTCCTAAGCACAAGAGAGGAATCTCAAAAAAAAAAATTTTTTTTTGTTTTTTATGCGTCTTAAAGCTGGAAAAATTACGCATAATGATGCGTGAAAAACAGAGCTATAAGTTATTTGTGTTATCATGAAAAACTTTGTCTATAGAACCAATTCCGATATCGAGAAAGGAAAAACGTAAATTTCGACGAGGGTGGAATGTCTTTTTTCTAAAAAACAGCTTTTTCTTGATTTGATTGATTACATTTTCTTGTTAAGTGAATGACATCTTATGAACCGGCTCGTACCAATGAGTTCTTTTGAACTTATGTACGAATTTATATGCTACTGGCTTTTCGGTGAAGGAAAACATCGCGAGGAAACCTGCATACGTCCGGAGAAGAAATTCAATGGCGTATGTGAATTCTACCAATCCACACTTGGCTAGCTTGGTAGAATACAGCCTAATCACTCTTCGAGGGTAGACCTGTATACCAGCAGTGGGAGGATAAACGGTTGAATATGATGACGATGAATGACATCTATGGTACGATCGACTTTGACGTGACAACGTCTTATAATTCGATGGAGCCGGCTGCACGCACGAAAAAACATGACGCATGCGGCGTTACCGTCGTTACCGTCGCTCTGAGGCGTTCCATTTAAGGCTTGAAGTGCAAGCGAGAGCGCGCAACGAGCGACAAAGAGGCACAATCGGCCTCCGCGTTCGGCAGCGTTCGACATCTGTCTCTCTCCTACTTGAGCGAGCAATATAGCTGCTATACAATAATACATTTATATGTTTTCGTCAAGTATGAAGTGCAGTGAAAAGTGAATGTGGTGTCAATTGTTTATGATTCTTTCGATATTAAATATATGTTCAGTGATATATTGTCGAATATTCGTGCTTTCATCATTGAAATAAATAGCATCGGTCCGCTAGTGCAGCGATTGTAGGTTATGCTATAATTGACAAAACTATAACATTAACAGAACTATTTCACGATGAGAAAAAAATCAATTGCTTTACTATTCGATCGAAATAACATTCCATCAGTATTTTCTTATGATGTTGTCACGTTCAACTATCGTCAGTAAACCGACTTTACAGACAACCAATTTTTTTTTTGTGTATTCAAGTGAGTTCACCATTTTTTCGTTTTTACAGTCAACGACCATAAGTTTTGGTACTACCTTTAGCAGTAACTATAAGCTATTTGTTTATTGTCCAGGTTTATATATTCCCGAAGCCGCTGGGTCCTCCCACGCTGGCCACGGCTCAAGAAGTGCAGTCTTCGTCCACGGCTTTCACTCATAAGCAGTTCAACCCCAACCTTAATATAGACTCTTTGGTACGTATATTTAAAGATCATATTCCCTTAGCTGTTGGAACGGGATTCTGATAAAATAAGAGTTTGTATAGGCCGAGTGGCTAGCTCTGGAGTCAGAATGAGGTTGATATATGTGGTTGTAAGAGAAAACATGTAAAGTAACCCCTTTATAGCTTCAGAAAATGATATGTGTTCATTGGTTTATGAAGGTTTCTAAAGCTATAGTTGTTCTAGAATGTAAACTAAGGTCATAAGAATCGGAAGCTAAGGCTATAGCGTAGGGGTGGGGGAGGGGGGCTCCAGGTCGCCCCCCAATGCCATGCCGTAACTCGGAAAGTTTAAGAAAGACTGGACGGCGCTGGCCCAAGACAGCAAAAAGTGGATAAAAGTAGGCCTTTGCTTAGCAGTTTTTAAAATGTTGGTGTAAACGATGTTATATTTTTTTGCCAGCATGAATTCCCGATCCTTTACAGTCAATTTACTTTTTCATATGTAATTTTTTTGTAATATATTTCAGGACGGCAAGCCCCAGTTCACAAACCTCATCAACACAACAATCGGGCAGGATGTGGAGATGATGCTGGAGAACTCGCTGGATGACTCGTCTCTGGCGTCGCCGGCCACGCCGCTATCTATAGGTCACTATACTAGCGATTATACCCGTTATTTATCGGTTTTACAGCATTTTTAGGATAAGTCATTCATATAACGACCGCATAGCTAAGAATAGCAAAACGATAAGTTATACTAACTAGCTGATATAACCTCATCAATACCACGATCGGGCAGGATGTCGAGATGAAGCTGGAGAACTCGCTCGATGACATATATACCGATTATTATTATTACTTTTATGCAATGAAATAAAAAAAATAAACGTTTCACACTCATAGCTCCCCACTAGGAATAAATCCTGTGTCGGGGATGCCATGGACACACACAAAGACATGGACAACTAACACCCAGACCCAGAACAGATATTTAAATTAATCATTCAAACATCTGCCCGGCCGGGAATCGAACCCGGGACCTCTGGCATATAAGGCGGATACACTACCGCTGAGCCAAACAGGCCGACGAGAGACGAGACGAGCAAACCGCTCGCCTGATGTTTAACGTCACGTTTTTCCAAAACAGGAATACGCCATCCACAATTTTGAACTCTAATTAAAGACCCTACTCGGCTCAGCACCGCGCTCGTCATCCTGAGATATAGGATTCGTATTTCTCTCATTTCTCATGTTTTTAGGAAATGCATGAATACCATTTCTTAATTACACGACAATCTAGGCTTGGGCTGACAGGCGCCAGGATGGGGCAGTCGTTGTACCATTTTCTTGCCTAAACAAAATTGGACACCTCTAAAAATTTTGTGGCCCTTTTCTCAATTTGAGTTTTGTCAGCCACGCAAAAACAAAATGGATTTGGATGAAATTTGATTTCGAGGTAGCTTACCATATCACATATTTATCTTTTCTTTGTTTTTTTATAATAATTTTGTTTTAGTTTTAATAAAATACCTTATTCCTCCAGGTGGCAACAGTAACCCATACAACCCCTCCCTCTCAACCACCCAAGAGCGCACCCAGACCGCCACCCCGGCAAGCAGCAAGAAGAAGAAGGAATCCAAGCAGAAGATCGTCACAGGCTACATACTGTACTCCAGCGAGGTTCGCAAGGCTATCATAGCTAACAACCCTGAGGGTACATTTGGTGAGTTA
This sequence comes from Alcis repandata, assembly GCA_949125135.1. NCBI lineage: Eukaryota > Metazoa > Arthropoda > Insecta > Lepidoptera > Geometridae > Alcis > Alcis repandata. The sequence continues at coordinate 4,195,533 of OX421246.1, read as the reverse complement.
TAAACTAAAAAAACTGGGAACTAACGCAGTTTTGACACGTTTACTTATAATTAACACGGGGATACACGCGAGCCGTCACATGTAACTCACCTGATGAAGGTCACCGAATGTGTTTTTTGTTATTTAATTAAAAGTGGTTTTGTCACTCAGTGACTATGCGTTTCTTATAAACCATTAACATCATTCTGGCTTCCTCAGAAGCTGGGGAAGCCAAGATGCTGTTGCATAAATCTACATTTATAGCAATATTATTCAATGTGATCGAAACTAGTATTAAACGACGTAATTTTTACGTGAGTATTCCCATGTTAATTATAACAAACAAATTCAACAGAAACTAACTAAAATATTACAATACTGAATATATTGTCTTTGGTTGATAATGGTGCTTCTACACCGACTCGATTGGCATCCTTTTTTAACCGACTTCAAAAAAGGAGGAGGTTATCAATTCGACTGTATGTTTTTTTTTATGTTTGTTACCTCATAACTTTTGACTGGGTGAATCGATTTTGATGATTCTTTTTTTATTAGAAAGCTGACGCTTCCCATTGGTCCCATTTCAATTTAGTCCAGTTCTGATAATGGTATCCATGAGAAAACTATATAAGTCTTAAATTTGCATTAAGTACGTGCGCGACAAATAGATGAATAACTCAATAGTCGGTCTTTTGAAGTCGGTTTTTGTTTTTTGTTTTGTAAAAATAATGTTCTTGTTTTATATCGTGAATGTCTGCGGTTTACCACCTGTCAAAGAAACAAATTGAAAATAAATAATTTATCTCATTAACAGTTAATTTTAACATTATAGGTGATAGACAGTTCCTTTTTGTTTGTCTTTTCTTGTCATGTTCTTTTTTTATTTTATCGCCGGTCGATGTAGTGAGAAGCACCATAATTCGACTGCCTCGATGTACAGTACCGTAACTGCAAAATCACGATATTTTCATTGTACCAATTATACGAATATTTAATATACTTCAAAATAAAACAAAAAATTAAAAAGAAATTTCGTTGAATAAAATTAATACTTAACATTTCAATATTAATTTAAGACAAATTTTGACTTAAAAAAAAAATATCATATGTAGTTTCAATACTGTACGTAGAGGCAGTCGAAGGCAGTTTTATAATCGGGGCAAATTAGACCAAAAAATAGGAGTAAGCTTACATTAATTCACACCCAGCTGAAAATTGGTAGGATTGTTCAGAACACCATCATAAATGAAACCTAAAAAGTCCTCATCGATCCGATACGTGCAAAAATTTTTACTCCAGGTAGAAGGTCACCAAAACGGGTATTTCGTTATTTTCTCAAAAACGGTACAAGCTACGAGGATACTGTTCAAGACAAGTATGTTCACTATAACATTTTCTACAGTATTGCTCTTAAACGCATGTTGATAGAACTTATGGTTTTCGAGATATGTCGATATTAATTTCAGACCAGACCAAAAAATTGACAATTTCTCTTAAGATGCCTCAGTCAGCAGTAGATCATATAACAAGTTTGTAAATGAGTTTTCCCGAAGTTTTAAACATTGTTGAATCCGACAATCTCAAGAAACACTTTGAAAAATGACTCCTTGTATCTCAAATCGGATAAATGATGATGATGGTTGACGGAAAATTGAACCCCTCGTATCTCGGAAACGGAAAGAGATAGAGGGGTACACCTGACTTTTAAAATTTAGATCAAGTATGGACCTTTCTAGGGAAATGATAAAAAAAGATAGCCGCCATACAAAAAAGTTTGACAGTCATACAAATAAACAAAAAAAAAGGAAATGCTCATAGCTGTGGAACCGCTGTAGATGGATGGAGTGTGCTCGAAGAAATATTATAGAGATTTATAACGACAATCGAGATTCAGCAACAAAAATCCAAGATGTCGGATTTCATATTTCCGTCAAATTTCAATGGATCTTCTAAATTTTAAAGTGATCCTAGGCAGGTGTAATTTTGGATCTGGAGGCTCTTAAGGTCCTTAAATCCATTCCTGAAATGATTTTTTTGGTTCGGCCATTTTTCAAAATGGCTGCCATACAAAAGAAAAGGAGTGAAGTTACAATACTTCGCACCCAGCTGAAAATCAGTAGGATTGTTCAAAACATCATCACAAATGAAATCTAAAAAGTCCTCATTGATCCGATACGTGCAAAAAAAAACACTAAGGGTAAAAGGTCACAAAAACTGGTTTTTCACAATTTTCAGAAAAACAGTAAATTTTATCATACAATTAGCCATACCAAATTTTAGATCAGATAATTATCTACAAAAAATGACAATTTTTTTTCCTAAGAGCCACCGTTTTTGAAATATAACGACTCAAAAAGTTGAAAGAGTTGTAATCGTCATAATAATTATGCACACGTTTCCACGTCACCTTAGAGGTAGTGAGCTTAACGCGTTTTAACGAATATTGCTTTTATTATATTCAACCTATGCCAATATTATATTTTATTGATCAATACTTAGTTTCAAATTAAACAGACTCACAACAGAAACGTGGAATAGGCCTACGGGAAATCACGTTAAAAAAAACGCGTTAAGCTCACTACCTCTAAGGTGACCCTTAGTGTTTTTTTTTGCACGTATCGGATCAATGAGGACTTTTTAGATTTCATTTGTGATGATGTTTTGAACAATCCTACTGATTTTCAGCTGGGTGCGAAGTATTGTAACTTCACTCCTTTTCTTTTGTATGGCAGCCATTTTGAAAAATGGCCGAACCAAAAAAATCATTTCAGGAATGGATTTAAGGACCTTAAGAGCCTCCAGATCCAAAATTACACCTGCCTAGGATCACTTTAAAATTTAGAAGATCCATTGAAATTTGACGGAAATATGAAATCCAACATCTTGGATTTTTGTTGCTGAATCTCGATTGTCGTTATAAATCTCTATAATATTTCTTCGAGCACACTCCATCCATCTACAGCGGTTCCACAGCTATGAGCATTTCCTTTTTTTTTGTTTATTTGTATGACTGTCAAACTTTTTTGTATGGCGGCTATCTTTTTTTATCATTTCCCTAGAAAGGTCCATACTTGATCTAAATTTTAAAAGTCAGGTGTGGTCTCTATCTCTTTCCGTTTCCGAGATACGAGGGGTTCAATTTTCCGTCAACCATCATCATCATTTATCCGATTTGAGATACAAGGAGTCATTTTTCAAAGTGTTTCTTGAGATTGTCGGATTCAACAATGTTTAAAACTTCGGGAAAACTCATTTACAAACTTGTTATATGATCTACTGCTGACTGAGGCATCTTAAGAGAAATTGTCAATTTTTTGGTCTGGTCTGAAATTAATATCGACATATCTAGAAAACCATAAGTTCTATCAACATGCGTTTAAGAGCAATACTGTAGAAAATGTTATAGTGAACATACTTGTCTTGAACAGTATCCTCGTAGCTTGTACCGTTTTTGAGAAAATCACGAAATACCCGTTTTGGTGACCTTCTACCTGGAGTAAAAATTTTTGCACGTATCGGATCGATGAGGACTTTTTAGGTTTCATTTATGATGGTGTTCTGAACAATCCTACCAATTTTCAGCTGGGTGTGAATTAATGTAAGCTCGGATGTCTAAATTGCCCCGGTTATTATGCCATATTTTCGAATAATCAATAAATAAATGTCATTTCATAAGTCGTCATGTAGTGGAGTCAAACATTGATATGCGTATACCCTTTGCTAACCCTTCTTTCATAACTCGCTTCACTTTTAGTTGATAACTGACCTATTTTATTTTACTGTGTAAATAATCCTAACGAGAAAAATATCTAAATATAGCTAACAAGGACAAAAATGGCAAATCAGGTAGGTTTTCTGTCCCTTTACTTCTATACTATCATATTTACACGTTTTGTTTTACTATAGCATGAAATCAAAATTAAAAAATGCATGAAAAAAATATGACTGAAATGTATTATCTAACAAAATAGTTGCGTTTTTAGTAATGCTATTAAAATTATAAATAAATTATGTATTCTTTTCAATATTCAACAAATCAGTGTGTTTGTATAAATAGATTATTTATTTAATATTGAAAAAAATATTAAAAATATGTAAATATATATTGCCAAGCTTTCTCTGTGCCGCTTAGGATATATTTTCTCTCATTTTAATGTACTAGTGCGACGGAGCGCGCTATATAAATATGTGCATCAAAAAACCTAACCGGCAAGGAGAAAATAATTTTACCCAAAAAAAAAGTAGTTACGATAAAATATTACAAATATATCCAATAGTATACGCTTATAAGGATAGCACTTTATGTAGTTTATTTATCTTAGACAAAGAAATTAAAACAGTTGAAAATTGAGTAGTATAAAATTCACGATAAAAGTATCCGAACCAATTTAGATACATTTTGAAAACACTGACAAACGAATGTAAACTCTAAATCGTAAGCACATACCTACTCAATTTCGTTTACATCACTTGCAAGTTAAATACATAGATTACTGAAATAGTTTCTATGGTTTAAGCTTTTGGTTCGGATATTTTGCACTAACTCAATATCCATTGTTTAAAAAATCTTTGATCTCAGATCTGGAACCGTGACATAATTTCTCTCGCTTTTGTTTAGGCTGAGGCCAGACGAGCGTAATTTACTTTTAACTCGGTTCCATACATTTTTAGGGAGACACTTCGATGTGTTCACTGACAGGTCCTATTCTTTCGAGTGAGTCTTTTTGTCTCTCGGTCTCTGTCGTCTCATTAGAAATGTCATGAGAGTGAGAGTGACGGAGATAATTTCGAGCGCAGAATAGGAACCCTATGATTAGACACTTCATATGTTATAGTACTCATAACGAACAACTTTCATTATGGAACCAATCCTGGGATAGACAAACCGGGGTTGTTAAAAAATAGAGTTATTAAGTTTTTCCTAGGCAAGCGTGTTTCATCTTTGACCACATCCTCGCTTCCCATCAGGTGAGATTGTGGTCAAACGCATGCCTAATCCAATGTAAAAAAATCCTAAAATCGCGAAAAGAAAATCAGCTGGTACTTGCATTCATTTCGTCGATAGTGACTGATATTTTGTTACAGAGCAGTGGGCCTAGCACAACGTTGACGTAAAAATACGTAGCGAGTTTTCGATAGAAAAGTGTACGCCATTTACGACTGTCAAGTGTGCTCCTGACGGGTGTAAATGGCGTACACTTTTCTATCGAATACTCGCTACGTATTTTTACGTCAAAGTTGTGCTAGGCCCACAGTAGTATTTTTTAGCGATGTCAGGATTGGTCCACTAGTAAAAGATGATTATTATGCTTAGGAATGAAGGAGCACGGCTTTACAACCAACTACCCTCATCTATAATTTTTTTTTAACTCATTTCACGTATTTAAGAAACAATTAGCTCGATATATTATCGATGATAAGTTGTTGTAACAACACGAGAAAAGAAATTCGTGAAGTGGGTAAAAATGTGTTTTAAGTGCGACGACGAACGCAAAAAATTTTTTTTGTTAATCCATCTTATCACATAAGTGACGTTAAATTGTCTTCGTGATAATAAAGTTCTTAAACCTAAACCTAAACAAGTGCCATGATATCCTAGATTATGTCAAAGTGTCTAACCAGTCACCCCGTAGATAAACCCTCGAAGGCACGCCACCCCTACCTCTTACTGGATTTAGCTCTGTTCCTTTGTAAGTTGTATCGTTATGTGACACACACTATGATAAATTGGTAAACAACGCACTCACACTGTAAACTATTAGAAAAAAGAATGAGGCGTGTACGAAAATTGAACTACCCTCAAAATGTATGGAACCGAATTAATGACCATCGCAGACGACGAACACTAATTCGGTTGACGCACAAAAATTTGCGAGAATATAAAGGCCGTGTCTATACTGACCGAGCATGTCTCGCGAGGCATACGCCTATCTCGCTTTGTCTGCTAATCATATCACAGTCTAGACCAAGATTAAAGCGTGCCTCACGAGTCACGAGCCATGTCCAGTTATGGGTTGATTACACGTAATGAGTACAGTGGCGACAGTAACTGGGCATACTCGGCCGAGCAAACAAATGATGGTTCTAGTGACTGTCTCGCCTTATCAAACTGTTTATACAAACCAAGTACTAGGCCGAGGGCACTGTCTCGCCACTGCACTCCTTACCAATCAGCGTGGACACGGCTAAAAAAACAAGATAACTGTTAATCATGAGTTAGAGCAAAAAAACCGCCAACAAAAAGTCCGTCGTCTGCGATGATGCCACATGATACCCGCGACAGTGATTATGCTCGTATAGCCCCAGCCTCATATTTGTTTGACGCACGCCTCACGGACCAACAGAAAAAGAGAAGCCCGAGAAACACGGCGCGAGAAAAGTTATGTCGCGCAAAGACAGTAACAGTAATACAAACAAGGTATGTCTAACATAACCTGCCGCTGGTTACGAAGCCAAACGAGAATAAGCTGTAAGATCTATGATATACGACTTAAATTCCGATTTGAGGTGCTGTTTAAAAACTGGATGACTCTTCAAATCGGATTTGGATTGGGGTCAAAACTTGGCGTGCTGGTTGTATTTTTTCTGTATTTGGGCTGTTTTTACTAGAATAGAAAATGGCCGTGTTTTGTATAAAAGCGCGGCGGTGGGGGGAAAGGCTCGATTGTCGAATAAACATTTATTTTGACAGAGCACTTGATTTACTGAATCTATCATATGAAGTTACCTACCAAGGGCAAGCATACGTTGCATTGCATGCGAGTTTATTTTGGTTTCTCTTATGTCTTTTCTAACGAGAGATACATTGATAGTAAAGGGCCCTACAACCTATATCTTTCCCTTTGCTAAGCTAAATTAACAGAAATCCGCAAGCCACGCCAAGTTTCCCTCCACTCCATTAAAAAGCCATCAAATTCTCGCGTGGCATCCAACTAGCGGCCCCAAAACCTCCCGTTCACACCAGCATTTCACTACCAGGCGAGATTTCGCGCATAGTCGGCAACGAGTGGCGGTCGCTACCAGCCTCGACCAAGCAGACGTGGGAGGAGCGCGCCGCCAGGTGCAACGTGGAGACGTCGGCGCGCCTCGCGGAGGAGATGCGGGAACTTAGCAGCCACGTTAGTGTGATACTGGCTTTATGGGATATGGGAGAAACCGTTACCAGACCTGATTCTTTATTTGAAACGCTTTAAAAATTAATGAACTTAGGGCCTTTAAAGTTTTATCAAGACCCCAGTTTAGCGTGACTCTGGCTTTATGGGATTTAAGAAAGGTTTAAGGTTAATTAATTGATTAATTATTTAAGGTCTTATTCTATATTTCAAACGGTTTACTAAAAATGAAAACACAGCGGGTGTACGCCGGGAGCAGCTAGTTATTGAATAAAAAACGCACCTAACCTCTAACAGATGCTAAAAACGTATAATGTTCATAGACACAGATGGAGATGACGTACGAGTGTGCGTGGGACACTTGCGACTGCCAGTTTGAGGAGCTCACCGACTGTCTCGAGCATTGTGTGGGAGACGGAAGCAACAGTGAGTATATCATGATACAAATATTGGCTACGGTTTTCGAGTGACTTAGGTAGGACTCTTATTTTAGAGACATTTTTTCTCGAGTATTAAAGTTCATAGGCGCCGGTCACCACTTGCCATCAGGTCAACTATTGCTTGTTTGCTAATTTTATTTAATAAAAAGAAATATCCAATAATTGATTTACAACGCTGCTTAAAATAAACCAGTGTTTAAAATTTTCCGTCATATTTTTGCATGTGGCATTTCACGTCAGCGGAAAGTGGTCAGCGCATTTAAGTCAGTGATCCCATGAATCCTATTCACGCTTAACTAGCATTTATAAGAAACCTAAATGTTTACTTTATTCCACTCAGCTTTTCTTTTTTAAGTGCGTACTTCACTCATTCCCTCTCTTTCAGGCGTGAACGCAGCCGGCCACGTCCAGACGCACTACCGCGGCTCCTTCGCTGAATACCCCTGCGTGTGGCGCAACTGTGCGCGAGTGCGAAAGGGACAGGCGCCTTTCCCCAATCTACCGCGCCTTGTCCGACACGTGCGGGACTTGCACGTCAACAAGGGGAACGGGCGGATGATGCTTGCGCATGAGCGGAACAGGTATATATGAGACTTGACGCGTGCGACAGAGACAAGCGCCGTTCTATCAGCTGTTTTTAAATTCTAATATATTATCAGTTTTTTTTCTTTTAAATGCACCTTTTGGTTAATTATTTTTTGAAAGCTTTTTGCATATTTTATGATATTCTTATAATAATAAATATTACTCGTTGCAGAAACTTTGTGCCGTCGTCAAAGAAGCCCAAGGTTACGAACGTCCGTACTGGCGTCATGTCCCCTGAAGGTAAGCTGAGCCGAAAAGAACCCATAGTACTAATCATTATGAACAACCTTTACTATGGGATCAACCCGGAAATCACGAAAAAAATATCAGCTGTTCCATACATTTTGTCGAGTAACAGTTTTCTATGGGACAGCTGATTTTATTAACTAGCATTTTGTTTTTGTTGATTTGTTAAATTTTTGTCTTTTGTGTATCTGTGTTTTTGTGACCTAAATATTTTTCCGCTTTTTCTGTAACGTGTAAACTAATAAATCCGTCCCCAGCGTCATGTCCCCCCTGGCCCGCAACACGCCGTCCCCCGGCGGCGCTCGACCTACTCTTCTCCTTGTAACTTTGTTTATCTAATATAACCTGAAGTCTTTCGCAGCGTCTCTGAGCAGCAAGCCTCTGAGCTGCGACACGCTGTCCAATACAATAATTTTCTCTTCTTTTTCTTTCTTTCTTTTTTAGCGTGAGTCATTATTAAAGTATTCTTTCTTCCTTTGTTATGTGACAGATATTTGTTTTTTTAAGTATTGTAACATTCCCCCAGTGAGCGGCATGTCCCCCCTGGCGCGCAACACGCCGTCCCCGGGCGGCGACCCCGCCCCCGCGGCGCGTGCGGCGCTCGACCCGCTCTTCGTGACGGCGCCGCCGCGCGCGCAGCGCCTCACGCACTCGGAGGCCTATATACGGTAAGTGTCGTACAAGGAGTGACAAACAAAAAACAACACCTTGCCACTACCACCACGCCACCAACACACAATTTCGATGGTAGGTAATAATTACCATTGTTGAATGGACTACACAAAAAACGACTAAACCCTACACCTACGAGTACACCAACCATTACCAGTACAATCTTCGTCATTCATCATTATTTCTATATTTGCCATGATTTACACAAAAAGTCAATGAAACTAATTTTAACCGTTGGTAGCTCAGGCCCGGCCCCACTTTCCTTTTGAATTTCTATAGATTACCAACCTGATTATGCCATTGATTTCCATTTATTTCGCACTACTTCAGTTAATCAAACTACTTACTAGATATTCAATGTAAATGTTACAACAATTTATAACTTCACCCAAGACTTTTTGCTGTAACTTTCTAACAATGCAGAAGTCTGAAACTTATTCGGTACTTGGCTAACTTCTTCAATCTAACATTAAATTTTCCGCCCACAGTTACATCGAAGGTCTACACTCCGAGCAGAAATACATCACTCCATGGGAAAAATCCTTAACCCCGATGCCCATGAACCCAGACCCGAATCAGTTCAACATGCAGAAACTTCCCACACACTGGATGACCGAGGAAGCTATCAACGGATACCTGGCTCAGGACAAAAGCCTATCCGAAACAGATATACAGAGGATGGATCAGAATACTAAAGTATTGAAAGGCCTCTGCGCTTTGAGAGACTTCATGATGAAAGACGCGCTCTGTATTTACTCTAATTTATCTCAGTATCAATTCTAATACATAAAGTAAGAGTGAGAAAGGACAGTTATATGAGCATTTCGGAGACAGATATAGAGATCAAGAAATCTTGGACTCAAAAATACTGTGCTCGGAGGAATCTCATGGTGAAAGACGCGTTCTATATTAATAATTAGAGGACAAGGTTTGCAGTATTTAGTAGGTAAGAAATGCATTTGAAAGTGTGTAATTGACGTTAATATAATAGCGATCATGGTTTATTTTGTTATTGGTTAAGTTAGTGGATAACATTAAAGATAAAGTTTCATATGATTTTGTGTTTTATTTTTATTACATACCTACTTGTGTTAAGTGTAGGTGTTTTTAGATTTTTAAAGTGCAATTTAATTTTTATGTTGTCAAAGAACTATTATTGTGTAGGTAAATAGATCAGTCACTCAATTCAGTCATTTGATAATGTATTCGAGTTTGTTGGACTAAAACTTTCCTCGGAATTTAAATTACCCCACGTGCCAGTAACGGAATTAAAATATTTTGGCGCCAATATTTTGACCAATTTTTTACTGCGAATTTGACACTCGGAAATCATTATTTTAAAATCAAATCATGGTAAGAGTACAGTGTTTATCTGTCTATGTCGCAGACAATTTTATTCCCTTGATTTTGATTTTATTCCCTTAAAGTTTGAAGAACTAATAGTCGGGCCATTTTAATAGGTAACATTTGACAATTCATCTAAATTCAACAACCTAACCTTGTAACGGCGGGCATAAAATAATATATTTTTCGTTTCGTTAGAACTGCACAATTGTTCTAATGACCGTTCGTTACGAGTAATTTTACGATTTACTTTTTTAAACCATTCTAAACATAATAAACCATTTCTGATCTAAAGAACTGAATGTCGTTACAATGTTGCGTCAGTCAACCCTTTTTCTTTTTAAACACTAGGGATGTTATCATGTTACTCTAAAAATCGAAAGCTGATAAGTTGAATTGAATGCAATGATTACTTGTGAACAAATAGCACCATAAATTAATAACCATGTGACATAGTGATGAAGATGACAATACAGTTCTGATAGATCAACTGAATGAATGCATTTTTAATGTACTTGTCTTATTTTGCTTCTTAAAACGAAAGACAAAATAATAATGGGACAGGGATTCACCTGATGATTTTTATAATTCACATGTTTCAAGTCCGTATTGATTCATTCACTATATTCGGTGTTTTTAAGCAGGTCACCTCACTATGAAGATAAAACTGACATACGTCAAATGTTACCTATTAAAATGGCCTGACTACAGGACAGGTCTACACTACAGGTACCCATTTCAGTGGCGGAACCTCTTACAAATCAGTTCTTAGAGAGAGATCATATAAATAATTACTCTAGACAGAGAAAAAACTTAGTTTATTAATATTAAGAATATAAATATGTATACAGCAGCGGTACAATTGTATGGCATAAATAAACAATCACGTGATAAGCGACTCAGACACTCTCCACCTCTTCTTTCATAAGTCTGATGAAATCGTTGAATTTGTTGCCGTCTAATATTACAACCTGTAACAAGAAACTTGGTTTTACTTACAAGTTACGAGCTATTAATGTGAGAAAATCATCAATAATTCAGGAACAATGGTCTAACAAAAAGCGACTAGAATGGGAACATTTCTTGATGATTTTAAATCTGTAGTCTTTTTAGTGCAAAAATATTTTTAAGTGGATGAGTTCCGTCAAATTCATTCAAATATAATTATCGTTATCTGAGTTGTAATCAATTGAATGTGTCCAGATCGAAGCATAAAGAATAATCGTATCCAGTACCAACAATGTGGGAAGTTGCAACACCCTCTTGGCCTCACCAACATCGGAGGAGACTGCTGGCTGCTTGTTCCTCATTCGAGGGACTTCTTGTTCAAATTTTATTAGTTACTAGCAGCACCCGGCGGTTTCCCTCGCTGTTTTTTTACTTTTAAACCTTCCCTGAACTTCCACAAATATTTCAAGATCAAAATTAGCGAAATCGGTCCAACCGTTCTCGAGTTACAGCCAGATTCATTTTTATATTTATTTAAGAAGAAGATTACTGAGTAGCACGATCGAATGTCGATCCACCTTCTTAAAAATAAATTCACAAAAACTATAATATGGTAATTCCATCTCACCTTCCTTCGAGGCGTCAGCGCGCCTCCCTCGTAGTCCCACTGCGACAGATCGGCCTGATCGGTCACATCTACTTCGAAGCTGGCCAACGCTTGCTCCGCCACAGGTTTTTCTTCTTGGTTGGCGTACAGCACTTCTGTACCATCTTCTGTAATGTAGAGAAGGTAAATTAGACTTATGATGTGAAATAACTAAGCTAGAGTCTCGAATCTAACTGCTACTGACCGCCGCGTTACCAACTGAGTCGTAAGCGTAGGGCCTTCGTCGTAGTCGTTAGTCGTATGTTTCTATCTGATTTTATTCTTATCGATATGCGTCTATATCTATCTTACGCACATCACTATGTGGCTCCAAAAGACCCATAAGTGCGAGCGAGATAGACATAGAGAAATTATTTATGGCCGCATTAGAAAAGGTCTTCTACCTAAAAAATAAAAATTCTAAGGAAAGGGAATGCTGTGCTGAAGCTAAGTTTTTTTCTTTCGCGAATTCCGGGTTTGTCCCATAGTAAAAGTTGTTCATAATGAGGAGTAATTGAGTACTATGAGCCCTTTTCGACTTAGCATACTCTTTCTTTATAACCCTGTAATAACATAATATTGATACCAAGTTATGTATTCTTATATTTCTTATTTGTTATGGTAATAAGTTATGTATTCGCACTGCTTCACATTCCATGGCTGAAACCTGCAAACAATATCACATTATGCCCCATATTTATAAACATACCTCCGGTATTGTAAGTCTTGCATATCCAAATGAGATATTGGAATGTATAGGGCATGTTACGTTTGTTGGCCTTGTCTACCTCCGTCTGGAGTGAGGAGAATAGAGGTACGCTGATCGCAGCCGGGATGTTGAGGATTCTGGGGAGAAACATTAAATTAATTAATTGAACAGAACAATACAATAACACTTATGAAAGTGATCTCCTAAATTTTTTTATGGTTGGCGTATTTACTCTTATTACAAAACATCGACGTTACTGGGACCAAAAAAAAATACCGTAACAAATACATAATAACAGAATTAAGAATTTCCTTTCTTTAAAGTAGTGAAAAGAATGGATTTATCTTGAGTTCTTAGATGGAAACGTCATTTTTGTGTTTGGAAATTAGGACCACATATTTTTGTTCACATTTCTTTTGCATTTGAAAACGTACAAATAAATGATTTCATAAATTTTCACCACCTTGTTGAAAATTAAGAAAAAACTGACAAAAGGGCCTTCTCACCTCATTCCCCATCAAAATTCATACAACAGTTGTATCTTGCAGGGGTGGAGAATGTGAATCTACTCATGAACAACAGACAAAAGAGCAATTACCTTTGCATACTGCTATAGTAAACAAAATGCACAAGAAACAAAATGCTGGCCTGTTTGGCTCAGCGGTAATAATATCTGCCAGAGGTCCGGGAATTGATTCTCGGCCGGGCAGATATTTGAAGGAAGAATTTAAATATCTGTTCTGTGTCTGGGTGTTAGTTGTCCTTGTCTTTGTGTGTGTTCCATGGTATCCCCGGCACAGGATTTATCCTAGTGGGGAGCTATGAGTGTGAAACGTTATTTATTTAACAAAAATGAATTTGACTCACCTTTCATTGATAACAAGGCCCACATGTTTGGAGTCATCTGCAAGTATCTTCTGTATGAGAGCTTTGGTTTTATCATCTGCGTTGTCTTCCGCTAAAGTAATAAGTAGGGCCCTAACTTGATTTATGGCTATTTCTTCCTGAAACAAGTGAGCTTGTATTAAAATCAATTTGCATCATTACAGGGTATTACGGAGAGGGTTGATAAACTATTTGACGTATGTAATTCTAATTTAATGTAATAATAATAATTTAACTTTTTATAATAATAATATGACATTTACGTTAATTTTACTTTTGTGTCTGATTATGGTATATTTTTAACCTGAAATAAATTAATTTTGAATTTGGATTTCAATTGAAAAGGGCTTGTAGTACTCATCATTATTATGAACAACTTTTACTACGGGACCAACCTGAAATTCGCGAAAAAAACTGATCTTCCATAGAAAAAGACAAATATGGTAGTTAAATGCGGATTTATTCATTTAGAAATAAAAAATAAACGTAGTGTCGGTGACTAAGAGACCATTTAGGCTGTGCCAGCAGTTTTTGTTCTACTTCTCCAGATGCAAGGAAAACTTACTTTTCTCTTAGTAATATTGATAACGGTGGTGACACCAAACACACCGTCGCTGCCGTCGTCATCATCATCTTCCTCCTCCATGCCATCGTCCAAGCATTGCTTCACCACACTTCCTACGTAGTTTTGTGCTGTAAAAGTAACAAGTGATGGTGAAATAGTGATAAACTATATTGTCAAACAAACAACAGTACAAAATAATGTATAATAATTATTTTCTACCTTTGGTACAAGGTCGAGGGTTTCAATATTTCTGGTTTCGTATGTACATAATATATAAAATTATGGTCTGGTTTCATGTGTTTATGATTTATAAAGCTATCAGAAAACACTAAAATTTCAGAATATGTTCCAAATTTTTTTTTTTTATTTTTTCTGGTGAAATCCACGATGCTATATAATATATGCTACGGTACTAGGGTACATTAGCTTAATTTCATACTAAAAATTGTAATAAAATTACATAGACAAATACAATAACAGAATTATATTATATTAGTGTTTTGTTCAATAACTTACAAATAATAATCTGTGTGAGTTCACCCAAGTCAACATTTGATTTGAGGAACAGTTGTCGTAGAAGTTGTTTAATGCCATGGAAATCGCAGTCCTCGGGGTTACGCCCTTCAAAGTCGGCTTGGAGCTCCTTTGAATCAGACAAGGTAATAGATACTTAGGTTACTAATATAAACGCGAAAGTTTGTATGTATAGATGTTTGTTACTCTTTCACGCTAAAACGGCTGAACGGTTTTACATGAAATTTGGTATGAAGATAGCTTACAACCTCCAAGTTACTTATTATCCGGAAATACGGGAAAAACCGCGGGGCGGAGCTAGTAATAATATATTGATGAAAGATTGTTTAGTTTTATTTTTATTTCATATTTGTTACAAAAATTAAGCTTAGTTATGAAATTTAAACACGACTACGTATTGAATTGCAATATTTTAAACTTTAGAGCAACCTCAGATCAAGTAGAAAGGCAGATGGGCAGTAGGGTAGTTTTTTGGCTTCACCTGTATCTAAGGCCTTTCTCAGCCTTTCTACTTGATCTGAGAGGGCAACTAAGAACAAAAATCGATACTGTCTTATCAATAGTTGGAATTTTCAAACCTAGTATGTAGGTAGTAAAATCAGCGTTATTTGCAAATTGTATGGGTATATGCAGTAATAATGTGAAAACAAAACATAGGTACAAACCATGTGTTTCTAGGTTAGAATTGTAAAACACAAATACAAGCATTACCTTTTCTCCGACGTAATTCCCCTCAGAATCGACATCAGAATCTTGCTCACTGCCTAAACCTTGCTCATTTTCACTTTCGCTGTCGTTATTTAGCACATCTTTGTTCTTTTTGTTGACCATTTTTATTTATTTTTGTCAGCCGGACTCACGACACCTCGCGATTTGCGACTGCAAAGCAAATGGAAGGAATCGCAGTTGACATTTGACATTGACAGTTCGCACAATCGCAAACAATATGGCCAAAACACAAAAATCATAGATATATTAATTACCTAAAGATGGAGCCATAGTGTAACGTAACCAACCGCACATGCGACAGCTTTATTCTTGAAATGATGCCATGATAGAAACGCTTCCCCATTTGAGGGGAAAATAAAACATTATTAGACAGTTATAATAAATGGATATGCTAAGCTGCAAATGGCTCATAGTAGAAAAATTACTACTAGTATACTAATCTACTCATAATTATGAATAGCTTTTATTGAAAGGCCAATCTTGCAATCGCGAAAATAGTGTACTTAATCTTAGTTTTGGGTCAGAAGGAAATCTGAAATAGTCCAATAAATATTTATTGGGTACAATCCTGGGAAAACATAATTCACAACCTGGCAGCATTAAATCGTAGAAGGCTCACGTAGTAACAATTATGTATTCCTAATCTGTGGTTTGCCCACCTTGGCACGGTTACGGCGACGGGGGACAAAAAATGAAATGTCTGTCTCTCTTTTTCAACCGTGTTTGGCATTTGCTATCTTGCTCTTTTTTACACAGTAGCAATTATGGTTACATCTGTTTAATCTGAGATAAAAATCTATGCGCAAACACAACAAAGTTCAAACAAATGTCAATGTCAAATTAAGCAATAAAGTATAACACGTTTGGAACCAAAATTGAATATTTTTCAGAAAAATTCATGTTTTTACTGGATGTTCCGGATGTTCATATAATAAAAAAAATATATAATATATTGAGATTCTTAACAATCTTTATCGTACAAAAAGAAAAGAGTTGGCATTGTGCCAACGATAATGTACCTATGTGTCGTCGATATTATACAGCTTAAACCACATTAACCTCGGAAAATAACCGTATTGTAGAAAGATTTTGACATAAATAGATTGATGTTTTGCAGTCGTCTTCAGTTATTCGAACGATGTAATTTTTGCCATTATCATAACTACCCAAAACGAACGCAAAATAGCAAACTACCTTGTCAGTATGAATTCACCTCCACAGATCAAAAGTGGCAATCAATATCCGATTTAACCCAATGCATTGATAGAGAGACCCGATGGCATTTTTACTTGTTGTTCTTGTTTGGGAGCTACGGTGGTTAAATATTTACCAACTAGTTACTAAATGCCTACGTCGCCTATACGCAGCCCACGCAGCTGATTTTGACAGTGACAATTGTTTGACATCATTCATAAATTAAAATAGTGGATGCGGTGTTAGGTTATGTTTTGTATTGTATCCTATTTTGAAATTAAATTATAACTCAATTTTTTTACAAAAACTAGGATAAAAATGAGAGTCGCAGTTGGAGACGTTGTCTTACCAGGTGACCAGTGTGATGAAATAGCCACACGTGGTGAAAAGGGTCGTGTTCTTCTCGGCCCAGGAATTCGAAAAGAAGTGGACGGAATTTTCACCACCAAAGCGGGAGTTTTGAGGAAACGTCCACCACACACGTTCTGGGTGGACAACTACCAAAAACGCTATGTACCAGCCAGAGGGGAAAATGTCATTGGAGTAGTTATACAAAAGATGGGAGACATATTCAGAGTCGATGTGGGGAGCAGTGCCGCAGCATCCCTCTCATACCTATCATTTGAAGGGGCCACAAAAAAGAATAGGCCAAAAATAGGAGTCGGTGATATTGTGTACGCCAAAATGCTTGTCGCAAGTAAAGATATGGAACCAGAGATTGTGTGTGTAGACTCCCATGGCAAGAAAGGACGCTTGGGTGTTCTAGAAGATGGTTTCATGTTCAAGTGTTCTATCAACCTCGTTAGAAGGGTCCTGAACCCACAATTTCTACTTATTCAATCATTGAAGAATGAGTTTCCATTTGAATTAGCAGCAGGAATGAACGGCAGAATCTGGATAAAAGCAAACACTATGCGAGAGACTATTGCGGTTGGTAACGCCATTTTAGCATCGGAATATGCGAGCAATGAAGAAGTGAAATTGAGGTGTAAAAATGTTGCCAGTCTACTAGCTGGCCATGTATCATGATTGAAAAATAGATTAATTTTACACAATGATTGCTTTTGATTTCATTACTTTTTGTTCCAATGATTACACAGAAAAAGGAAAGGGTAGATATTTCTATAGTTTCTAAATAGAATAGGAAGCTCAAACAAAAAAACAAGGAAATGGTGATTGAAATTTTATTTATTGTTGGCTATCGTAACTAAGCTATTTATCAACTGTTGCATATGTCATAACACAACTGGCCGCACTTTCAAAGCCAAAATAGGGCACTACAGTCACATGAAGGTGCGCGAACGGAGCTTTGATGTGTATTAAATTAACAGAAACGGTGGTCGCCATGGCTGAAATCAGCTAGGACCATAATTATACATATAACACAACTGGGATGTTGATGTTTGTATCACCCCCACTTAGAAAATTAGAGTTACATTGACGTCATACCCCCGCGCCTCTGTACCGCGCAGGCGAGGACTAAGATAAACAGTTTGGCTATAGTTCTAGGTGTGTAAATATAGTAAATAGTTTCCGAGACAAGCCGCAGCAGTGAGCGTGCTTCACTTATTGTTTGTATGTATTCAGAAGCAGAGTGAAGTAGGACCAGGCTGTTTTGATTATCTGCAAATAGAAGAAAACAAGCATTTAATAAATACTTACGTAATTGAATTAGAAATTGTTAACTATTATTATTTTAAAATCTATATTTGTATGTACATTTTAATATTAAATGCTGGATGAGGGTAAACTGATCATTTCAATTAACACTTCGACTGCGGCTAATAATCACATGCGCTTGCCTTGGGTGCGGCTAATAGTCAAATGCGTTGTGTTTTACGCGTCTTGCGTGTGTAACCGCATTCGCGTTGCACAAAGGAAAACAAGGTATGTGTTTTCCGCAGTCGAAGTGTTAATGCTAACATCTAGCTTGTAAATTACAATATTTCATATCTGTGGCCTAGCACAACTTCTGACGTAAATTACGGAGTGAGTATTCGATAGAGAAGTGTACGCCATTTACGCCCGTCAAAGGCGCCACTGAGAGGCGTAAATGGCGTACATTTTTTCTATCGAATACTCTACGTATTATACGTTAGAAGTTGTGCTGATTTGTTATGGGCAAACGTGATGTTTAACATCAGGCGAGTGATTTGCTCGTCTCGACATAAAAAAGATGTTTAACATTTCACCTGTAATGTGAAAGAAAACCTGTAATGGAAAGTAATCTCACCTTGGTGTAGCTTTGCAAAGAGACCACCGAAAATCCGTACGTGGTAATGCGGACCTGCTTTTGAGACCTGAAAATAATAGCAATAACGTGTTATACAGGATTACTTTTTATCCCCAACGCAGAAAGAGGGGTGTTAAAAGAGCGCTATGACTGTCTGTCTGTGGCACTGTAGTATAAACGGATGAAGTGATTTGGATACGATCTTTTTATTTGAAAGGTTTTCATTTTAACAGAAAACATCATACAGCA
The DNA here is from genome assembly GCA_949125135.1 of Alcis repandata. Lineage (NCBI taxonomy): Eukaryota > Metazoa > Arthropoda > Insecta > Lepidoptera > Geometridae > Alcis > Alcis repandata. The sequence goes on along the minus strand of OX421246.1, from coordinate 4,176,463 downwards.
TCACAGGAATAGGCAGCGTCAGTCCTAGGTAGGAGCAGTCTCTAGGAGAAACGCGATAAAGTGCCAATTGCGAAAATCATTTTTGAGCATTTTTTAAGCAATTTTAGGGTTCCGTACCCAAGGGTAAAACGGGACCCTATTACTTCGCTATCCGTCCGCCTGTCGATCTGTATGCCCGTCAGTCACCAGGCTGTATGTCATGTACCGTGATAGTTAGACAGTTGAAATTTTCACAGATGATGCCGCTATAACAACAAATACTTATGAAAAAACAGAATAAAATAAATATTTAAATATTTAATTGTTGTATGGGAGTAATATTTATTTACTCCCATACAACAAACGTGATGTTTTTTGCCGTTTTTATAGATAATTGAATGGAACCTTTAGTGCGCGAGTCCGACTTGCACTTGTCCGGTTTTTTTATGGATTCAGATCATGGGCAGCAAGCATTGCAATGGTGGTCCGTATAGCGCGCGACCAATCATAATAATGCCGCTGTTAATATTAACTTTTACTGTGGGACTAACCCAGAATTCGCGAATAAAAATCAGCTGTTCCATACATTTTGTCGAGTGTCATTAACATTTTTCTATGGAACGGCCGGTTTTTTTTGCGAATTTCAGGTTGGTCCCATAGTAAAAGATGTTCATAATGATGAGTACTATGAGCCTTTTTCAGCTTAGCATACCCTTTATGAATCACCCTGTTTATGTTTGGAATCAGCCTTTTCTTAGTTTCCCTACGAGAGTATGCATCTTCTAGTACAAGGATATGCGGTATAAGGGTGACGAATCAACATCGAGCTGTGCTGCGCTGTACTGCGCTGTGCTATGTTTGGTCAACTCGCTCGTCTAATATTTCAATGAGGATAGAAACAAACCATGCTGTGCTGCGCTGTGTGAAGCTACGCTCTGTTTAAAAACGCAGCAGTCTCGAGCGAGGCGCGCTACCCGCCGTGCTGAGCCGCGCTGTGCTAGGTTTTTCAAACATGGAGCACGCTGCGTGCCCCTCTATCGCCCTCAGACGTCTCTCTCACTCACTCACCATGTCATAATGTTTACGTTTTTTTGAAAATAAAGTCATTTTTGACGAGATAAACGGCTACACGAGCTGCTGATTACTTTTATACTGAGCTAAGCAAAGCGCAGCACAGCTTGATGTTGATTCTTACAAAAACGTAGCTTAAGAAACACAGCACAGCACAGCGCAGTACTGACAGCGCAGCACAGCTCGATGTTGATTCGTCACCCTTATACTTACCTATGCAGCATGATAATCAAAGAGGTCTTGATTTTATGAGGTGCATTGTACCATCCACAGTTATAGATGGCGTTGGAAACTCCCAAGCTCTGCAATCAGAAGAAAATTAATGTTCCCTGGGCACACAGAATTTGCTTAATTACATAATCACACTTAGGTAGGTATATATCATAAATGCGAAAGTAATGTGAAACAAAACAAATCAGTTTTGGTCGTCCGGCAGCTAGATGGGTCGACGGCATTGTCAAAGTCGCGAGGCGAACCTGGATCCGATTGGCGCAGGACCGAGGCAGATGGCCCAGTGAGAGAGAGGCCTTAGAACTCACCGGAGTCCTCAGCACCGCGCCTTTGTTCGTCCCGAGACAGCTTGATGCTGTCCCGAAGCATCTTCCGAGCGGCGACAACGCGGGCCACCCGACGTTGTTCTCCTCACCCGGGCTCGTTTAGATGGGTGGTTGCAGTCCCACCTCCAACCACCCCCGAGCCCGGAGGCCCCCTTTTAGTAGGCTCTTACTACAGGCAGGGAATACCGATGCCGTATTCTAGTGCCCCGGCATCAGGGCGAGAGTCCTGGGATGGCCGTTGCCGCCACCCCGGTGACGACGTCTTCGTGCAGGGTCTGCTCTCTCGCGTGCTCTCTCGGCGGCTTCTTTTTGTGAGAGTACACTCTCACAGAAATCAATCATTGCACTCCACGCTGCTTTATCGGCCAGCATACATGAAACCACGCTCGGCAAAGATAAATCCTGACCTATTTTTGCTGTGAGTATCCGCCTCTCTTCACTCCACGTTCGAAAGAGAGGCCTAGCCAGCATTGGGATAAGGAAGGCTATGGATAATGATGATGATGATGTAAAACAAGAAAAAGTAGATACTTACAGAATCCAAAAGTTTCTGTCCATACCAGCAAATCAGGAACGTCTGAGATAGCGCGGTCAGCAGGAATGACTTGTACGCGAATTCGTTCCATTTCTCTACCACCTTTAACCAAAAACAAGAGAGTAATTTATAAAATAATCCCCTAGCACAAAAACTATCAAAAATTAAATAGGTAGGTAGGTAGTATATTATGTTCGGCTTCTTCTAGGCAAGCGTGCTCCATCGTAGCCCGCATCATTGCTTCATCAGGCCAGGCGAGATGGCGGTCCAACGTAAGCCTAAGGTTTATAAAAGGTATCTAAGTACTTATTATTTATTAATCTCGGATAAACCTAGTGTTTAGCTTTACCTTTTAATAATACCTCTAAGTTTATCTGTTATTAATTGGTAGAAAAAGTGATTAAATAGGTAAATGAATCTTACGACACAGCAGAAACCGCAGAAGCAAATAATGATGGAACTGTTGATAAAGTTGAGGAGTTGCACAAACGTGAACAAGCCTTCCACGTCTGCTGACAACCTGCGGGTCAACACGGGAAATACACAGTTACAGTACCCGGCGATAAATATTGCACATCGACCTTTGGAAAGAGAAAATCGGCTAATTTCGGCTTCGTAGAGCGTTATCTCTGTCGCACGACTGGCAAAACGTCACTTATGTATAGTGTGCAGAGTAAGGAATCTCCTGACGATGCGGGCCGTGTCAAGAATCACCGCCTTTTGTATCTGACCCTTGACCCAACCGTCTAGCGAGAGCCTCTTCAGATGTTGGTCGAGGATCTTAGCTATAAGCCCGTTCACTGAAACGACTATCGGGACAATGATCGTCGAATCAACATCCCACATAGCGGTAACCTCGTGAGCCAAGTCAAGGTAATTGCTAAGCTTGTCCTTCTCGGCCTTCAAACTATTATTAAAATTAAAATTATTATTAGTACGTTTGTATATATGTCAGTTTTTGTGATTAGCAGGAATATATTATAGTAAGCAGCTACTCACCTGATCAATGAATGATGTCTAACGATTATTTCTCTTAAATCTTTGTTCAATTTCTCTTCCACATTGGTTCGCGATTGGGCTTCGTTCTGCAAGTGCTCTTTACTGTGGGCACCTGAAAAGTTTACACAAAAATTGATCTTTCGTTCCGGAGTCCGGAACCGTTAACCCCCATGAAACTCATCACCAGTCTATTTAATGCTTGTCCACTGCTGGATATAGGCACAAGAGAACGCCACAAGACAATCTTTTACCTTACGCATCCACTTGCCATCAGTCGCCTTACGCAGGTCGTCGCTCCACCTAGCCGCCGGCGCACGTTCTTCTCTACTTTTACTTATCTGCGGTCCACTCTAGAACCCATTTACCCTAACGCCAGTCGGTTCTCCCACAGATATAGCCAGCCCATTGCCACTTCAGCTTGCTAATCACTCACTAAGCGGATAATCCTCAATCAACTGCTTGTCTATGGGCACGTAGATGAAGCTCTGTATGCGGAGAGCCAGCACATCGAACTGCGTCGTGATGTGGCTGAGGAACGCGCAGAACAGCAGGTCGCCACAGATGTTGCTCCAGATCACTATCAGTGCTGGAACATTTTTGGATCAAAACTTTATTGCACAGTGTACAGTTCGTGTCATTTGTATGATGACTGGTAGATTGGTCTAGCGACGGAATAGATCGAGAGGTTCCTGGATTTTGCGTTGGATGTCCCATGATTGATGAATTTAACAATAGATCTGGTATGGGAGATTTGGCTCTATCGTAGTCTACCTTGGAGAAGAAAAGTTAATTTTTGTAGTGGATTTAAGAAACTTAGTAGGAAACTGTGTAAGTGATAGGTACAAACGTCTGTGCACGATGAAACAGGATGGTTATACTCGTATACAAAGAACAAAACAAGGAAAAAAAATAACAGACAAAAAAATATCTTTTCGAAACATAAGTTGCGTCATGAGAAAGAATGAAGGAAACATATGATTTTATTAAATCCAAGAAACGAAACACCGAATTTTCATAGTTATTTCTTACCCTGATAAGTCTGTATGACCAGCAAGATGTCGACATAAACGGGCTGGAACGGGTCAAACGGCAGCCAATAAAAGAACTGCAGCAGCATCTCATTGTCGTACCCCAGCATGCGCTTGACTGCCTCCACCACCGGCGGGGAGAGGAAGTTGATGAGCAGGACGTTGTTGCACCAATAATAGCCTGGAACCAAAGTATCTCCAGGATTTGGAAGACAAGAAAGAAAAGGTTCTCAACAAGAAGCACGTCTTTTTGTTCTTCTTTCCCTGGATCCCATTATTTGAGGTCGGGTCTCCCCAAACACATCTATTAGGTAATTTTAATGTTCAGTACATAGGTACCTACTTACCTAATACTTAGTTATAAAGAGGGACCGCCTTTTGTGTTTTTCCTTTCTCTTATGTGGGTACTCTCTCTCTCTCTCTCTCTATGTTTGTGATTTATTTTTTGTGGTTTAAGAAGAAATTGTATTGAAATTCCATACTGATATTATAATGAGGTACCTAAAGTTTGTATGTTTGTAGAAAGTAATTCCCGAAACTATTGTACCGATTTCTTTCCCTAATAGAAAGCTATAACACTATAACCGACGGTTATAATTGTACCTACCTACTTATAGGTAATGTTTTAGCCCCAAACCTGCGAAGCCATCTTTTTCGATGAGAATGTAACATACCTGTCATAACAAAATCCAGCTGTTTTTTAGCGCCGTCAATAATATTCCACTCCCGCTCATTAACTCTGCCATTGTGCCACATGTCTCCGACCTCATACACCAGGTTCTCATAAATAGAACGACGGCGTACGAGGCTAAACGACTTTGCTAGTCCTGTGGAAGATGTAGAGGGGATAATCATCAAGAAATTGGCCTTCCCTAAGGAACTCCATGTGGCATCTTCTTCCCTTATATACGCATTTGCGGCCAGCCGTCAAAGCGTACGAGGCTGAACGACTTTGCAAGCCCTGTGGACGTGGAGAGGATTATCAACATCGCCTCAGCTAAAAAACGCCACATGACATGTCCACTCTAGAACCCGTCTATCCCAGATGAATGAACTTACGCATAATTTTCTTAGCGTTTTACTTTCCCCACGACACAAGTGGTCAGCACGCTACTTCTTTAGATTACTTGTGCTTGGGATCTTATTTCCGAAGAAAGATTCTAAAATTTCAACTCCGAAATCATCAAATTTCTCGAACACTTCAACTTGAATTTACTTTATTATAGCCCACCGCGATTCACGTCCAAAACCTGTGTCCACCTACCAAGCACCACCATCCCGAAGCACGGCATCATGCGGAATATCTTCACCGCGTCCTGGAACGAGCCGCCGCTCGCCGTCTGCGCCATGCTGACCATCTCCAGCACCATGGCCATGAAGACGTGCGTGAACTCGAACCAGTAGAACCAGTTCCACCATTTCCTGTTAAAATAGAGTTGGTCAGCATTGAGAGCCTTACTTAAAAACACTACTTAATGTTAGTCATTGCTTAAAATGTTCTGACAAGTTCTCGCTGACGTGAAATGTCACGTGCGAAAACAAGACGGCGAACTTTAAACCATGATTACCTTAACTTAACTTTAAGCAGGCTTTATAAGTTACGACCTTAGTAGTGCATTAGGTAGGTACTACTTGTTTTGCTAATGTACGCGTTTCTTACAATCTACAACTACTTAATACCTAATACGGTGGGTACAAAGAGCCTGAAAAGGCACTGCAGTGCAGAGGGTATAATTATATGTATATTCTAGCACTTTACAGTTTTAGCAGCAACTAAAAAAAGTAAAATTTAAACTCACCTACTTCACTTAGATTGCAACCCTAGATCAAGTACCTACCGGTAAGAAAGAATCGTCATCATATCAGTAGATAGATTATATCTACTGATATGATGACGATTCTCTTGTCAGTAGCATAATAAATACCCTATAATTAGGAAATATAAACCTATTAGGTTAAGCTTATTCTCAGGCATTAGATATTAATTCTATCACCTCTAATAATTACTAATATTATCAGGTACAGGTAAGGAAAGATAATACGTCAATTTTTTTAGCTAGAAACAGAGTAATACAAACCTGGTCGACGGCGATAACTCGTGTGTCAGCTCAATGGTGATCCATCTGAGAATTTTCTTCGGAATGACGAATGTAGAATCGTAATCACTTCGACTGCACACATATTCCTTAAACATATGGTCATAAGGTTACTTTTTCTATGGGCTAAATCATAATGTTAAAATTAATTTTATTCCAGACTAATTAAATATGAATTTTTATTTAAATTAAATTAAAAATTAATACAAATTTAAGTCTGCACCTAAATTAAAAACCAACCAATAAAAATTAAAATGGAAATTTTAGTAAAAACTAAATTCAAAAACTCTCTTTACAAAAATTTCGAATACTTACGCCATCTCTAGGCTTTTCAGGTTTTTTCGGAAAAACTTTTCTGAACAAAGACGTCATATCGAACTGAAATTTTCAAGAAAAATGTACTGAATGTCTGTTTTGATTCAGTATTTCTAAACAATTTCTCGTATTTAAAAAGTTACCTGTATTTTCTTTGATTGCACTTAATTGCTCGAAAGTGGAAAAAGTGTCAAAGTGTCAATCATGAAATTGCAGGTTATGTCATATTTTCTTCACAATAAAAACATTTTACTTTTTGTATATAATTTAATATTTTTCTTTGATTACGGTTAATTGCACGAAAGTGTTAGAAGTGTCAATCTTGAAATTGTATGTTGCGTGAATATTTTCTTTGCAATTAAAAAGATACGACAGGGTGTTAGTCTATCTCTCAGTATTATTCGAGATTGAATGGTTTTTACCTTCTCATTTTACTTTTTTCAAATAACTATGAAAAATTCAGTCAAGGACTTCAGTTTTTAATTATATGTATTACAAATCTTTCTGTATTAATATACTTATGTACCTAAAAAGCTTTACACAATCATTATGAACAAAAACTAGAGTAGATTTCGAACGTACCTATTTAATTTTCAAACATTTTCACAATTTTTAATTATTACTACAATATTTCTTACTCTTGTACGTTATTAAAAAAGCTTACGAATATGTTGTTCATTATTATCATCAATTATTTTCTATCCACTGATGATTATAATAATTATTATTTAGAAAACTGTTAGTAAAGTCGTCATTAGTCGTATAATGTTTGCAACAAAATTTGGTTGAATAGTTTAAAACGATGTTTGAAATCTACCAAATGATATAGAGAACGAAATCACCTACTATAAAAATATGAGCCAGCCCTTCTATTCTAAGGCATGCTATACACAAGCGGGGCGGCACATGCGACTCGGCAATATGTGTTAACAAAACCGACTTGAAGCTATTTCTACTAAGAATGATTTTTCATTCGGCCCGTGCCTGACAACTCACAATTTGTAGGCGCATGTGCTATGCCTATTGAAAATAAAGAATTCGATTTGTATTTTTTATTGTGCCACCCAGTTCCGATCGACAGAAACCTTAGCATGCTCGAGTACGCTCAGCACAATTCGGATTTCGATCGGGTTGATATCACTAGTTTTGTTCGACCTATTTGAATCTTGATTACAGTTTAAATCAATTGGTATAAGTCTACAGTTGATTTACCACCGCAGTTGACTTAGCCAAACGCAGTGTTTTTTCGATATTGTGTCTACATACGAGTATATTTGATTTTAGCGCCCGGCTGTGCCGAACAATAGCGACCAGCACAAGTGTATAGCAAGCCTAATACCGACGATCCATTATAAAACTGTTGTTATATTTTAATTGCCGTAGAACTCACCCCCTACGCGGAATCCACAACAAACCCCTTTGAAATGTTGAATAAGTTATAAGCCGTATACGTTTTACTATACTTAAAAAAAAACAATTATATGCTAAGCTGTAATTATTTATTACAACTGAAAATTACCGAATCCAATACAACTAATACACTGTTTTCAGTGACTAAGATCTACTACAGAATAAATAGATGATCTACTGTTTATAAATGTTTAGCAGCAAGGTGAAATATGACCACGAAGTTTTTATAATCTGCAAAAGAAAATGCAACGTTTTAGACTTATAAAGAAAAACTAGAGCGCATCATTGCTTATCATCAGGCGAGAAGGTAGTCTAACGCTAGACTATAATTTAAATAAAAGGTTGTAAAAAGCTGCCTAGCGTAGCGTAGGCACAATAGTAGCAAATAATTCTCATACCATAAGGTTTATTTGATGACTAAAAAACTACATTTTTATAAAGTAAGTAAGTCTCTTTGTTTATATAAACAAGTGGAATACTTTTCAAGTTTGACAAATTAAAAAGTTTTTTTTTTCAGTGACAGGCTTGCATTTGACCGCTAATGCCTGTGGGCCTAGCACAACTTTGACGTAAAAATACGTAGCGAGTATTCGATAGAAAAGTGTACGCCATTTACGACTGTCAAGTATGCTGCTGACGGGTGTAAATGGCGTACACTTTTCTATCGAATACTCGCTACGTATTTTTACGTCAAAGTTGTGCTAGGCCCACTGATGGTAAGCAACGATGTGGTCTACGGTGGAGCATACTTGCCTAGAAGAAACCGATTCATTCGCGACATGTTATGTGTACTAAACTCGAGCGTGGCGTAGAGACTCTACGAACTTCGTAGCATGTAGAATGTAGATTATGATTGACATGTTTTTTTCTACTTAATTACACAAGTAACGTAGATTAGATAATATCATAATTATTTTTCAAGCTAATGGATAGTATTGCTTTTACTTTTTCTTTTTATAAATCGCCTTTTAATGTCAACTTTTTACTACAATATATGTATTAGTTTACCATGCTCGCCTCCTGCACATTATAATGTGATCCTACCGCAAAGGTACTAAAATTTAGTCATAAGTAACTGGATTCTTACCGTAGTATAACTTGCTAAACAGATGACAGAAAACCCGTAGGTAGTCACGTACACTTGCTTTTGAGACCTGAAATAAATAATAAGGTTTAACTTTGGCGTTTTAACTGTTTTATCTTTTTGACGTGACAACGTCTAATAAATCGATGAACGCCTGGTGCATGGACGAAAAAGTGTCCCGTAACGTGTCCCGTTACGCTCATTGTGACATCACGATCGGAGAGAGAAAAGTATGCAATCATTTCATTAACATTTTGTTATGACGTTGTCACGTTATATTAAACTATCGTCCGTAAACCAATTTTACAGATAATCAATTTTTTTTAGTTTTAATTTAGTTGATATGAGTTAAAATCATGTCTTACTAACCTGTGCAACATGATTAGAATGGAGCTTTTAATTTTATTAGATGCTTTGTACCAGCCGCTGTTGTAGAGAGCCTCTGATACTCCTTCACTCTGTAATATGTTAATTTTATTTACCTATCTAATAACAAACTATTACTCTACGCAAATCATATTTAGCGCGTAATCATCTTCAACATCATCAACGGTTTTCACCCACGGCTGCTCTAAAAGTACGTATATTGATCTTAAAAAATAAAAATAAATAAACGTTTCACACTCATAGCTCCCCACTAAGATGTCCTGTGTCGGGGTTGCCATGGAATACACAAAGACAATGACAACTGACACCCAGACCCAGAACATATATTTAAATTCATCATTCAAACATCTGCCCGGCCGGGAATCGAACCCGGGACCTCTGGCTTATAAGGCAGATATTTTTTTTTATTCAGTAATAGGCTTGCACTTGACCGTCATCTTGCCTGATGGATATGATATATTACATATATATGGAATTATGGATTTACTACCGCTGAGCCAAACAGGCCGTCAAATTTCGATATATTATTATGATAAAAAAATAAGGGTCTTTTTTATAAACTCTGCTTATATGCTTGTCAGAGCATTTTAAACAGTGACTAAGGTAATTGCCTAAAATACTCTGACAACTTTTCGCTAACGTAAAATCGCACGTGCGAAAACGAGACGGAGAATTTAAAGCAGCGATTGAGTTTGTTTAAAAGTCTTACCGACTCCAGCAATCTTTGCCCGTACCAGCAGAGCAACCAAGTTTGAGACAGTGCTGTTGTCAAAAACGACTTGTACACCATTTCATTCCATTTCTCCACTATCTGGAAATTGAACTTTTATCACTCTAGGGTAAAAATAAATAAATGTTTCACACTTATAGCTCCCCACTAGGATTAAATCCTGTGTCGGGGATACCATGGAACACACACAAAGACAAGGACAACTAATAAGTACATTCTTGGTTATTATTTTTTGCTTCGAGTCCTCTTATAGTTAAGTTATGATGTAGTCAAAAATGATTAAGCGTAGGAAACCAACTGTTAGGGTCTAAAAAAATGCCCTTTCAAGGTCAATTTTGGGGTAATTTTAAGGTTTTTATAAATAAACTAGCTGACTCGACAGACGTTGTCCTGTCAAAAGCCATTGCGTCAATTCTATGTCAAATGTCAAAAGTTTACATTGTCCAAAGCGCTATATGGTTTAAGTATTTTTAAATTTTCTAATTTTTCATGTTTTTTTACTAGATTGAGATGTGAGCTATCCTATCTCCTAAGTTAGATCGAACTGCACCCGGTGTGCAAATTTGATTGAAATCGGTTAAGTAGTTTAGGAGTCTATAGCGGACAAACAACGTGACACGTAATTTATATATTATTTAATATTATTTATGCCAAACAGGAAAAATGTAGCTGTATTTTCTTACTCACCACACAGCAGAAACCGCAGAAGCAAATGATAATGGAGCTGTTGAAGAAATTGACAAGCAGAGCAAAACTGAAGAGATTTTCAACGTCTTCTGACAGTCTGTAATCGAAAAATTATTGGCTGTGGCTGTGACATACAGATGGACGCATGAGTCTCGCCATAAGGGTTCTTCCCCGAAGGAGGTAAACAAAATATAAAAGAGGCTAGTAATTTTATAAGTGTTAAAAAAATGTTGATCCAAAATAAAATAAAATCAACAAAAAATAGTTTTAAATAATTTCACATTTGTAATACTTAGTGTAATAAAGATAAAGTAAATTAAAGAAGAAATACAAACCGAATTAAAGCACGATGTCTCAGCACGATTTCAGTTAAATCCTTCTGGTGTCTATTTTCCCATTCATTGTCACCGAAAGCTTCGATATTTGCCTTTTCGTTTTGAACGTAATCGCGACTGTACGATGCTGTGAAATTAAGAAAACAATTACATTATTTTTGCATTTTAAAGACACAAAAAATTAAATGAAGAAAATAAGAAAAAGAAAAGAAGATTGACAATAAAAAAACACAAAAAAACTAGAAAATAAAAATAAAAAATACTTATTCCAACTAGTTGCAATTGATGGACACGTCAATACTTTCGTATGTTCCTGGTTTCGATTTTTATAAAATTTTACAAACTAATTTTTGAATTAGAAAATGCTCAAAATCAAATACCAGACGATAACCAAACCAAGCCAACAAACAACTAAACCATATTAAAACCAAGACCAAACCATAACCACCAAAACCCAAAAACAAAAAAAATAACCATATTCACCAAAAAAACTTACCTAACGGATACTCGTCAACCAGCTGCGTATCCACCGGCACGTACACTAGCCTCTTGATCCTGACCGCCAGCAGGTCGAGTTGAGTCGTGATGTGACTCAGGAATATGCAAAACAGGAGGTCTCCGCACAACATGAACCAAATTGTTATGAGACCTGAAGATTGAGAAAAATGGCCTTCAAATTCCGCTAAAAGAATGATGTAACGGTGTATACTGACTGATATTACCAAAAAGTACGATGATTATTAGCACCAGTTTTTACGGTGACAACTATCACTGTCTATCTACTGGTGCCACTTAATCGTACTTTTTGGTAATATCAGATGCGTACTTCGAGTGAATTTAAACGTAAACGAATAAACGAATCACACTCATCGCTCCCTACTAGCTCGCTTTATCATTCTTTTAGCGGAATTTATATTAATAATATTAGATAATAATATTAGACGAACTTTTTTTTTTCAGTGTATTGTTTAGAAGGCTGCGCCCGCGGTTCCGCACGGTAATTTACAGGAACCGTTAATTTTTCAGGCATAAAAGTTGCCTCTGTGCCTATATGTGTTGCGGATTGAGAAATGAACTCTTTATTGTTCACACCGGAAATTAGAGGCAAAAGAATAACAACACTGAAATCTAGCCCCACAACAGGCGTCTTTTTCACTGAAAGTGATCTCTTCCTTTCATAGTATTTAGGTACCTAATAAAATAAAATAAATCCTTTTAGGTCCATTTCAAGTCTTTCCTCTTTCAGTCAAATCCATTTACATAATGTAGTAACAAATGAACAAACGTTGAAACTTTCACAATAGTTTGATGCAAAAGTTTGGGTGTGATTTATCTATCATTCAGTTACGCCTGAATAGGTAAATGGATTGCGTTAAGGTTGTGTCCGTATATACATATACGGATAGGTGTAATACAGATAGATAAATCTATAATCACTACTAAAATTAAGCAACTAATTAGTAGATGAGCCCCGCGGTTTGATGCGTGCGGTGACGCAAGACGGCGATGATATAAAGTAGCGAATGTGTTAATCCTGGACATAACCTACCTATATATCTATTCCAAAAGTAGCCTATGTGTTAATTCAGACGACCTTCATTCCAAATTTAATGTAAATTAGTTCAGCCGTTTCAGCGTTCATTAGTAACAAGCATACATACTTTCGCCTTTATAATATTAGTATATTGTTATTATTAGTAAAAAGATTAATTCGCTTACCATTAAGTGGGATGGTGGCATACCGCAGACTTATTCATGATAAAAAAATTGGTTTCGTAGTAACGGATATACGTGGTAATAAACATTATTTCGCATTAATAATATTGGTCGGATGTTCTTTTTTCGATTAGGATTAAACCATTTGAAATTGGGGTTAATCCGAGTGGGAAGACCAGCAAGTACAGAAATAGCCGTGATAAAAATAAGTTGGACAAGTTAAAGAGAAAATGATGTGCGAAGGACGGATCTAAAAGACGTCTTTCTTGTCCTTGAGTTTATAATCCATAATCGAAATCGGTTGGCGTGATATTGAGTTAATAATCTATTTGCCACGCACGTACCTAATGCAAATTTAAGACTTATATGGTTTTCTCATAGATATCATTATCAGAACTGGACTAAATTAAAATGGAACCATACGGGAAGCGTCAGCTTTCTAATAAAAAAAGAATCATCAAAATCGATTCACCCAGTCGAAAGTTATGAGGTAACAAACATAAAAAAAGAAACATACAGTCGAATTGAAAAGCTCCTCCTTTTTTGAAGTCGGTTAAAAAGAAGGTATATTCCTACCAACCTAAAGGACAAAATAAATCCTTGTAGACTCGTAAGGCTCGAAAAGCATAAAATACGCAGATCGAACAATTTATTGTCTCAAGAAGACGCTTTTATTTGTAAACGTAAACCCAGTTAGGAGGCCCTCGTGGCCGCGTAACTTGTATTGATTAGAGGTTTGGGACAAACACTTTAGTTCGAGATTTGGCGCTTTGTCCTGATTTTTTCCTTGGTTTTAATTAACATGATTAGTAGGCACTCATCATTATGAACAACTTTTACTATGGGACCAACCCAGAATTCGCGAAAAAAAATCATGATCATGATGAGTACTATGAGCCCTTTTTGGCTTAGCATACCCTTTATGAATAACCCTGTATATAGGTAACATCTATCAAGTAACATCTATGTTTCCTTTTTCTACACTTTTTTGCATTATTAGCCCAAATCAACCTCATTCAGCAAACGGCTCATAAAACCGACAGTAAATTCCTTCTTGATTCGTTGACAATTTACTTTTACATTGTGGTGTTAATTTAGCCGGCGATGTAGCACTAGACTTTAATTGAACCAGGCAACAAGCCTTTGTAGTTCGCTGACTAATTTATCTATCAACTTTCTAGGTCTTTCTGTCGGTGGCTTCGAATTGAATGTTAGAGCTACTCCTATAAGGGAACGTCCATACTACGTGACTCGTTCAGGGGGGGGGGGGGGGTCTTTAAAAATGCCACGCTTGGTAACCGGAGCGCTTTATGACATCCTCTCTCAATCTCTCTAGTAGATAATCCTCCTCTCTCAATCTCATTTTTTTCATTTCTAATAATAATACCTCTACATAATATGCACGCATTCTAGGCGTCACGTGCCAAGCACCGTATTAATAAAGACAAACGCGAGTCAAAAAATATATTTTTTAACTTTCAGTTTGCAAAAAAATATTTAAAATCATATTTCTGAATAACCATGTGAAAATTCGAGAGGGAGAGGGGGGCTTAGCAAATACTACGGGTGATCAGCGAGGCGGGGGGGGGTGTTAAAAAATTGAAAAAAATGATCACGTAGTATGAGTTAGGTACGTTCCATAAGAGCTACCTAAGCTAAGCCAGAGTTTGGTAGAAAGTTTAATCTACAGAATTTATTCATTCAGCTCGTTGGGTCGAAGATATTTTAACTTTGAACAAAATGAAAACCGAGACTTACCTACAAGTCTCGGGTGGAACATAGATAAAATTGGTATAGGACTGGGAATCTGGGATGAATGGCGTATAAGAACAAGAACATTATTTTTACAAAACAAAAACCGACTTCAAAAGACCGACTATTGAGTTATTCATCTATTTGTCGCGCACGTACTTAATGCAAATTTTATGGTTTTCTCATGGAAACCTACCATTATCAGAACTGGACTAAATTGAAATGGGACCAAATGGGAAGCGTCAGCTTTCTAAACTTCAAAAAAAAAGATTTCAAAAAAGGAGGAGGTTATCAATTCGTCTGTGTTTTTTTTTTTTTTTTTTTTTTTATGTTTCATAAACATAAAAAAAAACAAACTTTTGACTGGGTGAATCGATTTTGATGATTCTTTTTTTATTAGTCCAGTTCTGATAATGTTATCCATGAGAAAACACATATAAGTCTTAAATTTGCATTAAGTACGTGCGCGACAAATAGATGAATAACTCAATAGTCGGTCTTTTGAAGTCTGTTTTTGTTTTTTGTTTTGTAAAAATAATGTTCTTGTTAATTTAATTACTTGTGTTTAAATTGCGTAGAACATTGTTGCACATTGTAATTGATAATGATTTGATAGTGCTTTTAATTCTATTCGAAAATTGTGGACCAATCGGCTTAGGCCATATTACTGGAAGAGGTAGTAATAGAGTTATATCGCTACTGAAGAAATGTGGTCCAACTCGTCAGACAAACGAATTCGCCGCTGCCCTGTATTTATCTAGCCGATTGTAATTTTACCAAGTAGTTATTTATTTTTTCTTTTTCATAATTCTGTTTTCAAAGAATGGTTTTGTTACCTACCAATGACACAATATATTGTTACGAGATCGGTTCGGGATAAAAGAAATCAGACGCCAATTTTTTTTCTGACTTTTTTCGACTTTTCTGTTTTATTCGAGATGGTTCCAGGCCGGCGTAACACTATTTTCTTGTAATTTGTTAAGAATACACTAAGAATACAATAATTTGTGTCTTAATCTGTGTGTGTTCTATCCTATTTTTCATACCATGCCACGTCTGAAAAGCCAGGATGATCTCGTAGTAGATCCTCTGGAAGGGGTCGAAGGGGAACCAGTAGAAGAAGGGCAGGATGAGCGGCACGTCGTGCCCGAGCGCGCGCTTCGCCACCTCCACGAGCGGGGGGGAGAGGAAGATCACCAGCAGGGCGTTGTTGCACCAGTAGTAGCCTGGAAAGAGGGGCAATAATTAGCATTTAAAGTTTTGATAAAGTAAGTAATAATCTAGCTAATAAGTAAGTGAGTTTGACAAGTCCAAATAGTAGCAGTGGGGTAGGTGACAATTTTTATTTGAAAATAGAAAATGTATGTGAAATTGCTTTTTGAATAGTAAACGGTATTCTATTCTAATGAAATTGTTGAAGGTATATTTATATTATTTTTTTATTGACTTTATTCAAGTTACCTTCTATACTTATATTTTTAATAATAAAACGGGGTAAAGTTTGTATTTATGTATGTTTCTTTGTTTGTTCCAAAACTACTGGTCCGATTTAAAAAATATTTTACCAATGGAAAGCTACACTATCTTACTCGTAGTGTTAATGGAAAGGCTAAAAAATTCTTGGTGTAGGATCATCATTATCCATCTCTGTCCCACAGATGAGTACATGCCATACTAAACAATAAACAAAAATGTTTTATTTATCGTAATTTGTAAAGTTAATTAGTTATTCGGGAATTCTCAATAAGTTTTTACTAATCGGAAAAACCCCTTATTATTTTTAATATTGTTAGAACATACACGTTTTCTATACCTTGCACGACATAGTTGAGGTGCCGCAAAGCCGTGCTGATGATGCCGTGCTCCTCATCAGAGACAGTACCTTGTGGCCACATGTCGCGCAGCTCGCTGATCAGGTTCTCGTATATTGGGCGGTTGTATACTATCTTGTAGGTTTTTGCCATTGCTAAAAGTAAGTTGGAAAGAAAGAAGTTTAAGTTTGTAAAGGCAGAGCGGCTAACCCTAGTGTCCAAGTTTCTAGGCAGCCTAAAGGCCTCTGATATAGAGAAAATTTACGAAATTAACCGTGTTGAATAATGCGTTCGGTAGAAAAGTGTACGCTTTTTTTTCCCCGTCAACAACACTGTGCCACTGACGAGTGTAAATGTAGTACACTTTTATTTCGAATACTCGCTACGTGTTTTACGTTAGAAGATATGCTAGGCCTGCTGGCCTCTCTTCTACGCCTTCCGATCCTGTACCAATCTTATCTAGTTACCACCACTTATTCACTATCCATCAAAGAATACTATTTTCGGAATCACTCCAAAAGCACAAACCTAACAGCAAGTACCCAACGCAGGGCATCATCCTGAAGATCTCAATGGCGTCCTGAAAGGAGCCTCCTTGCGCGGTCTGCACCATGTTGACCAGCTCCAGCCAGGTCACGACGAACAGGTTGCCGAAGGAGAACCAGTAGAATGCGTTCCACATTAACCTTGGAAACATAAAATTACACTTCATCTCCAACGCGTAACAGTGTTACTATTTTATTTGAAACTAGGGACCGCTACTTTTTTATTTCGGAAAACAATCGGTTCCTGCAGGAGCCCCGATACGAAACCGCGGGGCTCAGCTAGTGAATTAATAATTGAAATAAAATATTTTATTCTTTAATACAATGCAATATTTTGGAAATAGGAAGAATTCTGTAGTTTAAAATTGTTTTCTTCTTTTTATTTTTTTAAAACAATAAATCCGCGTTTGACCAGCAACTCGCCTGTTAGCGACCAATAGTGGTGGTTATCATTCCAAGCTTGGTCTAGTACGAAAAGTTGTTCAAAATTCTAAATAGGTACTTAATAGTTTCATAGCAAAAGTTGTGCAAAATGAGTAGGTACTCACACCAGTTCTCTTCTTAAGGCTGGTTTACATGATGCAAGTTTCTTGCACATTCAAGTGCAATTATTGAATGCAATAAATCAAGTGCGTTAATTGCCCTTCAAGAATTGTACGCAACTGTTTACACGTGGATACAAGTAAAAAAATTGAACGCAATTATTGAATGCAAGTCTTGACAAAAAATAGTTGCAAATGTCTTCTGTTTAGACCAATACAATAATGTTTAGGAGATTATTGCTTTCAAGTTTTGACTTGTCTAAATAGAGAGGTTGTATATGCGTGTACCATATTGACGGGTTGCTTCAAGTATTGCACGTATTTGCGTTGTCAAATTTTTCAAGAAATTTTTTTTGCAAGAATTGCCTAAGAAATTTTTGTATGTGCTGTTTACACCAAGAAAATTTTGGCAAGCAAAACTTGCGCAAAAGATCAAAATGTTACGTACTGTTTAGACCATGCAGGTAATTTATTGCTTCAATTTTATTGTATGCAACAGGCAAGAAACTTGCATCATGTAAACCAGCCTTTACACTCCAAGTTTATAGCCAGTGAATGTACTTACGTGATAAACGGCGGGTCATCCCTAGTAAGCCGGAGTCCTCCCAGCCTGAGTATAGCGCGGGGGATGGAGTAGGTTTTGTCATAGTCTTTGAGGCTGTATACCTGTAAGATAAACACTGGTTCAGGACCATACTTATAAAAACGGTTTAAAGTTAGTAATTGCTCAAAATGCTCTGAATACTTTTCGTTGACGGGAAATATCGCGACGGACGAACGTGTTTTTATTTAACGCGAATATATCTGCGTTTGACCATCAAGGATAGATGATAAATTAAAAATTACAAAACGACTGAACCATGTTAAAAATAAAAATAAAAATTTCATGTCATAAGGTGGCAAACAAGAAAACGGGCCGCTGATGGTAAGCGATCAGCGATCACCGTCACCTATAGATACCTGTAACACTGGAGGCGTCACGGATACGTTGCCGACCTTCTAAGACTCTATTTGAAGAAAGCAATGTTAGAAAGTTATGAACATCTTAAGAATAGAAAAAACAAAATTACAACTTCATAATCCGGAAAATGCGAAAATAATTTGAAAATCCTAAAGAAACTCGCTAGACACAGTTAAACGAGCTTACATACTTTGGGTACATTCTCCCCTTCTTCCTTCCTCTTGAAACATTTTTTCAGAAACGACGCCATTCGTATCTTTTTTACAAAGACGCGTTTGAGGGAAAAATGAGCCACTTTTATAAAAAACCCGTGTGAAAAAGCCCAGACAGTTTTACAAAGCTGTAGAATTCTGTGAACTTATATTATATGTTTCATGTTTTAGAAACTTTGGTTTCATTCTTTGAAAGAATTGTTAAAATGTTTTTGTTTTTCCTCAAGTTGTGCCTCTTACCTTCGTTGAATTATAAACAAAGTTTTTACCTAACAAGAGTTTTGTAGGAGGTTCTCATTTCACGGCCAGTTAGGTAGGATTGAATTTAACGTTAAGTTGAACGTTACGTTGAACGTAAAGAACCCTATATAAAGCCTACATACTCGTAGTACATACTCGTATAATACGAGTACGTGTCACTCTGAAGTTATTCTTAGAAAAAGGCAGATCATTTTTATTATGACTTTTTTTTTTTTTTTTTTAGTTAACCTATGCTGTCCCACTGCTGGGCAAAGGTGTCCCCCAATTTTTTCCTGTTACTGCGGTCTTGGGCCAGCGCCGCGCCGTCCAGTCTTTTTCAAACCGCCCGAGTTCGTCGCGCCATCGTGTCGGGGGGCGACCTGGGGGTCGACTGAAAGTGATGTAGACGATGATGCAGCTACAGCATTCAAACGTCTACCTGGCCTGGCTGTCTGAGAATCGAACCCAGACCTCCTTATAACGTAGAGAAGAGACATTATTGAGCCATAGCTCAGTTATCAATTTCAACTACAATCAGACGGGGGGGTCACCCATCTGAAAACTGCCTGAACCATCGATCACTGTTGGTACCGGCTGGTGTTGAGCTACATCGCTCAACTAAAGCGAAATTTTCAAAAGTCCAATACTAACTTGGCCCTATGAAAAAGGGCACATAAAAAGTGTAGTTTTTTTATGCTATTGAGTGACGAGACGAGCAAATCGCTCGCCTGATGTTAAACGTCACGTTTGCCCATAAACAGGTCTGCGCCAAACCGAATTTTGAATTCTTAGAATTCAAGACCCTGCTGCTCTGCACAGCGCTCGTCACCTTGAGATATAAGATGTTTTATCTCTGTTATTTGGATCGGAAATATTTGGATAAAGGCTATTATTATTAGTACTAGCTGGTCCGGGCTACTCCTAGCCTAAATGTGTTTTCAATCAGACATATCTAGCTTTATAATTAATTTACATTCAAGTTGCGCGCGGTATGGCGGTCACGTTTGCCGCCACTCAACGCGATGGACTTATCGTGTCGGCTGCGATTTGCATCTGTTGCCTGGAAAGTGGCAACACTGAACGAGGCTGAGCAGGGTTGCCATTTGCGATCTTGGCTAAAAGGTATATCAAGGACTTGTTGAAATAACAATGAGGCTTGGTGGTCAAACGCGGACTTATTTGCGATAAAAAATATATTAGTTGCGACTCGCGATTTTATCCGCTATCATTCAGGAACCGTTAAAAAATGTTACAAAATAACAATATAAAATAAAAATACAAAAGCAAGTAATTCTTAAACTATTCAGCTGGTTTTCATGGAGCATTTGCATAGCATTTTGATTTTCTTTCGATCGAGTCGAGTGAACTTATAACCAAAAAATCTAAAGCAATTCAACCATGAACCACCATTCAACCAGGTTTGATGCCACAGCCAGACAAACAGATACATTTGCCCTGAGGGCTTCCCAACGAGTCACACCAAAACGAGTCACAGTGTTACTCGTTGGGAATTGCCATTAAACCGAAAAAAAAAGATAAAAAGCGAGGGTTCTTTTTGCGTCCGGGGTTAAAAACAGTTCTTCATCTCGCTACGATCGGGTTGTCTTATTCAAAACAGTCAATCGTAGTCAAAGGGTAAGCGAGGCGAGCGGGGCGCGACGTCTGTGTTGAATACTAAGTTAGAGCTTAAGACGTTGTTTTCAAAACACCATTAAGGATCAAGAACGTTATTTTAATATTAATATTTAAAAAAAGGTCTTTAGCACGGCCAGTTTCAGACTAAATTAAATTATAAAGAAACGGCGGGAGAAAACTTGTAACTGGAGCAGGGTTGCATGAGTTCAGCGAAGTAAATTTCAATGTGTATGAGATCTACTCAGACAAACCCAGAGAGAAAGATGGAGCACTGTTTAGATTTGGGTGAAGCCAGGAAATCCTCTACTTTCGCGCGTACGTACGTACGCGGTTTCACGTGCTTTTCTTCTTCTTTTAAACCACCGTACATACTTGTAAGTTGTAACATAGTAGAGCGAACTAAACAAAATAGTAAATGTTCAAATCGGTTCAGCCGTTCTCGAATTTTAGCGAGACTAACGAACAGCGATTTATTTATATATAAGAGAAGAAGAATATCGAATTCTAAATGGTGGCGCTAGAATTTTTAAAATTTTATTTCGTTCAGAAATATTTTTTGCTGTTTAAGTACTTTCTTTCAACATACCTACCTACCTGGCGTTAATTATGTATTGTAATTTGTAATATTTAGCATATATTAAAAACGCATGTCTAGGTCGCGTATATCCCCCTCCGAATTGGGTTCCCGCCTTTCCGTGGCGGGGGGGATAAGTAGCCGGGCCGCCTTGCCCGGTGAAACTAAGAGGAACCCTAAAGGTGGAGGCTCGGGCCGGCGCCCTGGACATTCCGGGAAGCGGCGGTCTGGGCCTAGGAGCCCTCCCGTATCTCTCCGTGGAGAGGGAACGTGGTAGGGCTCGGGGTCGTCTGCGGACGACGACGGGGGGTAGACTCGGCCGGCGTCCTGGACAGTCCGGGTAGCGGCGGTCGAGTCCCCGAGAGGGAGAGAGCGGGAGAGAGAGAGGAACCCTTTCTCTCACTCGCTCCGCAGAGAGAAGAGCGGACATGGGGGCGAGTCAGGCCAGAGGGGCCAGTAAGGCTCGCACTCCGTCTCCGCTAGGAGGGCCTGGAGTGGCGGGTGCGGGGACACCCGCTGCTTCGCATTGGGCCCTCCAGGGTGGTCGACGCGTCTGATGTTCCGACGCGTCGCCACGAGAGTCGGGGAGGGGGTGGCCACCCCCTACCCGAGGTGGGTCTGCCTCACGGCGGACATAGGCTGGGCGGGGCTGCGGTGATTTAATGGGCCCGCGGCTCCGTCCATTGTCTGGAGGAACTTCCCAGGGTTTTTAGTCGGTATGCCGCCACTAGGGCGGAGACTCCCACATAACCACCCTGCCCTCCCCGGGGCGGGCGTGGTATCCATAAAGGATTTTCCCTGGGTCACAAAAAAAAAAAAAAAAGGTCGCGTATATCGGAGATCTACCGAAAGGAACGTGTTAATTTAAGTTAAGCCTAAAACACTGCTATACCTAACAGTAGGTAGGTATTACAATTTTAATAAGCTCAAACGAATGTTGTGAAACGCTTAACAAGTAGGTGGATATTTTTAATTTAGAGCAAATTTTAAACTAAGTACCTCCTAAAAAGAGCAAGAAGAGCATAACCATAAATAAACAGCCAGAGGGAGTATCTAGAGGACGGATAAGTCATAACAACTTTTCAGAAATTATTATTTTTCTTTTACAGAAGCGCTAAATATTTGCTACTGAAACTTCGTAGATAAAAACGAATCTACGACAGCACTTCGCACTTCAGTTGATACTATTGTCTAATCTCTGCTTCAGTTTGTCAAGCCGCCGGCTACAACCATAACCATACCAATCCTGTCATTCCTATTTATCCAAAACTTGTATGGAAGAAATATAAGGCAATAAGGCAGCCATTATACCACCAAATGTGGGTCAACTTCTATTCTATTCTTCTTCAATTCTAGTTTTAGGCTTTTTCTTGTAATTAGTTTGGCGTGTAATAAAGGTAGGTACAGTCATAATGTATGTACAGTTATACCCCGACTTACGCTACCCCGTTTTACGCGAATTCGGAGAACCGCGGTTGTTTATTTTTTTCGGTTTACGATAGGTTCGAAGTCGAACGTGTTACTATACGCGTGGAATTTTTTACGTACGCAGTGCACATTATTGATTATCTTTAATTATGTCATCCAGGAGACCAAAAAAATAAGTTTATTTTATATGCAAAGTTGAACCCCGACTTACGCGAATTCGACTTACACTGTTATCGCTTGGCCCCACCTATCGCGTAAGTCCGGGGTATTAAACGTACCTACTAGCTGCGCCTCGGTTTCTCGCTTTGCGTGAAAGAAGAACAAACATTCTTACAAACTTTAGCGTTTATAATATTAGTAGAATAGGAAGGAATGTGCCTTGATCTAAACAAAATAAACATACACCCGGAAAACATCAACTGGGCAGTGGGGTAAAATTGCAACATGGCGTGCTTGAAAACCGAGAACAAACTGTCATTAATTTCACCGAAATATTTGCACAGTGGTCAGTTTTGGGTTAAGTAAATGTTCCAATTGTGTTGCCACGCTCGCGGACTAATGTTACCATTGGGGAGTCCAATACCTTAACGACTTCCTTAATCATCTTCATGCGTAAGTGATATAAGATGAGACGCGCACTTGAAACATTTTGATGTGAATTTAATAACCGCCTTCTTCGTACCGGCGGGCTTTCCGAAAATGCTGCGACATGAAAAACTTGAATATTTGAGGCTAAGTATAACTCGCAATAACATAAAAAATACTGTTAAATAAGAATTAATTATAAAACTAATAAACATAAAATACATAGGTAAACAGAAGTTGCAATTTTTTAACTTATATACTTATCTTGATTTTTATTTATGCACACTTTTTACACATATTAATTGATCTTTTGTAAGGTAGGTACAGCCTCCCTTTACTCGTACTTCGCATCACCGGCCAACTAGAAGAGTAGACCAGAGATACAGGACGAGAACCTATGCTTAAGTGACATTTGCAACACGGAAGCGATTAATAATAAATGCAAACAGCATTTATCCTATTAATAATAAATGAAAACTGATTGGATCGTTTCAAACACCACTGAATCGTGTCGTGGGTTAGGGAGGTTTAATCCGAGGATAAGCACAAGATCTTTTTGGTAAGCAAGATAGATAAACTCTTTACTGAAGAATTTTAATTTTTTCATGGAAAATATTTTACTTACTTACATTTTGAAATATCCACTTCAAGTAATTTAATATTATCTTCCTTTAGCTGATAAATACTTATTACTCTGCTTATTTTTCCCAACAATACTGCCCTAGAGGATAAAAATGTAATAAAGTTATATATTATCAAAATATTTAATAAATAGGTACGTAACTGGCAGCGGGCGGGACACAATTTGTCAGCCAAGAGCTTATTATAGAGAGACCAACTTATCTGTGCAGTTGGTAAATTGGTGAACTAAAATTTTGTACGAGATCTCTACAGTTTTATAAAGAAGATGTGATTGTGGCTCTCTCATTCAACTCTCTAGTTTAGTTGGTTATACTGTATGTTTAGACGTCCACGAGTTCACCCCTCGGGAGACCGTAAATAATAATTAAATACCAACGGGAATTTATTTGATAATTTGATTTTATTTTCATACAAATTGATAGAAAAAATCCTTTTAATGGTTGTTTTAATATTGTTTACGTCTGACGTCTGGTAAGCTTATTTACTTTTTAACCCTCGACGCCAAAACGAGGGGGTGTTATAAATGTAACGTGTCTGTGTTTGTGTGTGTGTGTGTCTGTCTGTGGCATCGTAGCTCCCGAACGGATTTTTATATTGGTTTTTTTTTGTATTTTTTTTTTATGGTTGTAGTTGGGAGTGTTCTTAGCTATTAAGTCGAGGTTTTATTAATTTTTAATTTATTACTTGTTAGCAGTTCTGTCTGAGTACCTTTTCACATTTTTGTAACGTAGATTTAATTTAGAAATACTGTTTTGTATGGCAGAGTTGGACTGGATTTTATTTTTATTATTCTTCAATGGCCCCAATAGTTGACTGATCTAATTTTTCTAAAAGTATTGATGTCCTTGTCTAATAGGTTGCAATCACAAAGACAGACATACTTTTAGTTAGTTTAGATCTGTCAAATAAAGCCTCAAACTTGGGACCAGTGTACCGAAAAAACTTTACAGTTTGTCGTGTCGTTAGTTAGTCATATCCAAGTCTGCGTCGAGCTTAGTTCCGTCACCTTTTGCACGTTATTGTCAAATTGTCAATTAATTCGCGCCCAAAATGGCAAACAATACAATGCCTCCAAGTTAGGACGAACTAACAGCGCCCGCCGACTACTATACCTATATAAATCGACCAACAAACCGTAGAGAAGCATAGAGTTGACCAAATAACAGAACTAATAATTTCGTACGGATAGCTGCCAGCTTTGTGCAACAAATGCGATTGTGGCTCCACTATTCAACTCTGTGAATAAAATGGTTGAACAGTACAACCAATACATATGTACCAAATAATACCACGTCTATATAAACAGTCAATTTAATTTTATTTGCGTTTTGTACCCAATTGGATTAAGCATTTCGGTACTACAAGTAGGTACGGGTCGAGTTTACCACCTGTTTTATTGGAATTTATTAGGTAGTTTGGTGAGTTTATTGCCTTTTTTAACCCCCGATACAATAAGAGGGGTCGTGTGAGTTTAACGTGTTTAAGTATATGTAGGTATGTCTGTAGCGTCGTAGCTTCCAAACGGCGGAACTTATTGATGTTTTCTTTATAATTATTTTGTTTGAAAGGTGACTCTATCGAGATTGTTTTTAGATTTAAGTGCTTGAACACGTTGACTCGCGGGCGCGGGCGCGGGCGCGGGCGCGGGCGCGGGCGCGGGCGCGGGCGCGGTCACGAAATATCAAACATATACAGCATACTATGCAAGTGTTCACGTACAAAACGCAGGTGCGGCGAAAGTAGCGGGCCAGCTAGCGATTCGCGCGCGCGGCGCGCGCGGCTATATCAAACGAGTGAGACGTTTGTGTGTGTTCACGTCGAACTAGCGGCGGAGCGCGCGATTCTCTCGCGACGCCAGGGAAGTTCAACCTGGCTTTTTTAAAGTTATCTTTATTTTGTTGAATAATGACGAAAGTTACTAATTGAACACTTGATATGCATTAAATAATATATTTTATCTACACTAATGTTATAACATTCTAGTTATGTTTCCAATACTTGAATTATAATGACTACTGTTATAGCGCAGACAACATTTAAGCAATTTCACATGATGTTATAATATCCACATCGATGTCGTAAAATCTCATTATAACATCGCGCGCTCGCTCCTGATTGGCCCTGCGCGCGCAGCTACGCTCTCATTGATTAGATTTTAATGGCGGCAAGTTCACAATTATTATAAACTAGCGGCCCGTCCCGGCTTCGCACGGGTAGACATTCATTTTTTAAACATTTTGGGAATGTGTCTTGATGATATTTGAGCACGCAATTCAATGTCAAATGTCAAATGTTACATTAAAAAAGTTTACACTGTCCAAAGCGCTAAGTACCTACCTATTCTTAAATTTTCTAATTTTCGCGTAATTTTTTTTTGTTTTTTTTTTTTGAATGCTATCGAATTTATATAATAGAAATAGTTTTAATATTGATTTCTTAAAAAATCAAATTGTCATCCATACGTCCATTACATAGCTGTCATTTGCCTTTTGTTATTCCAAGTCTGATTTGTTATACCACGTTTTATAGTGACTGATGTTTTATGTCAAGTCTCACTTGACAACTGACTTGGTTCACAACTGACGCTAAATTTCGATAAAATTTGTTTGGTGGAGATACTTGGAACACTAAATAAAGCCTTCCTTGTCTTTCCTACGAACAATCCTACAGAACAAAACAGGATCGATGCACGTTTTACCATTAAAAATTGCAAATCTAAATCATGCGACGAAACGACCTTTTCGAGGCCGCGTCACAGATGGGGACTTTTTTTTCGACCTCTAAAAGGTTCCGACACGGGCAGGCGGATCATGTCGTTCAATACAGAAGAGTTTATCAGTGCTGTTCAGGCTAGAACTCCTATTTGGCAAAGTAAACACAGTCATCATATGAATAGAAATGTTCTTAATAAGCTATGGAAGGAACTTGCTGGATTGTTTCCTGATACGGAGGGTGAGTAAATGAAATATAGTCATGCGGGGCTATTACGTCTGCGGGGTTATTACGACTTTTGTCTATAACTTATGTACCATAATGTTTTCAATAACGACATCTATGGGCGGAAAGTGGAAAAAGAAAAAAGAAGCGTCCCATAGATGTCGTTATTAATAAAACATTATGGTACATAAGTTATAGACAAAAGTCGTAATAACCCCGCAGACGTAATAGCCCTACATATTATTATGCTGGAAATATGTTAAATTTGCAGGTATTTTAAACTTTTTATTTCCTGTAGGCTACAAAAGATAATAATAAAGATAAGATAATAATACAAAGGCGACTACGTGTATATTAAACGATTGTTTTCCCAAAAATATTTCGTGAATAAATCCCGAACTTGTTTAGCCCGATTTGATGGATTGTTGTTTCCAGTTCTAGTTTGTCGCCTTTGGTGTCGAGTTCGAGTTGTGAACTCATTATCACAATCGTAACCATCTGTATCAATTACAATATTATGCAATAAGCAAGCGGTTTTTATAATCAGGCGTGCATGTTTAACATCAGTTTCAATAGGTTTTAACAAAACTCGCCATTTATTGCATAAAATTCCAAATGCACACTCCACGGTTTTTCTCGCTCTTGACAATCTATTATTAAAATTTTCTCTCTCTTGATTCATTGTTCTTTGTGGGTATGGACGCATTATATATTCTTTAAGAGGATAAGCTTCATCGGCTAATATAACATATGGAGCTGTAATGTTAGAATTGGGTAATGTTCTTGGTTCCGGAATATTAAATGCAGCTCTTTCGAGTAACCGGTTCAGGGACGAGGCATTAAATGTACCGCCGTCGCTTTGCTTTCCTCTACCTCCCACTTCAATAGTTAAAAATCTTTTCCTCGCATCAGCCACAGCTTGCAAAACAATAGAGAAATAATGCTTGTAGTTAAAAAATGCCGATCCTGATTTTTTAGGTCGTTTAACCCTACAATGTTTACCGTCCAAACTGCCAATGCAGTTAGGAAAGTGCCACATCTCCTTAAAATCTGAAGCAATATTCATAAGCTGGTCTTCAGATGGCTGTGGCATGTGGACATTCAAATTATTTTTCCAAATAGCTTCACAGGTACTATAAACAATCTCAGACACAGTACTAACACCCATACGAAAGCTATATGCCAAAGATCGAAAAGCCAACCCAGTGGAGAGATATCTGAAACATAATAAAAAACATAATTATAATGTAAAACTTAAATATATTTACACTAATCATCAACACTAAACAATATTTCTGATTTTACAGAAAAGGCTTTAAGGAAAAAATGGAAGAACATTCGGGACCAATTTATGAAAGAATTTAAGAAAATTCCGGTTTCTCGTTCTGGTGATGCTGGAACAGATCAAAACACTTCAATGTGGCCATATTTTGAAATGATGCTGTTCATAAAAGATGACGTTACCCCAGAAATAAATGAAGGCAATTTAGATGAAACTACTGATGAAAACTGCAATAATAATGATGATGATGATGAGTGGTCCTCAACTCCCCAATCCATAGCTGGTGCATCTTCAAGTACACAATATACGAGCACCAAACGTAAATGTGCACAAGATGTAAGACAGGAATTTATGGAATTGGAGAAGAAAAAGTTAGAATTATTACAAATTAAACTGTCACAAAGCAGCGAAAGACAAGAACAAGATTGCGAAGATCTGTTATTTTTTAAAAGTTTGTTGCCGTACATGAAAGAATTATCTCCTATGCAAAAACTACGTGCGAGAAACAAAATTACACAAGTTATTATGGACGAAATGAATAGTGGCATGACATTTCAGTCTAACCATGGATATAATAATACATACGATTATAACACGACTAATTATGAAAATTAAACTTTGTTTAATTGATAACGATAGATATTAATTAAGTAAATAAAATAATAAAGAGGAACCTTGTTTGAATTTGAATGACTGCAATATGTATAGTCATGCGGGGCTATTACGTCTGCGTTATTACGACTTTTGTCTATAACTTATGTACCATAATGTTTTATTAATAACGACATCTATGGGACGCTTCTTTTTTCTTTTTCCACTTTCCGCCCATAGATGTCGTTATTGAAAACATTATGGTACATAAGTTATAGACAAAAATCGTAATAACCCCGCAGACGTAATAGCATGACATTATCCCGATAAAAAATGATAATTTACTTACTATGAAAATTATTTTTTTAAAACTCACCTTAAAGTTACAAATAGTCTTTCTTCGGGCTTTATACTTTTATGAAAATTTGTGTCCACTTTTGAAATATCACTCCTTATTGAATCTAGTATGTAATCAAAACAGTTGACACTCATCCTGGTATATCCAAAAAATCTTGAAGGATGTTCTCTCAAATTACCATATAAAGTATGAAATTCACCATACCGTTCTCTTTCTTTATTAATTTCGTGCACGCCAATTCTAATATTTAACATCTCCCACTTTAGGTATGAATTTTCGGTTAAAAATAAAAGATCGTGGTCCATATTTACGACCTCTGACAATACGTCACACCCGCGTGAACGCCTGGCGGCCAATGTGAACACGAGTTCGCCACTTCTCCGCGCCCGCGCCCGCGCCCGCGCCCGCGCCCGCGCCTTGCAACGTGGACAAGCACTAAGAAAAAGCTCTAAATAAATTTAGATAAAATTGATATGGGACCACCTCTGAATTATGACCTACCAAACAAAACAACAACAAAGTCGGTTAAAAATTAGTTTAGCTGTTTAAAAATAATACTAGCACCTTTTCTGGTCGTAGTTTTTTTAATTTATGTTGAAAGCTTTTCAATCTTTTTGGCTTTTGCCGTAGACTTGCATAAGATAACGATTGTAACAAAATGATGTGAACAATGTGTATGACAATTGAGTAGTACCTCAACGGGGACTTACAGACAGACACTAAATATCTCTCAGGTTACGTTATGAATACTTTCTAAGTAGATTTCGTACTACGTTTACATATCACCGCATTTTGCAAGTATCGTTATTATTGTTTAAGGTTGCCTGGAAGAGATCGCTCTTAGCGATAAGGCCGCCAGTTGTCGCACTAGTTTTTAGGTGCTATAATCTTTTTGTTTGTAATTTATGGTGTGAACAATAAAGAGTTTATCTATCTATCTATCTATCTATTGCTAACAAGCATCTTGCAGACACCCATAAGTCAATTCCCAAAAGAGTAGCGCAGAATTAAGTAAGTTAAAAAACCTTGTGAATTTTACTTAGAAAAACCTTTCTTCAAAACCAAAAACATTTCTTCTAAAATACCACAAGATCTATTCGTTACAAAATAAAATAGTCTAGAATAGAGTTCTTGTCCAATCTATTTATCCTTCTACAGTAGAAAGGCGATAAATTCTTGTTTCCCTTGTTAGACGTAAATAGAATTTTAGAGTCTATTAGAGGGTAGACCAACAAAAACTGGTTGACAGGAAAAATTAGTGACACATTGGGTAATGGTTTTTACGTAACTTTATTTAGTTGAGCTTTAAACAGGTTTTGATCAAGTTAGTTTAGCGTTTAATTTATTTTATTACAAGCTTTTGTTTAACTTGCAATGTATATATGTAACTATGTTTGTTTAGGTGTAATCTTGCAACTGAATTTAGTACCTTGTCCGATTGAGCTGAAATTTGGTATACAATGACAATACAATAAAATCTTAATTTTAAAAAAGAACACTTATTTTTAAAATTAAGATTTTATTGTACACTCACATTATTGTGCACTCGGGGACTGCCGCGGTAAAGCCATTGCATAGCATTTTTAACCGACAAAAAAGGAGGAGGTTATCAATTCGTCGGTATGTTTTTTTTTTTTTATGTTTGTTACCTCATAACTTTTGACTGGGTGAATCGATTTTGATGATTCTTTTTTTATTAGAAAGCTGACGCTTCCCATTTGGTCCCATTTTAGAAAGAGAAAATCATATAAGTCTTAAATTTGCATGAAGTACGTGCGCGACAAATAGATGAATAAATCAATAGTCGGTCTTTTGATGTCGGTTTTTGTTTTGTAAAAATAACGTTCTTGTTTTTCAACTTATGCAATTATAATTATTTATTTATTTTATTTATGCAGTATTTTTTTCCTTCGTTTCTTTGATATTAATTCAAGTTACACTTTTTGAGCGTGGTGACCGATAAGAAAACATTTTTTTTTCTTTTATTAAATGAATGAGAAGTTAATATTGTTCAAAATATTTTTATTATCTTACAATACATGTAGGTTATTCAGGAATATTTATAATTGAAACTATAGGTTTATGGTAACTGAAATAAGAAACATAAGTTTGAGACTTGATATCTTCTAAATATCTGGAAAATACCGAGTCAGTGGTCCCATATTTTGTTGTGGAATCTTGTGGATTTCATTTTCAAAATAGCATATGTGTTAACTGCGTTCCAATGAAACACCAAACTCTAATTAATTGTTCTATATTGTCCAAAACCAATGATATAATACGAGTTTTACTCCTAATTTTACAATTCGCAGTCTATCGTTGTCTGTCACCAAAATTCCACCTTTCTTTTCTTTTTTTTCAAACGCATGACTCTCTCTTCCGAGTGCACCCCCGTAGTTCTATTTTTTTTAAATGTTTAAGTTTTTATGTCTTCCTTTTTTGTATAAATATTGCAAGGCCTATTTTTCAAAAAAGTATCCAAATGAATTTCTGTAATAATTATCAATAATTTTCAAAATAAAATAAAATTGGCGAAAAGTCAACGAAACCTTACACTCGACACCTAGAGGCGAGTTGCTGAACTAAAGAGACAAGCGTGATATTTCAAAAAGTCATTAAAAGTTCTGCTATTCATCGATAGATGGCAACAAAACTAAAAAGTATCACTAAAAAGTGTAAGGTTATTTTCGTTACGGAATTTATGGATTTGATCTCCACGCTCAAGGCCCGCGATAGAAGCTATGCAATAGCTTAAAAATGTTTAACACAACCACGCATTTAAAATGTAAGCCATATTTCGATGAATTCCAAGTTCCCATAAAGCCTTCGTGGATAAAATGAGCCGGAGACCTATACCGAGTAGTAACGTGGACCGTTGATCTAGAAAAACTGAAACTACTACTTCCAAGTATATCATATGGATTGATTACATGTAACGAGTACAGTGCCTCGGCCGAGTACTCGGTTTGTTTTTATTTTTATTTTATTTTTTATTTAATCGAGTGACGAGACGAGCAAATCGCTCGCCTGATGTTAAACGTCACGTTTGCCCATAACAGGTCTGCACGAGGGGTTCCCAACCAGTCACACCAAAACGAGTCAGTGTGACTCGTTGGCACCACCCAGAATTTTGAACTCGCAGAATTCAAGACCCTGCGCGGCACAGCACTGCGCTCGTCACCCTGAGATATAAGTTGTTTAATCTCCCATTTGCCCTGTAATTTCACTGGAAACAATGCCCTTCCAACCGGAACACAGTAACGTTTGCACATTACTGCTTGGCGGTGGAATAACTGGCAAAGGTGTGGTACTTCCCCAGTTTGACGAGGGGAGACAGTCAGAACCATGATTTGTTTGTTCAGTCAAGTATGCCTGTTTACTGTCTCGCCACTGTACCCGTTACGTGTAATCAACCCACAACGTAAGCATACAGGCTGATAATGATGATAAAAAGTTGATCTAGAATTCTAGATAAACACTTTACCTAGAAATCGGCAAAAAAGGTCGGCAGCGTATCTGTGATGTCTCCGGTGTTACAGGTATCCATAGGCGACGGTTATCGCTTACCATCAGGCGGCGCGTATGCTTGTCTGCCACCTATGGCATAAAATATATTTATCTTACTTAATATATAAAAATTACGTGTCACGTTGTTTGTCCGCTATAGACTCCTAAACTACAACCGATTTCAATAAAATTTGCACACCGTGTGCAGTTCGATCTAACTTAACAGATAGGATAGCTCACATCTCAATTTATAGTGTCTACCCGTGCGAAGCCGGGACGGGCCGTTAGTATATATCTTAGCCTTGGCTAGTTTTTATTCCTTGGTGCTTGGTACCCGGGGCGAGCCACCCCTTCTATCATCCCTTTACTCCGTCACTGCCCTAAAACCATACACATCAGTTACATCGCGGATAAAAAGGTTAAACCTGTACCTAAGGACGTATTAGGCACTCATAAGAAGGTGTACTTAATATGTACATGCAAGGTTAAGGAAAGGACATGCTAAGCCGGAAAGGGATTATTTATAGGGTTATTCATAAAGGGTATGCTAAGCCGAAAAGGGTTCGTATTTCTCATCATTATGAACAACTTTTGCTATGGGACCAACCTGAAATTCGCGAAAAAAAAATCAGCTGTTCCATAGAAAAATGTCAATGACACTCGACAAAATGTATGGAACAGCTGAGTTTTTTTTCGCGAATTTCAAGTTGGTCCCATAGTAAAAGTTGTTCATAATGACGAGTACTATGAGCCCTTTTCGGCTTAGCATACCCTTTATGAATAACCCTGTATACCTATGTAAGATTTCAGGCTTCGTAAAAGTTGTTCATAATGGTTGGTTGGTTGTTGTTTACAACCCTGAAATCAGGAAAAACAATCAGCTGGTCTATTGGTCAGTCAATGACATTCGACAAAATATAATATATTTAAGGAACACCTGTTTTTTTTCTGAACCATGGCTTTTGTCACAATTTCCGAGTTGGTCCCATGGTAAAATTTGTTCCTATTGATGAGTATCTACTATGAGCTCTTTTCCTTAGCATACCCTTTCCTTGTAACCCTGTTTAGAAATTAAGCCGGCTTATAAGTCCTTTCTCCTTGCTCGATTACGTAATTAAGCTAGTATTAATTGCTTCAGGTTTTCCCTACGGCACATTTCACGTTAATAATTAACCTTCGTTCTTACCGAATTAAGATTTTCGTTTAGATAATACCTAATATGAGAGAACATAATATCAACTTTTGTGTAGGTGGCTAAATGGGGAAACTAAAATATTTCAAATTGGTTACGTAGTAACTATTATTTCATCTGTGGTTTGGTTCTTAATATTGTTCAGGAAAAACGATAGTGGCTCCCTTGAGGCTTCTTTAACAGAAGTACAGATAATTTGGTCGCATCGTACGTCGAAGGAAAAGCCTGTTCAATGTTTAATCTTACCTTAAGGCGGAGATTAACCGATGTTGGCTATCTCTTTCTCGCATTGAAGATAGAAAATAAAAACCACTGAAAGAAAAAAAGAGATAAAATAATTTCGAATAACAACAAAAAAAAATCACCTTCATATCTTGTTAGTTGATGATTTCCGACAATACCTTTAAGGTATAAAAAAACAGCAAAGGCTTTTGTACTATTTTTTTATAAAATGACCTTTTAATTCCCAATCAGTGAACAATTTGGGTTGCTGTCAACAAAGTTTGTTACATTTTAAATTGTAATAAATATAAAAATGAGCGAAGGAAATTAAAAATAGCTGATCTCTCCCTTAACCTAAAGGATAACATGTACAGAATGTTTCCATTTCCATATTATGTTTATGTTCCCATAAAAGTAAAGACACGTTTTTCATTTGTGTCGTTTATGCAAGAAAGCACCAAGCCGCAAAAATGTTTTATAGCCGAGTCATAGTCAAAATAATAAGTTAATACTTTAGTCTGTGTAGGATTTATATTTCAACGCAAAGAGCCAAATTATGAATATATGAAACAAGTATGTAATTAAAAAAAAATATTAACAAGCTTTTATTGCATTGTCGTCGGAGTTACACAGGTAGGTACATCAAATTTCTGCTCAATCGGACTTCGGGAAGTGGTTTATTCAGTTGCACGATTTGACTCGGAAAACCAAAACCAAAACAACTACAAATAGAGTAAGCTATATAAAAGCTTGTAAAGATGCATTATTAAAAAAAAAATGGCTCATCGTCAAAAAAGTATAATTTAATTTAAAAAAGTTTTAAAACGTTCATTTTTATTGTGGCATACAAGTGACGGACCACCTGATGGTAAGTGGTCACCGCTGCCTATAGACACCTCCAATACCCAAGGCATCTTCAGTACATTGCCTTCTTTTAAGGACTCTATTAGCTAGAAGTTCCAAGATTATTAGCTTTGAGAAAAACCGAAGGTTTCTGGTTTTTCAAAAATCTATCGTCTCTCGTCTCCCTGGGGGCTTAGCACAACTTCTGACGTAAAATATAACGAGTTTTCGATAGAAAATTGTTCGAAGAAAAAAAATAAAAAAGTAAAAAACATAATTTACACCCGTCTTGATAGTAGTAAATGGCGTACACTTTTCCAAAATACTTGCTACGTATTTTACGTCAGCAGTTGTACTAGGCCCACTGAAGTCTCATAACTCATATCCCACTCACTCAGCACTATACCGCATCCACACATTGGTCGGTTATGCCCCAAGATCCTTCATAGATATTGTTTGTACCTTCGGTCAGAAACACTTCTTCTGTTTTTGACCCTTCTGAAAATAGACGCTCTGTCTGTCTGGTAACTTTTTATGAAACACAAAGTAGTGATAGGGAGACCTGAATCTGACATCTGAATAGGGACATCTGAATTATGATACATAAATTATACATACATCATCATCATCATATGCAACTTTTAATCCTCCTACTGCTGTGCTGGGATACAGGTCTACCATCGAAGGGTGATTAGGCCGTATTCCATCACGCTGGCCAAGTGCGGGTTGGTGGATTCACATACATTCACGTACATTCACATACATTTACATACATACATACATTGTCGGCCTGTTTGGCTCAGCGGTAATATATCCGCCTTATAAGCCAGAGGTCCCGGGTTCGATTCCCGGCCGGCAGATGTTTAAATGATGAATTTAAATATCTGCTCTGGGTCTGGGTGTTAGTTATCCTTGTCTTTGTGTATGTTCCATGGCATCCCCGACACAGGATTTATTCCTAGTGGGGAGCTATGAGTGTGAAACGTTTATTTATTAATTTATTATTAATATTAAATAATAATAATTAATAAACTTTTAAAATTTACGATTGTGCTGAACCAAATTAATCTTACGAGTATTTGTCAAGGAAGCAATATTATGAAGTGATTAGATGTATTGTCGAATGCATTGTCTAAATATTTTATTTTATACGTTCTCTCAGGAAAAAGGCGTAAAAACTGGAAAGCAGCGAGTAAATCCGTGGCCGAAGTTAGTATATATTTATTTAGTTAGTATAGATATTTTATCTGACACAAGACTCTTCCAATATTGAAGAGCGTAAAAATGCCTAGCCTTCTAAGTAAGTTAAGTAAATATTTTTAGTAGCAATTTATTATGTTAAGCAGTCTATCAAAAGTTATCTTATCGTTTTTAAAAGCTTTTATTTAACTTGCAATGTATGTATGTAAGTAGTGTAGTGTATGTACATATGTGTGTAGTAGGTATGTTAGTTCGGGTGGAATCTTGCAACTCAATTTTGAACCACTTTCCGATGTCCGATTGAGCTGAAATTAGTATACGTGTAACTTCGATGACAATGCAATAAAAGCTTGTATTTAAAAATATTTTTAAAATTAATTCCGCCAAAAACATAAATGTAAAAAAGGACAGCCAAGTTCAATACAAAAAGAATGGAGATCTAAATGAGTGCCAAGTTTGATGGTCAGTCCTGAAATTTATTTATACTAATATAAAATATCATTTTTCTTATAACTTAGGATAATATATTGTAGCCTAAGGTTTGACTTGGCTAGTTCTCATAAACGAATTATTATGTTCGATGGCTAGTTTCTATCAGCAGGCCAAATTTTCGAAATAATAAAATAAGAACCGACAAGTAACAGGTTTATAGAACTTGCGAAGCCTATAATATACCTGTAATTCGTATATGAAAACTAGCCAAGTCAAACCTTAGGCTACAATATATTATCCTAAGTTATAAGAAAAATGATATTTTATATTAGTATAAATAAATTTCAGGACTGACCATCAAACTTGGCACTCATTTAGATCTCCATTCTTTTTGTATTGAACTTGGCTGTCCTTTTTTACATTTATGTTTTTGGCGGGATATCATTACTTTTTGTAAAGAAAACTAGGCAGGTATAGAGATTTAATATCGAGTGATTTAAGTACCTACAAGTACCTTAGGCTCAGAACTTTTCAGCCGCCCCTCGTAAGTATAAGTTAAGTGTTCCAAAATTATAATAAAATGATACAAATTTACCAGTTTCTGATTTTTTCCTTTGTTTTCACCTAATTACCTATCTGTATGCCAAATTTGAACTTTCTAGGTCATCTGGAACATGGATATAGTTTTAGTCTATAGTTAGATCAGTGATAAAAATTACGATTTTTAGACGTTAATATCTAAATAACCGTTAGAGATGTGTTTATGAAATTTGGATCACATATGTATCTCGCAAGTCTTAATATATGAGCCAAATTTGACACGTTTATGTGAAATGGTTTTTGAGTTATGACGAGGTCAAAAGTGCCTCCAAATGGTTCGTGTAATATACACACGGTGCTGCTCGCCAGTTCTGTCACTTGAACTTGGCTTGACACGCTACCGCGTGTCTAGATTTATTAATTTACTGTTTATAAAGCCTTTGTATGATGTAGCATAGATAGTTACATGGAATAGTGGTTTTTCTGGTGCAACGTTGTATCATTTTCTGTTGAAGGAACTAAATAAAAAAAATATACCTACTACTTTGCTGTCATAAGTTTGCTTAGCTATCAGCAGCAGTCAAGCTCAGAAGGCATCTCATAAATCCACACGTCCAACACCAAATAACTGCGCATCAAGGACTCCGCCATCCAGCGCGCCTGCGAGCCGCGTCTCGCAGAACTCTCGACCACAGCGAATTCGCCAGTCGACGGCGAGCGCCCGCCTGAGTCTGCGTCTGCCTTTATTTACGACTCTTTTAATATGAAACGTCAACGCGACCCGAGCGCGGGAATATCGAATTTGGAACATTGAACGTGTTGCTAAAACCTACCAAACTTTTTTAAATTTTTTTTGTAGTTTGATTTTAAACCAAAAAGTTTTTAGTTTATGTTGTGATCTCAGTGAGCTTGTGAAAGTGGCGCGTGGTGAAGCTGCAATTTCACTGATAAGAATAATCTGTTTACAGCAAGGAGGGATAAACTTGTAAGTATTTTTATATTACCGAGTTTTTTAGGTCGTAAATGAATTATTTCAATTTTAAAAATAATTTGGCTTAGTATGCCTGTTGCTTTCTACTGTTACTGCTTTTTTATGTCCTTTTTAGGTTTTTTTTTTCTGTAGTTTTTTCTGTAGGTTTACCTTTATTTTCCACAGTCTCAGAGAGAGATACATACATAATATATATATACATTACATTACCCGTGTATCTAAATTAAAAGTACATTTTATTAACAATTTTGGACCAGTGTATTTATACATTTTAAAACAAAAATAAAATAACCAGCATAGTAGAAATAAATCTTAATCTTATAATTATCATGACGTAAAATAAAACATACCTATTTACTTTATAAATTATCGATCTATAAGTATCATGCAAAAGTTTGTAAAATAAATTCAGATGCAGAGAATCAGATGTTATAGGGAATACCAATCGGAGAACAGGAAAAACTTCGGTTATTAATAACTCATCTATTTATAGTTTTAATTAGGTAAAAAATAATAAAATTATGTGCTTACTCAACGGGAAACCATTAATTACTTTTAGGATTTTAATACACGATTTTGATTTTGAAACAAGAATTTATTAGCATTAATGAATCAGGGAAAGAAAAAAAATCGTTTTTTAGGCTTAATTAGGTGCCTATTAAAGAATAAATAAAAATTATGTTTGATTTTTTTCCAATTTTTAGTCTTTTTTTTTTTCATTATCTTCAATCCCATAATATTACATGTCAAATATTCAATAGTCAAATCTTATACGGAGCTGTAAGGAAAAGGTAAAAGTCGAAAAGTCGAAAAGAGCGTTATAAACAATTTTTATTATGAGAACAACCCAGAATTCGTGTAAAAAAATCAGCTGTTCCTTACATTTTGTCGAGTGTCATCGATTTTTTTCTATGGAACAGCTGATTATTTTTTCACGATTTCCAGGTTGGTCCTATATTAAAAGTTGTTCATAATTATAAGTAGGCAGGTACTACGAAAATTTTTCAGCTTAGCACTTTCCTTGTAACCCTGTATAAAATCAAAAATGAAAAACATTTTTAATAATACCTATTATAATATTTTTAGTTTTATTACTTTGAGGATTCTATACGCATAATTAATAACGGTTAGGAACAAGAGTTTATTAACATTAATGAATCAAGGAAACAATTCGTTTTCTGGTCTACAGAGCAGTTAATTAAGACGAATGGATGGCCTCACATCCGTAAGATGGGATGTGTGCCCCGCCGTAACTTCCGGGCGACAGGTGTCAATGGATGTCAAGGTCATGACCCGTGTATACTTTTTGGTGTAAGCAAAGGAGAATTTATGAGACTTTTTTTACCTTACCACATAGACTTAATTTTTTTTTGTGTTTTTTTTTAAATAAGACAGTTTTCCGATTAAAAAGAAACTTAACTCTTGCATAGAGTATATTAATTTGAAGGTTTTTGTGTGAGAGTATGTGTAAATGTTGTTACCACATATCTCCGTGACTACTAAACGGATTTTGATGAAATTTGGAATGTAGATAGTTTAGGTTTTGGATTAAAACATAGGCTACTTCTTATTATCATCATCACTGTTTTTCATCACTGCGCGGATGAAACCGCTGGACGTTGTAGATTGAAATTAATAGATTGATTGATGCTTTGATTCTTTGTGGCTATGTGGTAACTTATAGATAACCTATAGTTTTAGTTAACTTATTGTTACCACATAGCTACAGAGAAAGCAGTAATGGCAATGTTATTTTGATAGTTTCAAGGTAAAGCAAATAATAGCAAAAAGGGGAAGCAAATAATAGACCGAACAAAGAAAGTTATTTTGAATCTCGAAAACGATTGCATGGTCTAATAAAAGAGGTACCATGCGCGTTTGTGTGTTCGCGTGACAATAATATAAATTACAGACCAAAAAGATCATAACACTTAGAAGTAGTGCAACAACTGGCAACCTTATCGCTAAGAGCGATATCTTCCAGGCAATGATATAATATAATAAAAATAATGTTTAAGCATCATCGAGGCTAATTAAGTAATTCCCGTTAATTTCCATGAAGATTTCGTTAATAATTTCCACTTACGCCCGTTTGTTGAGAGCCAGATGTTTCTGAAGCGTCCAATTCCGGCGCGCAATCAACCGCGTATAAGCCAATATTTATCCGATCGCACGCGTGGGTGAATCAAACGTAGTATATAGTGTATTTTGTGGTATTGGACCGCTTTAGTTGATAGATAAACTCTTTGGTATTTGAAATTCGAAACAAAAGGAGAATAGCTTAAAAAGTAGTGCAACTTTTTGCAAGGTGGCGGTGATAAACTCTTTGGTATTTGAAATTGGAAACAAAAGAAGAATAGCTTAAAAAGTAGTGCAACTTTTTGCAAGGTGGCGGTGATAAACTCTTTGGTATTTGAAATTGGAAACAAAAGAAAAATAGCTTAAAAAGTAGTGCAACTTTTTGCAAGAAGGCGGAGATAAACTCTTTGGTATTTGAAATTGGAAACAAAAGAAGAATAGCTTAAAAAGTAGTGCAACTTTTTGCAAGGTGGCGGTGATAAACTCTTTGGTATTTGAAATTGGAAACAAAAGGATTATAGCTAAAAAAATAGTGCAATTTTTTGCAGAAGGCGGAGATAAACTTTATGATATTTGAATTTTAGTTGTAAGCACAGCAAGCATCTAACGAAAACAAAATAAAGTAATAGAAAAGCTAATAAGTAAATAATTTTAATGAATACAAAATAAAATAAGTTGCAAAATATAAAAAACTTTACTATGAACCAAATTCAAGAAAAGAACTAAGAACTCACTTATCGACATCGATAAATTAATTAGTTAGATCATATCACATCTCCCAATTAAAAAACTTTTCAACCTTTTTTAATTACGCACTTAAAATATCACATCCCCAAATTAAAAACTTTTCACTGTTTAATTTCGTACGTAATTATCCTACTTCCTGACTTAATTCTGAGAAGATAAGGCTCCAGAGAATCATTGATTGATCTCGTTTCATTTAACTCGAGTCCTCTTCTAATTTGATACTTATTCGTAGAATCAAGATTTTTTTAATTACGGACATTAAAGCTTGGAGGCTTTGGTTAGCTTTGAAATGTTTTCAGTCAATAAAATGATAACTAAAAAGTAGTGATTACTGATTGTATAGGTATTATTGTTTGTGTTGACATTTTTGTAACATCATCATCATCATCAGCAACCTTTAATCCTCCCACGGCTGGGATACAGGCCTACCCTCGAAGGGTTAATACGTAACGAATACGTATCGAACCCTGCATACGTCCGGAGAAGAAATTCAATGGTGTATGTGAATCCACCAACCCGCACTTGGCAGCGTGGTGGAATACGGCCTTTTTTGTATATTTGAATATAAATAATAAATAGTGTAAATCAGGAAGTCGGAGATTAAAAACAAATTAACAGTTTTGCTTCGGAAAATACACTCCTTGCTCATTTCTGTGTATTTCTTCGTGTCTAGAACGTATAGCGTTTTATACTGGATGTGTTTTCCACACTGAGAAAAATGCCCATCTAAATTCCGCTAAAGAAATGATTAATTCACTTAAAGTACGGAGCATACAGATATTATCAAAAAGTACGATGATTAGCACCAGTTTTTACGGTGACAACTATCATAAACTGATCCCCATATTTTTTGGTAATATCAGAAAATCAGAATGCTCCGTACTTTAAGTGAATTCATCATTCTTTTAGCGGAATTTAGACGGTCTTTTTTCTCAGTGTACCTAATAGTAATACATACTGAGTGTAGCAGAGCAGTAAAATAGGTATACCTTTTTATTTCTCAAGCTGCAGCAAATGTGTTAAAAAACCAAACAGAAGTCAATGAGTAGAATGTATCTTGTACTTTTGACAACAAACCGAACCGACCTCAGTATATTGCTGACTGTATACAACCAGCGCTGGTATTCTGCTGGGACCAGTTGGTGACGTCACGTACGTTACGCCATTCGCTAACGTACAAATTCAATGAACTCTTACGAAAAGAGGGAAACAAGTAATAATGTAAACGTCACGTTTGCTCATAACAGGTCTGCGCACCCAAAATTTTACCTGTGTAACTCCGATAAAAATGCAATAAAAGCTTGTTATTTTAAATATTTGTATATTTAAAAAAAGATTTAAAAATTTTAATGTTATGAGCAAACGTGACATTTAACATCAGGCGAGCGATATACTCGTCTCGTCACTAAATAACATAAAAAAAAACTAATTTCAGCTCAATTGGACATCGGGAAGTGGTTCAAAATTCAGTGGCAAGATTTGAGCCATAATAACAGGCTTGTAAAATTAAAACTTGTAATAAAAAGGTTGTATATAAATTAAAAATTCGGCTTACATTTTTTGTAAAAAAGAAACAGATTTCACCTCCATAATTATAATATACCTACTTACTAAAAAATAGCTCGACAAGTTAATAACAATAAAGTGTAAATCGTTAAACGCAAACATAACAAGAAAATCTGAATAAAAAAAATAATTCTCGAACTCAACTGCGTAATCCCATTTTGTGATAAATTACGAAGTGTATCTACTTATTTGCTGCAAATATGTTTTCAAGCGTTTTTCTCATAACGAGCGGGAAGATGGGACATTTGAGGCCTATTCTTATTGAGAATAAACATTTCTGTGTAGAATTACAGAAATGTTTATTCTGGATTGAACGATATTGCTCCGATCAGTTTCACTCTCACGATTTTTTCAACATGAGGGAACAGTGAACGAGATAAAATCGCATTTGCCAGAATAAGGCTCCAGAGCGCGTTACGATACGACTTACTGGCTGCAGCCCGTGATTTCGCTCGCTCATCCTGCAATAATATTTTTTTGGAATAAAAAATAGTTTTATTCTTGGTATCAAAAAGTAGACTCTATGAGTTACTCCAAAATAATTATACCCTAACTCCATACCAAACTTTATCCAAATCCATTAAACCATTTTATCGTGAAAAACCCGGGGTTATTAAAAAAGGGTGAATAGGTTTATGCTAGGCAAGCGTGCTACGTTTTCGACCGCATCTTCGCTTTCCATCAGGTGAGATTGTGGTCAAACACATGCCTGGTCGGATGTAAAAAATAAAATTACAAACATGTACAACCCGGTCACAATATCTGTGCACCTCGCTGGAATGCGGCGCCTCTCCCGCTTCCCCCTGTCACCTCTCCGCGCACTCCCCGGTGCGACAGTACGGTAGCATCTTCGTTGCCGATACACGTCCCGATAATTTTGAGATATTTCGCTTTGTTGTTGTTTTGTTTTTTGATATTTATTGTTAAGTTTAGACATATGACGTCACGAGTCAGGTGCACAGATATTGTGACCGGGTTGTACTTACACACACACTCTTTCACTCACTCATTTACTAATAATTCAACCATTCACTGTCGTCACTGCGAAACAATATTACAAAACTTTGTCTTTAACAAACAATAATTAATTACCTACCTAATCTTATGTTGGGTAATTTTGCAAAGTTTTACAATTGCGAAACATTGCTAAATTACTTACTCAACTCTCTAAAATAATTCACAACGAGCAATCCATTTTAAGTTTCACAATGTTACATGTGGGTTTTACGTTTTGATCTTGTTGCTATCTTGTAGATAGATAGATAAACTCTTTATTGTTCACACCATAAATTACAATCAAACAAAAAACAAAAATAAATAAATAATTATCATAATTTAATATAATGCCGTTATATATGACGTGTTTGTAAATGATGTGCTGTTTTTATTTAATATCATAATTTCAATTAATTTTGTACCTACTTTTTAGATACTTAAGTATACACTTATATTACATCTACTTGTCTGATAAAATCAAATATGATAATTATGTAAGTAGATCGGCCCTTAGTAGCATCTTGGAGTAACTATTCATGGTAGAGAAATTTACTATGTTGGCCGTGACGTCGCAACAGTCAATCAGTTCCAAAATGAATTTTTTTTTCACGTCGATGAAAAAAAAAAAGAGAAATAGAAATCCTGCGGTTACACTCGCGAG
The DNA here is from genome assembly GCA_949125135.1 of Alcis repandata. Lineage (NCBI taxonomy): Eukaryota > Metazoa > Arthropoda > Insecta > Lepidoptera > Geometridae > Alcis > Alcis repandata. The sequence continues at coordinate 4,132,463 of OX421246.1, read as the reverse complement.
GGAATGAAAAACTGTGAAAATAATGATGAAAAAAAGTAGCTTATCCTTTCCTGTACCTTTCGAGATGCTAGGCTGAGTAGTTGAGACGTGAAAGTTATAAAAAAGCAATTTTGTTCAAACTCAGTCAAATTACCAAAACGAAAATTTCAAAAAGCAATTTTGTTCAAACTCAGTCAAATTACCAAAACGAAAATTTCTTTAAAAGTCTGTTAATATTTAAGATCCCATTTACTGATCTTATCATATCTTAAAAACGTAAAAAAGTGCGAAAACGACCGCTGCTGATAGCCTTTTATTCTTAAATTATGCCATCACAAAACCATCACATCTTATAAATGCAGCCTTAAATGATAAATTAGATCCATTTGCTCCCATACATCCGTTATCTGTTGGCAAAAACCGGGGTGTTCAACCATTTGTTATGGAGATACCTCGTCAGCGCGGATTACCTTCATAGATATCGCATAAGTCGTTGGCTGTACAAAAACAAAGACGCTTGTGTTTGAAGCAGCCTATCTTTAGATTACACTTAGCCGTCCTTAGAAATACATTAATAAAATAAAATGAGAATAATAAAAATTCACATTATTACACGGAATAATAATATTGATGCAGGAATCTGCTATGACTCTACTCTGTGTGGTATAAACTAGAAATAAATTACTTTTAAACTTATGAATGATTTTTGATCATTGTGATAAAAATAAAGTTAACAGACGCGAGTTGTCTTCAGTACGCAATCTATTTGAGGTAATCTCTAGTTGCCATGGGCTATGGAGCGCTATGGGGGCTCTGGGGGGGTTCTATAGAGGCTTTATGGGAGCTCTATGGGGAATAGCATTGTGTGATAATTCGCAAACTGTTGCTGGGGCGAAGATTTATTATGGAAACTTAATAGAGAAAATATGTCGGGCTTTTGAGGCAAAGTGTGTGCTCAAGTGACATAGTTCGAAACGGTGTGTATTATCCTAGTAGCAGTGCCCAGCTATTTTAAACCTGCAATACACATTGGGCCAAAGTGCTGGGCCAGCATGTTGGACCAAAGTGTATAGACCTACTTCGCAGTATGTTAGTAGTTGGCCAACACTGGCCGGCCAACCGAACAGTGTCGGTTTTTCGTGCATACATCACGCATCTTGGCACGCTTCGCCAATAGGTGCACACGTTGGCGTCCTATTAAGTTCGTTGTTAGTCGTCAGCAAAAACAGTAGTTTTGCGCATGTATGAATTTTGTAATTTACTTTGGTATATGTTTAAATGTGCTGTATAAATAATTGCAGCAATTTAATTAGTTTCAGCAAGAGTTTCCATGTACCTACATCTTTGTCAAAGTGGGAATGGAGAATGATCAGTACGCCAATGTCTAAACAAAATCCGATATTTTGAGCCAACATACTGGCCCAGCACCTTGGCCCTTGGCCCAATGTGTACTGCGGGCTTGGTCGTTTATTTTTGTTTTGTATCACCCTGGGTATAAGTTTTTCATTCAAAATGTTTAACAAACCGGCTGTTTGAGCGTGTCGTTTGAGTGTAGTCACTCGCTCGAAAACTTTCGCATTTGTGCAATATTACTGAGATTTTAATTTGGTTTTAGTACCCGCAAAGCTTTGAAATAAAACACAAACGATTTGATACTTAAATAATTCAATGTTGTCCTTTTTAACCGACTTCAAAAAAGGAGGAGGTTATCAATTCGTCTGTATGTTTTTTTTTATTTTTTTTTTATGTTTGTTACCTCATAACTTATGACTGGGTGAATCGATTTTGATAATTCTTTTTTTATTAGAAAGCTGACGCTTCCCATTTGGTCCCATTTCAATTTAGTCCAGTTCTGATAATGGCATCCATGAGAAAACCATATAAGTCTTAAATTTGCATTAAGTACGTGCGCGACAAATAGATGAATAACTCAATAGTCGGTCTTTTGACGTCGGTTTTTGTTTTTTGTTTTGTAAAAATAATGTTCTTGTTTATGAAATTGAGACGAGACGAGTAAATTACCCGCCTGCTGTTAAACGTTATTTTTTTTTATCAAGAACTTATTTACCTCGAGAAACCGCAACTTGGTTTTAATTAACAAGACTTTGAAAATTGTTTTCATAGTCTTGTAAATAATAGTTATTACAAAATAAAATCTAGTTAAACGTGTATGCGACGCCTCTACTTTGCATACCGAAAGGGCAATAGTTCTTTTCTAATCTTTGTAAGTGCAGTATCGTAGTCCCGTAGTCCCGTAGCTCGTAGCGTTGTAGCACATTCGTAGACTGTCTACGATGTAGTAGAATTGTATTCTTAGAACTCAGATACAAATTTAAGTTTCACCTTTTACTTTGTTTTTTTTTAAATTTTGCTTACTGTATCACTAATTAACACCTGATTAACATATTATAGGCAACTTTTCCTCACTTTTCATAACCGCGCGGGTAACCGCATAGCATAGCTAGTCAATTATTAAAAATAAAATAAAAATAGAAACTACAGGGTTATTCATAAAGGGTATGCTCATAGTACTCATAATTATGAAAAACTTTTACTATGGGACCAACCCGAAATTCGCGAAAAAAGAATCAGCTGTTCCATACATTTTATCGAGTGTCATTGACATTTTTCTATGGAACAGCTGATTTTTTTTCGCGAATTTCGGGTTTGTCCCATAGTAAAAGTTGTTCATAATCATGAGTACTATGAGCTCTTTTCGGCTTAGCATACCCTTTATGAAGAACCCTATATTTTATTTCAGAAAAATTGTACATCAAAATTAGTAAAGTATTAAAAACAAACACATTCCACATGTAATTTCAAAAGTCGTAAGCTGGGTCCGGAAGACCAGAAGCGAAGGTAATTTAAGTTGGCTAATATGTCGGGACAGTGGGGCTAGCACAACTTTGACGTAAAAATACGTAGCGAGTATTCGATAGAAAAGTGTACGCCATTTACACCTGTCAGAAGCACACTTGACAGCCGTAAATGGCGTACACTTTTCTATCGAAAACTCGCTATGTATTTTTACGTCAAAGTTGTGCTAGGCCCACAGGACGTTTCGAGGTCGCGGTCGCGTCGCGCAAGTTTAAATGATGTGGTCATTGGGGTAGCTAACTTAGTTTTAAAATGGAAAACGCTACTACCATGTTCATTATACCATTGCTGTAGTGTATCCGCCTTACAAGCCAGAGGTCCCGGGTTCGATTCCCGGCCGGCCAGATAGATAGATAGATAGATAAACTCTTTATTGTTCACACTATAAATTACAAACAAAAGGATTATAGCACCTAAAACTAGTGCGACAACTGACGGCCTTATCGCTAAGAGCGATCTCTTCCAGGCAACCTTAGGATGGAGAGGATAGATAAAAAAATATAAAAACGGGGTGTGCAATATTGAAGAAAACTCATATAAACCTACATAAAAAATGCAGCATGCATGGGTAGATGTTTGAATGATGAATTTAAATATCTGTTCTAGGTCTGGGTGTTAGTTGTCCTTGTCTTTGTGTTGCATGGCATCCTCGACACAGGATTTATTCCTAGTGGGGAGCTACGAGTATGAGTGTGAAATGTTTATTTATTTTTATTTTTTTTATTATTGTATAATTTTTTTATTATTATTTATTCTGTGCCTCCTGTGCAATTCATCTTGTAATTCGAATTACTCCTCTCCAGAAATACCTCTAGTTCAGTTTAATCTCAGTTTAACCGAGTTCAAAGCTTCAATTTGTGTAAGCAGAATTTAGTTTTACTAACTCATTTTGTTATACATTTCGCAAAATGCAGAACGCATGAATTTTGCTGAAAAATTCTCAACGAATATTCGATGCGAAAATGTATGAAAAAATGTACCCTTTTACGTCCGATACGGGTAAATAGAAACTGTGTCGCTGGCCCAATTTTCAAACATTTGATTTGATCAAATACTCGCTGGCAGCGACGTAACTTTTTGACTTTTTTTTACTTTTTGACGAAATTCATGCTAACACTGATTGCATCTGGTTTTGACCAGGTCAGTTTTTGCAGTATCCATTTTATTTTTAACCGACTTCAAAAAAGGATGAGGTTATCAATTCGTCTGTATGTTTTTTTTTATGTTTGTTACCTCATAACTTTTGACTGGGTGAATGGATTTTGATGATTCTTTTTTTATTTTTATTAGAAAGCTGACGCTTCCCATTTGGTCCCATTTCAATTTAGTCCAGTTCTGATAATGTTATCCATGAGAAAACCATATAAGTCTTAAATTTGCATTAAGTACGTGCGCGACAAATAGATGAATTACTCAATAGTCGGTCTCTTGAAGTCGGTTTTTGTTTTTTGTTTTGTAAAACGCAAAAACGACGGGATGTTTTAAATTTGACGTGTCTACTCGTATGTCTTGTGTCTGTTTGTGGCATCGTAACTCCCAAACGGATGAGCTGACTACGATTTAGTTTGGAAGGGAGTGCTCTTGTCTATATTTGTCAGGGTTTTTTTAATTTTATCAACGCATTTTGTCAGTCCAAATGCCATCCTTATTGTCAAGCTTTCTTACTCAACTTTATTTAGATTACAAGCCATTTTTAAAATTTTCTATTCTCTCATGCTTCAGTATTTCAAGCTAATATATACCACAAATCTACGAGAAAAATTGCTACTGAACCAATAAAAGTCTAATTTCGGATTAGCTGGACACATCACGAGATCTAAACCCTAATCTCCCACGAGCAGCGCACTGGGGTTGTTACGTTCCAGCAATGTATGTAACAATAAACAGTAAGAGCTATCAAGAGATTACTATGTTTGGCTTTTCAAATTCCGAGTGACTGTTTTAATCTATACTTCTATACTAATATTATAAAGAAGTAAAGTTTGTGTGTTTGTATATTTGTTAAATTGTAAGGGGTAATCTCGGGATCTACTGAACCGATTTTAAAAATTCTTTCACCAATAGAAAGCCACATTATTGCTGAGTGTCATAGGTTATATAAAAAACCGAAAAATAAAAAGGCTTTTACGTGGTAGTCCGTTTTGCAAAGTGAATCGGAGAAAAAACGGTCCGGACGGCGCGCGATGGCTTCGGGTTTAATTAACATTATGCCCAACGAAGTGGGCACGGGTCAGCTAGTACTATGATAAGTTTGCGTTTGACCGCCATCTTGCTAGACTATGTAACTTCTACATCTGCGAACTTCATCTTCCACAACAAAAATGTGCACGCACAATATCTGTAGAAATTACACCGTTATTGGGTAGGTACTTGTACATTTTCCTATAAAATTATAACTATTACACCGCACTAGATAGATAGATAGATGAACTCTAAATTTTTTTTTAAATTTTGTTCTAAAATAAGTAGGCAATTTTAATTAATGACGATTTACACATACATTTGGTGACATCATTCACTATAAAATTAAACTGCGGAGTGCCTATATCAACCGTATCAAGATATGATGGTATGGTAACAATTTTAGTTTAGAACAAGTTTAGTTTAGTAGTTTAGAAATAACTATCCTACACTAAAGCATGCAACCCTTACTGAACCTACTTTATATGAAGCTTCCATCAGACTTCTATTTTCTAACAATTTACGATTCGTATTCACCTCGAATATTTCGTGCTATATTTGTAGCCATTGTGTTTCACGCTCTGATCAAGTAGAAAGACAGATAGAGTGAATAGATACAAGTGAAGCCAAAAAAAACTACGCTACTGCCCGTCTGAGTAAACTTCAAGCACACGTTGACGCATAAAAACTACCTGAATCAATCGTCAATTCTGACGTCAGTTGCTCAAAAGCAGCACGGGCAGTAGGGTAGTTTTTTTGGCTTTACCTGTATCTAAGGCGGGACTCTACCTGCCTTTCTACTTGATCTGAGGTTTCACGTCTGATTTTCAGCGTGTTCTAACATTATTTATTTGCTTTGTTGACTTGTTAGTGCTTTTATGGCGACAAGTGAGTCGAGTTGGATCGTAAACATGGACGTAGTGAGGAGGGATTAGGTGGGTAGTGGCGATTATTATTTTGTCGTTAGTTTTTAATTAATGTCATTTCTGAGACTTCCTGAGTTATTCCGGTCCTTCGGTCCTCCTTCCGGTGTTTGCTGTTGTTAGACTTGTTTATTTCTAAAATATCCGGTAACATAAGGGTATTTATAAGTTCAGCATTGTACCTCTTCATCTGATTATGGCTATCGTAGTTCCTAAAGGGTTCAACCAATTTTTATTTTCAACCAATTTTGTGTCAAGGAATTATTAGAGATTGTTCTTATTAACGATTCAAGAAACACTTCTTAGCTGTATGAAGATTTGTCAGTATTTATTTTAATATATTATACTGGTTATATGATTACGTCGTCGGCAGCGGCGGCCTTACCCATTGCGAGCCCCTGGCAGCAGCTGTCCTTTGCTAGGCCCTTTGTCCTACGTGAAAAGTATGTGATACGAAAGTAGGTCTGGTGGTTTGGTTTAGGTATTTGTCATGTTTGACGAGAAATGCTAGTTATACCTACAAATGAATAAAATTTGAGTTCTAAAATATTTTACAATGAAATATTTTCAAAATTAACAAATACAGAGATGATAAATTTTAAAATTGATAATTGCGGTTTTTCTTAAGACTAAATAAATAAATAAATAAAATAAATAACGTTTCACACTCATAGCTCCCCACTAGGATAAATTCCTGTGTCGGGGATGCCATGGAACATACACAAAGACAAGGACAACTAACACCCAGACCCAGAACAGATATTTAAATTCATCATTCAAACATCTGCCCGACCGGGAATCGAACCCGGGACCTCTGGCTTATAAGGCGGATATTACTACCGCTGAGCCAAACAGGCCGTCAAAAAAAAAAAAAAAAAAAAAGATGTAGTTAAACAAATCAATATTTTTTTTATTTGCTTGGGTTGTTGCGCGAGGCCCCCTGCAAGAGCGAGACCCCGGGCGATTGCCCTGTTCGCCCCCTAAGGCCGCCGCTGGCCGTCGGTTGGTCATTGTGATAAAGCAACGACGGACGGCTCAAGGGCAGACCGCAGACGTCCAACAGTCTGTGGGTAATCAAATCTTCGCTTTACAAGCCCACGGGGGCTGTTTGAAGGTTGTTACAAGTTTCTCGGCCAAGCTCTTGAGTTAAGTTGCCTTATGTGATACTTTACTCGTGGCTTTTCAGCTGTCCCAAACTTACCCAGGTTCAATCTACCTTATCCCTACTAATATTATAAATGTGAATGTAAGTTTGTTTGTTACGCTTTCAAAAAAACTTAACCGATCATCATGAAACTTTGTACACATATTCTTGGAAGTATTATAAAGGTGAACGCTGACTTGGCCGCACCGCACGCGCTGCAGTCGCCGCAGTAATCGCTTTTGTTATTGACCTCGCACACCTATCTCGCCTCACCTAACACGATTTCTTTCATTCAGTTTCAATTTTTAATCAATAGTGGGCGTTTATTTATAGTTGAATGCGAATGACGACACCAGCACCGCACGCGCCGCAGCGTCCGATGCGGGCGGGCCGGCGTTAGTGACGTCATCAGCAGCGGCTCGGGGAATTCGGGCGCGTCAGGTACTGCGGCGACTGCGGTGCGGGTAGGTATGCGAGGTTGCATAGAACTTCATATAAAGAATTCGAATGCGGCGACTGCGGCGCGTGCGGTGCGGCCCAAGTCTGCGTTCACCTTTAGTAGCATAGGATACTTTTTATTAAAAAAAATTGACGGCGGGTGAAACCGCGGAGTGCTAGTGAGTATATAAATATAACAAAATTGGTTTGTTTGAGGCAATATAACTTGCATTCAATGCAAGTTACAGAGGCCCATAGAAAATAGATACCTTGCAGACCAACATATGAGTACATAGTATAAATAACGTTAAAATAAAATATAAACTTATTTAAACCGTCTACTCATTAGAAACGTGAAGTGTGTTTGTTACCCGACTTCAAAAAAGGAGGAGGTTATCAATTCGACTGTATGTTTTTTTTAAATTTTTTTTTTTATGTTTGTTACCTCATAACTTTTGACTGGGTGAATCGATTTTGACGATTATTTTTTTATTAGAAAGCTGACGCTTCCCATTTGGTCCCATTTCAATTTAGTCCAGTTCTGATAATGGTATCCATGAGAAAACTATATAAGTCTTAAATTTGCATTAAGTACGTGCGCGACAAATAGATGAATAACTCAATAGTCGGTCTTTTGAAGTCGGTTTTTGTTTTTTGTTTTGTAAAAATAATGTTCTTGTTAACTATATGATTTAGACTTGAATCACCATGAAAGTAAACGAAAGTCTTGTAGTAGAAGTATTTTAAACGAAGTGTTTTTGTAGTTACATTAATTAAAATTCATGTCTTCAGACTTTAATGAAAACTTTCCATTCTTAACGAACTGGAGAAGTTCTAAAAGGACTGAACAGTGCTGGCTCAAGACTGATTTTTAATAAAGATTGTGGGAGACCTTTGCCCAGCAGTGGGACAGTACAGATAAAACTTAAAAAAAAAACTTTTATACTGATTTACTTATTAAAAGCTATATGTCATTATTCAATAATCAGATGCCTCCTTGTATTTACTTTTCGCCGGATCAAATCACCTTTCGACAAATATTTTCGCTTCTTCTCACTCCCCATTGGATTTAGTCTTAATACACTCCCGGTCGTAAAATAACTATGTCGTAGGATGTTTATGGGAGCCGGTGGGTGCGGCCGTCACCATTGTTCTTATTGAATGGATTCCTGACACACTTGCGAAAGAGTTTTGCAGAAATCAGGAATCAGGTTACTTATTGGCGCCAGTGAATATAGCCTACTAATATTGTAAAATGGTGGCTTGGCCTAATCACCCTTCGAGGGTAGACCTGTATTCCAGCAGTGGGAGGATTAAAGGTTGAGAACGAATAATACAGTTTCATTAATTTCCATTCCATCTATTTCCCTTTTAATTTTATTCAGTGGAGTGATAGATAGACAAACTGTTTATTGTTTATTGTATGATGATGATTGTAAAATGTGAAAGTTTGCGTAATATTTGTTACGAGGGTATCTTCAAAACTTCTGTCGATCTTAATAGAATTTTTAAAAGATAGCTTAAGCCGGGTCCAGATATGTATCATTTGCCCGATCCGATCACCGTATCCGTATCGCTGATGCGTATCATGATCGCATATGTGGACGGGTGATGATACACGTATCATGATAGGAGATCTCGATACGCCGTTACGATACGGCCCGACCCATGTATCATTTGCCCGGTGATCGGATCGGGCAAATGATACATATCTGGACCCGGCTTTATGCTGTAAAAGCTGTAAACCAAAACTACATCTCATTGGATTGTCTTTTGTTTGTGTCGATATTGCCTATGTGTTTTTGTGACCCAAAAAATAATTTTCTGTTTTGTATTTTTCTGTTGTCTGTGAATAAACCCACTCAGATTTGGATATTCAAACATTCCATTCCCTACATTTACTTGTACAATAAAAACCCTACACGAAAAGAGAAAACAAAACTCTATTCGGGCTCGAGTTAGTAAGTCAGAAGATTTAGTTGTTGAACTCGCGACAGCTGCACCCACCGTACTAACAAACCCCGAGAACAACTACAACAGTTGTTACATTGATCGATACTCTACTGCTTGATAGTTTGACCTTTTCGAAGACTGGTGCAACTGTAGTTTAATACATCTTCGTCTTTACAGAAATCAGAAATATTTAGCTTGTTTTCGTATTTTACTAGCTTTTATTTGACTTGTAATGTTTTAATTTGTGTTCCGGTCAAATATTGCAAATGAAAGAACCTCTTTTTAACCGACTTCAAAAAAGGAGGAGGTTATCAATTCGACTGTATGTTTTTTTTTATGTTTGTTACCTCATAACTTTTGACTGGGTGAATCGATTTTGATGATTCTTTTTTTATTAGAAAGCTGACGCTTCCCATTTGGTCCCATTTCAATTTAGTCCAGTTCTGATAATGGTATCCATGAGAAAACCATATACATAAGTCTTAAATTTTCATTAACTACGTGTGCGACAAATAGATGAATAACTCAATAGTCGGTCTTTTGAAGTCGGTTTTTGTTTTTTGTGATGTCCGATTGAGCTGAGATACCTGTGTTACTGCGATGACAATACATTGATTGTTTTTAAACACTTTTTAATCTTAACTTTTTAAACGAGCTTGATTGAAAAAGACGAAAAACTGAACCACTATTCCCAGTCTACTCTGCACAAAAAAACATTTCTTACATCGGCGGCAAACATGTAATTTGTGAAATAATTTTTAATTTTATACTCATAGCTATAATTATGGCTGCTTTTTGTGATTTGTTGTAAATCTAATTACAAATAAATGTTTTCTCTTTTTAAATCTTCAATTATTGTACGTAAAAGCATAATTGGAAAACTAAATCAACCGTGACTGGTTTTAATCCACTACAGCAAGAATTACATTCCATTCAGAGATTGGTTCGTAGAGCTTCGTAGCAAATGTAGCAATGTCCGTAGCGGAATGCTACGCCCGTAGCGATATTGCTATAACGGGCAGTGTTCTATTTTATTTATTTTTCGCTTTCAAAAACCTTTGTTGTTATTTATTTAGGATCAGGGGTAGTCAACAATGTTATCCCTGATTTTACAGATTTGCATTTATTTATTGTTGACGGGAGGGACGGCTGGGCATTTGACCACAGCTTTTCTTATTTTAAATTACGATGAGTACTGCCACACTTAGTTACAGACTTATAGTGTTTCGCGTTTATCTTTACATAGTTGGGTTTAGCTTTTAATCACAAAATAAAAAAATGCATCATTATTATGCGAGACAGTAAATAGGTATTATACTGGGCCAAGCAAACAAGTCGTATTTCTACTGACTCTCGTCTCGTCAAACTGTTTATACAAACCGATTACTCGACCGCGAGCAATGTCTCGCCACTGTACTCGTAAAGTGTAATCAATCTATGAGAATGGCCGGACCGTAAATCCAAAATAGTGAATTTGTCTTTTTTTTCTACACTATCACTTCCACTACGCTTGAATGACCACTTTCTACAGCTTTCTTATACACTGAGAAAAATGGCAGCAGAGAGAGATTTCAGCATGGAGCATGCTGAAATCACCAAAAGTACGATGATTAGCACCGGTTTTTACGGTGACAACTATCGTAATATGTAGTTGTTACCGTAAAAACTAATACTAGCACCAAATTTTAGGGTGACATGACAACTAAGTATCGTAATATGTAGTTGTTACCGTAAAAACTAATACTAGCAGCAAATTTTAGGGTGACAACCATTTATGACAGTTGTCACCGTAAAAACTGGTGCTGATCATCGTACCTTTTGGTATCAGTATGTTCCGTTCTTTAGGTGGATTCATCATTCTTTTACCGGAATTAGATGGACATTTTTCTTAGTGTAGGTGTGCAACTGTGCATGCATGACCCCTGTCTTAGTGGTACAAGACAAACCTTTCTAACTAAACATACCTTTCCACCTCAACTATCTTTTTCGCGACCGTTAGTTTTTATGAACAAACACATCGGCAGATAAGATACCTAATATTCCAATGGAAAAGTAAACAACCCATTTTCCTTCCCGAAAATCGCTAACATTACCATCTTGTAGCTACATTTTTGTATAATTTACCTTTCTTTATGCATTTCCCGGATTCTTAACTTCGTCCGGTAGACGAGACAAACTTTAATAGGAATGTATGAAGCGATGTCACAGCTTATGTGAGAGCTTCGGGGTTAACAGCTTAGCGAGCTTTCTGTAATGCCCGAGATACACGAAACTACTTTTACAAGCTCTTATTGCTTGCCGGGTTAGTATGTTTGTCAAATCTTGCAACTGAATTTCGGACCACTTTTTAACCGACTTCCAAAAAGGAGACGGTTCTCAATTCGACTGTTTGTTGTTTTTTTGTATGTTTATTGCGCGATTGTCCGATATCCGATAGAGCTGGCAATTTTCTGTTTTTGTCAACGACAAACAAAATAACAAACAGTGTCATATTGTTTTGTTTTTTGCTAAGAATATAATGGACAAAACTACTCCAGTCTGATTAAAGGTATGCAACGTGTATCTAATAAATAAGTATTGTGATCTTGAGTACAACCTTAAGTGCAGAGCACTGTCCAAATTTTGTTAGGGCTGTCAAAAATAATACCAAGAAATACTTATCTACTAACTTATTTTTAATCTTTGTGTGGATTTTTATTTGGGATAAAAAAAAAACAAATATCCTGTCTCATATTATACATCAAGATTGTTATATTTTAATTATCATTTTCATCATTATTTTCATATTAATTTACTAGCTGCGCTCCGCGGTTTTGATGAAAACGGTGAAAACGATGATCAAAAGGATATTTGTTAATTTAGGGTAAGGATTTTAGCTATCTCTATTCTAAATTCCATCCAATTCTGTCCAGCCATTTCAGCGTAATAACGCACAAATAATCATACAGAAAAGAGCAAAAAACATAAAACAAACTTTCGCAATTTTTTTGTTGGGGTAACTTCGGTTTGTCTCGACATTTTCAGAGGGAGAAACCATTATCATTTTCCTTTCTCAACATGAGAGAGAAATTACCTCTTTACAACTTTATTATTTTACTTTATATTTCATATTTCATGATAGGATGAGTGCAAAATGCTGTAAACAAAATGATATATCACAATTTCGCGAGTTTTCGTTCTTGAAATATTAATAAATCACAGAGATAGCAAACTTCTGGAATGAATGAATAATAATGATATTTAATTTAAACTTAACGATAAGTTGAATATAATTTAGAGACTGTTCATCAAAATGTTAATGTTTATTCGTTTAAGGCTGAAATGGGTTTTGGAAAATCTTAACTTTATAACAAACAAGCGTAATCAGAAATCAGACTATTTGACCTTAAATAACATTGATTATTACAGGTAACTAAGTCAAGTTTACAAAGAATTTCATATTTGAGAATTAAATTAAGCAAAGTTAGGTATGCTTACTTATAAAAACACTGATTATTAATATAACTAAATTAATCTGTGGTCAACGTTACTGGTGCAACAGCCACCTATATTTTCATACTAGATTACTTTATTCTATCTATAAATTTGGCTGTGTACTGTTTGTAGATTAAAAAACGCAAATCACAAACAAATCACTTTCTATTTCGAAGGTCCATCTAAAGGCGGTCTGAAAGAAATCGCTTTTATCGCGCCCTTGTACTACCGGATTTTTTCGTACCGTAATTTTGAATTATTGTAACGAATGTAATGTTTATTTATGGTGTAGAGTGGTGTGTGTGTTTATGTGTAGTGTTAAGACGTTTCTGCTAATATTATAAATGCGAAAATGTGTTTGTTCGTATATCACAGTAACGTATCAACGAAATGACATTGTTTTTGGATAGAAATAGTTGGAAAACCCGAAGAATGTCGTAAAATACTTTGTAACTCGAGATAATTTATGGTTTCTGTGGGATTTTCCACACGGGAGCAAAAACAAGGCATACATAAAAATTATACAAATAAAACTTAAGAAAAAAAATATTTAAATCAATACAGAGTTCTAAGAAATACGAGGAGTTTTATGACTATACTACTATGACCCTTTTCCGGCGTAGCATGCCTTTTCCTTATTTGCACTGTACAACCCTTGTGTCTACAATAAATGGACTTTGTCAGAGCCACCTTGCCAGGTGACCTAACCCATATTTCAAGTTGTTTACATAGATTTCAGATCAATCTATCGTCTAATGGCTGAGTATGGCTAACGATAGTACTGTAACAGCGGGACATAAAACATTATTATACGGTAATGGAATGAAACTTTGCAAGAAATACGAGTAGTTTATTATCGCTTTGAATAGTTACTGAGTGCGCCTTATAACTTTTTTTGTAGAGATAAGATTATAAACAGTGGACTTTTATAGTGGACTGATTTACGTGATGTCTCCAACTCGATTTTTGCGTATGGTCAATTGTTCACCTATAAAATTCACCTATAAAATATAACAGTGCTTTGCTACACTTTCTTTCTGCGAGCGTTTAGATAGTGGTTTGTCTTATTTCTTCATTTGACTGTAGGTAACGATTTTCTTTATGACTTGTCTCTTTTCCGCTCTAAGTTACACTCAGATCGCAGTAAAATCCGAAACGGCAAAACGTAGGCATAGAAAAAGAGCGTCTATAAAGTTTGTCCCGAACTTTCCTAAGATAGGTAGACTACTTCTGAGTAGTCGCTCTCACGCAGTAGACGACTTTACGCTATGTTATGATTAACACGTAAAAATTAACATGCTAATATTATGTTGTATTAATTAAACTAAATTTTTCAAAACCACGTTAGTTTCCACAGTAAGACTTTACGTTAATTAACTTATTTATGTGAAAATGTTCACAGGTGGGTCGTGATGTGTATTTTAATCGTATTATGTATTTTAAAGATTTATCTTCAGACACATTACGGTTTTTCCACGAAATTCTTAATTAACATACATTTGAGACGTTTTAATCCCTATTAAGCAGTTTCTTTGAATTCCTTTATTATATTTGAGTTAAATCGTTGACAACCCACAGCTTGGCATTAAGGCGTGTTCATTTAATCCGATTACGTATTTAATGGTATTTTGTTGATTTATTTATTCGTTTCTCAACAACTCAGGAAACGAAGCGTTTCATGTTGCTGGGGATGGAAACCGTTTAATTCAAAATCAACATGTATTTATTGAGACACTGCTTAAAATAAATTAGGCAGTCTCAGGTCTCAGCACTAGTCTGACGTCGGGCGATCATTGAAACAAAACTTTGCGCTCAGATATGTGGAATACTATTTGAGAAAGAATTGACCGTTAACTTTTTAAAGTGGAAAGAGTGTATAATGCTCTGCCCGAGTGGGTGTTTCCCGATAGATATAATCTGGGTGTCTGCAAGTCGCGAGTGAATCCGTTTTTGTTCTAGGCCAGCGTGCTCCATCGTAAACCGCATCGTTGCTTACCATCAGGCGAGATGGCGGTCAAACGCAAGCCTATTACTGAAAAAAATAAGAATTATCAAAAATAACTGGAATTTACGTACTTTAACATCGTTGATTTTTTTTTGGGCTATTTTTCACATCGTTGCTCTGTTACGAAAAATGCCCACATTTATAGAAAGCATTATAGTCCGAATCCTGTTTTTACCCAGCTGCCAAGGAAGGGTTTTGTTTTTCGTGCGTATCTTGTATATACAAGGTTATTCATAAAGGGTATGCTAAGCTGAAAAAGGCTCATAATACTCATTATTTTGAACAACTTTTACAACGGGACCAACCCGAAATTCGCGAAAAACATCAGATGTTCCACACATTTTGTCAAGTGTCATTGACATTTTTCTATGGAACAGCTGATTTTTTTTCGCGAATTTCGGGTTGGTCCCATAGTAAAAGTTGTTCATAATGATGAGTACTATGAGCTTTTTCCGGCTTAGCATACCCTTTATGAATAACCCTGTATAATAGGATATAGGTACCTAAGTCTTTCAATACCTACTTGCTGCTAGAAAAGACAAAGTAGGTATCGCTCATTACGTCTGCAACAATGTTGAACGTTCACTTTAACTCGAGGTAACAAGTCAAGCGATCCTCTTCTCTAGAGTTCAGTTCTTGAACAGTATCTTCTTTCCACTATTTTGCAAACTGGTTTAATTTAAAACTTAAGTGCGGACTCAAAGGTTTCCAGAACTTTTATTGGATGAAGTTTGGCTTCGTTTTTGTATGGTTTTCGGTTTTATTAGTTTACTAACTGCGGCTTGCAGTTTCAGCCGATATTTTATAGAAATTCTTAATTTTTTCGTGAAAAACTATAACTTATGCAAAGTGTAATTAACCACACTAAATTACTTCAACCTCGATTGGTTCATCAGTTTTTAACAAACCTTTATTTATTCGATATTGAGTAACATGCATTTTATTATCCAAACATACAAACTTTCGCATTTATAATATACCTACTATTTACCGTTGGGGTAGGTTACGTGAAGATTCTAGAGTGGAGACCACAGATCGGCAAACGTAGAGTAGGGCGCCTTGCGGCCAGGCGGGGCGACGACCTGCGTAAGGCGGCTGGTAGCAAGGGGATGCGTAAGAAGATCGTGCCTTGTGGCGTTCTTTAGGAGAGAGAGACCTATGTCCAGCAGTGGACAAAAACATGATAGGCTGATGATGATGATAATGATTTGTAGTAGGATAAATCATCTACTTATTATATTAGTACGATAGTAGACTAAATCGAGGTGTCGTTTTCAATGGCTTATGTTAATTTGGATTGAAATATGTATTTCAGTTAGATTAGTTAGGAGTCTTGATAATCTTGAGTTCTTTAGTTTTTTATTAGCATTTACTAAGTTTTTATAGGTTTACTAGCTGACTCGACAGACGTTGTCCTGTCTTAACGATGACTATTTTCGAATTGGTAAAAAAAGCCATTGCGTCAATTCTATGTCAAGTGTCAAATGTCAAAAGTTACATTAAAAAAGTTTACATTGTCCAAAGCGCTAAAGTTAAATTATGGTTTAAGTATTTTTAAATTTTCTAATTTTTCATGTTTTTTTACTATAAATTGAGACGTGAGCTATCCTATCTCCTAAGTTAGATCGAACTGCACACGATGTGCAAATTTGATTGAAATCGGTTAAGTAGTTTAGGAGTCTATAGCGGACAAACAACGTGACACGTAATTTATATAAATTAAGATTGCTTTGGCTGAAACTAGTTAAGTTAAAAAAAGTAGTTCAAGGATAGTGTCGTAGCTTAATTCATGTAGGTACATAAATTAACTACCAGTCTTTATTATCACATAATGTCTAGAAGAGATCAGTTTGAGTAATAAGTTCTTTAAATACTTATTATTACTTTTTTGTTTATCGTTTAGTGTATACAATTTTTTTAATGAAAAGGTGGCTGATAAATGATGGTCCAACTGATAGGCACCCAAGTGGTCACCCTGTAGCCGTGTCTACTTTTAAAGACCATTCACCCTCCCAGAATTTAATTTGTAGACAAAACCGAAGGCCGCAAGCCAGTGTATTATCTATCTAATCTATTTAGTTAGTATCTTTGGTTGACCACTGTAAACATATACTGTATGTAGTTCGGTGTGATCTTTTCAAAATGTTTTGCTAGCAGAGAACTACTAGACCGATCTGAAATACCGAAGCTTGTGTATATAGGCAGGAACCTTTTTAGACGGCTCGTAAAATATTTTCCTCAACAAATACCGACTTTTACTAAACAAAGCCCGATAAAACCACTGGAGCCACAGCCCAGAACTAAAATACAATCTAGGATCCAATTCGAGTGAGTGTTCGGAGAAACCCCTTGTTTGGGCCAAATTAACACTTCGAGAGCCAGCAATTTGCTACCGACCCTAGTTATACGGTATCAAACCGTATGTATTTATACGGCAACACCAGACACTGTATGTATTTATACGGTTCCACCAGACACTGTACGCGGATTGTGTTTTTAAACGGGCTCGCCAGACGCCGAATTTATGTTGGCACGTTATCATTTTATACGATTTTGATACGGTTTTTGCAATTTTACAGCAGGTCGAGTGGCTTTATGAGTAGGTGCTTGCGAGAGTGTGAAGTGTATTGTCCATTTCAGTACTGCTTTGAAAGGTTTTCATAAAATAAGGGCTTTTTACTTGAAAACGTAATGTTGTCACGGTAAGAACGTAGTGTAAGTTTCAACTCATGCTTCAAAAAATAATTATCGTATTTTGCGTTTTTTAGCGTATTACATTAAGTATAACGTAACATCTTCATTTACCAGATAAACACTTACAAACTTACCCTTTCTTTGTGCAGTCGGATAAAAAACAGTATACTTTCCTTCCAAGCAACACTTCCGAACAAATTTACGTAACGTGAAATAGTACGTGATATTTCTACCAATAAAGGAAGGGAATCATCATTACAGTGGGTGATTGCGCTGTAAATCACTTTTAGCTATCTCGGAGCACTAAAATAAAGTAGCGAAGTTCCTTTGGAAGGCGAGTAGGGCCGAGCTGGAAGACGTAAACTTGCTAAAATTGGCATTAGGTGTGGTAGGCAGCTCTTATTAAAATTGGTGGTGAGTCACTGACCCTAACCTTTTTTTTTATTCAACTACAGGCTTGCGTTTAACTGCCATCTCGCCTTGTAAAGTTAGGGGAACAAAGAGTTATAGGTACTATACGTAAACTCTAAAATACTGAAGACCTCATGCAGGCGGCTTTAAAGCATTGATCCAAGCAACTTTCGTTGCACGACTAGATCTTTAGTGTTTTAGAGTAAACCTTGTATACGGTAGTCCAGTTGGATAATCTTATTCGATGCAGAAGACCAAGTTTAATTTAGAAAACTGACAGCACCTGACAGCAGCAGCAGCAAAATGGGACGCAACAGGATAAAAATAATAGAATAGCCTAATTATACGCTCCCTTCACCCGAGTGCAACGAAGCCAAAAAAGTCAAGTTTTTTTCAAGTTTCAACTAACTTTTCCCTTCCCTCTATAACCACTTCAGTTCCAGCCATGAAACTGCTTGATTTAAAATTGTTTTAAAATCCTACTAATATTTTGACGACCTATTTGGCTCAGCGGTAGTATATCCGCCTTATAAGCCAGAGGTCCCGGGTTCGATTCCTGGCCGGGCAGATGTTTGAATGATGAATTTAAATATCTGTTCTGGGTCTGGGTGTTAGTTGTCCTTGTCTTTGTGTGTGTTCCATGGCATCCCCGACACAGGGTATCCTAGTGGGAAGCTATGAGTGTGAAACGTTTGTGAAAAGTTTATTTTAAATGTAAAAGTTTGTATGTTTGTTTGAATTCACATATAGGTTACTTTTTATCCCAGTAAACGCGAGTAAAACCGCGGGGCGCTAGTAGATAATACATCTATACTAATATTATAAAGAGGAAAGATTTGTTTTTTTGTATGTTTGTGTGGAATAAACTCAAAAACTACTGGACCGATTTCAAAAATTCTTTCACCATTCGAATGCTACATTATCCTAAAGTAACATAGGCTATATTTTTTTTATCCACAGCGAAGCGTGGCAGGGAACAGCTAGTCTGTAATAAAATAATTTGCAATCTTACAGACTCGATATTATCGTCGATGACATTCTCTCGAATCATTACACTGTGCAATTTCCTATGCAATCTCCTAGTCTAGAATGAATCGACTCAAGCTCGATATCGAGTTAATCGTCCGAGCTTTCCAATATGGGAGATGGCTGATGAAAATAGGCGTGGGTAACAAGGACGGTGATAGTCTAGTGTAAAAGTAAATGGTAATAGAAGTTCATACTATTCAGGGCATTAAGGAAAGAGTTTGCTAATCCTTTACGAATTTACTTTTTATAGCTGAATGCACATTGCATTTAACTCGATTGCCGTTTATAGCAGAATAAACGTTTAAATTAACGTTTAAAATCAAGCACTTTTATAAAGCGCTTTAAAGCACTTTTAAAGTTCACGCGCTAACGACCCTTATGACCTACTTTCATTTACAGGCTATTCGGGTTCTACTTCTCGGAGAATTTCGTTTAGATTTTGTTACTACTCGTATTTCAGAACTGTTATACTTACGGGCTGACTGGTTAGACACTTGACATATCCTAGGTTATTATAGTACTCATCATTATGAGCAACTTTTACTATGGGACCAACCCGGAATTCGCGAAAAAAAAATCAGCTGTTCCATACATTTTGTCAAGTGTCATTGACATTTTTCTATGGAACAGCTGATTTTTTTTTCGCGAATTTAGTAGATTATACTGGTAAGTGTGTGTAGTAGTAAATATGCTGTTATTTAAAAATTTTCACTTCTTTACATGAACTCACTTTTGAGGTAAATATCTCTGAGAGCTCTTTTAGCTCTTCATACCCTGAAATTTTACTGGAATTGCTGGAAACATTTTTCTTTTAACCAGAGAGTAGTGATATTTAAGCACTACTGCTTGGCAGTTGGCACAACGACTAAAATAAGACAGGGTATATACTCGTAGATGTGCAGGTGGCTTACTAACAGGCGACTTAATGGTCTGACGCTGGTTTATTCGCTATAATAAAAATCTCTGTAAAACAAACCTACTCCTCATTAGGTACCAGGAGCCTCTCTTTCCTCCTCTTTCTTCACTTTCCACTTCTTCTTTTGCCTCTTTTCTTCTATCATTTTGTTTGCAATTTATGGTGTGACAATAAAGAGATTATCTATCTATATATCTCTTTTTCAGCATTTTCCACCACTCACCACCACTCCCACACTCTCACTGCTTTAACGATAATAATATTATTTTATTTTAGACCACAACACATTTCATATCTACAAATCAAATTAAATTATTAATAAATTTAAATTTGAAAATAAAATTATTGGTCGTCAATTATGATTTATTTTTATTATACATTTTATTATACATTTTATGCGATTTTGTGACGAGACGATCAAATCGCTCGCCTGATGTTAAACGTCACGATTGCCCATAACAGGTCTGCACCACCCAGAATTTTTAACTCATACAGTTCAAGACCCTGCGCGGCACAGCACTGCGCTCGTCACCCTGAGACATAAGATGATTAATCTCCTATTGGCTATTTTTTATTTATATATAAAAAAATAAATTTGAAATAATGTACAACTAGCCCTGTGACCTACGATGCCCTTTCGATCCACTTCCCTGCCTCAAATTGACAAACAACCTAAAACGCAATACGTCCATGAAAACTTAATTAAACCATAGATAAGGTATCCAATTTACCTTTGTAATAGACAAGCATTGTTCGAATAAACTGCTGTTCATTTAGAGACACCTTGTTTGCATTCCTCCCCTATCTAAATGAAAGGGCCGACAAGACGGACGGTTCGCTTAAACGTGTAAATGGGTAGGAAATCTGCTTCTTTCAGGGATTTAATAAAGGAAGATTTAAAGTCTAGATGTGCATTGAAGACTATTTCGAAGGCTTCAGTTTATAGATCTGATATAACACTTAGAAATTAAACTGTCTTTTATTATTTGTCATTGTTGTCTATTAGACAAGGACAAATTATTTACTAAAAATTAAAAAGTCATCAGACTTCTTTTTAATTTTGTTTCATTATACAGTAATTTCTATCACATTCACTGAAAACATCTACAACCAAAAGAAACAGTGAAGTCTCAAATCACTAAACGCTACGACAAACGATGTAGGTAACGACTGTATCTCTCACTCAAGAATAATTTTTCTCCTGTCCCTAAAACTTTTGCAGACTTTTTACAAGCCCGTCGAATTAAATGGTAAGTCGTTTGTTGCGGCTCTCAAGTCTCTAAACCAATCGAGGCATAGAGTAAACAGCGTCAGCTTCCCGCTTGACATCCCTATTCTCGGACGCTCGAGATTACCTCCGTCACTCTCACTCTTATGATATTTCGAATGAGAGCGACAGTGACCGAGATAATGTCTTACTCGCCAGAAGAGCCCAGACAAATCGTCGGATCGTGGACGCATCAATATTTACCCTGAAACACTTTGAAGTGGAGCCGCCAACGAAAACAAATAATCACACAAACATAAAAATGAGAAATGTGTGGGAATGTGTTAAACTAAAAGGTTAACTCACAGTTCCGTAATTTAGATTTGAATGTGTGTGAGAAATCCATTATTTACTGATATCTAGAATTCTTCTAAAAATAATTTAAATAAAAAATGTACAATACGACTCATTACCTGACTAAGGTGAAACCAAAATAAGGAGGGTTTTGTTTCTGACCTGCATCACCTGCATGTATATCTGTATGTTTGTAGTGTGTCCGTCAATATGTTCCCTTGTAACTATTAAAAGGCTGGACAGATTTCGATGAATGATTTGACGTTAGATTTGTCTTCATTGCCAAAATGCCAAAGAAAAAAAGGTTTTTTGGTAGCAAAATTTAACTTTTTCTACAGTTTTTTTAAACTTTTCATTTGTTACAGCTAATTTGGACCGCTTTAGTTGATAACAATTTTATTTTTAGTTTTTTAGTCCTTATCATCCTGAGATAAAAATAAAGAAATTACAAGTAAACCCGCGAATCATACCAAGTTAAACAATATAAATGGGCGGAGTGCGCATTTCGTTGGTTCAACTAAAAGAAGTGACGTAATCATCGGACGTAACGATAAAACGTCGATCGACTAATTATAGCGATTTGCTGACGCTTTTCATTGACTCCGGTTTTATGTTTATTCAGGGTTGTAAGTGAATGCTTACCCAAAAAGGTTTTTTACACTGAGAGAAATGCGCGTCTAAATTCCGCTAAAATAATGATGAATTCACCTTAAGTACGGAGCAAACTGATATCACCAAAAAGTACGATGATTAGCACCAGTTTTTACGGTGACAACTATCATACACTGGTGCTAATCATCGTACTTTTTGATGGAATCAGCATGCTCCGTACTTTAAGTGTAGTAATTCATCATTCTTTTAGCGTTTTTTTTTTATCTTTTACTACGGGACCAATCCTGAAATTGTGCAGAAAAATCAACTGTTCCACACATTTTGTCGAGTGTCATTGACATCGTTTCATAGAAAATCTGTATTTTTTATCGCGACTTCAGGGTTGATCTCATAGTAAAGGTTTCTCAGGTTTCAGATATACGAGCTCATTTCGATTTAGCTCGCTCTTTCCTTGTAACTGCATAGAAAGTATAGGTAGAATAGTGGAATCGAATGCAAACAGATCGATCGAAACTGGAAGTTCCAGTAGCAGCTGTGCAGCACTTGGTAACGCAGAACGGCAGAGGCAGTTTAATTAAATCCATATTAAATCATTTCAGACATGTCTTCGCGATTTGTAAGCTAGAAAACGCTAGGAAAATTCTGACACTGTTCCAGTCGAGAGTGAATCGATTTCTTCTAAGCGTGCTCCATCGTAGACCACGTCATTACCTACTCATCATCAGGTAAAATGGCGGTCAAACGCAAGCCTTCAATAAAAACACACTGATAATAGCGTTTGAAGTAGTAAATATTTGTGATTATTTTTGTCAGTCGGATAGTAAATATTAAGTGTTTTTATACGGAAAAGAAATAAAAAAGAGATAAAGAAGTAAACAATTTTTGCTGGTGGTAGTAAGTATTAAAAGAATTTTTATGCTCACGGTGATGGTGTGGAATTCTCTGCCGGAGTCGAATGTGTTTAATTTAAGAGTAATACAACATCTTCCAGGGTAGTTTATTTTTGACCACAGCATCATTATCATCACCGTTTTTAGAGTTCTGAATCTTCTTCGGGGAAGATCCCTTAACACTTTGACTGCGGAAAAACACAACGCATTTGACTTTTAGCCGCACTTACCTAAGGCAAGCGCATGTGATTATTAGCCGCAGTTAAAGTATTAAGACGAGATTTCGGTGTCTGTATGAAAGGGGCTTGCTTCAATGGTCTTGGTCATATCATCTCAGTTCCGTAATTAAATCATATCGTCTTGATCTGTGATTTTTTGTTATCTTAGATGCAATTTTAGGGTTCCGCGCTCGTTTAAAGTACGATAGTTCAGAATCCTCGACATGCGAGTATTCGCTTTGGCAGATTTATTTATATTATACTAGCTGACTCGACAGACGTTGTCCTGTCAAAAGCCATTGCGTCAATTCTATGTCAAATGTCAAAAGTTACATTAAAAAAGTTTACATTGTCCAAAGCGTTATATGGTTTAAGTATTTTTAAATTTTCTAATTTTTCATGTTTTTTTACTATAAATTGAGATGTGAGCTATTCTATCTCCTACTCGTAAGTTAGATCGAACTGCACACGGTGTGCAAATTTGATTGAAATCGGTTAAGTAGTTTAGGAGTCTATAGCGGACAAACAACGTGACACGTAATTTATATATATTAAGATGAAACCACGGGGACAGCTAGTAAAAAATAATAGTTCTTTATTGACACCACAAAAAAGAAGGCACAAACACAGTAAAACACATAAAGAGAAAGGCACAAAAGGCAGATAAGAGCGATCTTCTAGTACTAAGAACTAAGTACTAGGGATATATAAAGTCAAGTACGTCTTAGTAACAAGGAAGGTATAATCAAACAAACAATTTTATACCGTAATCCATAAAGCCATAAGACGTAAGATGGAGTACTGCAATCGATCATCGAAGCCTCCGCTAAGTGGACGGCGTCAAATCCCTGCTCGCTTGGATGACATGATTGGACTTTGATTGTTTTTCGAGACTTTTATTATTTTTGTCATTTCCTTCATTACCTACACAAATCCTGAGATCGCTCTGAGTAATAAAGCTGCCAGTTTTTGCCACATTTTTTAAACGTCTTTACACTCTGTTTGTAATTTCTGGTGAGAACAAAAAAAAACTATTTTTAACCGACTTCAAAAAAGGAGGAGGTTATCAATTCGTCTGTATGTTTTTTTATATTTTTTTTTATGTTTGTTACCTCATAACTTTTGACTGGGTGAATCGATTTTGATGATTCTTTTTTTATTAGAAAGCTGACGCTTCCCATTTGGTCCCATTTCAATTTAGCCCAGTTCTGATAATGGTATCCATGAGAAAACCATATAAGTCTTAAATTTGCATTAAGTACGTGCGCGACAAATAGATGAATAACTCAATAGTCGGTCTTTTGAAGTCGGTTTTTGTTTTTTGTTTTGTAAAAATAATGTTCTTGATTGTAAAACTGTTATCTACTTACCTACTCTTAGTTTTTGTTCAATCATCATTTTATAATCCAACTGTAATCAGTAATAATTATAATGAATCGAGTATCTAGGGTTACGGGGAACGGTAATACAAAGCCGAAAAGAGCGTAAAACCGACTAACCGTAAAAACGCAAAATCAAATATTCATTAGTAGTTCGCGGTAAACTGAACCTCGCGACCCTTATGACTCCTTAACTTCATTATTTTAACAAATTAACGATGTTCGTGTTATCGTCGAACAAATATACATTTATACAAACAATTTCTAATTTTACTATGGAAATTAACGTGGTTTTCGACACATTTTGTTATAATTAACGCGGGATTCACTTACGTAAAAATTAAGTCGTTTACTACGCCTAGTTTCGATCACATTTGGTGACCTTCGGTGATTCATTTCCAATTTCTTCCACAAAACTCTGAGACCTCACTTCGCTCGGTCAAAAATACACATAGTAAAAGTAATTCATGACGACGAGTACATTGAGCTTGCATTCTGCGTACTGTCGTTCCCTGTATATGTAAATGTATCCTTCTATTTGTACAAGCATTTTCTTCACCACTGGATTTTCAGTAGAATTTCACGTGTACTAGGAGAGCAACATTTCTAACATCTTAGTCCGGTACCGAGGATGCTCTACTCGCAATCTAGGCCACGTACACAAGTTCAGTTTAGCTTCTCCAGGGATTATGAATTCCTGGTACTTAGTCAAAGCCTTACCAGTCAAAGCTAAGCTTCGATAACTACCCTGCTGTCCCTTCAGTGGAAATCCGTTTGAGGCTTTAGTATTCACTTAACCTATATTAAATAATTCTCTGTGTAACGAGTTCATAGACATTGACTAAACCCTATTTGACAAGCTTTTATTTAACTTGGAATGTACTCGTATGATATAATACAATGTGTTCGGGTCAAATCTTGCAACGGAATTTTTAACGACTTCCCGATGTCCGATTGAGCTGAAATTTGGTATACCTGTGTAACTCCGATGACAATCCAATAAAAGGTTGTTTCAATAAACTTATTAAGAATCAGCTATATAAAGTAAAGTAAAATTTTATACATAGGTAGGTACGTATAGCATGTTTTTGTTCATACATTTGGCATTTACTAAAAAATTCCAAGAAATTTTCTCCTCCCAAAGTTGCTCATTTCAATAAAGTAAATATTAAGAAACAAAGCGCTTCAAACGGGAAAATCTTGGAAATTTCTCAACTTCGCTTTGACTTTGGGAAGCCACAAATGGGTTGTGTAAAACCTATTGTCTGAAATGGGGCTGTACTTGAAATCGTTGCTGTGGTTGTAATATTGAAGATTATTGTTTAAGAGAACTTTATGAGGAAATTCTTGTATTTAAATTAATATTTCTTGTATTTATATTAATACAGGCTGCGCCGCGGTTTCATGCGCGCGGTGCTGAAAAACGGTGATGATGATTATGATGAAATATAGTGTTTGCCCTTGTCTGTACTCCTGACAACATGCTTGCAAAATGTATCGATGATCGGATGAGTAGAAGCGTTACAATAACAAACATGCACACAACAACAACATGCAACATGCAACAACAACAACAACAACAACAACAAACATGCTCATTTTCGCATTTTTCTCTCTACTCTCTAACATTATAAATGCGAAAGTTTATGTGTGTATGTGAATGTTTGTTTTCAACATCGATCTAGTATTAGTACCTAGTATTAGTATCTGGTATAATCCGACTTCGGTGGTTTTCAAGTATCTCCGTCACTATAGTCGTCACAAAATAAGATGCCCGTTATGACGTTTGTCATTGCGACGTAACTAGTGATGTCACCATACGACTCGGTACTCGATACTCACGATAAATCAATTCAAGTTTGTATGAGTATTTGATCGATTTGATTTTGTATTGTAAAGTACATTGGATTAAGGTTACGATTCGAAAATTTAACTTAAACTTGAATATTATAGGTATATTGATATGATACGAAATGGTGCGAGAGGTCAATTTGTCTTTAATTTAATATTTTTAGTTATAATAACATTCATCCAATCACAAAAAAGCAAGAAAAAACGAAAGTGATTGAATCTTCATTCAATAATTTTCTTCGGATCATGAGCCAAAATTGTCAGTTGAGCTATCGTCAATTCAATAATTAATCGGTTACAAGTTACTACACTAATTTTTGAAAAAAGAAGACTGAGAACGTAACTGTTTCTGAGAGTTTCGTTATAATTTGACATTACATGCTACCATAAAGTATGCGCGAAAAGCGTTCCAAGTTACATTCTACGGTCTTTCTCAAGTGTCAAAAACGGGCCTCTTATTTTGTGACGACTATAGTATCTAGTATAATTCGACTTCGGTGGTTTTCAAGTATCTCCGTCACTACCATCGATCAAGTAGTCACTACTCAATCGATTTTGATGAAATTTGGCGTGTAGGTTGTTTAAGTTCTGGAATAGCACATATAGCCGCGCGAGTGAAACCGCGGAGAACATCTAGTCCTACCAATATTATAAATGTGAAAGTTTGTATGTTTGTTACTCAATCACGAAAAAACGGATTCGGATAAAATTTAGTACGAAAACAGCTTATCTTTTTACTCCGAAAAACGCGGGTGAAACCGCGGGGCGCAGCTAGTTTTTAACATTGGCTAGGATATAGGTGTAGGGTGGCACAAAGTCCTCGTTAGAGCACTCGTTAGTTGACCAATAACTCTAGAAACCCTTCCAAGTCTAACACTTCAAAGGACCGACGATTCTAATGGCTTGTGTACATTGTACTTTTTCAAACTTTGTTGTACTACTTAGTCATCGTACAACGAAATAAAAATCTATACAATACTTAACTAACTTACTAACTAACTAACTAACTAACTAACTTACTTTTTTTTATCTATCGATAAATAAAAAAAATATAATATATTTTTATTTTATTTTACAGATGGAAGTTAAAGTCAAATTCAAAATTCTTTATTGGGTCAGTAAAGATCGAGAAAAACGTCCGATCGTTTCTCTATTGGTCTATAGAGAAACGATGCTACTAGCACTAGTTAAAATAAAATATACCTTTGCCGGCGAAAAAAGGCACAATACGACAGGTCTCGAGAGAAGAAGCCGAAGGCATAATCTGATTCACTTCAAGATTCAAGAACTTCAGGAAAAAGTAATTTAAAAGTTGTTCGTAGAATATATCAAGTAAGAAGAAAATAAGTAGAATATCAAGTAAACAACCAGCCAACCTGATTAACTTCTATTCTGCATTAAACAAGAACATAAATTGGAAACAAAATAGTTACCTTTTTGTTATAATTAACATAGGAATACTCATACAAAAATTAAGTCGTTTACTACAACTAGTTTCGATCACATTCGGTGATCTTCATCAAGAGATAAGCGTAACGCGCTCGATTGCGAAAACAAAAGTACAGAAATGTGTCAAAACCACGTAGTAACATAGTAGTATAACAGTTACCTATTTGTTAGGGTTTTGTAATTTTGTATCGATTTACCAAAGTTTGTTTAATGTGATCATTCGATTATTTAGCATTTTCGTACTGGCAGGTTGTAAACTGGCTTTGACAGATGAATGTAATCGCGTTGGTCACGGGAGTGGCGTGATCATGCAGATGGCATTGGGAGACCGCCATTGATTTTATCATATTTGGTCGCCTTTGAAAATTTAAGAGTATACTCTTATGAATTATATATTCTTATAAGAATGCACTTGTGATGCAATAAAAGTAATGTTATTAGCTGAATTATTGTATTCTTCTCTCCGGAGCTTCCATTTCTGACATATTCGTAAAACTTAGTCTATGTAACAGTTGTGTAACTTCAGTCTGTATAGACAAGGCTTTATGAGTGGCACCTTAGGAGCCTCATAAATAAGATGTGCGTCATAAACAGTTCCAATTATTTCTTATTGATGTTCCATAGCGCTGTTACGAGTGCTTTATTGGGGTGTGACATGTCTATTTGATGTCATCCTTGGTCGCCTTTCTTGTTGGATTGATATTTATAGGTTTACTAGCTGACTCGACAGACGTTGTCCTGTCTTAACGATGACTATTTAATTCGAATTGGTAAAAAAAAAGCCATTGCGTCAATTCTATGTCAAATGTCAAAAGTTACATTAAACAAGTTTACATTGTCCAAAGTTAAATTATGGTTTAAGTATTTTTAAATTTTCTAATTTTTCATGTTTTTTTACTATAAATTGAGATGTGAGCTATCCTATCTCCTAAGTTAGATCGAACTGCACACGGTGTGCAAATTTGATTGAAATCGGTTAAGTAGTAGTCGGAGTCTATAAAAAACAAACAAACAACGTGACACGTAATTTATATAAATTAAGAAGATAGTGGAAGAAACAACACACTTATCAAGTTATTATTATCACTCTGGATCACACTTACATCAGTTATAAATAGAGAAATGGAAGAGAGTGTGTGCGGTTTCGTGGTTGAGTTTCGTGGTCTTTGTTTGTACCACATCTGTATGTACTTCAGCTATAAAGTTTATTTCATTTTATTTTATAGAAAAGGTGTGTGATTGTCGCTTTTTCACGCTTAAAAGATTTGAATACAATTTGGTGTGAAAGTACCTGATGTCCTCGAATAACATACACTACTTTTCAGTCTCATAAACGCTTCCTGTAGAATATCTCGTGAAATCGCTGACTGCCAAATGCGTTGCAAAACTGCAGTGCAAGTAACGGTATTCTATCGATCGACAAACTGCACAGCAGCGTGCAGTCGACGATATCAGTTTTGGAAATTCTTAACGTTACATATATATTTAGCAGTTTTCATCATCAAAATATTTTGTCGACTGTAAATATAAAAGTCCATAGACAACTTGCTATCATACTTACTGGTTACTACCAAAGTGCTGTTGTGTGTTAGAGTGCAAGTAAGGATCTTTGCTGATCGATATACTGCCATTTAAACTCGGCTAAATCCTCAATTAAGGTTACCTGGAAGATATCGCTCTTAGCGGTAAGGCCGCCAGTTATTGCACTAGTTTAAAGCATTATTATCCTTTTGCTTGATAATTACGCAAACGATTAAGAGTTTATCTATTTACCTAAATTGTCAAAATGTTAATGATTTGGGAAAAATCACGAAATTTTAACGAATTTGTCAAGTTCAAACGTCAGTTTTTTAATATCTAAATAGACATGCGTTTGACCACAATCTCGCCTGATAAGAAGCAACGATGAAGCCTATTCTTTTTTCTTGTAAACAACCACGTATTGTCCATCAATAGTTCAATATTTGCACAGCTGTTACGACACGACAAAAACGGTTGCGTGAATAGCATAAAGCATAGATAAATTAATTATTTATGCTAAACTATTAGTAAAGGGACAAGTAAGTACCCGTTGACAGCCTTCGGGTTCAGTACGGAACCATAAAATACAGACCGTACTTACGCATTGTTGTTCGTTTCGTCGTCATTTGACGAGTATGATCGCTGTGTGTTTATGATGTGGGTGTCCCTTATTTTTCGAATGTCATGAATGTTGACGCATAGGCGCATACCCTCTAATTTTTTAACCGACTTCAAAAAAGGAGGAGGTTATCAATTCGACAGTATGTTTTTTTTTTATGTTTGTTACCTCATAACTTTTGACTGGGTGAATCGATTTTGATGATTCTTTTTTTATTAGAAAGCTGACGCTTCCCATTTGGTCCCATTTCAATTTAGTCCAGTTCTGATAATGGTATCCATGAGAAAACTATATAAGTCTTAAATTTGCATTAAGTACGTGCGCGACAAATAGATGAATAACTCAATAGTCGGTCTTTTGAAGTCGGTTTTTGTTTTTTGTTTTGTAACAAGAACATTATTTTTTTTCGATGGCAATTCTCCGGCAATTCGAGCCAGATACGGACATAGAGAGGGGGAGGTAAACGGGTGCAATTGCTCACCCACACCTTCTATCCCGCAAGACTTTTGAATAGGTATACTTATTTTAACATTTTTAACAGTTTTAAATCGTCATAATTATTAACCCCCGACGATAAATAAACGACGATTTCGTCGTGGTAAATTTCATAATTTTCACAATTTCCCCCGAACGATATCCTGAATCTGCGCCTGACTCCAGCTGCGTACTGCAGGGCCGCTACCATCGTAGGTCGTTAATATCACATTAGGCCGTGTACCAACTTCCAGGAGGAATCCAGGTCACAGCGCCCGGTCGATAGATCGCAATTAATCTGGCGTCGCCACTGATTTGTTTTCGAGTGTTAATTAGTTTTGGTCAGATTTTGGGCATTATTTGGAACTTAAGAATTTAAATATCTGCTGTGGATCTGGGTGTTAGTTGTCTTTGTCTTGTCTTGGTGTGTGTTCCATGGCATCCCTGGCACAGGGTATCCGGAGCTATGACTGTGAAACGTTTATTATTATTTACTGTAATTATTAATTAATTTAGCATTAAAGATTTCGGTTTAGTTTAATTATCTGTTAGTGGCTTTCGGGCTGGCTGTAAGTTGAAAAGACCCATTTAAGTAAAGTTGAAAGGGTTTATGAGATTTTCTCGTAAATGAGAGGGAGCAAAAGCTCACCGATTGTGTCGGTAGCTACCAGTAATCCTGGCGTTTACAGACAAACTCTAAAAGTATTCATTATCTCAAAATTCAAATTCAAATTCAAAATAATTTATTCAAATATGGGTACATCAATGTACACTTATGAATGTCAAATACAATTTTTACGAATAAATTAATACACAATAAATTAAATGTCAAAGAAAATAATATTATTAGAATGTCAAAAATTATATAAAATAATTGCAATGTCAAAATATCAATGTATAAAATAACTACAATAGTAGGTATAATCAGTCAAGTATTATTATTACAGTCTAAATACAATTTACGTAAAGAGACTTTATCACAGATGAAGTCTTCAATTTTGTAGTAAGCCTTTTCAATTAAAATGTCTTTTAAAATTCTTTGAAAATCTGTGTCTTTCTTATTTACTAGAGTAACAGGCAACAAGTTATAAAATAGTACGCCGTTCATTACAAAAGAGTTGCCAGCCATCTTCTTCTTATATATAAAAACTAGCTGACCCTTGCCCACTTCGTTGGGCATAATGTTAATTAAACCCGAAGCCATCGCGCGCCGTCCGGACCGTTTTTTCTCCGATTCACTTTGCAAAACGGACTACCACGTAAAAGCCCTTTTATTTTTCGGTTTTTTATATAACCTATGACACTCAGCAATAATGTGGCTTTCTATTGGTGAAAGAATTTTTAAAATCGGTTCAGTAGATCCCGAGATTACCCCTTACAATTTAACAAATATACAAACACACAAACTTTACTTCTTTATAATATTAGTATAGATGAATCAATGTTCGTTTGTCCGGCTATAGCTCGAGAATGGTTGGACCGATTTGAATTTTTTTTTTTGTTTTGTTCACTCTAAAACAGGGAGGGTTTGAAAAAAGAAAAACAGCGAGTGAAACCGCCGGGTGCAGCTAGTATCTTACTCAGTATCAGAAAAAACATTTTAAAAACTACATTTACTTGCTAACTTAACCTAAACTTTTTCTGTTTACTCTTGTTTGACAAAGGCCTTTCCCAACTTCTTCCAATTTTCCCTGTATGTAGTATTCCTGTATCTTATTTTAGTTAGGTATTAAAAAAACATGTTAACCGGTTAAACCATGTTCGGGAGTATTCGGGGCCGAGTTAAAATTAATAGAATTTATTTTTCAACTTTATAAATGTTTTACTCACTTAGGTACTACCTACTACTTTAATCCTCTACGAATAAAACTCCACCATGTCCTCTAAAGTAAAAAGGGCACACAGTCTCCAACGCTGAAGGACAAGAAATAAAATATTGATTTTTGATTTAGCTAATAGCTTCCGCCCACTGCTGCCATTTTTCCCTGGTCACGCTGAACTCAATTATAGCGTTAATTGATGAAAGGCTTGGCTGATCAAATATCGAAGCTTAGCAGGGGTAATGTTTCTGATTGCCTTCGATTGCTGGTCATTTATTTTACGACTGTTTTTAATCGAACCGCTCAACCAAATGTTGTATTTTTTTGGTTCATTTTATTATACCGTCCACACCGGGCATGTCTTGCCTCTTACTAAAAGATTGTCTTAGATAGATTGCTCTTTGCAATAAGACCGCCCGTTTTGCCTTGCTCTTCTATGTTTTACTGTGTTTGTGATTTCCTTTTTTCTTATGCTCGCCTAATCGCTCGCCTAATGTTAAACGTCACGTTTGCCCATAACAGGTCTGTTCCACCCAGAATTTTGAACTCGCAGAATTCAAGACCCTGCGTAGCACAGCACTGCACTCGTCACCCTGAGATATAAGTTGTTTAATCTCCCATATGCCCTGTAATTTCACTGGAAACAATGCCCTTCCAACCGGAACACAGTAATGTTTGCACATTACTGCTTGGCGGTGGAATAACTGGCAAAGGTGTGGTACTTCCCCAGGCGAGCTCTGCAAAAGAGCCCTACCACTACTTTTTGTGGTGTCAATAAATAATTACGGTTTTGGTACCATGATACAATGACAACCTGATTAGACCATGGTCAGAAAGAAATTAATAAAATTTTGTTCGAAATCAAAAGAATACGCTTGTAAAAGATTCAAAAATCGAACCCAAGCACAGTGGACGTTTCTCACCGAAGTCGGATACGTTTCTGAATACAAAACCATCAGCGATACATCATCTGCTACGCCTCTGCGAAATAATCTATCACGGTCCTCAATCTGGGCCGTTGCGACAACAAATAGCAAAACCGGCGTTATTCGAGATTTTCGAAGGAACTGAGGCTTTTCCTAGGCTATTCTGAGCCGTTCGAGATTATATCAGTCACTCACTGTCATGATTTTTATTAAAAGCTTCTATTTAACTTGCAATGTATGTATCTATTATGGTTTAAGTATTTTTAAATTTTCTAATTTTTCATGTTTTTTTACTATAAATTGAGATGTGAGCTATCCTATCTCTTATGTTAGATCGAACTGCACCCGGTGTGCAAATTTGATTGAAATCGGTTAAGTACTTTAGGAGTCTATAGCGGACAAACAACGTGACACGTAATTTATATATATTAAGTTAAAACTACCTACCTATATGTTTGTTCGGGTGGAATCTTGCAACTCAATTTGGAACCACTCCCCGATGTCCGGTCGAGCTGAAATTTGGTATAGGTACGTGTGTAACTCCGATGCAATAAAACCTTTTTTTATAAATATTTTAAAAGTTACTTTTTTGTAATGAAAGCGATAGTGACCGAGATAATATCTCACTTGCCAGAATAAGGCCTAAGCCTTTCGTCTAATCTTTGAGACTAAATCTGTGGATGCCACCTGGTACCTACAAGTACCAGAATTAAATTATTGTAGGATAAAAGCAGTGAGATGAAAGTATTAAAGTTTATGCTTGAAATGCGTCAACAATCTCGTGGATTTTCACTGCTATCAGTTTTACTTTTACGCTCAAATAAATAACGATTCACACTCATAGCTATGTCGAGGATGCCCTGGAACACACAAAGACAAGGACAACTAACGCCCAGATCCAAAGCAGCAATTTAAAGCGATTTTAGAGAAAGGTATGCTTGTAGGTGAGCTGGTATTTTTGGTATATTTAGACAACGTGAAATATTATAGTATTTTGGTATTGGTTTGGAATAGATTTTATATTTGACTAGCCGATGTATGGGACTTTGTACCCGATGGACCGAGCATCTTCACGCAAATGCGACAAAGTTTTATTGAAAACTATTAAGCGTATGGCAGTGCTTAAAATACGAACAAAAAAACATGGATTGTGAATATTGTGATATCAGGTTAGGTTGTTTAAAAAGTGGTACCCGTTTGGAAACAAATACGATTCAAAGAAATACCACTGGTATTAGAAGGTATTTATTATACGTTCGCAATATATCTCAATGCTAAATCGGATACCTCTGACGCTTTGAGAAGTTTTGGCTTTGACGGTTGGCTGCGTTCAGTTCTGTGAAAACGGTATAGGCAAAGTACCTACAAATATACATGCATTCAAATTTAGAATTCCGCAGATGAATTTCGAGTTTGAAATTTGAATGGAGCTCGTTGGTTCAATACGTTCGTTACGTACGGAACGGTAATACAAGCCAGTGCCCTCCGCGACTATTTGAAATTGGAATGTTACATACGTATACTAAGCTATTTGAAATTGGAATTTGCTATTTTTTAACCGCTGGCTAATAGAGGGATTGGCTCAATATATGCATCATTTAATTAGTATACAGTAGATACACGTCAATTAATTTCTATTTGGACTCAATTTCGCATCGCTTTACTTTTTTTTGACATTGAAGTTCAGTTTTCCTCCCAGAAGGGTATTTTTCTCAAAGAGGAATAGTGGAATAACCCTATAGCCAAACCGTTTATCTTAGTCCTCGCCTGCGCAGTACAGAGGCGCGGCGCCGCCGCCCGCGCCGCCCTCTCTGTCCCCCGCGCCGTCATACCCCCCGCGCCTCTGTACCGCGCAGGCGAAGACTAAGTTAAACGGTGTGGCTACAGCGGTTCATATTCTTGTTATTTATCATCTACCCACACGCAGGCAGCTTTCTAAATCATACTTTGTCCCAAGACTTTTTAGACGTCCTTCGAAATCAGCCTAACGTAATCACCATCTTTTGTTTTTGTTTTTTTGGAAATGGAATTTGTGGTGGAACAGTTTTTCTATGAGGGAAAGATTTTTAAAATCGTACCGATAGTTCTGTAAATTACTCTCATGCAAACAACAACATACAACAAACAAACAGTCATACAAACATTACCTCTTTACAGTATTAAAATGAGTCTACTACCTATTTATTACTGTTACATTTCCTGAAACTAGTAAGCTCTCTTTCAGAATTTTACACTATTTCATAAAGTCCGACATACTCGTATCAGCCTGGGACCATTGACCGTACATTTTTATGACCTACTTTTCACCAAAAATTTTATTGGAAAATGTTAACTTTTCGCTTCGAATTCACTGATATAGTATTTCCGCTGAAAGGTTAAAATTTATTCCAGTAATAAAGAGTTTTCAGAAAAAAATAATAAATGACGTTGATATGAATCCGGACTTTTGAAAATATTTTTTTCAAAAGTCCGGATTCATTGTTGTGTGTTCGTTATTTTTAATAGGAATTCAGTTGAGCGTGCAAATAATCATCATCATACATAGTATTTTTTATTCCACTGTTGGGTATCTTTATGTAACTACTAGCTGCGCCCCGCAGTTTCACCCTCGTTTTCCGGGATAAAAAGTAGCATATGTGTTAATCCAGATCATGAATTACCTTCATTCTAAATTTCATGTAAATCCGTTCAGCTGTTTTTGCGTGAAAGAGCAACAAACACACTCACAAACTTTCACGTTTATAATATTAGTAGGAAGTAGGATGTAAGCTGCCTCAGTCCTAAACCTGACCTTTTCCATAAAGTTTTATCCACTCTACACCTCTCTACTCTACTCTCCAATCTCTCTATTTCTAATTTTTATCCTGTCATTAACATCATCATCCACAGCCTTCTCTCCCCCCTGGTTATAGACTGCTGGTTATAGACCTATCTCTTATTATGCTATCTCCCTCGGTTACATGCCAATAGAGTCCAGGGTCTGTACCACTAACCCTCAGCGCGAGACTAAACTGGATCGCCCGAACTTTCGCCTCGTTTTGTCACCTAGAAATAAAAATTTATAGTTAAAAAAACTAAAAAACACGCATTGTCATCGGTCTTTAACAGGTGTGCAAAGTTTGAATTAAATCTGATCGTTCAAAGTAGGGCAAAATCGAGCTCAAAGGAGTAGGTTACATACATACAGGTGAAACTAATAAAAGCGTGTTAAAAAAGCAAGACAAAAGCCAACGCAATTCAGTTAAGGCTCACATTAAGAGCTTAGAGCACGGTTCTAAGTTTGACTTGTAAAGTAAGAAAAAATAAAAAATCCCTCGGCCAGTTCAAAATGGAGCTCATAATCTTTGAACAGATTTTCGTAAATATAGAGAACGGCAATTAGGAAGGTACTTATAGCACAGAAATTAGGTAACATTTATATATTAATTTGAGTTTCTCTTACCAGTAAAGAGTTTCAGTGGTTGCTAAAGAAAAAAGTTAGTAACCGAGCTTTAGCTTTAGCAACTAGTTAACTAGTTGTTTTCTGGAAGGCAAAGTAAGCCTTCTTTATTTTCTTTTATTTCGTTTGTCAAACATTCCCCGGGAAATGTTTTTATTGAAAAGAAACATTAACCAGTCACCCGCAAAACTCGTTAGAATACTACTTTATTCACAAAGAAAACAAGAAAACGTTCAACATTTACATTTACTAAGTTATTTCCTCAATTTTCGGGAATACTCATATTTCAAATTACTGCCTGTTTTGTGCCGTAACTTTTGAAGGAGTTTTTTTAACGGTTTAATTTTTCACATCCCTGTTTTTTCTCACCTTTACGAGGTGATAAATTTAGGTCAGAAAGTTTCTGGGAAGTTTCGATGAGCAACAGAACTGTAATGATTTTTCTAATTAAATTTTATTTTAAGTTTTTTTTTTTTTTAGTTCAAGTTTTTATTTTTTTCAAATTAAATAAAAACTTGTATGTAATGTAATAATGTATGTTTGTAACTATATTTGTTCGGGAGGAATCTTGCAACTCAATTTTGAACCACGTCCTGATGTCCGATTGAGCTGTTTGGTATACCTACGTGTGTAACTTTGATGACAATGCAATAAAAGCTTGTACCTATAATAAGAATATTTTTTAAATTAACTTTTTTATTAACTGTTTGAAAATTTTCGCTTTATTTGATTTGATTTTTTCAATTATTAGGTATATCTGCGAACTTTACTAACGGCCATTTTTCGGAATAAAAGGTATAATTACAGTCGTATATTTTACAATGCAACAAGTACAGCTGGTGGTAGCGTATCGATAAACTAACTCAATTTGAGACAAGAAAGTATATTTTAAACATCATTGCATCATCATCATCAGCCTATCTAATGTATGTCCACTGCTGGACATAGGCCTCTCCTAACGAACGCCACAAGGCACGATCTTCTGCCTTACGCATCCACTTGTTCCCTACCGCCTTACGTGCATATATATTTTGCAAAATACTAGACTGTATAATAATATTTACAGTAAATATTTAAAGGTCAATCGGCAATTTCAAAGGACAAAGGGCAAACGCCAAACAATGTATGGGGCCAGCGTTTCGGGAACAATACCCAGAGGCAGGGGTCTTTTAGATTATTTTAGTTTTTTAGACCAAGGCAATAAGAAAAATATTGGGAACCAATCAACTAACACTATTCATAAAACCATACATCATTGTGACAATCCAATTACTCCATACTTCCAAATAAAACCCGCCTAATATTTATTCAATTGACTGCTGATCGCAGAATCATTCAAAAACAATACAATTTCTATTTCAAAAAAACCATCACGCGTCCGTGCTCCTTTCGGGACAAAGCAAAGACGAAAGTCACCCGGAATATTAAGCAGGGTATAGAGGTCACCAGCTAAAAATAAATCTAAGGATATCCAATGATATACTGCAATAACTGCTAATATGCTTTCGTAAAGGAATTTCGCCAAGGTGAGAGACGGGCTGAATGGCTGATGGTGCTTGCCATTGTTTGTGTTGTAATGTATTAAGGCCTATACGGCGATGTAGTACTTAGTACTTAGTATTTAACATTGTGTAATGTAAACCATTGGATCCAAACAGTTCGTTATTTATCGTTTATTTATTTTTTTGTGGCAGGCTTGCATTTGACCGCCATCTCTCCTGATGGTAAGTAATGATGTGGTCCACAATGGAGCACGCTTGTCTAGAAGAATCCGATTTAATATAAACACCCACTCGGGCAGAGCATTTCACACTCTAGCGGTTCGGTTCGGTATATCCGTTGATCGCGGTCGGCCAAAATGCTGTAAAAAAAAATTCAAAAAAATCTTATTTCAGACTAAAAAAAATTTAAATAAAATTTAAACCACATCTTATTTATTTTTATGCTGCAGTTACATTATGCTGGCCGCGTTGCAAGTTTTCATGCCTTTTATGTTTTCCTTTTAAAGCTGTGACTCGTGATTAACTCGCTACATTGTTCATTTTACCATTAATCTTTCCGAGATAAAAAGCCTTTGTCTTCTTGTTTATTGAGGCTATATTATATTTCTGTTTGTCTTCATACCAAAGGTCAAATCCATTCAGCATCAGTGTGAAGAAATAATAAATATGTAAGTTAATTTTAAAAATATTTTTAAGCAAGCTTTTATTGCATTGTTGTCGGAGTTACACACGTATATCAAATTTCAGCTCAATGGGACATCGGAAAGTGGTTCAAAATTGAGTTGCAAGATTCCACCCGAGCAAATTAGTTACATAGATACAAAGTTACATACATGCATTGCATGTAAAAAAAAAGCTTTTAAAATACAGAAAAACTTATTAAGAGGCCGTAGAAGATGTATGCATCTCTATCGAATGAGTATTTGTTTCGCTTGGCGTCGAAACTTTTGGTCCATGGTGTCCTAGTACAAATAAATTCGTCAAACAATTGACTCTCGTTTAGTCAACGCCGCTGGTGATAAGAGAGCTGGCTCATTCTTCGCGCAAAGAATTTCTATAGACATTCAGCGCGGCCAGCGTTCTTGGCACCTTGCCACACGGACAACAACGGTTTTTTTGATTTTTAGTTTTAAATTACTTAGTTTAAAGTTGTATTTTTGTGTTGTTACCTTAATATGTAAATATTGTAACTGTAAATAAATAATATACAACTTCATATCAAAAAAGTATACAGTATAAATAAATACATTTTAAGTATTCATCCTTCCTGTGATATATTTAGTTTTATATGACTTCCTTAACAGTTATCATATATATTTTATGGGTCTATTTTTAGGAGTATGGCATTCAAATGTAAAAGGAAGAGGCGATAAAATATTATTCATTAATATTTAAACAGCACTTCTATGGTTAGTATTTCGAGTCATCGCAGTTCGACAACTTAACATCTGCACTAAAATAATAAAGTTTGTATATAAGTTTGTTTTTGAAGTGTCTTCGAAACTATTGGTCCGATTATCAAAAATTATTTCATCTACTCTCAATTCGTAAAATTCAAATGACTTAGATAGATATGTCTGAGGAATCTATTTCAAACTCTCTTCTGTCTAAAACCTACGTTATATTAAGAATGCCTGATGATCCTTTCAAATTCATCTGCCGCCAGTTCCGATAGTGCTTTATTGACAGGGAGATTTGACTTCTGTTCCCTACCCCGGCTATTGTCTGCCGTCATGTCCCTCAATCATCTGGGTTATTGAGTAACGGTCTTTTCAGACTGTGCTATCTTCTTATATATAAAATTCTCGTGTCACAATGTTAGTTACCATACTCCTCCGAAACGGCTGGACCGATTTTTATGAAATTTTATATGCATATTCAGTTGGTCTGAGAATCGGCTACTATCTATTTTTAACCGACTTCAAAAAAGGAGGAGGTTATCAATTCGTCTGTATATTGTTTTTTTTTTTTTTTTTTTAATGTTTGTTACCTCATAACTTTTGACTGGGTGAATCGATTTTGATGATTCTTTTTTTATTAGAAAGCTGACGCTTCCCATTCGGTCCCATTTCAATTTAGTCCAGTTCTGATAATGGTATCCATGAGAAAACCATATAAGTCTTAAATTTGCATGAAGTACGTGCACGACAAATAGATGAATAACTCAATAGTCGGTTTTTGTTTTTTTGTTTTTTAAAAATAATGTTCTTGTTCATACCCAATGTGATAAGGGTTGTCCACCCCTAACATTTTTTTTTGACAAACTTTTATAATGAGGCCTATGTGGCATTAAAAAATACATACAACCCTAAATTTTCACCCTTCTATCACCAACCCCTACTTTTTTATAGTCACTAGAAATAATTTATATGGCAAAACAACGTTTGCCGGGTGAGCTAGTAATTTATAACTCACTATATATCGTTCGCTTGCTATCCTCGTTTCATAGAGTCCGACTTATAAACGCTCTTAGCAAATGCTTAAATTCATAAATGTCATTTAACTGCGCAATAAAAACTTTACAAGTTACGCCCGTAGTTGTTGTTCTTCAGACTGTCTGCTTTGCAATGTAATATTGTGATGTACGAAAGAGTTGTTTCTTATAAATGAAATAAAATAAATATTTAAATAAAATAACTCGGGAAAGACATAGCGTAAAACTATATTAGGCCCAAGTTTGAAGGCTTTTTAAGACAGATCTAAATTTTCTAAAACTATTGGCATCCTTGTCTAATGAATTGCAATGATAAAGACAGATATATTTTTAGTTAGTTTAGATCTGTCTTAAAATGCCTTCAAACTTGGGCCTATTGTATCACTTTATTACAATTAACAAAAAGGCATAGTGTAGTTCAGTATTTTGCAAAACATTACCGACACTACGATGTCTACAACAAACTTTCAAGTTTCAAACTGATATTCAAGATAACCGTTTCAATTCTTCAAAACGCTGCCGCCAACAAATACTTGTGGCTCTGAAGCAATCTTTTCTTCTATTTACAATACGAGTATCATTTCATCGTAATAGCAGCGTAGTCTAAAAGGCTCTTGTGAAACGACAAAGGAGGCTGTTACCGAGATTACGGGATTTCTTCAGCTTTTGAAGGTTTCACGGCAAATATTTAATACTCGGAGAAACGCGTTTGATGTTTTGATCGTACTGCATGAGTTAGCGTTGAATTAAGACGTTTTGTATGGCATTCTGGAAACAAATAAACTGAGTATAATTCTGGGTATTCACAGTTGTTCGAAGCTGAAAACATGTTTAATTAGGTACTTTTGATTCGGTAGAACTTTTACAGAGTTTATTTCGCAGTAAAATTTTGCATAGAGTAGGAGTAGAAAGTTAATGTGTGTTTTCGGTTTACACGGTTTTATAACATGACATAATATTCACACACAAACACAAATTTACTTAGGTATACAACATTCGAACCTTATTTCATGGACTTACCATAAAAATTTTATGAACAGGTCTATTGATGAAGAAAAGTATCAATACAAAATATTCAGGTTAAAATAGAAAAGGTAGCGCTTTTCACGTCTTCCTCAATACCTTTCCTTTTACCTGTATTTTAGGAATTTTCGGACAGGAATTCATTGATTGAATATGCTTTACTTTTCCCATTTTGTTGCAAATGGTGAAATTTTGAAACATGAACGTGGACACAAGCTACTAGAGGTAAAGCCAGGGAATGGAACGGACGGCCGGCTTCCTCTTTCCTGAAAGATATTTGCTTGTTGTTTTCAAGAGTAGAATGAATAGATTTCGCTCTGAGTTAAAAAGCCGCCAGTTGTTGCACTAATTTTAATTGTTTTCTATCTGCGCGTAATTTCTAGTGTAAACTATTATAATTTGTCTATGTTTCCATCTATCTTCTAAGTGTGTGTGCTTCTTCTACATATCATCGATTATCCAAAACCAAACAATAAGCGAGTTGGTGGTCTGAAGCGGGTTTATTTGGGGTACACAAATAAGGTATTAATGTACAGTATGTATAGAACTCGGTCGTCAATCGAATGAATCGACAGTTAAAATATTCCTGTACAGACCACACTGTAGGTATGTGTCATAAAGGGGTCGTCCATTAATCACGTGATGTTTTTAGCAACTTTTTCCTACCCCCCCTCCCCCTCTCCTTCCGTCCCTCCTGGTGGTGGGGTTGGTGGTTGGTGTAGTGAGGTTATAATTTACCCCTCTTTCCGCCAATATCACGTGTTTATTTGGCACAAATTAAATTGTCTATAAAATTTTCAGAATTTAATGACAAATTATATTTCGTGATGTTTTCCGAACCCCCTCCCCTTGAGCCTCACGTGATTAATGGACGACCCCTAAGTACCTAATCATAATATAACACGGAAAAC
Organism: Alcis repandata; assembly: GCA_949125135.1. Lineage (NCBI taxonomy): Eukaryota > Metazoa > Arthropoda > Insecta > Lepidoptera > Geometridae > Alcis > Alcis repandata. The sequence continues at coordinate 4,089,810 of OX421246.1, read as the reverse complement.
ACAAAATAGTGAATTAAATTTTACGACCACCATAGCAGACGCGGATCGTTCTACCGCTCCCAAAATGGAGCAGGAACGGTTCGGCACAATAAGGTATTGTCGGCTAAAATTAGCTCGACTATTGTCGTGTGTGATGATAATGCTAATGCCGTGGCCCTGGCAGTGGCAGTGGACGTCACTGATAAAGCCGCGTTTGAAGTACGTGCAATTAGTTCTAAGACCAGTTATAGGCCAAGCATAAATTTATTAGCATTAGCGAGTATTCGGTAGACAAATGTATCAATAAATACGGAACTATCACCTACTCGTAAATTGGTTTCAATGTAGGTGCAGCGCAGACGGCACACTTTTTGTGCGATCGAGTCTGCGGCGCTCAAAAAGTCTGCATGGCGCGCAAAAAGTCGGTCGCGGATTTTTCACACACGACGCACATCTTCGATCAATACTTGGCGATCTCTGCACGATTTCCATAGCGTCTACGTCCCTACAGCTCTGCCGACAGAATGATCGAAGATGTGCGTCGTGTGTGAAAAATCCGCGACCGACTTTTTGCGCGCCATGCAGACTTTTTGAGCGCCGCAGACTCGATCGCACAAAAAGTGTGCCGTCTGCGCTGCACCGTATTGTTACAAAATAATTCAAAAAACTAAGGTGCAGCGCAGACGGCACACTTTTTGTGCGATCGAGTCTGCGGCGCTCAAAAAGTCTGCATGGCGCGCAAAAAGTCGGTCGCGGATTTTTCACACTAAGGTGCAGCGCAGACGACAGACTATCCGTGACGCACTTTTTAGTCTGTGAAAATAGAACCTATGTAATTATGTGCAGTAACGCACACAACGCGCAAAAAGTCGGGCGCACATAAAATCCGTGTAATTCGGGCAGATCGCACCGCGCCGCGCCGCGCCGTTTCGCACAAAAAGTGTGTGAAAAAAATTGAACGTTTAGGAAACGAAACTACAGGATGTACCCAAAATTTTCTGTTTTTTCTTTTTTTTCTGTACTTCATGTACAAAATAATACTTCGCGATCTCTGCACGATTTCCATAGCGTCTACGTCCCTACAGCTCTGCCGACAGAATGATCGAAGATTGTGCGTCGTGTGCGTTGAGTGTGAAAAATCCGCGACCGACTTTTTGCGCGCCATGCAGACTTTTTGAGCGCCGCAGACTCGATCGCACAAAAAACGTGCCGTCTGCGCTGCACCTTAGAAGTATCATAAATCTCAAATTTCTTCAAATTTCACACACGACGCTTCGACGCACATCTTCGATCATTTCAATGATCGAAGATGTGCGTCGTGTGCGTTGAGTGTGAAAAATCCGCGACCGACTTTTTGCGCGCCATGCAGACTTTTTGAGCGCCGCAGACTCGATCGCACAAAAAGTGTGCCGTCTGCGCTGCACCTAAAAAACACGCATTGTCATCGGTCGTTGACAGGTGTGCAAAGTTTAAATTAAATCTTATCGTTCAAAGTAGGGCAAATCGAGTCCAAAAGGGTCGGTTACAAACATAGTAGGTACAGGTAAAACTAATAAAAAAAAGTGGTAAAAATGGGATAGCGCCTCTGTCGGGCGTAAGTGGAAACTGTGTAACTATCTATCTATACTATCAATTCAAATAATTTATTTCGGAAATAGAAAATCCATGGTTTTACATAATAAAAATTACAATGAAAATCAAAATCAATTAAACATACAAATAAAAACACAAATTAAAAATTAAATCATAATCAAATAAAATCAAATTAAATCCTAGTTCAAGTCAAAAACAAAATAATTAGAATAAAATAATTACACAAAAACAGTCGAATATGGAACAACAACAACTATCGAATACTCGTTACGTACGTCAGAGTTTATGCTAGGCCTGCTGATTGAGACATGTTAATTATGACATCAATAATACAATCAAACCAATTAGGGTAAGCCAAAAATCTTACGTATACCGACACGTGTGTTGTTCGGCCTTCAATTGTGATAGGCCATTGTCGATATTTTTCATTGCTGCTAGGGTGTTTTTGAGAAAAATAAGATCGTTTGGTAAGAAAATATAGCCCATTTGATTGTACAATTATTATACCATGATTATACCTACATACCAGTCAAAAAGTTTCATTAAAATCTGGAAAATATTTTTCATAATATTATTGGAAACCAACAACATCCTGGAAAACACCTCTCTTGGCGATAAGGCAGCCTTTTGTGTACTTTTGTTTGTATTTTCTATGTGATAAGAGTATATCCCAGCCTCCCGAACAAGCCGGTTTCCGAAAAGGCTTCAGTACCATAGACCACATCTACACGCTTCGGCAAATTATACAGAAGACCGAAGAGTATAATTTGCCACTATGTCTAGCGTTTGTGGACTATGAGAAAGCCTTTGATTCGGTCGAAACATGGGCGGTGCTTGAGTCCCTTCAGCGATGCCGCATCGACTATCGGTACATCGAAGTGTTGAAGTGTTTGTATAATAACGCTACTATGTCGGTGCGAGTACGGGAGCATACCTCGAAGGAGATTCCATTGGGAAGAGGCGTGAGGCAAGGAGATGTGTTATCTCCAAAACTCTTCACAGCCACAATGGAAGACGCCTTCAAGCTCCTGGAATGGCAAGGACACGGCATCAACATCAACGGCGAATACATCACTCACCTTCGGTTTGCCGACGATATCGTCTTGATGGCAGAGTCAATGGAGGAACTCGGCACGATGCTCGAAGACCTCAATCGAGTTTCGCAACGGGTGGGCCTTAAAATGAACATGGACAAGACGAAAATTATGTCTAACGCCCATGTCGTGCCCACCCCAGTATCAGTTGCAGGCTCGGTTCTTGAAGTTGTAGACTCGTACGTCTACCTAGGACAAACAGTCCAGTTAGGTAGGTCCAACTTCGAGAAAGAGGTCAATCGCCGAATCCAACTCGGATGGGCAGCGTTCGGGAAACTTCGCAACGTCTTCTCGTCCCAAATACCTCAGTGCCTAAAAACAAAAGTATATAATCAGTGTGTGTTGCCAGTGATGGCATATGGATCAGAGACGTGGTCTTTAACTATTGGCCTGATGGAAAAGCTCGCAGTCGCTCAACGAGCCATGGAGAGGGCTATGCTCGGTATTTCTCTACGAGACCGAATCAGAAATGAGGAGATCCGTAGACGAACGAGAGTAACCGACATAGCCCAGCGGATTGGCAAGTTGAAGTGGCAGTGGGCTGGCCACATAGTGCGCAGGACCGATGGCCGTTGGTGCCGGAAGGTCCTGGAATGGAGACCACGTGCCGGCAAGCGCAGCGTAGACGTCCACCCGCGAGATGGACCGACGACCTAGTTAAGGTCGCCGGAAGACGCTGGACGCAGGCCGCTTCCAACCGGTCCCGTTGGAAATCTATGGGGGAGGCCTATGTCCAGCAGTGGACGCCCTACAGGCTGGTATGATGATGATGATGATGAAGAGTATATCTATTTAACAAATAGATAGAATATCACAGATAAAAAACAGAGTTCAATTTAGCACTGTGTTTAGCAGTGCTGAAATTAAACGTCGTAACGTCGCCAGCTTTTTGGGTATTTTACCCGCGGATAGTGACTTGATCTTTATCTGTAATTTTCTATTGTGCTTATGTCTATTTATGTTATTTTAATTGAAATTAATTGCTATACTTACTAGTTAATAGTTTTCGAATACCTAAGTCAAATGCGTGAAACTACCAAATCTTTCTCACGGTAAAGGATTAATAAATATTTACAGCTGTTTTGCTTTGAACCTATCGACTCTATAAAGGGCTCTTGAATCCGAAAGACCGAAATAGAATGAAGGGAGGCTAGATAAATTGAATGTTATCTTGAAATGAAAGGAAGATATTTTTGTGGTTCGATTATATTTTAGGTATAGGCTTTTATTACAAGCTTTTCTTTAGTTTCACCTGGCCTGGTTGTCTGTTATCAAATCTTGCACGTTAAATTTGACCCACTTCCCGATATCCGATTGTTTTAAAATTTGGTAAACCTGTGCTACTTTGATAAGAATGCAAAAATATGGTGCCATAGATAAAGTTATTCTGATGACGGAGCTAAAAGGTGACAAGATTAATTCTTTAATTAAACTAGAACGAACTGGACAGTCGTGTTTGTTCTCATTGGTTTGTTTTGACTCATTTGTTTTGACGAGGACTTTCATACTTTGAACATAACAGGTATCTTGACCCTGCCCTGCCCTGACTGTGACCTGTTATAGGCAAACGTGACGTCAAGCGATTTGCTCGTCTTGTCACTCAATAGCGAAAAAAAAACTATTTAGAATTTAAGTTAACTATATAGACTTAAAGTGCCATTTTCAAAAACAAATTCTCCGAAAGAGCATTTCGAAGATACAACAAAATTGCACAACCACCAGAAATAAACCTCAACTGTCATATAATCATTACCGAACCCGAAACCAAATAAGAGTCTAGATCCTTATGATTGATGTCACATAATTGCAAATCCAAACGATCAGGCCATTCATGCGACCTCCTAATTTGTTTGATTGGACGAGATGTACGTCAAACTCGCTATAATGGGCCTGATACCGATCATTTGATCGTGTGTTGTGTGCTTATTCATTTATTTTTGAAATGGCAAAGGTGTACGTGAGTAAAGTCAGGTAGCAAACTGTATTTACGTCTTGTATATCGACATGAAAACTAAAATTCATTTTAAAAATATTTTTAAAAACAAGCTTTTATTGTGTTGTCATTGAAGTTACACACGTACCTATATAAAATTTCAGCTCAATCGGGCATCGGGAAGTGGTTCAAAATTGAGTTGCAAGATTCCACCCGAACATACATAGTGACATAGTAACATACGATCCAAGTTAAATAAAAGCTTTCTAAAATTTAGTACCTATATAGAGGCGAGACCTGAAGCACCATTTTTATTTGGAAACCTATTCTTGGGGGCTCAAGATTATCGTATATCTGTCACTCTTACTCTCATGAGTATGACAATTCTAATGAGAGCGACAGTGACCCAGATTATAGTCCCAGAACTGCAGAGGTTTACATTCTATATTGATAGTCTTGTCGCTGCATCATCTTTGCGATTAAATGCAGCAACGAGGTGAGACCGCGTTCTTTCATAAACTTCTTTTGCTAAAACTCCGTATAGTTTTTTTTTTAGTTCATTTTAGTCATAGAGTAGTACTGTATTAACATTTTAGTGTTGCCCGATTGATCGGACCACGCTCTCGGATCATGTGGCCATAGCTTTATTTTTATACAATGGTAGGTTTGCGTTTGACCGCCATTTCCACTGACGGTGAGCAATGATGCGGCCTATGATGGAGCACGCTCGCCTAAACCGATTTACTGTCAACTTAAGACACCCATATAGAGGTATTATACTAGCTGCGCCCCGCAGTTTCACCCGCGTTTTCCGAAATAAAAGTAGCCTGTGTTAATCCAGACCATAAACAACCTTCATTGAAAATTTCATGTAAATCTTTTTAGCCGTTTTTGCGTGAAAGAGCAACAAACATACTCACAAACTTTCGCGTTCATAATATTATTATGATCTATCGGAATACACCCACTTGTGTAGAGCATTCAACACTCTGGCGGTCCGCACAGTAAATGTAGAATCAAAAAAAATATATAATAATAATAATCTTTATTCCAGACCACAAATGTCCATACAGTTAAGTTCTACATAATACAAAATTAAAATTAAAGATAAAATCAGAAATCATAGATCCCAACATTAAAAAAATAAAAAATGAAAAAATAAATTGAAAATTACAAATTACAAAAAACGTATCATGTCAGTTTTTGGAAATTCAACCATAAAACAATATCAATTTTTGTGATTAGTTTCACAAAACCATTCTTAGCACTATAGTCACCGCGTTACCAACTGAGTCGTAGGGCCTTCGTCGTAGTCGTTAGTCGTATGTTTCTATCTGATTTTATTCTTATCAATATGCGCCTATCACCATCTTACGCACATCACTATGCGGCTCCATAAGACCCACAAGTGCGCGAGATAGACATAGAGAAAGGATTTATAGCCGCACGACTCAGTTGGTAACGCGGTGACTAGCACACTAGCTTCGGACTACACCAAAAATGGTGACTTGGTGTAAAAATTAAAATATTCAAAACAAGAAAGAAATGAAAAGCAATAGTTTTGTTTTGTTTGTAATTTCTGGTGTAAACAATAAAGAGTTTATTTATCTATCTACAGACCAACTGGCTAGCATTTTTTGTAGTGCAACAGCTGTGCTGTGGTAACACTAGACCACACCCAGCCACACCTAATCGTCGAATGACGGCGGCGTCTCAATGAATATGAATGAATGCTATGAATATTTTCCAAGCATTTTTCAGCTGACGACGAGACGTCTAGGTGTTGAAGGACGGCTATTTATCTGCCATATTTTTCAGACGAAATATTTCACATTTCTCAAACCTTTTTAGAATTAAATTTTGTGTGGCTAGACGTCGACCGAGACGAGGTACTTATTTACTTAGTAGGTAACTTTGACAAAGAAATACCTACGAAAAATAAAACTGTATTTCCAATTTCCATGGGAGTATGGGAGTAGAAGCTTAAATTAAAAATAACAAGAACATTATTTTTACAAAACAAAAAACAAAAACCGACTTCAAAAGACCGACTATTGAGTTATTCATCTATTTGTCGCGCACGTACTTAATGCAAATTTAAGACTTTTAAGGTTTTCTCATGGATACCATTATCAGAACTGGACTAAATTGAAATAGATTCACCCAGTCAAAAGTTATGAGGTAACAAACATAAAAAAAACATACAGTCGAATTGATAACCTCCTCCTTTTTTGAAGTCGGTTAAAAATAATTTATAATGTGTGAGAAAACCCAACTTAATAAAAATTTAAATAAATTAAATAGATAACATTAAACTAACTTAAATTTAAATAACTAACACAAATGCCAACGATCAATAGCTCACCTATTTAAGTTTATTGAGAACTAACTTAACAAACCAGAGATCGTGAAACTTAGCTAAGTTTCTCAATTTTCCCAAACAAAGTGACATTTTAACAACAATTTTCATTTTCATAAGCTAGACTGGCAGTCCATCACACTTTACCTCGTACAATAACACAACAAAAGATAACAGAGACATTATTCTTGGACGCTCGAGATTATCTCGCTCACTTTTGCTCTCATTACATTTATAATGAGTGCGACAGTGACAGAAATAGATCTCATTCACCAGAATTGAGCCCCAGATTAATTCTACAAAGATTGACCTTCCAGCTTCCAGCCATAATAGGGAAACTTTTATGTGACTTTTGTTTGTTTGACTTAATTCTGGCGGTTAACGGATGGGTATAAAGTTTTATGTGTTCTATTCAGTGAGAAAGAGTTATTTATGTACCTCTGGTAGTTTTACGGACTAAGTAACTATCTACGTAGGTAGTGAGGTCTAAACTGGGCTTTACGGTCCGGTCACACAATGCGTTGCGGCGCGCGCGGTGGTCGTGCGCGCCGCAACCGTTTCTTTTGACGCGTTTATGGCTATCACTGTACAATACAGTATACACTATACATGTGGGGTGGTGCTTGTCGCAACAGGTTTTTTTCGTTTTTACAACATAATTTTTTTAAACAAATTTTATGATCGATGTGCATGTGCACTCGCATTGTCTTGTCATTACAAGTGTGGCATGTCATTAATTTTAAACGTACCGCCTTTTTCTTTTTAGATATCCAACCGTGTGCATAAATATTGGAAAACATAGCAAATTAGCAACCAATAATAATCATCGAATTGGTCGAATAACGTCACGTTTGTTTACGCAGTTAGACAATGACATCACTCAAACGTCGCGCGCCACCGCAAGGCATCGTTTGACCACGCCCTTAGACACTGGCAGATATCTACTTAACTTTACACGTAGTAACAATTTATTCAAACTTACCTACTAAGTTATACAAACATCTACAATTCTTCATACAGTATGTTGATTACTTTTTCTGTTTTTCGGACTTCTTTTTTTATCCAAGAACCCTTGATACATTTACGATGAAAGTTTATTACCTACTTATATTGCTCCTTTCAGAGGGATCACAGGTATCCATGCAACTCGGTCACTTACGTACTCAAGAGACCTTCGAGACTTGCTTTTTGTAAATATTTTTCCTAAAACACGCGTGTATCGTACAGTGAATGTACCTACATAGCTATGGAAACACCGTAAGTGTCCCGGAAAAATCAGCGGAAACTGTAGTAGGGTACACGAGGGGCGCTACCTTCAAAATGTGCAACGTGCTCCCATCCTGTTTTCCCGAGTAACTAAAACATTAGGTTCGTCAAAAGCCATTGATCTATAATCCGACTTCGGTGTCAAAAGCGCTGTTAATAGAGTCTTAAAAGGTCGCCGGGTATCTGTGACGCCTCCAGTGTTACAGGTATCCATAGGCGATGGTGATCGCTTACCATCAGGCGGCCCGTTTTCTTGTCTGCCACATATGGCATAAAAAAATGGGCCCAAGTTTGAAGGCTTTATTTGGCAGATCTAAAAATATAAACACTAAAAATAAACTAAAAATATCTGTTTGTCTTTGCAACCTATAGGTACCTAATTTAAGGACAGCAATACTTTTAGAAAATTAGATCTCTCAACTTTAGCCTTCAAACTTGGGCCTGTGATTGCGTCAATGCGTAAGTATTTTTGGTTTGTTTGTCCTTTTATGTTATAGCAACAGATTGGCGTTTGTGTTTCTAAAAAGTAGAAGAAGTAAGATGAAGAAGTAGTGAGTGTACCAGTAGTTATTTAAGGGTACGTTAAGCCACCGAAAAGGGATCGTAGTACTTATAATTATGAACAACTTTTACTACGAGGCCAAACCTGAAATGGCAAAAAAAACAAAGCACTGCTATTCGCATACATCGCAGTTTTTCTAGTTATGTGGCTGTTTTTTATTCGCGATTTTAGAGTTGGTCGCATAGTAACAGTTGTTTTGTATTAATGAATGAATAAAGTAATGAAAAGTTAAGTACTATGAACCTCTTTCGGCCTGGCATACCCTTTCCTTATAACCCGTATATTGCCCGAGAGTCACTCAGAATCTAATCAAAAATTTGTGTTTTCCACGCGAGTAAAACCGCAAATTTCACCGAGTAAGTATAACCTAAATTATTCAAAATAGTCTGATTATGTGTCAGATAATTCATACGGGCCAGGAGTTAGGGAAGTAATCAACAGGATAAAGATAAGGTAGAATGGCTAATAGACGCTATATCCGGCCTTGATCATTTAACTCGGGTCTGGGATAGAGGTTAGATAATCGATTTATTTAATAGTTTATAGTAGTTGGATTATGTCTGATCGTGTGGTCTGTCTCTGTGTACTAATCGATAGATTTGAATAGAGAGCGTTTATGTCAAAGAATAACATCGTAAGTTCTCTCTACCGATATGTGTTCTTAATCTTGTCAAGAACTAGATAAATGGTTACAAAGAAAAGGTATGCTAAGCCGAAAAAAGCTCATAGTACTCATCAATCTCACGTTATGACGAATTTTTACTATGAGACCAAACCGGAATTCGCAAAAAAAAAAATTAACTGTTCCGTAGTAAAATGTCAATGGGACTCGACAAAAATAGAACAGCTGATTTTTATCGCGAATTCCGGGTTGGTCCCGTAATAAAAGTTGTTCGTATTGATAAATATATCAACTACCTAAATAAATAATAAGGCTCTTCCCAATACTTGGCTGGATTTCTAAGCCTCAGTATCCATGACAATAATAACAGGTAATTTGACCACCAGAGGAAAGAGATCTTTTGTTTTGAAAATCAATATCGAGCAACAGGCTTCGCAACTGTGCACGTGCTTCTACCAATTATTAGAAGCTAAAATACGAACAAACATAAACCTGTAGTAATAAATAATAATACGTAGCTTATTGATTGTACGTACAGGTTATTTTCTCGGGATTTTTGGTCAAAATTTGATTATGAATCCATTGGTACTCTGGAATACATCAAGCGATTTTCTGCCACTCCATATTAATTACTGTTGGTAGTACATTGAGTTTTATGTACATATGTGCTTACTAGGTGCGACACATCCTATATAGCGTATTTTTATATACATAAGCGTTTGTACATTACCCAACTTTACCCGACCGCGAGTCTTCTTCTAATCTTCTTTCCATTTTGTTTATAATTTCTGATGTAAACAATAAAGAGTCTATATTTCTATCTCCTTTGTTCCAGCTACCACAATGTACGGGCTCCTGCTAGAAAACATGGCGGAGTACATCCGGCAGACGTACGGCGAGGAGCGCTGGGAAGACATCCGGAGGCAGGCGGGGGTGGAGCAGCCCTCGTTCTCCGTGCACCAGGTCTACCCGGAGAACCTGATCACTAGGCTCGCGAAGAAAGCGCAGGAGGTAACTCAGCTAGGAGTTTTGAGTTAACTTTTCAAAGTTATACTTTTTTAGTTTTTGTGTCATTCAATATTTAAGTTAAAGTATCACTTAGAATTTAATAATACTAATAGTAGAACATACATTCTTATTAATCACATACCTAGTTATAAAACTAAAATAATTGAACAAAATGGTTTTGTTAAACATATTCTTAAAAAAAATTGAAATAACGGAACTACTTGGTAAAAAAATCCAACTTGCACTAACCAATATAACTAGACAGTGGGAACAGACCGGATTACAATGCCCTAATGCTAGGCATAGCACATTGATTGTCTTTTTCTTACTACTGCTCAATCACCAAGACCAACAAAAAATCTGTATTCTGAATTGGCGAGTCAAATCAATGATCAAACCGCCGCGCCGTGTAGAATAAAACACCTGAAAAGGTCTCAGGATTAGCGGCCGTACCGCGAACTTAGCGCGAGTTGGAACTGTATCGTTTGTAACTTTTGTCTTGCTTTTTCTGAAGCTGGCAGAGCGAGACAAAAGCCAGGGCGCTCCAATTTAGGCTTGGTCTAACAATCTGCGGTGCAGCCCCTGATCGCACGCCGTGGGGTTTAGGTTCAAATTCCAACAATAACCTTAACCTTGTCCACAACATAACTTAACATCATTGAGTAGCGCTCAAACGCCTAACCTCTCAACCATTAGCAAAACTAATTATACAGATGATAAATCTCTAATTTCAAAATCACTAATTCTGCCCAATCGGTCCAAAAATAACTCATCTGAAAGTTCTTCCGAAGTGATGATGCATTGATTGAGCTTATTTACTCTGATATAAATAGTTCTTTGATGTCTGCAGGCGGTGAAGATCGTGGATTGTAAAGAAATAGGTATTTTTGTAACCTCATTCATTGGAGGCAAAGCCATTTTATGGTTGGTAGAGAATGGATGTCCGCGGGTCGCGAAATAACTTTCCATGTAGACATATGGGTACACTGAGAAAAATGTCCATCTAAATTCCGCTAAAATAATGATGAATTCCCCTAAAGTACGGAGCATTTTGATATTACCATAAAGTACGATGATTAGAACCAATTTTTACGGTTTCAACTACTTATTATAAACTGGTGCTAATCATCGTACTTTTTGGTGATATCAGTATGTTCCGTACTTTAAGTGAATTCATCATTCTTTTAGCGGATTTTTTTCTCAATGCATCGTGTTATCTTCCGACAGTGGACAAGTATAGCCAGCGTCGAACAACTTTTCCGCTTGACTGAAGATTGTAGGAAGAGTTCGCTAAACTGACGGCCAACCTCCAGTTTTGAAGTACCACCAGATGATGATGATGACCATGACCATCCAGTCACGCCCAAAAGTGCAATAGTGTCACTCATTGGGAAAATAAGACCAGAGAGCGACACTGTTACATTAGTATCACTCGTTAGAAACCTTTTTAGAAACGAGTCCTAAACAGGAAAAGTGTTACTCGTTTAGAAAAAAGCTTCTAAACAGTCACACCAACCAAAAAAGTACCACACACTGTGAAAAAAATAATTACATCGCGCCAATTAACTCTAGACGAATTTTTAAGTGACAAAATGTTTGGAAAGGATCTGACAAAAAAGACACAAAAGCCAAAGCGGCCCGAGCAAAGAGTTCGCAGTACGGCCCCTGGTACCATAGATAAACTAAGTATGCTGGCACTAGATCGTCGATCGTGATACCAAGACCTCATCTCCGTTAGAATCCCAAAGGATCCAATCAGCGATCTGAGCTCACAGAAAACTAGATCTTTCATGACGCCAACTCATGCAGTAGAAAATGAACTGAACTTTTATAGCTTTCTTTAATGCTACCTACATTACATTAAAGGACGCTGTTACATTAAAAGAAAGCTATAAAATTTATCTTAGAATTATTCGGTTTTCTGTTCAACAAACATCATCATCATCAAAAGCCCGTTATCACCCACAGATAGGCCATTATCTAGCACAACTTTGACGTAAAAATACGGTTTCTTCTAGGCAAACATGCTGCATCGTAGACCGCATCATTGCTTACCATCATGCGAGATGGCGGTCGAACGCAAGCCTATTATTAATAATAAAAAAAAGAGTATTCTATAGAAAAGTGTACACCATTTGCGCCCTTCAAGGGATCCTGTGACGGACGTAAATGGCGTGCACTTTTCTATCGAATACACGCTATGTATTTTTATATTAAAATTGTGCTAGGCACACTGGTTTGACCCGCGTTTTTTGTTAGATCGTCGACCTAACAAATATACTCGTACCTAACATTAATTACGTATTATATCGAATAAAGTGGCCAGTGGTGGATTTACCAGCAGGCTGAGTAGGCTGGAGCCTAGGGCGGCAGATTTCAGGGGCGGCAAATTCTGGGGCAAGTTTTTTTAATTTCGGACATGATTTCTGAAAGAAAGTATTATTGTGAGCAGGGACGGGGGACGGGGCTAGTGTATCGAATTGTTTAGGTTGGTAGGGGCGGCAAAATGTTGAATAGCCTACGGGCGGCAAATGTGTAAATCCGCCACTGTAAGTGGCAAAGAAGCGACGGCCCACCTGATGGCTGATGGTATAAATGTGGCCATTGCCGCCTATAAACATCTTTAATACCCAGAGTAATACAAATAATAAACAGTACTTATCTGATACAAGCTTTAAAACCCCGACTTCAAAATTCATTGGATCCTCCTTCTCTTTCTTTTGAAGTCAGTTATAAAATTCAATTGCAAAATGTGACCTTAACTTTATAGGTACATGACGACGAATCTCCACGATCTTAAATTGGTCAAACCTTTTATTTATACGATTACAAAGGAACATACGTACATATTATTTACTATCTTACAATATAAACCACCCACATCTCACGGTACCTTAGTAGGTAATATAATATTAGTACATAAATATTTACGTTGCTTTCCGTCCGCTTACGTCATAATTCAACTTACGCAGTTCAATAAATTCATAAAACCAAAAAAAATACCAATAAACGTCGAATTAAGAACCTTCGCCTTTTTGGAAGTCGGTTAAAAATATGTACGTTCTTGTACAGGGTTACTCATTAAGGGTATGCTAAGCCGAAAAGACTCATAGTAGGTACTCATCATTATGAAGAACTTTCACTATGGGATCAACCCGCAATTCGCGAAAAAAAAAATCAGCTGTCCATAAATTTTACTAAGTGTCATTGACATTTTTTTTTTATTATTCTATGAGCCCTTAATGGCTTAGCATACCCTTTATAAATAACCCTGTATGCTACTTCATTAAAACTTAAATTGTATTCATGCGGTTTGCAGTGTCATCGTATAGTAGCACAGATAAAAGAACTATTTACTATTTTTAACATGGCGGATACCGGCCCATTAGCTCAGTTGGTTAGAGCGTCGTGCTAATAACGCGAAGGTCGCGGGTTCGATCCCCTCATGGGCCATTCCGTTCCTTTTGTCGTTGTTAGTTCTTCTTTCGCTTTTTAACACGCTTTTATTAGCTTCACCTGTATGTTTGTATGTTTGTATGTTTGTATGTTTGTATGTTTGTATGTAACCGACTCCTTTGAGCGCGTTTTTGACCCACTTTAAACGGTCAGATTTCTTTCAAACTTTGTAGATATATCGAGGACCGATGACAATACACTAAACAAATCGTGTTTTTTAGTTTTTTTAACTATTAATTTTTTTAACACGCTTTTTCTATAAAGTTTCTTTAACTTTTAATACCGTTTAACTTACAAGTGGTAGTTTCGTCATTCGAGTCAGAGAACAGAGTGGCGCAGTGGAAGCGTGCTGGGCTCATAACCCAGAGGTCCCTGGATCGAAACCACGCGCTAGAAATCTTTTTGCTCAATATTTTTTGTTACGCATCAATTTTATTTTATGAGGTCTGAGGATCGAAACCACGCGGCTACAAATCTTTTTGCTCAATATTTTTTGTTATGCATCAATTTTATTTTTAATTTGCTTGAGCAGACGGCCAAAATCGGATAACACCAACACATTTGTACATATTAAGGATGGTTAATAGTTAGCAAATCGAACTAAAAAGCGAAAAATAAATAATAGTTAAAAAAAACTAAAAAAACACGCTTTTTATAAAAAACCGAACTAAAAAAATAGAAAATAAAATTTTATAAATTTAAATTAAGAATAGGGTTGAAAATTTCAATAAATATAAATTAATAATAGTGTAAACAAATAAATATATGTATTTTATTTTTAAAAAAGCGTGGGGTGCTTTCTAAGATATTATCAAAATGCTAATCACTCTACTCATGTCTGTCAATACAAAATGTATCTACAAAATATATAATATCTACTTATTGACCCATGCACCCCACGCTTTTTAAAAATAAAATACATATATTTATTTATTTACACTATTATTAATTTATATTTATTGAAATTTTCAACCCTATTCTTAATTTAAATTTATAAAATTTTATTTTCTATTTTTTTAGTTCGGTTTTTTATAAAAAGCGTGTTTTTTTAGTTTTTTTTAACTATTATTTATTATAGTTTAGTTGTCCTTGAGAAAAATTATTATGCATGAAAATATGAATTAGTGAACAAGTATTTTATTCGGTAAAACAAAAACCCTTACAAAAACAGCTTACATTCAGAAACATGAACATGGGTATTGGGTACATAAAAAAATACAAAAAAATAAATTTATACTTTACAGGTATTTATTTACATAAAATATACATCTTAAATTTAAAATAAGCTAAAATAAAAACTAAAATAACTAGAACAAAGAAATTTACAAAACTAAAAATCAAAAAGTAGGTATAGTTTACTTTACTTTACAAAAAATTAGAAAACTTTCCTTTCGCATAAATGCACAAAAAGACTAGATATGGAGATGCTGGGATTTGAACCCAGGACTTTCAGCATGCGAAGCAGACACTCTACCACTGAGTTACATCCCCCGTGAACAAGACGCCAAAATTATGGAACTTGTTTTACCTAACTTGTTTACTTTAAAATTTAACTAGGGTTCGATACTAACATATTAAAAAGAAACCCATAATTATTTTCAATCGACGATATTATAAAATTCGTCGTCATTCGTCGGACCTGGAAAATTTTGGCACATGATCTGGATATGTAGCGTATAAAAAGAGAGTCCTATGCATAATTAATTTAATATAATTAAGTTAATTGATGATAATATTGAAGAATTTCTTGCACTTGATCTCCAACGAAGAAAATCGATAGCAACACACTTAAACATAGCAACTATTACATTTCTAACAGGCGCTTAATTTCAGGTACTCGGCATCACAGAACGCGAGTTTATGGACCAAATGGGCGTGTATTTCGTCGGTTTCGTCTCACAATACGGCTATGACAGGGTTCTATCTGTCCTGGGCAGGCATATGAGAGACTTTCTCAACGGACTGGACAATTTACACGAGTATTTGAAGTTCAGTTACCCGAGAATGAGGGCGCCGAGCTTTATTTGCGAGAATGAAACGAGGCAAGGCTTGACGCTGCATTACAGGTCGAAGAGACGCGGGTTTGTGTATTATGCTATGGGGCAGATTCGAGAGGTGAGTTTTAAATAGTCATTGGTTTTCCAGTGATAAAATTTGATACTTTTTACCAATTAAAAATAAATACCTTTCAGCATCTCCTACAATTATATAAGTGGCGTCCTTACATGTAGCACTTGTTCTAAAACATTCAACAGCTAAAATTGGGTATGATAAGCCATGTGATAACGCATCAGTAACCCAGCAACAGAAAATGTGGTCGCCGAAATCGTGGTGTAGTGACACATTGTAATTTGACGTTTGATAATTTTAAATAATTAAAAATTTTCTGTTAAAATGTATTCTAGAAATTATAATATTGATTGATGTATATTTGTAAAAAAAAACAAGAACAAAAAGAGTAACTTGGAGGCGCCGGGTATCGATCCCGGTACCTCTCGCATGCTAAGCGAGCGCTCTACCATCTGAGCTACGCCCCCGGTGAGAGCGCTATCGAAATTACATCACGGTTAACTAAACCAAAAAAATATGCTTAGATTTTTTAATCTGAGGCAATATTGTACCTAAATTCTTACTTCGAATCGGCCACGCTAGATGGCGCAAATAATTTCATCAATGCTTCGTCTTTGCCAAAAATGTTCAATTTTTCAGGTAGCCCGCCACTTCTACCACAAAGAGATGCGAATAGAGTTGCTCCGAGAAGAGCTGCTGTTCGACACGGTCCACGTCACCTTCCAGCTGACCTTCGATAACCGGGCGTTCACACTCGCCTCGCTGGCGATGACAAGAGAGGAAAAACATCTGCCGATCAGCGCGTCTGTGCTGTTCGAGATTTTCCCGTTTTGTATTGTGTTTGGGTGAGTTGAATTAATCGAGAATTAACCAAATAAACAAAGATTAATCTTTCTTTTGTACTTTACGAAAACTAATTTCAATAATTTATGTAAGCATGGGTACTAAAACGGCAGGTAGATATTTACTAGTTAACTAGTATACGGTAGATATATGTGTAAGTTAAAAAAGAAACAGACAGATTCAAACGCTACTTAACCTTTTTAATTTTAATTTTAATGTAACTTTTTGGTGTTTGTTTTTTTGCTGAAATTTTAATGTTATTTTATTGTTACTTATGTTTTTTTTAACAACTAGGGCCATTCCCAATTGTCACTCCATCTTTGGTGGAGCGCCTTTCTATCTCCAATTAAATTATAAACCATATTTTACAAAATTACTGACAGCTAATTTGAGGTGTTGTCGTTTGGTAGTTTCGTATTTTGGCGCTGCCAAGCCTGTCATCGATACAGGCAAGAACCTCGAGCGCGTGTCAAGAGATGGCGCTAGCTGTCATCAATGTCACTGGCGCGATTCGCGGTGACACGCTCCCGCCGCCGCTCGACTGTTACAATTTGTATTTTGCATCGTGAAGTGTAGTAGTGGACGAATTTTTTGTCACGCCCTTTTCTTTTTTTGAACTTTCTACTTGGAACTTGAAACTTATCTGTGAATGTGCACCGTTATTTGTGTGAACTTTTCCTACGTCTGGTGCCGGCCGGTTAACCTAGCATCGTAGCTGTTGGAGTTTGATGACTGCGGAATCGAGGGTCTGCCCCAGCCACTCTCAAGGAGGATCGAGGATTGCCGCCTTCGTTGGCAGGTTAGTGCAGTGCCCATATATGCGATTGCCATCGGCCACCTCAGATTTGCGACAGACATTTAGGTAGATATAGGTTCTTCCCGCTTTTTTATCCGTGAGCAATCACACCTCGGAGGAGCTATTTACACGCTTCTCCATATTTTGGTCCTTTTCGAGTCGGATTGTCCAGTAGAATAGCAGATTCACGTATTTAATTGGTGAATTCTTGCTTGACATTCCAATACCGCTTACACGTATTCACGTAATTTTGGTGAATATCGTTCATACCGCCTTTTTTATTAGTCAGATTTACGTAATTTTGGTACATTCTGATTAATTACGCCTAAGATTTAACGTAATTTTGGTTAAATTCTTTCATAACGCCCCTTGGTTTTACGTAATTTTTGGTAAAATCTCGTATTTAACGCTCAATGTTAACCTACGTAATTATTTGGTAGGTGAACTCCCGCTTGTAAAATATATTTAATTTGAATTCTACGTATTAATTGGTAGATTCAGTTAACGCTTTTAATTTTAACAAATTCAAATATCACTACTACCTCCATACTGCCGTCCACTATCTATAATGCCGTTAAGCCTCAAAACCAAGTTTGGAGATATCAGCAAAAAACGCGGGAGATGTTTAAAATGAATGCTACTTTATAACCATAAACTTTATACGAGACTTCCTGATATAGAAATACATGTTTTTTATAGTACTTTCTAATAAATGTACTTTAAAATGAATACACCTGTTTATTTAAATGTAAAATACATTTTTTGCTTTATAGCCGTGCTTTAAATTTTGATAAAAGTGAAAACCAAACGCTAAAATGCAGTTAAGTTCACCGTAACGGCATTTTAGCTTAGTGTTTTTAGGTAACTGACTATTGAAATTTATGTTTCATTAAATTAACTTAAATTACGTAACTAAAATGCCGTTAATGTATTTTAGCCACATTCTTAACAAGCATTAAGGATAACTTATGTAAAAAAAATTATTTAAGCCGTTAATTACATTCAAATACTTATCTTTAAAGCAGTTAAACATAAAACATCTGGGACATAGCCACTATTTAGTTAAGCATTTATTACTATTAATTGAGAATACCATTTCAAAATAAGCCAACTTGAAAATTAAAACTACAATTATCTAACTTAAAAGATATGTTTATTATTGAATTTTGCAATTCTAGTTAAAAAGAATGTAATATATACATACCCATAATATTTGGTTTCTGCTATATAAATTGAAGAATAAATAAATATAGTAATAAATTAATTAATTAATAAACCTTACAAATAATTTGGGGATTGGTTTAGTAATATTCTAACTCTTATCAGACTTTTTAAAATATGGTTTTGAGATCCTTATCAAGTAAGTTTACAAAACAAAAGTATACACACAATAAATCGCTCTTACATTATCTACAATTATAAACAGTTCAAGTGCTTCTTGTTTTCCTCGAGGTCTACCGCCTGCGCCCACACGCTTGAGGCATACATGATGATGGGTTCCACCACTGCGACGTAGATGGTTCTCGTGATCGCGCTCTTTAGACCCCAGGTCACTTTCGCCGCACGTGCAATCTGTTTGGAGATATCCGCCACCTTTTTACCCTGGGCTTTCACGTGTGCTTTGAAATTGAGCCTACAGTCGATCAACAGGCCAAGCAGCTTGACTTCTTCGACGAGATTAAGCTGGATGCCAGACATGACCAGGTTTGGGGGTTCGTACTTCAACTTGTTGGTGAAGAGCATCGCATTAGTCTTCTGCGCTGCAAAGTTGAGCTTGTTACGTTTTCCCCATTCCACAATCATGTCCAACGTGTTGTTGGCCTGCTGCTCGATGATGTTTGACTGTGAACCTGTGAACACGAGAACGACGTCATCCGCGAAGGCTTGAGAGTATACTCCTTCTGCTTCCAGCAGTCGCAGCAGCGAGTCTAGGATTACGTTCCAGAAGGTGGGTCCGCCGAAAGATCCTTGGACACACCCTTTGGTAGTTTCGCTCTCGTGTGCTGCTCCTGCATAGTTGACTTTGACTTTTCGGTCATTGAGGTATGAGTTTACCATCTCGTAGAGGTTTTTTGGGCACCTCTTCTTCGCTAGATTGTCTTTTAGGGCGGGCCAACATGCATTGTCAAATGCGCCCTCTATATCCAGGGAGACTAGGAGTACGATGTTTTTGCTGTTTACTCCTTTTTTAATGTGCTCTACCAGGTCATAGAGGGCGTCTTCGGTTCCTCGTTGGGGCATGAAACCGTACTGTTTCTGACTGATGGTCGGGAGGAGATGCCATTGGAGTCGGTTTACCAAAAGCTTTTCGACGTTTGACGTTTTGACGGGATGACTTCGGATGTGTGTAATCTGTTTTACCGGGTTTGCGTAGGATAATCACGTGCGCCGCTTTCCACTGCTTGGGAAAGTACCTCAGCAACAAGCATTTGTTTGCTATCGCTAAGAAGATTTCCCGTTCGCTTCGGATGGCTGCAGCGCAGATGTCAACGGTGAGCCCGTCGGTTCCGGGGGCTTTTTTCGGGTTTGATGAAGTAATGAGTAAAATCATGAATTAAAACGACAATAGCAAATATCAATAACACACTGGCGAAGATCTTAAATAAATTACTGCGTTGAAACCACTGTTTATCTTGCAGAATAAAACGATAGACTCGCCATCACAAAGTAACACTAAAACCAGACATCTTTTTTGACGATTAACGCGGGAGTCACAAGTCTACCACTAACTAGATAATGATTATCAGATCTAGTTACTTGTTCTACGGTGATAATATTAGTATAATAAAAAAAAAATAAAGCGCGGGGTGATGGCAGATAACGGCGTTTTAATTAAGGAATGCTGCTTAACGTCTTTTAAGTTGAGGAAATTTATAAAAAAATATACATTTTAATTTTCGAATTTCTTTTGACGACTTGCAAGTGTAGTAAATTGTATAATGGAATAAGGTGAATCCTTATCTAAAAAACCGTTAAGCGACCTTAACGTCTTTTATTCGAAGGTTTTTCTTGTAACTGTGTTTTAGTTAAGGAATTTTTCAATAAATTAAAACACACACCTCAACTTAAAAGTAATTAAAGTACTATAGCTGCGTTTTAGCATACAAAACACAATAAACGGCTTTATAGGTAAGCAATTATTTGATATTTTAATACATATTTATGTCGTTATGGGATTATAGCGGCTAGTTAGTTAGGTAATGTTATATGACGACTTTATAGACGTGTAATGTTGAAAAGAAATGTCATATAGCGGCGTTTGTGCTATATTTATCTTAGGACCTATGACAGATAGGAACACGTTTGTTAGACAGGTAGATAGAGAATTTTAAACTCTATCCTATCATGTTTAAAAGTAAAAATCGACCCCCTGTGGCTTAACGGCATTATAGTTAGTGGACGGCAGCATAGTCAATTTCATACATTTCGCCGCTCCGCCATTTTCCCGCCTTTAGCTGTGTCATTTGTAACTCGTCTTGAATTGTACCTAACTTCGTGGTTAAACTAAACGCACCGCATTCCGACGGTTTGTTTTTTCGTAGGTAGGTACCTGAAGTTTGATTAATTTTTGCAAACATGACGGAAAAACAAGCAGATCCGGAAGTTATGCTGACTATACTGAATCAAAAGAAAGAAATGTTATTTCAACGTATTAATCGATTGTATAATTCCTCGAAAAGCATAATTTCTTTTGATTCAACATCGCGATCAAATGAAAACTTCATGGCTGAGTCGGAAACAATAGATGATATTCGGAATAAATTCGAGTCTCTGGTAGATCAATATAATAGGATATATTTGAAAATAAAACCGGACTCAGTTCCCGATTACGCTTGTCTTGAATCATTTGAAGATTTGTACACGAGAGTAAAACGCATTAGGAATAGACTGACGGCCGCCAGTGTTACCGCGCAATCTAAGGTGTGTTCACATCAGGCGAGTAACTCGACTATGCCTATAGTGAAACTGCAACCTTTAGTAATACCGAGTTTTGACGGACGCCCTGAAAATTGGAATATATTTTATCAGTCATTTAAAGCAAATATACACTTGAATGAACAACTGTCAGACTCGCAGCGTGTGCAATACCTGATATCTAAACTTACTCATGATGCGGTAAAATTCACCGCAGGTATTATTCCGACAGGTGAAACTTATAAAATAATATGGGATAGTCTAGTAAAGAAGTATCAAGATAAGCGCGCATTAGGTAGCTTTTACTTGAATAATATACTCGACTTGAAAGCTAGCTCGCACAATGCCAATAACCTCGATGCATTTATCAATAAATATTCCGCGTCGATTTCGGCACTCAAACAATTGGATATTGGTGATTTAAATGATTTTATTTTTGTGCAATGTGCACTTAGGAAATTAGACACGCAAACAATTCAGTCTTTCGAACTGACAGTAAGGGACACGGAAATACCTACTAGTAAACAGCTGATCAGTTTTGTTCAAGATCAAGTTAAAATATTAGAACGCTCGCGACCAAACACTTCGTACAAGTCTCCCGCTAATACATCGCCCCGCGACACGCGTGGTCAAAATACCTATAAGTCCTTTGTTGCAACGGAGTCTAACGCTCAGACATACATTTCTTCTACGTCGCCGCCACCGCCTGCTATCGCAGCGCCCGCTATGCAACGCGGTACATGCGTTATGTGTGGTAGCAGTGACCACGCACATTTATATAATTGCACTCAATTTAAAAAGCGCGATCCGCAAAGTAAATACCAATTTATTAAATCAAAACATGGGTGTGTAAATTGCCTCAGTACGCAGCATAACATTTCGAAATGCAAATCAACGTCTGTTTGTGAATTCTGCAGTAAGCGTCACCACAGTCAGCTTTGTTTCTCGAAAAATAAAGATGAAAAAAGGGATAATAGTTATTCACATACCGCCATGGTACATACCGAGACCGACGAGTACTTGTCGTCGTCTTCCGCTCCCGCTCGCGCTCATGGCGTGATGTCGGACACTCGCTCGCCGCCTGACATGTTTACGCCTCCGCTCGCCTTGCAATCTCAACCTTACGCGCCTAGTCATAATGATCATATTAGCATGTCAGACTCGGCACTTAATGAAGTGAATATCGGTTTAACATCGCCGCCTTCATCGTCGGCTCATAATGCCGCCGTGCTTCTGTCTTCCGGAGCGAAATCGAAATCTACGATTCTGTTGTCAACAGCGCAGGTGCACGCGCGCCCTAAAGGATGCATGACGTCATCTGTAGTGAGGTGTCTCATTGATAACGGTTCGCAAAATAATTTAATAACAACGGATTGTTGCCGGAAATTAAATTTACCAATAACGCCGCTGCATAACTCGTTCGTAAAAGGTGTTGGTGCATCTTCTCGTCCTATAATTGGATATGTTTACTTCGAAATTCAATCGCGCGTCTATCCAGAGCACCAGTACACAATCTACGCATTAGTGGTCGAGTGTATTGCAGACCAGTTACCAACGCAGTTTGTTGAGTGTGACCAAAGCGTCTTTGCCGAACTTCCGCTCGCCGATTTGGGTTGGAATATACCAGGAGATATAGACGTTGTATTAGGAGCGCAACTTTTCCCATACATATATTTGGGAAATAAGGTTGAGTGTGGTTCACAAGCCCCGCCTGCGTTGTCTACAACATTTGGCTGGATTTTGATGGGCGATTACCCGCGGAAGGATATTACGCCTGCTTCTTCTTTCTCCGCGTTGGCGTTGAATGACTTGGTGCAGAAGTTTTGGGAACTTGAAGAAGTGCCCACTAAGCGATACCTTTCCCCGGAAGAAACAGAGTGTGAAAATATTTTCACGTCCAGCGTGACTCGTGACAATGTGGGTCGCTATACAGTGTCATTGCCATTCTGCAGAGATCCTTCAGAACTAGGTAGCTCGCATGCTGCTGCATACCGCCGCTTTATGACGCTCGAGCGTAAATTCCGCCTATCGCCAACATTACGCGAAAATTATAACAAAGTGATACAAGACTATATAGACAACGGGTACCTCAGCCCCGTTGATGGATCTCAGTTGACTCCCGATGGGTATTATATACCTCATCACGCCGTGGTTCGGCCTGACAAACCGATGCCGCGTATTGTATTGGACGCAAGTGCCAAAACGCACACTGGGCTTTCACTTAACGATATACTGCATATTGGGCCCAATCTACAGGCTGATCTATTTTTATTGCTTTTAGACTTTCGATTATTTCCTATCGCCATGAACGCTGACATAAAACAGCATTATTTACGCATCGGTGTACCGGTTGACCAGCGTAAATACCTACGAATTTTGTTTCGGTTCAATGAATCCGAAGAAGTCCGCACCTTTGCCTTCAATAGGCAACCTTTCGGTCTCAAGTCGAGCCCATATGTAGCTATGCGCACTGTGCGACAGCTGGCTTCTGACATGACCCCGGACTTTCCTGACGCCGCAAAGGTAGCTGAGAGCAACCTGTATATGGACGACTTAGTTCATTCAGTCCCTAATGAAGAAACTGCAATGCAACTCGCTCAAGATTTGATAAAACTCTTCAAGGCCGGAGACTTTGACTTAGTGAAGTGGTCAAGCAACTCTCAAACTCTTCTAGAAAGTCTTCCGGACTCTCACCGCAAGTCATTGACCTTTGATGTAGGCAATGACGCCTCAAAGGTTTTAGGTCTTTCCTGGGAACCGTGTGAAGATAATTTCTTCTTCACATCCGCTGCTATAACCGAAAAGTGCACAAAGAGGAATATACTATCGGTAGTCGCACGGTTGTTCGACGTGATCGGACTAGTGGCGCCAGTAATCCTATACGCAAAACTGCTGATCAAAGAGTTGTGGTTGGGCAATTATGAATGGGACGCTCTCGCACCGGAACATATACGCATTCGATTCGCCGCCTTAACGCAAGAATTCCATCTTCTGGACACGTTACGAATTCCGCGACATGTAGGTGTAGATATGGGCTGCGAGTTGCGCCTCATCGCGTTTTGTGATGCCAGCATGAACGGCTTAGGCTGCGTTGTGTACGCTCATTGCACTTACCCCTCTGGTATTCAAACTCGCCTTCTTTGCGCCAAGTCAAAGGTCTCGCCGACTAAAATTACGACTCTTGCTCGTCTTGAGTTGTGCGCCGCTTTGCTTATGGCAAAATTAGTGAAAACTGTGAGAGATACTTACTCACCACGCATCCCTATCGCGGGAATATACGCATTTTCGGACTCTACGATCGCCCTTTCATGGATACATTCTTCGCCACACCGCTGGTCGATCTTCGTTAGCAACCGCGTCGCACAGTGCCAGGAAAATTTACCTGCCACGCACTTCTATCACGTGGCTGGCGCAATAAATCCGAGCGACTGTCTTTCGCGAGGTATGCTCCCATCGCAACTTTTATCTCACGATCTGTGGTGGAACGGTCCGCCGTGGATTCGCTGCGCTCCTGAGGAATGGCCAATTAAACCATTCTCTCCAGCTGACTGCAATGAACTGCCTGAGCATAAAGCTATCGTAATGGCTGTTACTACAGACACAGAGCCACCGCCGCTACTTGCGCTAGCACAACGTATCTCCTCCTGGGAAAAATTGCTGCGTATCATCGCATATGTGCTGAAGTTCGCGCGACCTAAATCAAAGATTGAACCTAGGTCGATTCAAGGATTGATAGCTGCGGAAAAAGCTTTACTGCGTGCTGTCCAAGCTGCACACTTTGCTGAAGACATAAAGCTGATCAAGGCTGGGAAGTTATTGCCTAAGAAACTGCAAAGTCTAGCAGTTTTCTTAGATGAAGAAGGTATTCTGCGAATTGGTGGTAGACTTTCACAAGCAGCAGACCTTCCTTTCGAAGCGAAACATCCAGTTCTTCTTCCGAAACGCGACCATATTGTCGACTTAATTATACAACATCAACATATTATGAATTGTCATACTGGACCTGGACTACTTATGTCCATAATACGTCAACGCTACTGGATATTGGATGCCAGAACTGTAATAAGATCGAAATTGCGGAAATGCAACACTTGTTTCAAAGTTAATCCGACGCACCCAACGCCATTAATGGGTGATCTTCCTGCGTGTCGAGTCTCTGAGAGTAGAGCTTTTGCCCATACCGGTGTAGATTATGCAGGTCCGTTAAGGGTTACGCTTTCGCGACGCAGAGGTCAACACTCACAGAAAGCATGGGTGGCCTTGTTTGTATGTATGCAAACACGTGCTCTGCATATAGAGCTTGTCTCAGATTTGACATCTGAAACATTTTTAGCAGCGTTCAAACGCTTCATCTCTCGTCGTGGGCCAGTTTCCTGCCTTTATTCCGACAACGCAACAACCTACGTCGGAGCGAAGACGCAATTGAATGAGCTGTACAATCTTTTACAGAGCCCGAGTTTTAAGGCTACATTCTCAAATGAGCTGCTAACGCGACGCATCGACTGGAAGATGATACCGCCCCGCGCACCGAATTTTGGTTCCCTCTGGGAAGGGAACATTAAGAGCATGAAAACGCACTTATATAGAGTGATTGGAAATCAATTGCTCACTTATGAAGAGCTCCAAACTGTTCTGACACAAATAGAGTGTATTTTAAACTCTCGCCCACTGTGTGTGCTGTCCTCAGATCCACACCTAGAGGTATTAACTCCTGCGCATTTTCTAATGTCAACTCCTTTGCAATACTTACCCGCAGCCGATATGTCTGAACAGCGCGTGAACTTGCTAGATCGAAAGAAGTTGCTGGATAGTATGGTCCAATCCTTTTGGAAGAAATGGCGTTTAGAGTTTCTGCATACGTTGCAAGTCAGACAAAAATGGGCTACTCCAGATAAACCAGTAGAGCTAGGTACAGTCGTTCTCGTAGAGCAAGAGAATACCGCGCCGTTAAACTGGCCTCTAGGGATAATTACCGAGGTCTTCAAGGGCTCAAATGATACTGTTCGTGTGGCAATGGTTAAAACCAAATTTGGCGTTTATAAACGTGCCGTCACGAAATTGTATCCCATTCCAACGCAATAATAACTTAGCTTGCATAAATAATTTTATTAGTTAAGTGGCTACATGCCATATAAATATAATTTAGTTTTATTTTTTATTTTCTTTATTCTTAAATTCGCTATGTATTCCGATCAGTCATGAGGTTTATTTGTTTTGAAAGATCTTGTGACCTTCCAAGGTGGGGTGCATGGTGGAGCGCCTTTCTATCTCCAATTAAATTATAAACCATATTTTACAAAATTACTGACAGCTAATTTGAGGTGTTGTCGTTTGGTAGTTTCGTATTTTGGCGCTGCCAAGCCTGTCATCGATACAGGCAAGAACCTCGAGCGCGTGTCAAGAGATGGCGCTAGCTGTCATCAATGTCACTGGCGCGATTCGCGGTGACACGCTCCCGCCGCCGCTCGACTGTTACAATTTGTATTTTGCATCGTGAAGTGTAGTAGTGGACGAATTTTTTGTCACGCCCTTTTCTTTTTTTGAACTTTCTACTTGGAACTTGAAACTTATCTGTGAATGTGCACCGTTATTTGTGTGAACTTTTCCTACGTCTGGTGCCGGCCGGTTAACCTAGCATCGTAGCTGTTGGAGTTTGATGACTGCGGAATCGAGGGTCTGCCCCAGCCACTCTCAAGGAGGATCGAGGATTGCCGCCTTCGTTGGCAGGTTAGTGCAGTGCCCATATATGCGATTGCCATCGGCCACCTCAGATTTGCGACAGACATTTAGGTAGATATAGGTTCTTCCCGCTTTTTTATCCGTGAGCAATCACACCTCGGAGGAGCTATTTACACGCTTCTCCAATCTTTGTAAAGACTCTTCTGAATAATTAAGTTTTAACTACTTTAACTATAGAAAATGGTTTCGACACATTTTGTTTTAATAAATTTTCCCTTTTATTTAATTTATTAATTCTAATCCTTACTCAAAACCTTTGACCTATTTCTTGGTTTACATGATAAAAAAATACAATTGTTGCTTTGCCAGGTCTGACATGGTGGTGCGAAGTATCGGCAACTCACTGATGGTGATCCTGCCAGACCTCGTCGGGAAGAAGATCACCAACTGGTTCGACCTTGTGCGACCGCTCATCGCTTTTAAATTCCAAACGGTTTGTACTATTATAACTGATAACAGACTAGCGGGGCGATTTCACCTGCAACGTGTTCACAAAATTGTATATTTGACGTTACCACTGATCTTCCTAGATCTGAATAAATGAATTGAATTGATGAAAAACATTGATAGTGATGACCGTCCCCAGACATCGTGTCTGCAAAATTCATGAAGATCAGCTAATCAGCTTTTTGTAGTGGTAGGGCTCTTTTGCAGAGCCCGCCTGGGGAAGTACCACACCTTTGCCAGATATTCTACCGCCAAGCAGTAATGTGCAAACATTACTGTGTTTCGGTTGGAAGGGCGTTGTTTCCAGTGAAATTACAGGGCAAATGGGAGATTAAACAACTTAGGTATATATCTCAGGGTGACGAGCGCAGTGCTGTGCCACGCAGGGTCTTGAATTCTGCGAGTTCAATATTCTGGGTGGCGCAGACCTGTTATGGGCAAACGTGACGTTTAACATCAGGCGAGCGATTTGTTCGTCTCGTCACTCAATTACAAAAAAAAAAAAAAAACTTAACAAACTTCTTTTTTTTCGGATATAAACTTTTGCATCACATGACATCACAATATTAGGTACCTAAGTACCTATTTAAGTATAATACATAGGATTGAAGTAAAGTGAAAAATTATTTCATAATGAAAACTGTGTATGTAGGT
This sequence comes from Alcis repandata, assembly GCA_949125135.1. Lineage (NCBI taxonomy): Eukaryota > Metazoa > Arthropoda > Insecta > Lepidoptera > Geometridae > Alcis > Alcis repandata. The sequence goes on along the minus strand of OX421246.1, from coordinate 4,061,474 downwards.
AGGTACTTGTACATTGTACAATCAAATGGTGTCTCAAACGTATGTCTTAGTGGACGGGCAATGTATTTTAAAGACATACTCGTAAATTACCATAAAATAATAAGAAACAAACACATTCTGTCTTCTGTTCTCCTAAACAGATTAGTAAATTCTTTCAATTTTTTATGTAATAATTAATAATACAATTTGTTTATTAGGAAAAATTAAAAAAGACATAAAAAATAACAATGAGAATCGATGACACCTGCAAAGTGTCAACGCCCTCCTCGTATTACAAAAGTTCCAATTTGAAACCAGTATGAAAATCATAGAAAGAAAAAAATATAGCAAAATACAAAAAAGGCCAAAAAGATGCGATGTCATGGGACTTGAATGAGGGGGTAAGGGCTTGTACACAAATCTGCGATGCGATGCCGCAACGCAGAAACTTGCGACGCGAATTTCTGCGATGCGATTTCTGCGGCAAGGAAATTCTTTGCCGCAGAAATCGCATCGCAGAAATTCGCGTCGTGCGTGCTCGCAGATTTTTGCGATGCGACGTCGCACCGCAGTTTTGTGTACAAGCTCTAAGAGGGTGTTTAGGTGTGAGTGTGAGTTAGTGTGTGTGTGTGTGTGTATGTACGGGTAGATACAAAAAAAATTCAAACCGACTTGTGTTTTCGCGGTTAGATCCTGAACCGCACGAACAACATCTTCGAGCTGGTGACCGTGGAGGCCGTCATGCACGAGAAGGCGCCCGACAAGAGGAACGAGCTGCTGCGGCTCTCCGACGAGACTGACGTCACCACCGAGAAGAACCTCCGCCTCAAAGGTACAACTATACAATGTGTTCGTTTTCCGATGTCCGATACTTTAAGGGGTTAAAATGCAATTAATTTTATCGACAAATCACGGATCAATGATTTTTTTTCTCCATCAATAAAAAAATGGCAGCACTTAAAAAAATGTTAGCGAAGCAAAGGTGCTTGTATTAATATAACAATATCTACCCAAGTAAAAGACTTTCAAACACAAAAGTGGTCTCAAATGTTAGTTAATAGTGTAGACAATAAATCTAGATTCAAATTATATTTTTTTAATTTTTCAGTATTAGTAAAAAAATGTTTGAAAAAAATAAATTAGACAACAAATTCATGTTTTTTTCAGATACTAAGATTTAAAAAAAAATCCAATGTGTTGACCAATTTTTTTTATTTGTTTTTTATAATACAGGATATTTGCTATAAATGCACATTTAAATCTTAACTCTGAATTAGATACCTAGTTTAGGAGCTTTTAGTGAAATTTTTCTTAGTGTGTATCGTAAATTCTGACGTAGGTATTTAATACGTAGCGAGTATTTAATACAAGGTGATAAGACAAGAGTACTAAGCCGAAAAGGTCCCATAGTACTCACAATTATGAACAACTTTTACTATGGGACATAAATCTTTAACTGACATCAAAAAGGAGCCGGTTTTGTCGAGTGTCATTGACATTTTTCTATGGAACAACTGATTTTTTTCGCGAATTTCGAGTTGGTCCCATAGTAAAACTTTTTCACAATGATGAGTAGGTACTGTGAGCCCTTTTCGGCTTAGCATACCCTTTATGAATAACCCTGTAGGATTGCGATTTGGCTAGGGGGGGCTGGATTGACATTAGGCGTGACGAAAGATTTTAAAATCCTCTTCCATAATGTGAGTACACATTTACTATTTACAAAAAAGCCTTTATTTCGGTAATAAACTTAAGTTTAACGAAGTTTGAAGCCATTTTTCACATATTTTTTCAACAGTGCCCGAAAACAGCTTGCTTGTGTCATGGCGTCGATTTGACGTCACGGCTAGTAAACATGTCATTGTGTCTATGCGTGATGAGCGGCGGATGACCTGAGTTCACTGAGGCGTGACGTCATACGCTGTGATTGTTGTTTCTGACAAGATGGCCGATTGCTGTATTTTAATGTTTTAATTTATTGAAAATGTACCGGACGTACATTCGATCGCTGGATTGGAAAGCCTATAGGGCTCTAGGGGTGCTTAGTGAAACACAGGTTGAAGATTTCTTGAGGACTTCTTGAGGACTTGTTGAGGAGTTGTTGAGGCGCCGGTCGTAGACTGAATGAATCTATGGGAAAACCATCGCTATATTTATATATTTTCTTACTGGGCTGTGATTGGTTCAATTTACGGGAGCCAATCACAGCAGAGCTTCTATATCTGAGCGAGAGGTCGCCAGAGCAGGACGGCATGAGTGCGCTCCTAACAGTAAGGAAAAAAGCAACGGAGGTATGCAAAATTAAAGCGAGATAGCGATAGCTTTCCTTTCTTCTCTAATAAAATATCCTAAATAACTAAGCTCAAGTCTCTTTATTTCCTATCTAATTCCCTATCTTATGACTTTATTGCTCCTATCTATGTACTATGTACCTATTATTTCCTATTTCCTACCTATAGCCTCTGTTCCCCTCGTTTCTCTCAGTCCTCATTTGTTTATTCATAAAACTTAACTTACTAATTTACAATTAGCTTACGAAACATTATCCAATATCTTACAAAACTTTATTCAATAGCTTACAAACATTATCAAATAACTTATAAAACATTATGCAACTTAAATAACAATCATTCATAACTAAAACTATTTAAACTATTTATACATAGGGGCGTCGTCCTGCACATCTCTCCCGCCGTGTGACTCTGTCGCACCTTCTACCGGTGCTGGGACGATGTCGCTCTGGATCGGCAGGATCACCAGCTTCTTCACCGCCCGGCGAAGGATGCCATTTCTCGTTTGGATGTCTGCGGTGCGCACGACGTTGTCTGGACCAGGAAATGTGTTGATGACTCGCCCTCTGATCCACGTGTTGCGTGGGTGATTGGTGTCTGTGAGTTGCACCAAATCACCAACTTGTAGTGGATGTCCCTTTCCTTGTGGCTCCCGCCGTTTTTGGAGTTCAGGAAGGTACTCGGTGATCCAGCGGCTCCAGAATATGTCAGCCAATCTTTGAGCGGCTCGCCAACTGGATTTGGAGACGGTGTCTTTTTCGGTGAAGTTTCCCGGCGTTGGAACTCGGCCCGGCCCTCCCAATAGGAAGTGATTGGGAGTCAGGGCTTCTGGATCTGATGCGTCGACTGATACATGAGTGAGAGGTCGACTGTTGACTGTGTATTCTGCCTCGGATAGGAGCGTAGCGAGCACCTCTTCAGTAGGGTGGCGCTCGTGTAGTGTCGCTGTTAGGGCCGTCTTCACGGACCTCACCATTCTCTCCCATGCTCCGCCCATGAAGGGAGCACCGGGAGGTATGTAGCGCCAGGAGATGTTTTTCGGTGTGTGCTGCTCGATATGTTTTGACGTAACTTTTCTCGGGTACTTTCTCCAATCTGGATCCTTTTCTTTGTTTCATAACGTCCTTTTATAATGGACCTTTTCTGTGCGGGTTCGGCAGAGTTGTATAAATTGTAGAACTCTAGCGGTGGCGTAGCGTAGTCTGTCCCAGCTTGAGAATCGGGATACATCTGGTAGACCTTTCGACAGTTTTGGTTTCTCGCTGATTGTGACGTGATGTATCCTTTCCTCTCCTGTTGAGTCTGTTGTCGCTGGTGGAGACGTCTCTGTCGGCCAGGAGCTCTCGGGCTCATAGAGGAACTCTGGACCTTTGTACCATCTGTGGTCTTTGTCGAGATCTGACGGTACGTCTCTGGTTGCGTCGTCGGCGACATTTAGCTTCGTCGGGACCCATCGCCATTCGTTGACTGTAGAGCTGTCTTCTATTGCAGCGAGGCGGTGCGCTACGTACGGTTTGTACGAGCGCGACCCCGTTCTGATCCAGGCGAGTACTGTACGGCTGTCGGTCCAGAAGGTCTTCGAGTCTGGTTTTCTCTCGTGTTCTTCTATGACAGCTTCGGCGAGACGAGTTCCCAATACGGCGGCTTGCAATTCTAATCTCGGTATTGAAGTGAGTTTTAACGGCGCTACCTTTGCTTTCGCTAGGATGAGTGACACGTTGACTTCCCCGTTCGGAGCGACTGTTCTCCAGAACAGGACGGTGGAGTAGGCTGACTCGCTGGCGTCGGTAAAGATGTGAAGCTGAACTGAAGTAGCTTCGCTGTAGTGTAAGTAACGTCTGGGAATCGTTACGTTTGCCAGACTTCTCAGGTGCTCGAGCCAGTGTCTCCAGTTTTCTGTTAAGTCTTCGTCGATCGGGTCATCCCACGCCGTTCCTCGGCGCCACACTTCTTGGAGAATCTGTTTAGCTCTGATGGTGACCGGTGACGCGAAGCCGAGTGAGTCGAAGAGTGACATGACGATTCTCAGGGCTTCTCGTTTCGTTGGTCGTTGTCCGTCGATCAGGGCTGGCGGTATTCTCGCGAGGTTGAGATTGAACGCGAACTCGTCCTTTTCTGTTTTCCATAGTAGGCCCAGTACTCGTTCTGATTTTTCTTCAGTTTTGTAGAGCTCTATGTCTTCGCAGGCTTCGGTTTCTCCGATCGCTTTCAAGAGATCGGCTGAGTTTGATTTCCACTGTTTGAGTTCGAAGCCGGCTTTTCCGTGAATTTCTCGGACTTGTGTAGTGATACGGATTGCATCTTCTAAGTTCTGGAAGCTGTCGAGGTAGTCGTCTACGTAGTGTTTTTCTATGATGGCCTTCGCTGCTTCCGGATAAGTCATTTCGTGTTTTTTGGCGTTCAAATTTTTCACGAAGATCGCGGTGGCTGGGGAACTCGATGCTCCGAAGATGAGTGACGTCATTCGGTACTCTTCGGGAGGTCGGTCATCTCGTCGATCGTTGCGCCATAGATATCGAAGCGCGTCTCTGTCGCTTTCCCTCAGCTTAACTTGCATAAACATTTCTTTGATGTCCGCCGTTACTGCGATATCGTGTTGTCTGAAGCGCATCACAACTCCCGGCAGGGATTGAAGCAGGTCGGGTCCTTTGAAAAGTAAGTCATTGAGTGACACACCCTTCGTCTTGGCAGCTGCGTCGTGGACTACTCTCAGCTTCTCCGGTTTCATTGGATTAACTACTCCGAAATGGGGCAGGTACCATGTTCTATTTGTCGTTTTCGCCTTCGGTGCTCGTTCTGCGTAGCCTTTTGAGATTAAAGCTTCCATTTGTTCTGTGTATTTTCGTTTCAGGTTCGGGTCTCGATCGAGCTTCTTTTCTATGCCATATAATCTTCTTAACGAGTTGTCATAATTGTCGGGGAGAGAGGCTTCCTCGGACTTCCATAAGAGAGCGGTTTCGTATCTTTCTTTCTCTGAGTGGACTGTATTCTTTTCTAAGATGCGTAAGGCTTGCTCTTCCGGATCGGACTTTGGTTTCCTCGGGTTGATGCATAGCGAGTCCATCGCGAAGTACTTTTTCAATAGGTCTTCCAGACTCTCATCGGGTTGATCTTCTCTGAGGTGGTTGACAAAGTCTGCATGGCGTCTCGCAGTCTGAGTGAGGCTTCCGTGTAGAACCCAGCCCAGCGGTGTGAGAGATGCCACTGGTTGGTTCTTGCCTCCTTTCTTTGTCCTCGATGTCAGTAGAAGATGCCAGTTGTCTTGACCGACGAGTATGGCTGGCTTCGCTTGTTCGTAACTGATGTAGTCGCTGATGTCTCGTAGATGTCTGCATTCTCTGATGCGGTCCCTTGGAATTTCTTGTGAGGTAACATGAAGATTCTTCACTGTTCTGGCTTGGATTCTCTCTTCACGACTGTTTGCTCCTTTAAGCGTGATGATGACTCTTCTGGACTTACTTTCTGCAGTCTTTAAGTCGTTGATGGCTTCAATGCGAAGTGGATCGATTGGTCCCGTAGCACCGATTTTGTTGGCGATATTATCGTCGATAAGCGTGACTGTTGACCCGTCGTCGAGCAGGGCGTATGTGTCGATCGCGCCTGCGGGGCCTGATGCTGTCACTGGGATGATCTTCAGGTAAGATTGTCTCGTCGCTGAAGTCCATGCAGAGTTGATGACTTCTATTTTCTGTTTCTCGTTGTTGTCATCGGTATTCTCCCCCCTTTTCGTGTAGTGCAGCATCCTGTGATGATAGTACTTGCAGTTGTTTATACCGCAAGTTTTCTGTTTACAAGAGTGGGTCTTGTTTCTGTAGCGGAGACATCTGAAGCATAGGCGTGCGTTCTTGGCGATGTCCCATCTCGTGCTTTCATTCACCTTGGTGAACTTCTCACAGTCTTGTGTAACGTGTCCTGTGTCACTGCATACTGGGCACTTGGCTATTGACTGTGATTCTGTAACTGTATTCACTCGCTGTTGGCGTCTCTGTTGAGTGGGATGCGGCTGTGACCCCACTGGTTCAGGCTGCGCGTACGGACCGCACAGTTCGGCTTCTTTTTTCAAAAAGTTGTCGAATTTCAGCAGCTCTGGTTCCTCTCGGGACATTGAAGCGGAGAAATCGAAGTATCTGAAGCGTAGCGTTGGTGTGAGTTTCTCGACCATAGATTTGGCGACTTCCGGACTGTAGAGATAGTGTGCGCAGTTGAGAGCGCGAAGTGTTGATACCACATTAGTCACTTTGCTTGAAAATATGCAGATATCTCTCGGTGATTCGGTGAGTCGCGGCAGTGCTCGTAGTGCGTCCATTTCCATTGACGCTATGGAGTCTGGTCTCCCAAATCTTGACTCTAAGGTCTTCACGATTGTTGACGGATCTGCGTTGGTGATGAGCAGACCATCGACGGCTTCCTTGGCTTTTCCTTTAAGATTTCTTCGTAATCTATTGATGTTTTCAACTCTGGAGAACATCTTCTCCGTTTCGCTGTATGCTGCTCTAAAATGTAGCCATTCCTGATGTGCGCCATTGAATATTGGAAGTTCAATAACTCTTGGTCTTGACGCCTTGACTGCCATAGTGATGGCTTCTGTTAGTTGAGCGAACTCCGGAGGGAGGTTGGCTCGGGCTTCTTGCTGTCGGCTCGGCATAATCGGAAGAATCCGTCGCTGTCTATCTTCGAACTCGTCGATATTTGGCTGTTGGAGTCCCTCATCCAGGAACTCCGACTCCGGTAGGTGCGGCTCAACGGCCATGGTTGCAGGCGCCTGTTGATCAAGCCAGGCGTCCACACGAACATCCGCTTCCATTTTGGAGTATATCGAGACTTCGTCATCTTCTGAGTCGGCTTCCAGAACGGCGAGTCGGGCTGTAGCTAGCTCGACCTGGAGCCTCGCGATTTCTTCCTTAGCCTTTGCTATCTTGTACGCCTTGGCTGACTTCGTCGAACCAGTAGGCTTTCTATTATTTCCCGGCACAGGCTGTCCGGCTATTGCTTTCCTTGGCGTGGCTAGAGCGTCTCGTTTGTCTGAGATCGGGGCGCTCTGTTGGAAAGCGGTTGATTCAATCACTCTCGACGCTTCTGCAGTCCTCTTGAGTTGCCTCGTAGTAGTGCCGGTCATGGCTTCTGACGGTGGTGGCCGAGTACCCCATTCCGTAACCAGGGGTGCATGTGGTCTCGGCATAGCTGGCTTCATGACTTGTCTCGGTGCGGCACTGGTTGTTGCTTCAGACGGAGCGGGTTGTGTAACCCTTGCACTGGTTGTCGGCACTGGCGTTTGCATTGGGACTGTTCTTGCTGTTGCACTGATAGCTGTTTCTGTTATAGGGGGCTGTGTACCCCTAGTACTAGTTGACGGACCTTGTGATAGTTCTGCGCCTGATCGCGTAACTTGACGCGTCGTGGTGCCCGTGGCTTCTGTTGCGCAGGACTCTGTGGCTCCGACACTAGTTGACGAAGCTTGTGTGCGTTGCGAAGACTCGGTCTGGCCCGAGGTTTCTGTAGTTCCCGTTGCTGTAGTTCCCGTCGCTGTAGTTTCCGTCGCCGTAGTGCCCGAAGTTTCAGTAGTAACGGTTGCACGAGACGACGACGTAGAAGGGCCCGTTTCAGTGGACATGAGACGACCCTTCCCTGTAGACCGGGTAACTGGCATTACGATTTGCCAACACTTTCACTTATGCACTTTTTCACTGTCGAGTACTTGTTCACTGATGCGCACTTGTTCACTTGATGAACGCTAGTCACTGCTGCGCACTTCACCTGAACACTAGAGGCAGTCACTGGTCACTGGAGTCACTAAACACTGGAGTCACTGAACACTGGAGTCTTTCAATGATCCGGCTTCTGAAGGACCACTAAATGTACCGGACGTACATTCGATCGCTGGATTGGAAAGCCTACAGGGCTCTAGGGGTGCTTAGTGAAACACAGGTTGAAGATTTCTTGAGGACTTCTTGAGGACTTGTTGAGGAGTTGTTGAGGCGCCGGTCGTAGACTGAATGAATCTATGGGAAAACCATCGCTATATTTATATATTTTCTTACTGGGCTGTGATTGGTTCAATTTACGGGAGCCAATCACAGCAGAGCTTCTATATCTGAGCGAGAGGTCGCCAGAGCAGGACGGCATGAGTGCGCTCCTGACAGTAAGGAAAAAAGCAACGGAGGTATGCAAAATTAAAGCGAGATAGCGATAGCTTTCCTTTCTTCTCTAATAAAATATCCTAAATAACTAAGCTCAAGTCTCTTTATTTCCTATCTAATTCCCTATCTTATGACTTTATTGCTCCTATCTATGTACTATGTACCTATTATTTCCTATTTCCTACCTATAGCCTCTGTTCCCCTCGTTTCTCTCAGTCCTCATTTGTTTATTCATAAAACTTAACTTACTAATTTACAATTAGCTTACGAAACATTATCCAATATCTTACAAAACATTATTCAATAGCTTACAAACATTATCAAATAACTTATAAAACATTATGCAACTTAAATAACAATCATTCATAACTAAAACTATTTAAACTATTTATACATAGGGGCGTCGTCCTGCACAGAAAATCTTAATAATTTGTTTTTAAAAAATAAAACTAAACATGTGTTTTAAATTTTTTTAATCTGGCTAGTCCCCTGAAAGCATTGAATCGGCGATTTTTTGTTACTGTCGTCATGCCTTTTCTCAACATTTGTCAAACGTCTATTCCCAACCACCGTAGGCCAAAAAGATCTAAAGGGTGAAATGCCGATCTAAAGATCGATGAACATCCGAGCGACGCGACGTACCAACCTTCGACCCTCGTCAAGACGTCATGTTTACGGAAACCTACAGAATTACAGATATTGGAATAGTTCAACACGGACTGATATAATTTCATTTCGGTGGTTTGGTTAATCTAATCCAATAAACTGAACCTTGGTCAATAATCACAGCTTTTTGAACTGAACGTCCCTATTTGACGAGGTTATGTGCATTTGGGGTGCCTTACCCGCGGATACTGACTTGAGACTCAGGTACTGACTTACTTTGACTTTGACTGACTTGACTTTTTCTATCCTAGTGAGGTAAAGATTGTACCTAAACTATGTAAGGTAGATTACGCGAATTCGAGTTGGTCCCATAGTAAAAGTTGTTCATAATGATGAGTCACCGAAGTCGGATTATAGATCGATGTGATGAGTGAATACTATGATCCCTTCTCGGCTTAGCATACCCTTTTTGAACAACCCTGTATTATTCATAATGTTCATTAGCTATTCCTAACCACAATCTAGGCTATGTAATCTAATAACAATTAAGTTATTAATTGTTAAGTGTTAACTCAAGTTATTTGAGAGTTTAGATTGATATTGAGATTCTGAAACTAAGATCTGCGAATCACTAATAGGTATAGCCCCTTGGCGGCTACACAATACAGGGTTATAAGGAAAGGATATGCTAAGCCAAAAAGAGCTCGTAGTACTACTAAACGAGAAAAAACGAGACGACATAAAATAAAATCAATTTCTTTCATCATTACCACCTTATACACAACAACAAATTAATTAAATAAAAGTTCAAATAACAATACTAAAATAAAACAAAATTAAAATGTCAATTAACGTTACAATTACAATAAAAAGTAAATTAATAAATAACAATAATTAGTCGTTTTAAAAAAAAAGACATTAGGCCCAAGCATAGAGTAGTACTGTATGGCCCAAGTTTGAAGGCTTTTTAAGACAGATCTAAATTTTCTGTCTAATGGCTTGCAATGATAAAGACAGATATATTTTTAGTTAGTTTAGATCTGTCTTAAAATGCCTTCAAACTTGGGCCTAATGTCAAAAGTCATTCAGTGTCAGTCTAGTACTTTCTAAAAAGGCTCCCTCCAAAAAGTTTTTTAAAGCCAACACGATTTAGTTCACGCTCGGGCTGAAAAGTTTACGGTACGGGCCTTAACAAAACGGCCACTTTTAAAAATCAGCTCCACTTTATCCGAGTTAATAAAATGGTAATTTCTCTCTAGGGACAAACAAACTGCAAAATCATGAGCGTATTTAGTTTATCTCTCGAGACAGGTAACTTTATCCGGGATTTATTTCACGTCCTTTGTAGAAGAATTATTGTCTTTGTATTTTATGTGGTGACAATAAGCTTGAAAATGGAGTAGGGGTCCATTATATTATGGATGCAGCTCACAACGATGTGCTTCCCCTTTGGGTTTTGATTTAATGAACTAAATCCAATAGCTAAGTGGGACATGGAATGAAAATGTTTTGTTGATAAATAATGAATTTGTTTATAGGCGCGTATGTTTGCTTCTGACTTGGATATACAGGGTTATAGGCAAAGCCAGAAAAGGCTCACAGTACAATTTTTACCAAAGGATCAACCCTAAAATCCAAAAATTAATGACTTCTACAAATAGTATACAGGGTTATTCATAAAGGGTATGCTAAGCCGAAAAGGGCTCATAGTACTCATAATTATGAACAACTTTTGCTATGGGACCAAACCAAAATTCGCGAAAAAAAATCGGCTGTTCCATAGAAAAATGTCAATGACGCTCGACAAAATATATGGAAGAGCTGATTTTTTTTTTCGCGAAATCCGCGTTGGTCCCATAGCAAAAGTTGTTCATAATGACGAGTACTATGAGCCCCTTTCGGCTTAGCATACCCTTTATGAATAACCCTGTATATGCAAAACTTTGTATCTGTATAAAAGGTAAAAGTTACCGTACCACGTATCTTCATAACTGCTAAACCAATTTTGATCAATTTTTGACTACCTAGTGTTAATCCAAGGCACATAACTTGATACACATAGGCTAGTTTACATTGCCGCGCGTGTGAATCCGTGGGGCACAGCTAATTACAAATATAAGTACCTGTCTACAACAATTTGCACTAGACTTCTCACTCACCAAATCTTTCACCTCAACCGACTTGACAAGTCTAAAGCCAAAATGAACTTCATAAGACACTGTAAATTAAACAGTGCTCTTCAACTCCTGACGTGGGTTAACTTCTTAAATTAAGTTCAGCTTCATTTAATATCATTAAACTCTATGCAAAGTTTGACATGAATCTTCAAAGCGAAGTAAACTTGAATTAAGTGCGAGGGTAATTTAGATTAAGCCTACTGGCGCTAAGGCTTTCTCCTACGTGAGGGACAGATAAGACAAACGCAAAGCGACGCGACACAAAAAGTATTCAGTAGGTAAGTATTCATTTACTATATTAGTATTAAAAAGTAGCTGTACCTGCACAGCCTACGTTATCACATAGATGGTTCAGATTCAGTAAGAACACTCTATTTTCAGCCAATTTTGATGCCAATCTTGTTTTTTTCACAGCCTATTGCGTCCCACTGCTGGGCAAAGGCCTTCATTTTCTTCCACGCATCACTCTTCTCCGCTAAGTTAGACCAATTGGGCGAAAGGCGCAAATTACGCCACCTTGTTCGGGGCCGACCAGGACAGAGCTCGTCGGCTGTCTTAATGTTTCTCACTGACACTGAGTGACGATCTTCCCGATCTGCCCTTTAGAATATTCTGATCAAAACGCATCGTAAATTGTCTCATTTTATCGCTTTCCATTGCTCATCTAGGACAACGGTTAAGAGTTTAAACTTCATTAAGGCTAATGATGATTTAGAAGTTCATAATACCCACAAGTTTGGAACACACGAGTCTTGGTCTTGACACATGTTAGTCTTGAGTTAAGACAAACTTGCTTCTGAGACGTAAGTAATTTTATTACGTTAGTTACGTCTTACATCCAAGTCTGTACCTGAAATTCCCTAGATAGAGGACCCACGTCAAAAGTTGGAATGAAGTTTTTCGAAACTAAGATTTAGTGATCTATGTGAGAACTCTATCAAGACTCTGAAGAATTTAGTGGAAGAACTTACTAAATTGAGTAAAAGTGTTGATGTCTCTCGTCTATGGACCGTAATGATTAATGACAAAGAAACCCTTTTATTTACTAAGTTTAGATCTATTAAATAAAGCCTAGTTGGCCTAATTACTTAAGCTGTTCAGCATCTCAAAACAAAATCTTTTTTTTTATAACAAACTTAACATGCGTTTTACCACAATCTCACCTGATGGGAAGCGACCAAGTCGAAGATGTAGCACACTTGCCTAAGAAATACCTATTCACTAAATCTGTATATATGAAAGAACATAACCCTTCCTTGGCAGTCGGTGAAATGTGTTCTTATAGCTACTTCCCAAGTTATTTCAGGAAATGGTATTTCTAAAGTATCTCGGTATTTAAATATCGGAAATCTATTTTCGTCATAATTTCAGATCAAGTTTGGTAGATTTCTAACTGCGTATACCGGCTGACTGGTTAGACACTTGACATATTCTAGGTTATCATAGTACTCATCATTATGAACAACTTTTACTATGGGACCAACTCGAAATTCGCGAAAAAAAATCAGCTGTTCCATACATTTTGTCAAGTGTCATTGACATTTTTCTATGGAACAGCTGATTTTTTTTTCGCGAATTTCGGGTTGGTCCCATAGTAAAAGTTGTTCATAATAATGAGTACTATGATAACCTAGAATATGTCAAGTGTCTAACCAGTCAGCCCGTATATAATACGTAGGTATACAAAGAGCTTAAACATCTTATATCTCAGGGTGACGAGCGCAATGCTGTGCCACGCAGGGTCTTGAATTCTGCGAGTTCAAAATTCTGGGTGGCGCAGACCTGTTATGGGCAAACGTGGCGTTTAACATCAGGCCAGCGAATTGCTCGTCTCGTCACTCAATTACATAAATAAAGCGAAAGCTAGCCTTGTAAAGAGTAAATACGAAGACAATATATCCCATTAATTTCAGGGATTGCAGGAATTCCGCGCAAGAAGCGATTTGCGTACGACGGAAGACCCTTGCCCGATGATATTAATTTGCATCTCAAAGGTAGCATAAACCATGTATCGATGTACCTACAAGGCCTTATGAAAGACTGGAAGGCCTAGCACTGAATTAGTAGTATAACACAGGTATAACCGACGTTAAAGGTGAAATTATGTTCGCAAATTTATGACATCGGATGAACGTCTCATACCTCCTGAAAAAATGGTGGTCACTGTTGAATATGCACAAAACATGCACTTAGAACTTTGGAAATAGATAGGTCTCGACTTTGACTTTAGCTAGTAGCGGGGTAACTAGAAAACGGCATCCATTTGTATGGAAGCGATCGGCGATGGCGAGGCTGTTCCATACCATCCTTCTCCTACATCCTTCATCGTTGTTACTTTCAGACCAAGCGAACGATTTGTTCGTTTTTCTACACAGAGCGTAGCTTAGGTGGTGAAATAAAAATAGACACAACGCGTTCGTTCGCCTGAACTATTTCCGCCATAGTAGCTGTCACTTGCACCACCACCGACCACCACGATGACGTGGCTTTATAAACACCTAGAGGTTAAAAATATTGCAGCCTCATACAGGGTTATAAGGAAAGGGTATGCTAAGCCGAAAAGAACTGATAGTACTCATTACTATAAACAACTTTTACTATGGAACCAAACCGTAAATTGCGAAACAAAATCAGCTGTAGGCCTAGCACAACTACGACGTAAACTTACGTAGCGAGTATTTGATGGAAAAGTGTATGCCATTTACGCCTGTCAACAGCGCCCCTGACGGGCGTAAATGGCGTATACTTTTCTGTCGAATACTCGCTACGTAAGTTTACGTCAAAGTTGTGCTAGATACACTGTTCCATACATTTTGACATTTTTCTATGGAAGAGGAGTTTTTTTTTATTTCGCGATTTCATGGTAGATCCTATAGTAAGAGATGTCCATAATGACGATAACTAAGGCCGCTTTTCGGCTTCACATACCCTATCCTTATAACCCTGTAGATCTACCAGTATATTCCTAATCATACAGAAAGAAGCTTAATATCACACATTTTATTTCTTTGTAAATCACCTCAAAATATTACACGCATATAATTTTGAAACGTGCATACATTTCCGAGCCCGTCATCACGTAAAATACGCCACGTAGACTGGTAAGCTTCCGGACTGAATACAAAATTACGTGATATTTTATGTGAAAATAGGAGAAAATATTCATTTCTAAATTCTATCCCAAATCCCGATGTACTTCCCTATACACACCACGTCTTGCTTTTACACGTTTTCTTAAAATAAATTGATTTTTATTTAATAAAACCGACACTTTTTTATACGCAAAAAGCAAAAACGAGTTTATATATCCCTAGCATAACTTCTTGCGAAAAATATTTACGTAGTACATGTTCGATAGCATAACTGTTTGAAAAATGGATTTGTACCTGATTTAAAAACGTAAATTGTTACATTTCCCTATTGGTTACGTGCAACGTACTTTTCAACAGAATATGCTTGAGGACTAGCTAGAGGTACTGCTATTTTTGCACTGTCAACTGGTCTGGGGATTAATCTTCAGATGTGTCAAGTCACTCAGTCTATGAATAGAAAGTAAAGCTACCAGCAAGCCAATTATATCACGTAGCGATCAGAAGCTGCCGAATCATCGTACCCGAGAGGGTGACGTTACGGACGTTAATTGGACATCTGCTGATCTCTCGTGTGATTGGTCGAATAGCGACACCACATGCTTCATCAAGTCACAAAGCAAACTACTTCATGACTTGATTCGACTTCCCCGGTACCAGGCAGGCCACCGAGGAGGACGAGAAAGGTTTGCATGGATTCTACAGCTAACACCAGCTCTTCACTATTGCCACGACCGTCCGCGAAAGCGCCTGTTCGCCGTTCCTATTGGTCTAAAAGACATTAACAACCAATAGAAACACTTTCGCGGACGTTCCAGCTTTTTAGAAATAATAAAACGTGATTATTTCTGATCTAATTGCCATTTTTATGTCCAGGCCAGATGATCTACATGGACAACTGGCGAATGATGATGTATCTCGGCACGCCTGTAATGCCCGACCTGTCTGCTCTGGTCTCTACTGGGCTTTACATCAACGATCTCTCCATGCATGACTTTAGCAGGTGAGGAAATTTTATTTTCATCCTTATGTCCAGGTGCGTAAAGTTTTCTTATACTCGTACATGCGTAGACGACTGGTGCATGCTGTGATGGACGCTGGATTCTAGACCTTTACGAAATAAGATCAACAAATGCAGTGTTAAGCATTTGTTGATGTGTGAGTGTGACGCTATTGAAGAATCGAAGTACCTTACTTTTACCCTCACTCAACCTCCCAATAATAAAAATTGCTCAGTCATGCTTTTATTTCCCATGAAATTAAATGGCACACTGGTTCAGGCCAGTTACACGTTGGTCGTAAATTTGTGGACAATTTTGAACTTTTAAAAGTTTCTTATATTGAAAGATAATCGTTTCGCAAACCAATTCGAGTGTTAATGGTAAATATCTGTACATTTACACTAGAAACAACAACAAGAACAAGATACAAAAGGTTAGTTTAGCATGTCCATAATTCCAGGGACCTAATGTTAGCCGGCACGCAGCAGTCAGTAGAACTGAAGCTAGCACTAGACCAGGAGCAGCAGAAGAGCAAGAAGCTGGAGGAGTCCATGCGGAAGCTGGACGAGGAGATGAAGAGGACTGACGAGCTGCTGTACCAGATGATACCGAAGCAGGTCGCCGATCGGCTGCGGAATGGGGAGAATCCCATCGACACTTGTGAGGTAAACTGTCTCAACTTTTTGTTTTTTTTAATTCAATAGTAGGTTTGCGTTTGACCGCCATCTAACCTGATGGAAAGTAACGATGCGGTCTACTATGGAACACGCTTGTCTAGAAGAAGCCGATTTAATCGCGACACCCAGATTATATCTATCGGGAAACGCCGATAAACAGACAGTAATAACACAGTATACAGTAATACATTTTAATAAATATTTTGCTCTCATCATATTGTGCGAAAATTACCTACCCTTGCGGTACGCCATCAATCCCCTTGTCAAGTTTTTAACCATAGAAGAATGATAAAGTTTCATAAAAGAGTAGGTAAATAGGTAAATAACTACAGAAATCAAACTAAACCAAACGTAAAAATATAGTATTGCCAATTCGATTTGCAAAACTTAGTAATTGATGTATGTTCTATCTAGCAGCGCCATTCAGGTTCAACCGATATTCTCAGGTACCATTAATTTTCAGATATAAAAATTTAGTCCATGATAATCCATAACGTTAATTCAAGGTAAAAGAAAACCAAATAAAACCAAATATCACTCAAATTCGTTGAGGCGTGAAAATGTCACAAATTTTACACAAACACACAACTTGGATGATACAAGTATGATGTGATGAAGTGTGATAGCAATCAACCTTAACTTTTATTGTTAAAATCCAAGGAAGCTAATCAAAAAGATCGCTGAACAAAATGATCATGAGTTAGAATAATTGGTTACGAAGCCTTGAAAACTGCCCACGCGTCTATTTCACAGCGTTTAATTAAATCCTGACTCAACAGATTCCCTTAAGGCTCTATTTTCCGACTTTTCTCTTCGCGTGGCTTTACGTACCTAACCGCTATATTTTTGCTCTGCTAAATGCGACCCTATTTGATACACCATAAACCGACTATAATTATAATTGATGGTAAGATGGCGGTCAAACGCAAAGAAACGTCATCGAAAAAATAACAAAAACCTGACTGCGGTAACATCGTCATAGTATTTTGAAACCCTCCCCTTAACCAAAGCTTCAATAAATCTTATACAAAAGCAAACCGCGCGGTAATTGATCGCTCATCTCATCTGCCGAGTTTGAGACACGATCATCTGTTTATTTGGCTGAGAGCCATAGAATAGATAACAGTGCTAAGGATAGGGTTACCAGATGTAAAACTAATAACCTAGCAGACTAAAATATTTACGAAATAGACCTGACATTTGAACTGCAAGTCATCATGGAATCATCTTTAGACATAAAAATACTTTCAAAGCCTAAGAATCAAAAAGTGAAAAGTGAAAAAACAACAGATTTCAGGATAGATTTTTCTCTCTTTAACTCCCAGTCTCCTAGTAACCAGTACCTAGTAGTAATAGTAGTGGTATTAGTCTGGCAACCCTGGTTGAAAGACTCAGATAAGTTGAACCTGTTTTCCAATCTGTGGCAGCTTATGATTGTTAGAGGATGATTGTGCGGATCCTTCTCGAAGGCTTTGCGAATTAAGTCGTTGTTTGCGAAAATAGGACTTGATCCTGATCATTCGACTTTCGAAAGCTACTTAATACTTTCAATTTAGTCTTAATCTGCTGCTTCTGCCGGAAAACTTCGGCTCTTTTTGGTTTACAAATGGGTTTAGATAGACGGTGCCACACCCAATCTATTAATATTAGTAAAATACATTAAATAAAATCGCTCTATACCTACTCGGTACCAAAAAAAAAAATTGTCGCAAATACAACTTTTAGAGTTTAGTTCTACTGCCATTTAGTACCTACCTACCATTTTATTTTTAGGCCGTTTTTACTAGATTGTTACATTAACCAGTCCATAGGTATATGAATTTGTACTTATCTGCTTTGGGTCTGGGTGTTAGTTGTCCGTATGTTCCATGGCATCCCCGACACAAGGAATTCTAGTAAGGACTAAGGAGCTATGACTTTTTTTTAATTATTTATTATTTATTTAGTCTCTGCCCTATGATTTCAGATGTTCAACAGCGTATCAATCCTGTTCTCCGACGTGGTCACGTTCACGGAGATCTGTTCCCGAATTACTCCCATGGAAGTCGTCTCCATGCTCAATGCTATGTACTCCATCTTCGATACTCTTACTGAGAGAAACAGGGTCTATAAGGTAAGAGAAGTCTTTGTGAAGTGAGAGGATAATTTTTAAACCTTTGTGTACCTTTGCATCCGACATGTTTAGACACTAAACTTCATAGTGTTTACGTACAAATCGAGCGAGGTAAAATCAAATTCTAAAGCTACACACTGAACACATTGATAATCTACAAAAAAGACAAACCCGAAAATAACCGCAAAAAAGATATCCCGACCTCGGCTTTCATTATTTTTTCTGCTTATTCAAAAGTTACCTCTACATTTCCAGGTAGAGACAATAGGCGACGCATACATGGTGGTGTCGGGCGCTCCCGAGAAAGAAGACAACCACGCTGAGAAGGTTTGCGATATGGCTCTAGATATGGTCGACGCTATCACTGATCTTAAGGATCCTAGCACAGGTATAACTTCTAAATCATTTAGCATAGAGAAGAATAAACTTCCCTTAAATTAGTACCTATATCTTCTTAATATATATAAATCTCGTGTCACAATGTTTGTCCTCAATGGACTCCTAAACCACTTAACCGATTATAATAAAATTCGCACACCATGTGCAGTTCGATCCAACTTGAGAGATAGGATAGTTTAAATCTCAAATTATAGTCGCAATTTTAATTTATTGCAAATTATATATATACTGATAATTTTTACTATAAATTGACAAGTTAGCATCAACATACTACGGTTGCTATAGTTACGCAATGGCTTTTGACAGGACAACGTCTGTCGAGTCAGCTAGTAGTATTGTAAAATGTTGTTTCGGAGCCTGATGGTGAGAAAATAAGGAAAAAGTATGCGGCCCTGTAATTGCTCACAGTCAGTACAACTATGTTGAACTGCAGCTATAGCTCTGAACACAGAATAAAATGGATTTATCTATCTACCTCTAATCTATAACAATATCATTTTCAACCTTTCAAGCTCATTCTAGTCTAGCATACAAGTAATAGACACGAATCAGATAAAAGCATGATTCTCTCGATATCGTACTATCTTATATTCCAGGATCTCACTTATCAATCCGAGTGGGCGTCCACTCTGGGGCGGTAGTCGCCGGTATCGTCGGCTTGAAGATGCCTCGGTACTGCCTGTTCGGGGACTCCGTAAACACGGCCTCGAGGATGGAGTCTACCTCAGAGGCCATGAGAATCCACATATCGGAGACTACGCAGGAACTGCTCTCACCTTCCTATATGGTGCAGGAGAGGGGAGAGATTCAAGTGAAAGGAAAAGGTTAGAATACTTTAACATCGTAATCGAAGAAATACTTTAATCCAGTACCTTGGTGAAAAAAAATAGATCAACGCAATTAACTATAAAGTTCTTCTAATCTGACATCTTTCTCTTTATTATTAAATTGAGCTATTAGTGTCCCACTGCAGTGCAAAGACCTAAAATCTAATGGTAGGGTAGGTACCTCCCTCACTTTTCACGATCTTGAGCTGCTGTCTGTCACCCAGTCTACTAAAAAGGGGCGTATTTTTGGGCTTCAGATACTTGTTATTTTCGCTCAATATTACACCGACATGCCTTTGCTCTTGAAAACCATATTTTTTAAACCTATTTTTCAGGCGCAATGAAGACCTACTGGCTAGAAGGTCGCGAGTCCCGACCCCCACTCACCAAAGTCATCTCCCCCCAACTGTCTCCCCCCTACACCGAGCTGGAGTGGGAGCGAGCAGCCGACGCCAGAGACAGCATCGCAGAACATTCCGCTCAGCAAATGAACAACAAGGAACACGCGAAGGAACTTCTGCCTAATCTCGTGAACTCTGCACCGAGCTCCTTGGTCTGTACCATGGCGGTGGCTACGAGGACTGCTCAGGTTAGTTTAACAGTGACTGAAAATAAGCTTTTTGAAGAAAAAGTACCCAAGTAAATATGTTAAGGCTGAGTAAGTGAGTATGTAGCTCTCTGTCTACGTTTTTGGGTACCTGAAGAAAAAGTACCCAAGTAAATATGTTAAGGCTGAGTAAGTGAGTATGTAGCTCTCTGTCTACGTTTTTGGGTACCTGAAATACTTCTGAAGTGGCGTTGTAGCACTTGTAACATAACAGCCGCTTTTATTTAAGAAAATGATACTGCAACTGTTGAGGGTACCATTCGTGAGCAGTATTTTATTTTCAGTGCCGTTTGTAGATACATATGGCCTTAGCAAAGTAGCTGAATTAATTAAAACTGAAGTGTAAATGAAGTCCGTAACTACACACATGAACATTTGCGCTGTTGTGCTTCCTTTGGGTCAGACAAAAAAAGACAGATTCGCCTATCTGCATAATTATGACAGCTTTTAAATAAGGGCGTTCATTTATAACGTCTTGCTGACCACGAACATTAAGATAGCATCAGAATTATTTAAAAATTTAATGATCAGACAGATAGTTAATAAAAAAAATGTTTCCTCAGTTGAACAACACGACGCCGTTAGTGACGTCTCCAGTGGAAGACAGGAGAATGTACTCTCCAGTGACGTTCCAGGACGTGGCGCGGCGGAGTATAGCCAACTCGCCTAACAGGGCCGACAGGGAACGAGGTAAGGCTGGCTATTCACTAAATACTAGCTGTGCCCCCACGGCTTCACTCGCATTTTGCGGAATAAAAAGTAGCCTATATGTTAATCCAGGGCTAATCTACTTTCGTAACAAGTTTGTTTGTATCCAAATCCGTTCAGCAGTTTTAGCGTGAACAACAAACATCTGATCATCCAAACTCACAAACATACAAACTTTGGCATATAAAATATCAGTAACTTTCAAGTAGGTATTCTTCTAAATAAATCATATCTGTCACTGCATCAGGCTGACAGAAAGATCAAGTGACCAAAGGTTGCTAAGGACAGATAAATATTGCTATTAAACGAGGTAACGTCACCAGCCTTTTGGGTACTTTGTTTTACCGTCTATTGGCTATTTTACTGTTATTATTTGTAAAATTCAATTTGTTCATTTTTTAGGTGTATGTAATTATATTTTAAGACTTATTCTTTTTTGACTTTTTTTGCTCCATTTTATTTTTAATTTCAGATTCAAGGTCCAACTCAACCAGCGCAGCAGCTGTATACACAGAGGCTGAATCGTTAGATCCTCCACGTACTGTTGACAGCCTCAATTCGTCATTTTGGTAACTAAAATAAAACTGAACTTGCACTTTATTACTCTTTCTGTATGATTCACAAATTATTATCTATTTTCTCTCTCTCTCTTTCTCTTCGTCTATCATTGAACCAATTGTTTCTTTCAATTTCTTTTTTAACAAACCTTATTAATTGCACAATTTTTCTCAAAGGCAAGCACTCTACCACTAGTTTCCATCAATCTAAAAGTTATTTAATTTTAGGCGCCTTACTTTACAAGTGGCTTCAATCTTCTCTTTGATCTTTTTCGTAGTTTTTACGATTTCTAACAATTTGATTGCTGGCATGTTTATGTCTGTAACTAATGTTTGACATTTTCATGCATTGAAGCCATACGAGAACATAAAGGTTATAAGTATAATGAAGGTTATCAACCGTTCAAGTTACAGTTCGACGTCCCCTTGCAGAGTCGTAACCGCGCCCGCAGTGAAGGAACGAGAACAAAGCACTTTCGTTGAAACTGTAAGTATCCTTCTTGTTTTTAGTTTGACTGTATTCTTATGATTCCCAGGTTCAGACGGCATCAGCCCATGATGACCACCGTTTCTGTTAAGATATATTGAGGATTCGTTCGTTTTCAATTGTCTCTGTTAGGTTGTGCAAGGATCACCCTAATTTTATCGACTGTCACCTCCATAACTTCATTCACTTTGATGTTTTGTCAAGAAGTTTCCATTTTAATATAGCGAAGCAAATCAACTTAATTATAAAAAATATTTCATTTTATCTATCATCACATAGGTACCTGTACGAGTACAATATTAACTAAGAATAATTTTATATTCTATCGTTAACTAATCCAAGAAGTAACTACACTTTAATAATTATAAATATGCAATCCCCCCCTCCTAGCTGCGCCCCGCAGTTTCACCCGCGTTTTCCGGGATAAAAAGTAGCCTATAGGTATGGAAATCCAGACCATGAACGAGCTTCATTCCAAATGTCATGTAAATCCGTTCATCGTTTCAGTATTCATTAGTAACAAACCTACATACTTTCACTTTTATAATATTATAGTAAGATTATACTGTACCTAAGTATAGGTACTTATTGTATAATTGTTCTACCAGTGGAAAGGCCGCTCGTCCCCCGCGCACTCCGCGCCGGCCGCTGTGGGCTCCGTCGCCGGCTCCTGCTCCACTCTCCGACCTGACACCACATCTTCCATAGCTCCACGAAACAGCACTGATGAAATAGGTACACATTATCCAAGTACCCATTGAAAACAATTCAAAATTATGAAATTACTATCTTAGTAAATGTAGAATTGTAGATGAGCATCTATAGATTTCAAAGAGATAGTACAGATAATATCATCGAGGTAGACCGTTGGTTCATAATTATTTTTTGCGTAACTTTTATAGCACAATCTAAGGTATATACTCGTATTTGACAAATACCTACAACTAACCAAAATTCAACTGTCGTATTGACAGACTTTCGAGATTATTTTTATCAAGTCCCAACCAAGTAATAAATTGACATATAATACGTAAACTTGTTAATACTCACAAGCTAAGTCTAGGCAAGAACGTTGTGAACGTTTTCAATACCCACTTTTTAGTGCGTTATCTTTTCATTAGTCAAAATGACAAGAGTTTATTTTCTAATTTCAGAAACAGACACGGAGTTCCAAGACGCTCATACAGAACAGGCGCCACACGTTTGCTCAGCAGAAACTGTCGAAGAATCCGACAGACATACTAAGCCTGGGAAAGTTGGGAGGTTCAAGGCACGAATAGCTCCTGGATACCACAAGATCTATTCTAGCCGTAAGCAAATCAGCAATGATTCGATCAAAGAGAAAAATCAACAAATATCCGGCAACGTTCAGCCTCACGGTCATCACCACACAAAGAATGTGAACCACCATCAATGCTGCGGCGCATTTGGTAACCCACATGTTAGGCACAAATCCAATGGATCTGGCTGCTTTGTAATTTAGTTTAAAGTTCAGAAAATGTCTAGTTTTAAGTTCACATTTTTAGGATAAAATGTTTGAGAGAAGAATTTTATGAATGACTTAAATCGGATGATATTGGAGATTATTAGGTTTTACATATTTTAATGAGATATTAGGCCCAAGTTTGAAGGCTTTTTAAGACAGATCTAAATTTTCTAAAACTATTGGCATCCTTGTCTAATGGCTTGCAATGATAAAGACAGATATATTTTTAGTTAGTTTAGATCTGTCTTAAATGCCTTCAAACTTGGGCCTAATATAGTGTGTGGTACTTAATTTATAATAGCAACAGAAGCTAGTTTCAGTATTTTGAAAGCGTTGTTATAGTTTAGTAATACTCTTAGCAACGCTTTTTACACGTACAAAACTCTAGTCGAAAGATGAAGTTATTTTTTCTATACAGTATTATTGTTGATATTATTTGTATTACATTTAGCAATTTTAGTTAGTTCCTAGATCTCAGAAACATAACATCCCAAAAAGTGATTCCAAAGATTCAAGTTAAATCTCAAAATGAGCTTTACATTGATGACAATAGATAACTTTAAATCATTATTATAAAAGTATATCAAAATGTTTCGACACTGTATAACAGTGATGTCTTCTAAGTCTAATCTAGTACTAAACTAATTAGCTCTCGTTTTACGATGAATATAATATTATCGATGTTGGAAGAAGATGTTTTCGTTATTTTTGTTCTGTAGACAACTGTGTAATTATAGTAAAGCTATTACTGAGTAGCTTTAAACTTTAAAGTTATCCACGGATTTTTTTGTAGTTACCGTGTTTAACACAAATTTGAAAAAAAAATATCCAAAATTTTAGGTTAAGCTTTTTATCAAAATTGAAAGGCACTAATTATACTAGTAGTTAATAAATTTTGATCAATTACTGTTAAGTAGGTAGGTAATAAAAAATCAGGAAAATTCTAGTACAATACATTATGTAGGTATCTACCTATTTATTTTAAACTAAGAATATTCACATCGTAGTTCAGTGTTGTGAGTCAATTGACACTTATAATATTTTATCTAGTCGTTTTGAGATTAAAATATAATTAAGTATTTTGTGTCGTATTATGTAATAAGTACTTAAAATATATGTTAGTAACAGTAAATTCGTTATTACAAATTAAATATTATCAAATTAATAACACAAATCGGTTATTCACATAATTTATATTTGAATTATTTGTAATTTCGCTTGTATAAACCAACGAATCTTAATTGCCAATTTTGAATTCACTTTAATAAAATTGCATCCAGTTTACATATGTTTTAATATTTTCTTTCACTTCCTTTTGCCACCCAAAAAGTACCTTACCTAATAGATAACAACATGTCCTACATAACTATGATGATCCCCAATACTATTTACTATTCAATGATTCCCTCTAGTTTCCAAAATATATAAATTTACAAAGCACTGCATACCAATGAACTTGCAATTAATGTAATGATATAAATAAGTCTACATTGCTTCACTTCACTCGTTCCTTTTCGTTCAAGTCTACTCAAAACTCAACTCTGTTCCCTTCAGATGTTGGTCAGCCCACTCATCGAATCTACGCGACAAATCGTCTGACATGTAGTTCTTCCAATCACCAATCACTCCCTTCCTTATAAATCTCAAATCGGTCCCTTCGAGGTAGCTCTTACCAAAAGACTTTTCTAGAATAGCTTCTAAGTTGACAGCTCTGTTGGTCTTCATGTTGTTGAAAGAGAGGTGGTCGCAGAGTTTGTCGACTTGCTCGTCACTCATAGTTTTGTTGAGGAATTTGGCGGTCCTTCGCACAACCATGGGCAAATCGTGCTTCATCTCTTCGAACTTTATGAAGAGGAGGTTGGGGTCGTGACGCCTGTTCCAGAAACCTGGCAAAAGGAAAAAATATAAAACGAAACTAGTAATACAACGCTACCTTAATATAATATCACAAATCACAATGCAAGTTCTAAATTATTACTAGCTAAAATACTTACAGGGAGAGCTGGAAAATAAGCGTAGCCACTAATGTAAAAAGAAGACCAAAATACCTATAGTAGAACTCACCAAGGATATGGTTCCAGACTGGGCCGAAAGGCGCGCGATCCCTCATGAAAATGTCGCAGAATTCCTCGAAAGTCCCCTTTAGACCATGTACCAGCTTGCAGTAGTGGTAGTACGAGACCACCATGTCTTTAGGGTTACGGGACGTGTAGATCACCTGGAGCAATTTCATATTATTATGTACATCAACCTACAGATTAGAGCAATTTTTTTTGGGGATAGCTGTTATTTAAAGTCTAACTCATCCTTCCGTACTCTACTAATACCATCATCGTTAACAACGGTTTTCGTTTACTAGCATTAAAATAGCCCTTTTAACAATAATAGACCTTTCTCATACGATACAATCTTTCAAGCACAATAAATCTTATATATAAAAATTAATCGCTGTTCGTTTGGCTGGCTATAACTCGAGAACGGCTGGACCGATTTCGCTAATTTTGATCTTGATATAATATATTTGTAAAAGTTCAGGGAAGGTTTGAAAGTAAAAAAAAACAGCGGGTGAAACCGCCGGGTGCAGCTAGTAATTATTATAAATACGAAAGTTTGTAAGTGAAGTTTGTAATTTCTTCTTTGCGTCAATAAAATGTAAGGTGTATATTTGAATAACATATACCTACAGTGAAATAAATGCTTTCATACATATAAATACATACATAATCAAAACAGACAAATTTATATATACCTTAGCCTTAGCAGTGCCGTCATCACGCTGTATTTCCAAAGGAAGCAGGTCCCACGGCAGGTGGCTGCGTATGTACCGCGGGGTGGGCAGCCGGTACTTGACCAGGTCCACCGAGGTGCCCTTCACCGACTCGTCGTGCCATTCCGCGTGCCCGTCCACCATGATGCATGAAAGCTCCACTAACGGGCAGCGGATCTGGGAAAATTGATGAAAAAAGTTTGTGTAGGTTTTTTATGCTATTGGGTGACGAGTGACGAGACGAGCAAATCGCTCGCCTGGTGTTAAACGTCACATTTGCCCATTGCATATTTGCCCCACACAGAATTTTGAACTCTTAGAATTCGATACCCTGCGCGGCACAGCACTGATCTTGCCACCCTGAGTCCCTGAGATATAAGATGGTACTACGATGATCAGGTTTGTGCTTTCTCTTTTCATAGCAAATATGGAATGTTTCGCTCATCGCACAAAAAACCGATCCTAAGACTAGCTAACATTGTATTAGGATTCAAGACCTGTTCGACCGAGATTTACTACCGCTTTAAGAATTTTTTTTACTCAATGAAAAATACTGCGCAGATTCGCTAATCTATAGGTACACCGGCCTAGACCGAATCTAACACATATAAATATGTATTTCAGTACATAAATAGTACCTATTTTGTTATATTGTTGTTTCCTAAATAACAATAATAAACATGAGGTAATCATGAAAACTTCTTTAACTTAAACCGTAACAATTTTTATTGTTAAACTAATTTATTCGATGGTTACACTAACCTGTTGAAGCGATTTAGCTCCTTCGTAGTCCAAATCATGTCCGATCAGCCAAACCATTTCCTGTGCCCAAGTTGATCCTGCGAAAGAATACCTAATTAATAAAGGATTATGTAAAATACTTAGTTACTTACACACTTCCGGAAAATATATACCAAACACAACACTATACTAAATATCCATCTCAATAAACTTTAGGAAATTGCTGATAATTATGAGAATGTTCAAAGCAGTTTCTTAGACAAATGACGTAGTGGAGCTCTACAAAAGTATTTTTTAAATTATCTACTTAAGGCCGAAAGCGGCCTTAAGTATCGGAGTTGGAGACATAAACTAGTCTATATATCTATACTAATATTATAAAGAAGTAAAGTTTGTGTGTTTGTATATTTGTTAAATTGTAAGGGGTAATCTCGGGATCTACTGAACCGATTTTAAAAATTCTTTCACCAATAGAAAGCCACATTATTGCTGAGTGTCATAGGTTATATAAAAAACCGAAAAATAAAAAGGCTTTTACGTGGTAGTCCGTTTTGCAAAGTGAATCGGAGAAAAAATGGTCCGGACGGCGCGCGATGGCTTCGGGTTTAATTAATATTATGCCCAACGAAGTGGGCAAGGGCCAGCTAGTACCTATATAAAAATGAATCCCTATTTCCCTTGGTCATCGCATCACGCATAAACGGATGGAACAATTTCACTAATTCTTTTTTTGTTGTGTTCATTATTGTCAGGAGAAAGTTATTATGAAAAAAAAAATTAAGGAAATAGAGCGGAACAATAAAATTAAGACATAGAGACAGGACAACGTCTGTCGGGTCAGCTAGTCTATTATAAAAATGCTACTATCTACCATATCACCTAATTCTAACTCATCAACTAAAAACTAGTTTATAAAACTACTCACCAGTCCTGGGATAAGAGCACATCCAAACATCACTGTCCCGCACCTCCATGTCCAGGATATCCTGGCCGATGGTCATGTAGTCAGCGGGGAGGATGACTCGACCGGGGTTGATCTCCATCATGCAGTCCTTCTTCTCAAACATACGGTCCAACAACGGCCCAGTCTCATCGTCAAGCTTGGAAAACGTCAGCTCTGGCTTTGGCCTCATTTTGATAAAAAAAAGTTTTTTTTATCTGCTTTTTTTTGAGGGATTTGTTTTTTTTTTATTGGTTGGAGTTGTGCAAAATGGATTGGTAGAGACGTCTGGTCGTGTTACAGGGAGGAAGTGTTGTGATCGCGTGCTGTAGGTACGGTGGGTTGGTTTCCGACTCTCGCTCGATGGTTTGGGTTGGACGAGTGGCTGGAGATAGTAGAAAACTTAGCACTGGCTTAACGAGTTCGGTTGATAAATAATTAAAGTTTTTAAAGATATTTTTTTACAGAAAGAAGCGAAGTTTAGGCGAAGTTGAGGCAGAGATTAGGCGGTGGTAGAGAGGTCTGTATTAGTTTATTTCAATCATGAATTCTGTGATCAATTTCATCGTAGCATGTAACTAAAAGGTGTAGTAATGTTGAAAACACGCTTCAAAATAGTGGCCATAGTATTCGTCCCTACTGGTGGCGATCGAGACTAAATTTTACGTGTTGTACGTTTGTTGTTTTCGTTGTTGTTTGTTTGTTTACGTGTTGTATTTATTTGTATTACGTCGTTGCCACGAGGGTCAAACGTCCCGTGAGCATAAACAAGAACATTATTTTTACAAAACAAAAAACAAAAACCGACTTCAAAAGACCGACTGTTGAGTTATTCATCTATTTGTCGCGCACGTACTTAATGCAAATTTAAGACTTATGTGGTTTTCTCATGGATACCATTATCAGAACTGGACTAAATTGAAATGGGACCAAATGGGAAGCGTCAGCTTTCTAATAAAAAAAGAATCATCAAAATCGATTCACCCAGTCAAAAGTTATGAGGTAACAAACATAAAAAAAAAATAAAAAAAAAATAATAAAAAAAATAAAAAAAACATACAGACGAATTGATAACCTCCTCCTTTTTTGAAGTCGGTTAAAAAACAAAGAAAGGTCTCCAGGGGGCCCAAAACAAAATCACGCGACTTCGCCCGAACCCGTTAGACATAAATAATCTCACACACATGGCTAACAATTATCGCTAGTAAGTAGGGACTGGATACCTACTGGACCGATGCAAAGTAACAGTACTTTCATTTTCCTTGGAGTAGGATGGTCAATGCATGTTTCAGTACACTATCAGGTAAGTGCATTAGGATAGACTTTATTTTTATGCGTTTAAGGGTGAAAATGCAATGAAATTTAAAATGCACTGCACATCCCTGTCCACGCAATACCGTTGCGTAAAAATATGCGTAACAAGAAATGTTCTTGGAACTGTTGAAAAGTAGGTAAGCAATGTGTGTGCGTTAGGAAAAGAAGAAATCGTAACATTTAACATTGAGTTACTGTTATGAACAATTATGCGAGGTGCACCTTGCAATTTTTCATGCACTTTTTTTCAGAAAAATGAAGGAACAATTTTCTGTAAAAAATTACTTTTCTGTGGTTGTGTAAATTACTTGTTTGGTGTAGGTACTCGTTCGTAAGTCACCCTTTTATAATTATGTTTTCTCGCTTATTTATTTCGATACAAAATTTCATCAAGATCGACTCGGCCAAAAAGCAAAATCCAGTATTAAGTTATTTTTCTTCCTAGGTAAGAAATGTAGGTACCTACCTAGGTATAATTTCTAACCTAAGCTATAGGTACTATTGGATGAACCTCAGGTGCAAACTTTCTATGTAAGCTTTCTAAAGCTCTACCTTGATAAGGGGCCATCCATAAATTACGTCACGATCATGATTTTTTGACCCCTCCTTGTCACAGCTGGTCAAATTTGTGAGACTCCCCCTAGTGTGTCGTCACATATTTTTTGCAATTTTATATCAAGTACCTACCTAATTTTTTAATAAAAAAAAAATGTTTTAATATACTTTGATATTAGATTTTGAAATGTGATGTCACAGAACTTAGGACCCCACCCATCCCTCTGTCACACAATGTCACACTTCGTCCACCCCCTTTGCAATTTATGGATGGCCCCTAAGTAGAACTTACCTACTTTTATTATTCTGTACTGTGGTAGAACCTAGTGTTTAGTTTTACTTCTGTGTAAAATCTAAGATAATTTCTATCGAAAAATACGTGGGAAGTATTCTATACTAACTTTTACAAAAAGTATAGGTATCAGTCGTAAATGAAAAGTATTTTTCATCCATATTTCTATCGAAAAAGTAGTGTACCTAAGTATTTTTCGGTTATTCTAAAAGTAAACGTAACTTACCTAAGTAACGTGCTTAGTTAACGTTACTAAAATATTTTTTTAATACTTAGGTAGGTACCTATCTAAGGTACCTAGGTCTAACTAAGTGCTTGTCTCAAAGTAGGGAAAGCAAAGTGCATGCCTTGAACTTCCCACACTTCGTTTTAAACAGGCAAGTTGCAAGTGGCTAGCCACAATATTGCATAGCTACATTTTCCCGCCGTCTTCTCTTCCTGTCTAACCACTTTCTGTTTTATTGAGCGTAACCGTAGTCCTATCTAAGCGTAGGTATATCCAGTGTTTAGCATTCTCACTTAACAAAGTAGGTACTTTCTAGTACAAAATCCTACTAATATTATAAACGCGAAAGTTTGTAAGAATGTATGGATGTTTGTTACTCTTTCACGCAAAAACGGCTGAACGGATTTACATGAAATTTGGAATGAAGGTTGTTCATGGTCTGGATTAACACATAGGCTACTTTTTATCCCGGAAAACGCGGGTGAAGCCGCGGGGCGCAGCTAGTACATAATAATCCATCCAATCCAACACCTAATAATAATAATAAGGATCCAGCCTCCCCTAGCCAAGTTGCAATTCTATAATTGAAATGAAATAAAAAAAAGTAGGAAAATGTATATGTACTCTTTATTGTACTCATTATAACAATATCGTAACTAAACATAAAACTGCCTCAAGTGGCGGCTTTAGATTTAATCAGCTATTTCCTAGTTGGGTTTTTTAATGTTTAATTACTTGCATTTTCAGGAAAGTAATTACGTACCCCTACAGTACAAAATAAAATAATTTGTACAAACTTACAGTAAATTAGTTATTTTCTTTTTAGTCAGTTAGTTATTTATTTATGAACTACTTATAACAAACGAAGCGATTTTGTTAAGCTCTATCAAATCAACCAGCAACAGACATAGTGCGTGTATTTTCCACATTTAAAGCCAGTTAGCTGCAGCTAGTGATACCTAAATTAGGTATTTCCGTAGCCTTACGTAAACGTTTAACACGTACGAGTATAACGTACACATACATAACTGCTTCATACTTTATCTTGTTCTTTGAAACGGAACCCCTTCTTGGCTTTTCCTAAACGAAACTTTATAGGAACCTATTTTTAGTAACCTTTTTGCGAGTGATTTTAGGAGCTTAAGAATTTCGAAACGCCTGCTGCCATCTAGAGATCATCGAGGGAGACTACGAATTTTCCTAAGGATGTCCGAGGTAATTGGATTTTTATTTACCCAACACCTGCCAATAATACCATAGAAAATAAATAAATTATTAAAGAAACAACCTAAGTATTAAATAACCATTTTTCTAAATATTATGAATTGCATCACTTTTTTACGTCTGTGAAATCAATCTAAGCGACAAGGGCAAACGAGTGCGCGCGCAAACAGAACAGCTATTGACCCCTGTTGTTCCATTTCCGCATCCAGTTTTCCGACCCCCGCCCGCGCGCTCACTCCACGCGGTTGTCCGAGGTGACGAAATTGTAAACAAACTTTAGAAAATCCTCAAAAATGTCGAAAGTAACAAACGTAAACTCAAGTTTAGCGTATGAAATACTGCTTTACCTAAACAGTTTTTATTTGGGCATGTTCTTCGTGTGTGAAATTGCAATGGGAATTTTAAAGGCGATTAATGTTTCTTATCCTGAAAACGCCTTGTTGACTGAAGCTGGGATTTTCGGGTTGTTGTGCCTTGTTGAAGTTATTCGCATTTTTCTGGGAAGGAGAGGAAATCTGGCTAGCAAAAGTGAGTACCTATCTAAAAACTGTGATAAGAGATTAAGAGCAACTGTTACTCTATATCCCTTTGGGCAATGTGCATCATGATGAGTGGATGAAACTTTTTCTGAGGAAAAGAGCTGTAGCCTCGAATATTTTGGTCAATTTTTCAGTTCCATTTTAAACCAGTTTCTGTAAAAATATCTGGGACCTTCAGGTGCTTTTTTGATTGTTTATCTACCTACCTATCGAAATCTCGAAATCTACGCCATAAAAGGATATGACAGAAAATCCTAAGCACCGGCTCTACGGCAAGCATTGCAGTTGTACAAGTCCATAGCCATACAAACTTGCGAGAACTCAGAACTCTAGACGATTCGCCGTGAATCTGACGTCATTAAATTGTACCTATAGTCTATTAATTATAGCTGCAATAAATATGCATAACCTGTTCCAGAAATCCCCGTCTTCTTCTCAATCCTGCTCACCATACCGTCAGCAATCGGCGTGTGCTACTTCCTAATCTACCAGACCTACATCCTCCGCCTGGAGTACATCTGGTGCGCAGTGATGCTCATGTTCCACGCTCTGGAGCTGTGCTTCGCTCTGCTCTTCATTGTCACTGTGTGCAAGAACCACCAGTACGACTAGAACAAGCGCCAAAGTAGCTCGCTGCCAAAGAGATACTGATGCCAAATGTGGGCTGGAGTCTGGACTATTTTTTAGGATAAGGTTTACTGCGATTAGACTATGGATTGTTGATTGAAATAATACTACTTATGAGTAGTTATAATAAGTTTTAGGGGCGCCTAACGCTCATGATAACTCGTACGAAGTGCTTTGATTCTACCTTTATTGTGCGTACTGCTCGAGTGTGTAGTACTCTGCCGAAGACCCGAAGTGGGTATTTCCCGGTAGCTATAATTTGTGTGTCTAAGTCGCGTGTGAATCGATTTCTTCAGTTCTTACCCACCGTCCACCTCCTGAGACCACCTGGGTGAACCGTGGAAAGTTTTTTTTTACAACGGCTTACCTCTCAGATAAAACTTGAAAGCCCCTAACTTGATATTGGTGACGGTACACCTAAGAAATTTGGTGCTGGCCATCTATGGATGACAAATTGACAGTGTAGCATTTGACTTATTGTACAGTTAAGCAGAAAAAGATTTTCCTGAATCTTCTAGGCAAGCATATTTCATCGTAGACAATATCATTGCTTACCGTCAGGCGAGATGGCGGTTCAACGCAAACCTATCCTAGAACAAAAAAAAACCCTTTGCAAAAACGCATGAGATAACAACACTAAAATCAATTATAAAAATAATAATGCGTTATTCAGGCAATGTAACTTGCATTGTATGCAAATGCAAGAACCAACTAACCAAATGAAGCCACCAAAATACCAAAACAAACCAACTAAAGCCATCAAAATATCAAACATGCCAAGTCTTACAAAGTCCAACTATACCAAGTCTTGGTAAAATCCGTAAGTCGGGCGAGGATCGCACGCCCTAAACGCCCTTATTTTAATCCCTTCTTCATGATCTGGGGCTAATCGCGAACTAGTGCGTTGACTTTTGTCACCTTGTTTCCTGCTGAAAGAACGAGACGAAAGCCAGGCGATCCAGTTTAGGCTCGCGTTAAGGAGACCTATCTGTCTCTTGAAAGTGGCTTGATATTATGTTGTAACAACAAATAGATAAATGATGTCGATTTTGTCAAACTATGTTCTTGACCAGCATACTACATTTTTAGTATAAGGACTTAAATAAATGCAGATATCTATATTTTATAGATATTTATGTCCTAGAGCAGAAATTATTTATGTCAAGTTAAGAGACAGCAGGGTACAATATGTAGGTACTATGTAGTATATGTATGCAGTATTATCATACAGATACTTATATCTCAGGGTGACGAGCGCAGTGCTGTGCCGCGCAGGGTCTTGAATTCTGCGAGTTCAAAATTCTGGGTGGCGCAGACCTGTTATGGGTAAACGTGACGTTTAACATCAGGCGAGCGATTTGCTCGTCTCGTCACTCAATAACATAAAAAAAAAAAAAGATACATTTATTTAAAACTAGCTGCGCCCCGCGGTTTCACCCGCTGTCCTGCAAGAATAGCGGAAAGCCGTTCAATTTTCTGGGGTAAAAAGTAATCTACATATTACCTAGGGCTTAAGCTACCTTCATACCAAATTTCGTCAAAATCTGTTTAGCTGTTAAATTGTCATCCATACGTCCATTACATAGCTGTCATTTGCGCAAAGAGTATAATAAGTCGTTTTGTTATTCCTTATGTCAATTCACACTTGAATGCTATCGAATTTATTTAACAGAAATAAATAGTATACTATGAATAAATAGTATCCTATGTGCGTTTCCTGGCTCTAAGCTACCTCCTCACCAATTTTCAGCCATATCGGTAAAGCCGTTCTTGAGTTATAAGTAGTGTAACATAACACGACTTTCTTTTATATATATAGATTGTAAATGTCTATATATATGTACAGTACCCGGCGATAAATATTGCACATTGACCTTTGGAAAGAGACAATCGGCTAATTTCGGCTTATCTCTGTCGCACACTACATAAGTGATGTTTTGTCAGTCGTTTTGTTCTGTTTGTATTTCGTGCGACAGAGATAACGCTCTACGAAGCCGAAATTAGCCGATTGTCTCTTTCCAAAGTTCGATGTGCAATATTTATCGCCGGGTACTGTAAGTTTACATGCTATTGTATTGTTCGTATGTTCGTGCTGAATAGGCTGTTTGGTATGGTAGATAATTAGCTCATAATTGTTGTATATACTGCCTTACCCATATGTGCCCGTATCTTACTTAGGAAAGAATATAACTGTTACTTGTGTTTGTTCAATACATTAAGCTATTTCTTAATTGCATAAGGTGCCAGTGTGCAATGTTTGTGTCTTTGATTGTAATATGTATATATAACCCGGTCACAATATCTGTGCACCTCGCAGGAATGCGTATAGCCTTATATGTATAGTCGAATATATCGAATAGTCGTGACGTCACCTCTCCGCGCACTCCCCGGTGCGACAGTGCGACTATATAAGGCTATACGCATTCCAGCGAGGTGCACAGATATTGTGACCGGGTTGTACAAACTAATTTAGATTTTTGCAACAAGCCATTAACTGCAAAAAGTCACTAACTGTTATGCTATGAAAAGTAACGTGGTTTTGACAAATTGGCTATAATTGACACGGAAATACTCAACTTTTGTTCCATATTACGACAAGTTTCGATCACATTCGGTGATCTTTTTCAAGGAATGATTGTTGCATAACAAGCGTGTTGGTTGAAGTAGCGTCCAGCCTGACACTGATTTTGCAGTTAATGACTTCTTGCAGAAAGCCGACGATTTAGTCAGCCCCGGATCTAGGGGGGGGCGAGCCGGGGCCCATGCCCCGGGCGTCCAGCTTAGGGGGGCGCCAAATTCACACTTTATAGACGAATAGACAACTCATCATTTACTAAACTTTGACCACGGAATAAATAATAGTACAAGTACAGTCATGACCATTATCAACTCGATCGATACCCAGAGCGCGGAGTAAGACGTGCTGTACGAACATTTATTATTCGCGAGGCGCGTAGGGCATAGTCAAAATACGCGCCCGCTCGCCCGCAGGAATCGCAGATCGCGGCAGCACGCGTCTGGTTACCGTGCGTGCGAAAGGGATGATATTCGAAAACTCCCTCGTTGATCTCTCTCCACGACAGTGTTTTTTAATTATGAACATGTGTGTTGTTTGTCAGGAAAGAAAATACTTGTTTTTTATTAAGTTACCGTATGAATAAAAACTGAAGGCGTCTAGGACATGGACGCCAAAACAAACGCGCTCGCTGCTCTCGCATATTTTTGATTAATTATAATCATTACACACACGCCGTTGACCCCGTAATTAAATAGCCTGTGTTTAATTTAATAACAACCAAATCAAAATCATTACGCTCGCTACTCGCGTCTTGTTTTTCTTTTCGGTAAGTAGATGCTGACTGTTTTGGAATTGACCGAAAAAATCTTCAATCTATTCGTGTTGAATGAAAACTTTTGATTTGATTTTGATTTTGAATAGTGGATAATTTCCTTAGTAAACAGCCTGTCCCAAATTTCTGAAAAACGTCTCAATTTTTTTGCGCTCGCTGCGCTTGCATTTTCTTGATGTTTAATTTCCGTTGTGCATAGTTTTCAAATATGATCGATCTGTTCTGAATTGATCAATAATGCCTAAACATTTCTTATTAATAAGATTATTTTGTTCTTTTAGACTTGCTGCGTACAACATACTAAAGGCTTTTGTAGTTTCCGCTTATTAATCGAGCACTGTTTGTGGGCAGGAAAATTTATGCAAAAACATTTTTTATTTATCAATTTTTATATCAAAACTTAATACACAAAGCTACCCAAAACGGAGTTAATTGATTTGTCAAATAAAAACGGTTTTATCTGAATAAATAAGCTTAATACAGAAAGAACAGCTATAAATGCATTATTTCCGCTCTGTTTACGCATTACTCAGTGCAATTTCGTTTGGAAACAGGCTCTCGTAAAATAAATAATAATATGCATATCCTAAATTGCTAAAAATACGTCTCAAAAATTTCCACATTGTTATTATTTAGTGTTTTGTGTGACCTAGCGCGTGAATTTTATTTTCAAAATGACAGAATATAACTCAAAATTTCGCGCTCGCTGCGCTTGCGTATTCTTGATTTCTGATATCTATTATATACACTCCGTTACGTAATAGCCCGTCCTAAAAACAAAAGATCTTCAAATCTCTGCGCTCGCTTCGTTCGCGCATTACTATTTATTTTATAAAGGCCACAATTATTTTTGAATTGATTGAAAATATTACAAGTTTTGTACCCGACGCGACGCGAGCGTTGTGTAATTTTCGTTGTAAATAGCCTGACGCGTAAAAATCTATCGTAAATTGATCAAAAATATCTCAAATTTTCGCGCTCGCTGCGCTCGCGTATTCATGGTGCTTAATTTCCGTTACACGTTTAATTCGTAAAAATTCTATGTTTTGAATTAATGAACAATGTCAAAAATTTTCGCGCTCGCTGCGCTCGCGATTTTTTTTTATTTATTTGTGCTTTTAAACTTGCTGCGTATAACATCCAAATGCCGGTTGATAAAAACTACTACGAGATTTGAACTTACTTAATCAAGCACTGTGTTGAGCAACTGTGCTTGATTCACAAAGCTCTCCAAATCGAATTATTTGGTTCATTGAAAAAAAAAACACGGTTTTGTTTGATTATTTTGAACAACTGCGGCCCGCCACTATTTCAAATTGTCACTATGCGGCCCGCGTCTGCCAAAAGGTTGCCGACCACTGATATAGATGATAAAGGTAAAAATAAATATCAGAGGGGGGGGGGGGGGGCGGCATTTTTCAGTTTTTGCCCCGCCTAAAAAAATTTGTAGATCCGGGGCTGGATTTAGTCATATGTAATATGACTCTGAACATTCCTACAGATGCTGTAAAACAATATATACCAAAAATTAACACAACACTTTTATTTCTACTACTAAACTATTAATTTTATTAGTTAGTCTAGTTCTAGTAGTTAGTTTAGTCTAGTTGTTTTCCGGGACTTCCAATGCACATTTGGAGTTATAACACTTTATTATAGCCTATAACACATAGGGATAGTGCAATTAGTGCAGCTTTCCAATAGTATAATTTCCCTCTACAAACATACAAACTCGACCTCGTTATAAAACAGGATTATACAGAAAGGGTATGCTAAGCCGAAAAGGCCTCAGTACTGTAGTGTACTCATAGTACATCATTTTGAACAACTTTTACTATAGGACCAACCCCTGAATTCGCGAAAAAAAAAAATCAGCTGTTCCATACATTTTGTTCACAGTTATTGACATTTTTCTATGGAACAGCGGTTTTTTTTCCGCGAATTCTTGGTTGGTCCCATTAGTACCTACGGCTCCTTAGCTCGAAAAAACCGGGTTTTCGGTCCCATCTGGCAGAAAGCACGAAACTTGGCATGCTGGTAGCTTTTGTTTGTGTAATTAAATCCCGAAGTAGAAACACCTGTAGAGATGATTGTTTCCCTCCCTCCCCCCCCCCCCTTTTTGTGTCCCAAAATATGTTTTTTTGAGATTTTCTCGAAAACGGTTCAAACTACGAGGAAACTGTTCAAGACAAGTTCTCTATAACATTTTCTACAATATTGCTCTTAGATGCATGTTGATAGAACCTATGGTTTTCGCGATGTGCTGATATTAATTTCAGGCCAAACCAAAAAATGACAATTTCTCTTAAGAGGCCTTGGTGAGCAGTATATGATATCATAAGTTTATAAATAAGTTTTTCCGAAGTTATATACTAAAGCTACCAGCATGCCAAGTTTCATGCTTTCGGCCAGATGGGACCGAACATTTTGCTAAGGAACTGGACTATAGTAAAAGTAGTTCATTATGATGAGTACTATGAGCTCTGTTCGGCTTAGCATACGCTTTCTGTATAACCCTGTATTTGTACTCCTATTTATAAATAACTAGGTTAAGCTTCACTAGGTGGTGTGAGATGTTCGGGCAGTTTCTGGCATTCAACCTTTGTGACTTTCAAAGCGCAGCCTTCTGGAAGACTCCGTTCTATATACTCTAAGTATGTGTCACAAGTGGATCCAGTGAGCCTCTGGAGGTGGACGAAGCGGAAATGTGTTCGGATCTCATACTGTACTCGGTGCTTCTTGAAAATGTGTACGCTTTTTAGAAGGGTCAGGCGCTCCTTTTCTGCTTTTCTTAATGCCCAACTGAAATTCGATTTATTGTTCATTTTAGTTAATAAATAAATGACAGTGAAGTTGATCAATGTAGAGAAGGATGGTGTCTCTTAGAATTGGAAGGGAAATAATTTGGGTACGCTGCTCCAACAAAACTAGTTAGTATGTACATAATTAGTTAGTTATAGAAGACTCGCTCCATAATGGTATTAAAATAAAATCACTTGTAGTAAGTGTTGACTTTAATCTATTGTATCACAGCGATCAAAAGCTTGTTTTGCTTTTAACACATTGGCTGCGGGAAACACATGCCTTGTGTATTTCCTTTGCGTGACACTAGTGCGGCTGCACACACTAATCAAACGGCTTGTGCAGCCACACTCTCGTCGCGCAAAGGAAAACACAAGGCATGTGTTTCCCGCAGCCAATGTGTTAAAACGCCGCTTATTATAGTTCGGCGAAAAGACCCTTGATGGAAGCGCATTCCACATCTTGCAAGTCGGCGGAAGAAGAGAGCTACATTATGTAAAGGAGTGCTAGTCAAGCAGTGTAACAAACCTGCCTTGGCCTTGCTTTAAATATGATCTATGTACCTACTATAAAAGAATTCCAGTTATATCTGGTCTAAGCAACATAATTCCTTCTCATTTAACTGCTGTAAGCTACAAATACCTTTTAGTGACTTCAATACCCAAGTGTGAGGCAGCTGCTACACAAAACCATGAGTAGCTCAGCAGCACTGCGGGGTCAACGCCCCTCATTTCCAGTTCAACTCTTTTATACAGCTTATCAAGTTCAATCTGCGCTGGAGATGGTGCATTTTCAGTTAGTTTTGTTGTTGGTGATATAGTGGCTGATGCTGATAGTGGTCTAAATGTAGCATGGTTGGTCATGAATCCACTACGTACTGTAGGGACTGCACGGAATATACTCTGTAAAAAATATATGGGTATGTATTATATTGATTTCGATAAAAGAAATTGTGTTTATTATAGTAACATAACCTTACCCGGATAGTGTTCATCTTTGCTGTATGGAAATAAGCGGTTTACTTTTATTTAGAAAAATATAGCAACTACTTATACTTTTCTGATAAATAACAGTGTCTATATTTCCATTTTATTTAAACCATATAAAAATTGAAAAACTGAACGACGAAAATAACCATCTAAGAAATCGGGGCGCCAGTTATCTGTCACTGTCATACAGATAACAGACAGCGTTGCCAAAGCCAACGTCCATGGTCTGGATTACCCACAAACCTAACTGAAAATCCCCAATTTTGGGGAAAATAAAATCGATATTCCCCACAAGTTTTCACATGAAATAAAAGTACTGTTCTTATGAATTCAATATTATTTATTAATTTAATTATTGTATTATGATCATGTCAAGTCTTCATTTCTCCAAATTTGTTTTAATAACATATCATTAGACGGGTCAAATTTCAAGCTCCCTCCTTTCTTCTTAATACCTTCTCTAGTGTCACAACGAGCAGTAAGTACGTATGTGTGAACTCGAACGAAATATAAACAACAACCAACAAAATAACCTACCTATACCTATAGCACACAGCGTACTACACGTCACTTGACTCCCGCGACGAGGCAAACCTTGTCGCCATCCCTATTCGACGGCACTAAAGGGACAGGGGACAGAAGATTTTGGCGCCTTTCAAAAGACGAAAACGCAGCGCCTACTGGCGTAAGTGGACCACGGGGACTTCCCCTTTGAATGACAAAGTTTATTTTTTTAGTTTAAGTTTTATGTTGCCATAAAGAATGTATCAAATATGCCCGATAATTAAAGTTAAACTTGAATCAAAAATAAATAATTTCTAAATTGTTATTATTTTATGCTACTTTACTTCTTTTACTTCTTAGTTGGATCTAGCAAATGTCTGAATTCTCCGCATTTTCCCTACATAAATGCGTTCCCCACAAATTACCCAATGGGAATGAAAATCCCCGCAGTTTTGGAAATTCCCCACAGATTGGCAACGCTGTCATACAGACTATTACAGACAGCAGACAGTGTAGCCAACTCCAAAAATTCTGAGTCCCTAGACTCTTAATAGAAAGTCGCTAAAATCCACGATGTCGTCTGGGAGAATACCAGCTACAATTTTGTCGGAGACAGAAAAGGCAGTGTCAAATGTTAGAATAGACAAAAAAAAAAATATTGATAAATAATTAGATTATTAATAAGGTAAATAATATACAGGGTGATTTTTTGAACCCTAGCAATATTCAAGGGCATGTTAATTAATCATCATAGAAATCGTATAATGAAATAAAATTTAGATAAATGCTGAAAGAAAACTTGGAAAGCCCTGCTTAAAGTTTATCCCGAGACTCTCAAACTTATAGGCATGCGAGCGTTCAGTGCGTGTGTGCGTGAGAACTACCGCGCCGCCCGTAGTAACTGTCGTTTATTCTCGCGTCGCGCCGCCCGCGCGCCCCGACTGATAACACGGAACCCGAACCTGTTAACTGTAGGTACCTATGATCCGTTTTTCCTTCATACTTTACCTGGCTTAGGACAGGCAAAAATACCTAGGTAGTCATGAATAATAATAATCATTAATCTTAAAATCAAGCTGTGTGTTTACATACCACACATTGGTAGGTACTTTTGGCGTACCTATTTAAAAAATGGGATCACACCTATTTACAATGATTAAAGGGTGAAATGAGGATGCGGAACATTTTTGATGCTCGCGGTAGCGGTCGCGATACTTAATCGTTTTCTTAGGATAATTAGTTGAAATATTAACTACCTA
Organism: Alcis repandata; assembly: GCA_949125135.1. Lineage (NCBI taxonomy): Eukaryota > Metazoa > Arthropoda > Insecta > Lepidoptera > Geometridae > Alcis > Alcis repandata. The sequence goes on along the minus strand of OX421246.1, from coordinate 4,020,204 downwards.
TTTTTTTGGTTAGTTCGAACGAGAATCGAGTACTGAATATCCTGTATAAATATTGCTCGGGTTCAAAAAATCACCCTGTCTATTGTGCAACAACATACAACATCTAACTTATAATTAAATTATTATATTATATTAAAGAAATTATCGGAGAACTGGCCGTATTCAATAGCAAAACTTAGATTTGAAAGAAAACTGGATGTGTTGCTTTGAATATTTTTTGAAATAAAATATTCCAAGCAAAAATTTTACAATTCTTGCACGTGTCGAATCGATGAGGACTTTTTAGGCTTCATTTAAACAATTTGAACAATCCTACCAATTTTCAGCTGAGTGGGAATTAATGTAACTTCACTTCTATTTTTTGGTCAAATTTGACCGCACTAAAAATGAAATCACACTAAAGAAAAACGGGCTGTCAAAATTACACACGAGAGAAGTGAAAGTTGTGTGTTTATTGTTTTTCGCATCTCCTATTTTTAAGCAATACCAATGTGAAACAAATGTCACTGTAAAAATCACCTGTGTGGGCTGCATATTAGGCGTAGGCATTTTTATATTAGGTTGGGGAAAACGTTTTTTCGCATGAAATAGTATGAACTTGTAATAAAATCTCTTTGGCAATACTATTTGTATCTGGCTGGTTTTGGTATCATTGAAAGTTTAAATTTTAAAGAACATAATTCCAAATTCAAATTGGGAAATCTCTCACCGTTTCTAAGATACGAGAGGATCCATTTTCATCATTTATCAGATTTGAGACACAAGGAGTCATTTTTCAAAGTGTTTCTTAAGGTTGTCGGATTTAGCGAGGTTCAAAACTTCGGGAATAGGCTATTTGACAACATTGAAAATACGCGACAAATTGTGGTCATCCTAAAAGATAACAGCAAAAAAAAATATATTTAACTTTAGTTTGATGTAAAATATGTCTATATTTTGCTAAATAAACATTAGAAAATGTAATAATTTATGAAATTCCACCCGGGACGTGAACGCTCCGTGATTGGTTCCAACTCCGATGACGTCATTAGCATGTAAACAGTTTCCTTGACATTAGCGTTTTGAGTTTTCTTGAGTGTTTTAATTGATTTTAGTGATATTTCCAGCAATTTTCTAATATTTTTAGATTTATTTTATATATCTAGTAAGTGTAATATTTATTGCGAATCTCAAAATGGAGCCGAGTTTTGTGAAAGCCGACAACCGCAACCTTCTTATCATAGACGCATTTATGGTTGCACTTTTCTTTAAGAATAACGCTGATTATTATGCTGCGGAATTCAAAAATGTAAAAACAGCTGTGTAAGTGCCACCTATTAATTATTTATTTACAAACGAGTAATTTTCTGAAATTACGTAAAACTTAATTTTAGGTTATGTTGTTGAATACTGTTATTTTGTGCTATGAAATCAAATATTTAACTACAACATTTAGTATTATTTACTTATAGTTAAATATTACTTACAATATAGTGATCTTCACACATAAAAATATTTGTGTCCGATCCAATGCTGTCTAGATCTCTTCGAGATAATTTAAACCACATTTTTCGTCTTTTGGAGAGCTTTGAAACGGAAATAAACACTTTTTCTGGACTTTTTATACTCGTATTTGTACATTGTGGCACTGCACACCATTTATATACCATATCAAAGGGGAAACTTTTAGAAATATTATGAAATTCACTTCAAATAAACGAAGGTTACTGACTGTTTACATGCTAGTGACGTCATGGCTGCCATATGTCAAGCGCCATTACGGAAACAGCGTTTTGGGTGTGTTTTTGAAAACGCAAACTTCGAAATTGATTTTTTATTATTAAAAGTGTAAATATCTCCGAAATATCAACGTAGTGTGAATATTGCGTCATAAACAATTATTTAAAATTATTTTTTAAAATTAGTCAAATAGCCTATTAATTACACATAAAAAAAGCTACCAGCATGCCAAGTTTCGTGCTTTCTGCCAGATGGGACTGAAAACCCGGTTTTTTCGAGCTAAGGAGCCGTACTACTACAAGATGGCAAAAAGTTACCGAACAAAATGGTACCTACAAACTTTAGCTAAATGTAAATAAACTATATTAAAAAATAAAAATCCTAATTTTTGGGTGAAATCGTCTGAATATGGGTTTTTTAAATCATTGTCACGGCAACACTTTTTTTTAATTTTTTGTCTATGGTGAATGTGAAATTAGGTGCGGAATTTTATTGCGGATGCGATGCGGCCATTACCATTACGTAGCCAGTGTTGAAAATTTAGCGACTTAGTCGCTAGAACTGGCGACTTTTGCTTATGTCTTAGCGACTAAAATAAAGTTTTGACGACAAAAATTTTTCAGCGACATATCTGGCGACTTTTAGAGAACAAATTAAAACAGCCCTAGCTGTAGATATTTCAAAAAATATTCAAAGCAACACATCCAATTATCTTTCAAATCTAAGTTTTGCTATTGAATATGGCCAGTAATCCGCCATTTCTCCAATAATTACCTCAATTTTTTTACTTATCATAACATTTGACACCGCCTTTTCTGTCCCCGACAAAATTATAGATATTCTCCCAGACCAAATCGTGGATCCGCTCCTGGTGCAGTTAGTTTTAGCGACTTTCTAGCGACTTTTGATTAATAATCTAGGGACTCGGAATTTTTGGAGTTGGCAACACTGTACGATGTACGTATTAGGTATTAGTTTACTTCTGTTGCACGAAAGTACGGTTACTAAATATTATGGAGAAGCTATAAAATAGTGAATAAGCTATTTCAAAGTAAAAATCTGCAGGTTAGAATAATTACTAAGTATCTGTCGTTCTCACCAGCAAACATTGAGGAGCAAGAAACTCAAGAGCACAGAGAAGTCTGATCTTGGTTCTACAACTTCAATCGATTTTTTGTAGTATTAATAAATAATTAACCATGGAGTCTGAATACATTGAGAGTGAAAGTGAGAGTGAGAGTGAGAGCGAAATCAGTGAAACTGAAATAGAAAATGATAGACTCGTGAAAAACTTTCTGAACGACACACGAGTTGAGGATGCACTAGCTGAAAGTAGAAGTCTTGAACCGACATACACCCCTAAACAACTTGAAAAAATTAATACTTACGAAGAAGCTGTTGCTCTCATTTTAGAGGCTGACGAAGTGTACAAAGAAGGCGAAGATATTCATTATGGAGTGCTGGAAGAAACCAGAAGCAAACTTAATGAAATAGCAGAAGTGATAAAGCAGCTCGCTAAGAATGCCAATGTAGGATATAACTACTTGCGGTGTGGCAAACCCTACTTTAAAGACAAAGAAAACTTTACACCTCCTGATAACGCAGACACCATATTGATGAGGCAATCTCAAATGTATGACTTTTCTCAAGTGGGCCCAGTGCCCAGTTGGACAGTAAAAGACAAAACTGATTTCATCAATGCCATTCTAGAAATGTCCAGGGATATTAAACGAAAGGAGCTAAGAGATGAAATGTCAAGGCTTAATAAAGATACCAATGGCAAGAAAATAAACGAATTACAAAAAGAAATAAAACAACTTCGTGAAAAAACACTAAATGAGCTTGCTTTGCCGCTGGAGCAAGAATATGATTGGGTGGTTTTAGCTAATTCCTTGAGTCGAAGGCATACGGAACAAGAATACCAGGCTTTATGGAAATTGTTCTTACATCCTTCTATTAACAAAAGCAGCTGGTCAAAGGCTGAGCATATAGAATTGCTGAAAATTGCTGAGGCAAACAACAATCAGGACTGGGATCACATTGCCAAACAATTAAACACAGGACGCACTGGATATCAGTGTTTCGTATATCACCGTACAAATATGGCCAACAATGCTCCAAGTGTTAAATGGTCAACAGAAGAAATAGAATACCTTCAACGAGCGGTTGACTTTTATAGAGAGGGTGAGCATATCCCCTGGGGTAAAATAGCAGCTACTATGGACAAACGTACAAAGATACAGGCCTATAATAAATATATGAGAATGATAACAAGCCGAAAAGGGAGGTTTTTAGACGAAGAAGATATAGTTATATGGAACTCCTATGAAAAATATGGGACTGATTTTAAAAAGATATCACAGTTTATCCCAGGCAGAACAGCAGTTCAGCTAAAGCGTCGCTTCCAAATACTGACTAAGCGAAGGCAGTCCGCTACATGGTCTATGGAGGATGACATGAAACTTCTACAGATTATGGCTAATCTTGAAACCTTCAGCTACTCAAGTGTAACTCAACATTTTCCAGGAAAAGACAGAGAAAACATAAGGTCGCGGTACATCACATTGACAAAATGGATGAAAACTCATCCAGGGTCTAATCTCTCGGTGGCTCCTCGTCGTGGCGCGCGCAGGCTTTTGCACGGCCAAGGGCCAGCCAACATTAGTGATGCTATTGCCAATCTCAACAAAAGATTTGTAAAAGAGGTGAAAATAAAGTCGAAAAATGAAATAACAAGGCACTCACGCTTTGAGGATATTAAAGAATATGTTATGGTCGAACTTACACATGAATCTGAATTGAGATCCAATAAACCAGACTTATCTGAGTTAGACAATGAAAACACAGTGTGTTTCCTTCCAGACGCATATACACAGAACATTAATAATCTAAAAAGCTTGCTCATGTTTTTAAATGCTGCTTTGGTTAAAGGAACATTTTTAAGCAGCATATATTATTCAAAATCCCCAGGACTATGCAATTCCTCTCCATTAGAATATCTACATAGAGTGAAATCTTACTCGAAAAAAAGCAAGGTACGCATAATAGAAATGAAAGATTTCCCAGACATTTGGGGCGAAAAACCTGAATTAAAACTTACAAGATATGTACTACCACCAAATTATTCTACGATAACTGGGTGCCTAGGGCTTTTGAAGTATTTTAGTGGAAATCCTGAAGGAAAACCTGAAGACGGCATCAATCTGAGTTTGATGCAACGCAAGAATATGTATCTAAAACTACAAATGGATATGTGCAAAGTTCGGTTTGCAAAGTTACACATGTGGCCAATGCTGCTCTCTAATCAAATTCCACATATTAGACGTGTCACATATTAAACAACACGTGTCTTGGCCAGCTGTGGAAAATAGAATTCTAACTAATAGGATAGGAGTGACGATTCCAACCGAAAAGCAAAGCCCACAAAATTTTCAAGCAAAACAAACTGGAAAAGTTAGCCAAAAAAATGGCGGTGAGATAAATGAACTGAATCTGAGTGAACGTGATTTAAGTGAAATTCAGGAACCGTTGGCGACCCCAGGATGTAGTAAAGACATTTTCAGATTCAATTAAGACAGCCTCCATTTTTTAATCATATCTGTCTTGTGTCTAGAACTTTTTTTTTGTGTGTATGTTTTGCCAATCCCCTGAATAATTTTGTTCAGGATTGAACCTCAATGGATATTTTAGGTATTTTTAAATGTATTACATTTTGTACCATGCACAACACATAAATAAACGAGGTAGTCCACCTAGAGCACCCGTCCGAATAGCACCTGCGCGAAGAGCACCCAGCCTAGTCCACGAAGAGCACCTATCCATTTTTTTGGCAGATGCTCTTCGTGGATTCAAATTTATTTTTACATTTATGTCCACGAAGAGCACCTACCACTTAACAGCCTAGTGTTGACCACAATGCTTCCCGCATGTGAGCATTGTCATCAATTATAGATTTGGTGTGTAATATCTTAAGATGTTATACAACTGTGTTTTGCTCAATAACGTCTCTGACCTTTGCTGGGGAAGTACAAGCTGAACACACTAAAAAAAAATTTAAATTATGGAATTTTCAAATGGTATTTATTATAATAGCGTATTACTTTTCTAGTGACTTAATATTGATAGGGATTATGTAAGATTTCTATAAAACTTAACAATTACTTATTTATCCAATGTCTCATAAAATATGTATTACATATTTGTGTACAGTAGTCACAAATTCTACAGTACTAACCTCCAAGGCAAAAAGAGTGTTGTAAGTTTGACCGCTATGTGTGTATGTGTGTGTGTGTCTGTTTGTCTGTGGCACTGTAGCTCTTAAACGGCTAAACCTATTTGGATGCGGTTTTTAATTGAAAGCAGGTTTTCTAGTGATGTTTCTTAGACATGTTTTATCAAAATCACTTCAGCCGTCTTAACTATTTTTTAATTTAATAAGTGAATGATGGCATGAGTCATCGCGCGCATCGTCTGTTCACTGCACCGGCCGCCGCTGGAATGTGACTGCGAGAGTGAGAAGCGACGCCCAATGCCCATCTTGTATACATACTTATAAGGTGCGAGCGAGACAAGCGACCAGCTTGAGCAAGAAAGCACCATAGCACCGTGTTTGTAAATATTAGCCTCTATTGATTATTAATTAAAGGTATAATACGAAATGCTTTCCAACTATTATGCTAGGTACCTATCTTTAATTTCGTTTAGATTTAGCATTACTTTTAAATAAATTAATTCCTTCATTTGCTTTCAATTAGGTAAGTGTTTTACTTCCAACTACTAGTCCAGCTAATTAGCAAAATGTTCGGTTCCATCTGCAAGAGAGCACGAAACATGACATGCGTGTAGCTTTTTTATGTGAAATTAACCCGAAGTAGAAACACCTCGGGAGATGATTGTTTCCCTAACTCCTCCCCTTTCTGTGTCCTAAAATATAGTTTTTGAGATTTTCTCGGAAACTGTTCAAAATATGTTCTCTGTAACATTTCCCACAATATTGCTCTTAGATGTATGTTGATAGGACTTATGGTTTTCGAGATATTTATACTGATACTAGCTGACCTGGCAAACGTTGTTTTGCCATATAAATTAATAGGGGTTGGTGATAGAAGGGTGAAAATTTAGGGTTGTATGTATTTTTAATGCCACATAAGCCACATTATAAAAAAAAAATTGTCCAAAAAATAAAAAAATATTTAGGGGTGGATTACCCCTAACATTTAGGGGGATGAAAAATAGATGTTGGCCGATTCTCAGACCTACTGAATATGCATACAAAATTTCATCAAAATCGGTCAAGCCGTTTCGGAGGAGTATGGCAACGAAAACTGTGACACGAGAATTTTATATATTAGATTAATTTCAGACCAGGCCAAAAAAATTTCAAACAGCATTATCTCGAAAACCATAAGTCCTATCCAACATCCATATAGGAGCAATATTGTAGGAAATGTTATAGAAAACATACAAAACTTGTGACGTTTGAAATGAGGTCGATAAAATTTCTGTGTATGGTTTAGCCTTTAGCAGTCTACTTATCTACTTAGTTAATAAGTGATAAAATGGAGTCATTGATACGAATATAGGTTTAACAGTAATAAAAATACCAACCTACTTACCTATGTTTTATTGTAATAAATATTTGAAACATAAAAAACACTTTGATACAAAAAAAACCTAAGTACATATATTTTATTACAGACTTCAAACCAAAGGAGATTGGCAATTTGATATGGATGTAATATTACTGAATCTGCCAAATATTCACACATTAATAGAATTATCTATTAGGGCTTCCAAACATCATTATCTTACCCTTATCCCACCTACGTGGGGTCGGTACAGTATATACACTTCTTCCATTCATCTCTATCACTCATCATATCTGAATTCACTCCCTTCTTTTTCATATCATCTTTCACACTGTTCATCCATACTTTCTTCGTCCGTCCTCTACCGCTATACACAAGTTCATCGTCTTTTTAGGGCTTCCAAACAAATATACCAGGTTATTCATAAAGGGTATGCTAAGCCAAGTAGGGCTCATAGTACTCATCATTCTATACAACTTTTACTATGGGACCAACAGAATTCAGGGAAAAAAATCAGCTGTTCCATACATTTTGTCGAATGTCATTGACATTTTTCTATGGAACTGCTGATTTTTTTCGCGAATTTCAGCTAAATGAGGTCCATTATTTGCACTGTTGTTTCTGGCAGAGTTGCTTCTAGAATTAGAGAAGTAGAAAAAAAACACCGAACCCGGGGCTGCCAACAAAAAGTAGGTTTCAGTATTTTTTTTTGTTGTGTAACTTTTTGCCCTCGTAGAGCAATTTTAAAATCAAATTAATATTGTTTATACTACGTTCAAACCATTTAAAGATTAATTTCAGCGTAATAGATCAACTTTTCGTGGCTTATCACAAGTAAAATTCATATTTATTATAATTAATTCAATAAAAATCCATATTTTTGCGAGAAATCGTCTGAATTTGCTTTTTTTTAATTATGGCAGCTCTTTTATTGAATTATTTAGTCTGTTCTGTGGTGTCGTGAAAATAGGTGCGGCCATTGTTTATTATTATAATTTCTTGATTCTGGTTGAAAAGTCTTGAGTACTACCTAATTTATTGATTCTCAGACAGATGTTTGACTGAAGAACAGTGTAGAGTAGACTGCAGACATATATTTTGCTGGGTGCGTAGTCTAAAGTGAATAAAAGAGCTGGATGTACATACTGAGTACACCGAAAATAATAGAAATGATTATTTCGTTGAAGAAAACATTAAATTCCGTGTGATTAAGATTGATAAATAAATTATGGTGGGCCCTCTTATGGCTTTGAAAATGTTGCACTGCAAAAAGATGTGTACAAGGTCTCAAAAACGGTCTAACCAAAAAAAATCGATCGGGGCAGAATTACCTCAAAATGTGTGCAATAAAGTTGTGAAAGTGGAAGCAAATAATGAACTTTGCAGAGTTTGCTTAAAACAAGGTACAGTCCCTATTCATCCAGACAATCCCAGTGAAGATTTGACTGATGCTATTACTGCTTTTGGAGGAATTGTGATAAATATTTCTGACTCTTACCCCAAATATTTATGTCAGTCTTGTTTTTCTCTACTTCAAGGAGCAATATTATTCAAAAAGACAGCTCAAGAATCAGATCAGCGCCTTAAACAGTCTACAGAACCCAAACTAGAAGCGGATGACAACTTTAGTGACTCTGCCCATGACTATGATACAGAACCATTTATTACCACAGAGGAGCTAAAAGCTGTAACACGCTTAGTGATCTGCAAACAGTGTGACCTAGAATTCAAAACATTTAAGGAGTACAATGATCACAGACTAACAGATGAGCATACAAATCTAAAGAAAACATGCTCAATTTGTAACAAAACTTACTCTTCTGCCTATTTCAAAAAACATATGAAAATACATCAACAGGAAACTGCATACATATGTGATGTGTGCGGCAAACACTTTATATTGCAAAACCAGTTCACACGTCACCGTTTAACACACTTCTACAGTTTGCCATTTAAATGTTCTCTATGTCCTTATAAGGGACGGTTCACAGAGTCCTTGAAGATGCATATGAGATCACATACAGGGGAGAAACCGTACATTTGTGAAGAATGCCCACAGCGATTTATAACCAAGAGCAATCTGAATAAGCATATGTTGACACATAAAAAGGAACGTGATTTTATATGTGAGTGTGGACGAGGGTATTACACTAAGCGAGAGTTTGATCTGCACTTCAAAGTAGAACATGCTGGAATAAAGGAGCATGTTTGCCCGATATGTGGAAAAGCTTTTGGTTATCGCAAACAGATGATGAAACATCAGTTAAAGGTTCATAAAAGAGAAAAGTTTAGATTTGGAAGAATGCCAATTTATTTAAAGATAGAGAGTATGAAGCAACAACAAGACCAACAGGATAACAACATACCTATGACCTGATGTCTTTAATAACCTTTGTTAGCTTTTATACCAACAAAAACTATAACATGAAGACAAAAACTTGTTTTATTAATAACACACATTATCCCTTTAGTGTAAGAATGTATACCTACCAATTTTAATAAAACTATTGTTCAGCAGCGGTCTCAGATCAAGTTGATCTGAGCTACAAAATTGAGATATGAGAGAAAAGTTAATACAAAAAAAAACAGCTGTTCCATACATCTTGTTGAGCTGATATTTATTTGGTAATAGTTGTTCTTAATGATAGTTGTTACATGAATCTTTCTCGGCTTAGCATACCCTTTCCTTATAGCCCTGTATTCATAGAAGAAATGGCTACTAGATTTCGTCAAATACTCGTAAGTCGATTAGTGGTAGAATTTTTTTTTTTTAATTTTCGTAACGAGTAACAAACTCATTTTGATGTGACTCGTTGGGAACTCGCCGAAAAGAATAACGACTGGAAGAAAAGTTGTGAAGCGGCAAGCATGGCCATAGGCGAAAAAAATGTGGTAGTAATAATATATTCATATTAAAAATATATTCTAAACAGTAGGCAATGTTTGTCGCCACAGCAGTTCCAAAACTGAGCTCCGAAATAATTAAGTCAATTATAATATCGTTCGAAGATTGTGTCATTCGATACAGAGGCGAACGCAGACCCGAGTTGGTGGGACAGGCTAAGCTTGAGGTAAAGAAAGTTTTGAGCTAGGTTCCTGTGTGCTTTCTGAGAGTTCTACAAAGTTGATCGCGAAGTGTCCTATTATACGTTCTGCGGGTGCCTATTTATGGGCTGTACAATATCATGCTATAAAACTACAAAATAGGTGTCTTAAATTATTGGCCTTATATTATTGCGTCTTCCTGCCCTGCAGCCAACGTCAAACAAAAACAAAACAAAACTGTTTCTTTTCTTGCTCTTGCTCCAGATAAACAGAAGTATTAAACTACAAAGAATCTTTATTTCTTATTATTATATACAGTTACTGTACAGGGGACCACAGGTTTGTGATACATAACCACACTTCTCGAAGTCTGATCTAATCTCAGGATCTAAAGCAACTCTGTGCGGAGCCCGAATAAGGTCATACGTATTGGAGTACAATAGAATAACGGAGTTGGTGACATTAATGATTCGAGCTTATTGAGATCTACAAAGAAGGTACATTTTTATATTGTGAAGTCACAGAATTCTCCCTACGACATCTATTCTACTAGATCCGCATAACAGTGGAACCTAACCCCCTGTGAGTGGTTGTTTTAAACACCGAATGATCATAAATCATGAACGGAACTGCACAAATTCCTAGGACTGCTAGAGTTTTGAAGATGTGGCACTTTAGAGAACTAAATATTATAAAAAAAGGCTGTATAGAATCTGAAGAGCCAAGTACGACTAAAAAACCAATATCACAGAACTTTGTGATCGTAAAAAGGTGCTCTCCAGAAAAAGTAAAAGATCCTGAGGAAATTACGAGCGAGTTCAATGTTAAGGAAATTTTAGAAGTGAAAATGGAATTATGTAGGATTTGCTTGCAGCAAGGCACAATACCTATTCATGGAAACAATCCTAGCGAAGATATGGCTGATGATATACGTATTATTGGAGGTATAACTATTAGCATCTTTGACTCTTGTCCCAAATTTTTGTGTGAATCTTGTAATGGATTGCTTCAGAGTGCAATATTGTTTAGAAAAACTGCACAAAGTTCAGATCGGCTTTTGAAACATTATACAGCAAAAGATGAGAGTACCGGTAATGCCACGGACATTGCCAATGAAAAGCACAAAGCTAATTTGACTACTCAGGTAGATTTAGAAACGCTGTTTGATAAGCCGATGGCACATAAGCATGTATTAGAAATAAATTTCAGTAGCTCTATGGATATAGGTGCCGAAGTTAGTATATTAGAACCACAAGTTTGTTTAAAGACAGCTAAAGATTATGACTACTTCTTAAAAAAATCAAATTTTCCACATTCTCCAAACGCTAATGCCAGTTATGCAGTGGGTGTTAATGAAAAGCCAACTTTATTTGGAAAAAAACTAGATTTGACATGTAAACAGTGTAATATACAGTTTAACTATTTTCAAGAGTATAAAGAACATAAACTACATACACGAAAACACAAAAGGAAAATGTGCACAGTTTGTAAACATAGTTTTGCTAATCGGTTTACAAAAAAATATAATCAGAGTCTTCACAAGTACGAAAGTATGTATGTGTGTGAAAGTTGTTATGAAAGTATAAATAAAGTTCTCAATGAGCCAAAAACTGATTACATTTCTAAAGACGTAGCCATTGAGCATGTTAATAAAGCTGTTGAAGAGCAAAAAATAGTTTTGGCTTGCAAAAAGTGCGACATAGAATTTGATAAATTTCAAGATTACAGGGAACATAGGCTGAACACGCGGAAACACACAAAAAAAATGTGTACAGTTTGTAATAGAACTTATGCTGCAAGATATATCAAAAAATCGAGTACCACTATCAATGTGAATGGTGTGTATGTGTGTGGCGATTGCTATGAACAAGATATAAACAAGCTTGCGGAAGATCAAACAGATGACAATTGCAGTGAAGCACCTAGTTCCTTCGTAGTGCGACAACTGAAGTTGAAATGCAAACAATGCAATTTATTATTTAGCGCACATCATGAGTACATTCTTCATAAGCGACTTCATGAACAGAAGACAAAGACATGCCAAATTTGCAATAAAAGTTACTCGTCAAAGTATTACAGACTACATATGCAAATTCACAAACCGGGAGGACCTGCATATATGTGTGACGTTTGTGGAAAACATTTCAAACAACAAAGTAGTTTCAGATGTCACCGCGGAATTCATTTCAACAGCTTACCCCATAGTTGTTCTCTTTGTCCATATAAGACACTATTGAAAGACTCGTTAAAAATTCATATGAGATCCCACACAGGGGAAAGACCTTACCTATGTGAAGAATGTCCACAAAAGTTCGTGACGAAAAGTAACCTCATCAAACACAGACTTACTCATAAAAAGGAACGCGATTTCAAGTGTGATTGTGGAAAGGAATATCACACAAAACGAGACCTTGAGTTGCATGTCAAAGTAGAACATGTGGGACTGAAGGAGCATGTTTGTCAGATATGTGGCAAAGCGTACGGCTATCGAAAGGTGTTGATGCGTCATCAGTTAAGGGTTCACAAGAGGGGGAAGCTGAAAGGTGGAAAACAGGCAACATATTTGAAAATTGAAAGTATGAAAGACCAGGAAAACGAGGTACATACAACTTAAATTGTTTCTACAACTTGAAATAGTAAAATACTATTACAGATAATTGCATCTGAAAAACTTAAATTGGCAAAACATCTTTGCTATAGATTTTCAACAAAACCTTAATCTATTTTATAATTTAAGAATAAAACCTTTGTAGAAATCACAGGCCAGTTAGGTATGTCGAAGGTGATTTGAAGTATCCTGTCAAAATTAATATCAAAATAATTTGGTTTTTATCAGTCTGTTTTAAATAAATAATGGCAAACGAAGCTGAAGAGACTGTTCGTAAGCTGGCATTGCACAAGGGAGTTGGAGGAGTGATTGTGGTGAATGGTGAGGGTATACCTATAAAGACCACTTTGGAGAATCATGTCTCCGTTCAGTATGCTGGCCTCATGAGCGCGCTGGTAGATAAAGCGAGGGCTGTGGTGCGGGATCTGGACCCAACAAATGAGCTCACCTTTTTGAGGATTCGCAGCAAGAAGAGCGAAGTAATGGTAGCTCCTGACAAAGAATTTATATTGATTGTCGTTCAAAATCCCATTGAATGATAAAGGTCTGTGGCGATGTGGGCCACTTTATTTTATTTTTAGTTATTGTTTATTAGGTAGATGGTTTATTAATTTATCAGTTGTTAATTGTCTTCAAGTTAACACTTTGACTGCGGGAAACACATACCTTGCGTTTTCTTTTGCGCGACGCCAGTGCGGTTGCACACGCCAGGCGCATGTGATTATTAGCCGCAGTCAAAGTGTTAAGACTAGTTACTTAAATGGCTTGATTCAATATGTTCGAAGGTACTAGAAATAAAAGTAATTTACTATCTACTTAATTGTTTTATTAAGATAAAATCACACAGTCAACTTATGCTTAGGAATGATTCAAAATGGTCTATTACCAGCCGCCGCCACCTCTATTGCCGTACCCACGACTGCGATAACCTCTGCTAAAACGACCTCTACCAAACCCGCCTCTGCCAAAACCGCCTTGGTTATCACCATACCCGCCTTGGTTGCCACCAAAACCGCCCGAATTGCTGCCGAAACCGCCCGAATTGCCGCCGAAACCGCCCGAATTGCCGCCGAATCCGCCCGAATTGCCACCGAATCCGCCCGAATTGCCGCCGTATCCGCCCGAATTGCTACCAAAACCACCCGAGGCATACACTCCACTGCCCATGCCTCCTCTAGGCCCATTTGTGCCCCAACCCCTTGTGTTTCCTCGTTTGGCTCCGTCGCGTCCGAACATAGGTGTGCTTGATTCACGTTGAATTCCGTGATCGCCGGCGGTAACCACGCATAGTTCTTTTAGGCAGTGGATTACCTGAAAGAGAACAGTTTTTAATAAGTTATTGATGACAGTCAAACATAAGCCTATCATTGGATTAAATAAAAGAATTAAAAAAGAGTAGTTTGACAAAGAGGGCCTAAAAACCGCATCAAAATCAGTCTACTCGTTAGGTTCACAGTTACCGTGTAAATTTAAATAACCTGTTTTTTTGGATCCCGGATTTAAAATCGGTCTTCCGTTTGGGTCCTTTAATGCCCACAGACACCTCTCCATGCGTCGGAGGTTAATAAAAATGAGTCGGTAGAATCTGTCTGTTTAATTATAATGTGTTTGTTCACTAGTACTATAAAATCTAATTAAGACACTTCTTAATAATGGGTGCAATACCCCATTAGAGTGTATTCAAAATGTCGACGGTTGTAACGCCCTAGTACCTTCTCCTCGGTGGGAGTGAACTGCAAGGCCGCGTCGGGCTGCGCGGCGGCGCGCTCCACGATGCGCTCGAGCGCGGGGCGGAGCGCCACCACGAGCGCGGCCACGCGCGGGGACATGTCCAGGTTGAGCCAGTTGTCGAGGCGGACTGTGTTGTCCACCTGGAAATGTTATATTTAGGCAATGTTACTATTAAATTAACGTTGAACCAGCGTTGACAATTTTGACATCAAACGCCTACTTCTATATCATCTATAATCAAAAATAAATAAGGGAGACTAGCGCAGTTTCTAGTAAATATAAGAGATGCCAGACGGGCGCTGTCGCTGTGCTGCGCCGTCGCAACGCAGTGACTTCAACGCTGCGACGACGCAGCGCAGCGGCAACGCGCGTGTGGCATCTCTCTTACGGCTTTGCTAACTAACTTAAAATTGTGTGACCTAAAATGAACTAGTCTACCTGTTTATACTATCTATTAGAAAGAAGAGCACCCTTAATAGTCATAAAGTTACCCGCTGTCCCACAATTTTTTAAGCGATATCATGGTTTTGTTATCTAGTGTGGACAATTAAAAGTTATTAATGTGTGTGGGCCAGGCCTAATGCCTGGCCCACACATATCGCGATAATATTCGGGCGATAAACTTCGTCTTCGGTCTACAGCGAAGCTGCGCAGCCACATAATGCGCGATGTAAAGTTTATCGCCGCGATGTACGAGCGACGTATAAACGCAAAAGACAAAATGGACGCCGCGGTTGCTCTGTATTTTATGGCAGCAAATAATTATTTTTTACATTTATGTCATCTAAAGAACAAATTAAAAGCAAGAAAAAGGAGGAAGTGGATGATAACTTTTCACAAATCAAGAATAGCAGAGATCCATTTTTTTATGGCCAGTTTCGTTTGGGCTCCATAAAATCGGCTCAGACTCGTAATTGGCCATAAATTCTAAAATTCTATCGTTACTCCAATCCATGTTTCGCTTCAGCTATATTATGCACTGCAGTTTAACTTACACGTCCGCTACGCACGATGGTAGGCGGCCGACTGAAGTGTGGAAGCAAAGCTGTGCTGTGTGTGTATGCGCAAGCGAAGCTCATCGCGATATTCGCGATAAAACGCTTTGATCTGCTAGAATTTACCGACAGCGGAGCGAAGTCCTCGCAGCTTCGTACGAAGCACCGAAGTATACGCGAATACTTGGCTACACACATCGGGATAACGCGAATCTTCGGGTTATCGCGATGTGTGCGGCCTAGGCATAAGACTTGTTAGTTTTTGTGTGAACCTAACTCTGCTCTTTACCTACTCTTTGGTAAAGAGCAGAGTTAAACATCTTGACTCTAGATACATACCCACTCGACCTTCCTACACGCAAACAGCAGGAGATGCAGCGGCGCCACCATTGTAGTTTGTTTGCAGCTGATGGCTCGCGTTCGCACTTTTTCTCCAAACACGAATAAGGGCGAAGGGAATCTCGTGTCCAAGTTATTGCAGTTGACCGATGTCTTGTGGATGAGGGCTGGCTTGCCTTCCGTTGTTAGCACCTGGAAGGAAAACATTAGAGCAGAATGAAACATTGGATCAAAGATACCATAAAACAAAATTACGACAACTGATGACTTCGATATAATCTAGGTGTCTTCAAGTCGGGTGTGAATCGGTTTCATCTACGCAAGCGTGCTCCTTCGTAGACCGCATCGTTGCTTACCATCAGGCAAGATGGCGGTCAAATGCAAGCCTATTAAGTACTAAATGAAAAAACCTGTTAAGCTACATCTATTTCCTATTTCAGCTGCTTCAGCGTGAAGGAATAACAACGATACATATAAACTTTCGAGTTTTTAATAGTTCTAGGAAGTATAATGCGATTTGAATCAGTTTTTTTTAAAACACTATAATTCTTTTTGATACATAAAATAAAAATGGCGCGATGAACTCGGGCGGTTTGTAAAAGACTGGACGGCGCTGGCCCAAGACCGCAATAACTGGAAAAAATTGGGGGAGACTTTTGCCCAGCAGTGGGACAGCATAGGTTAATTAAATAAAAAAAAAGTTTCAAACTAATAGCTCCACTAGGGCATCCTGTGCCGGGGATGCCATGGAACACACAAAGACAAGAACAACTAACACCTAGACCCAGAACAGATATTTAAATTCATCATTCAAACATCCCGGCCCGGCCGGGAACCGAACGCGGGGCCTCAGGTCGCCAAACAATAAATAAAACATTGGACCAAAGATCATAAAAACAAAATTACGAAAACTGTGTTCCTGTGTGAAATTGAATTGTCATTGACATATGTATATGGAACAGCTGATTTTTTTTCGCGAATTCTGGGTTTGTCTCATAGTAAAAATTGTTTATAATGATAAGTACATGATAACCTAGAATATTTTTAAGTGTCTAACTAACCAGTGAGCCTGTATATAAACAAGTGCAAGTCGGACTCGCGCACGAAGTGTTCCGTACCATTATCTATAAAAACGCCAAAAAAAAATCACGTTTGTTGTATGGGAACCCCTTTACTATTTATTTTATTCCGTTTTTAGTTTTTGTTGTTATAGCGGCCACAGAAATACATCATCTGTGAAAATTTCAACTAACTATAACTACCACGGTTCATAAGATACAGCCTGGTGACGGACGGACGGCCACCGGAGTCTTAGGGTGACGAATCAACATCGAGCTGTGCTGCGCTGTACTGAGCTGTGCTGTGCTGTGTTTCTTAAGCTACGTTTTTTTAAGAATCAACATCAAGCTGTGCTGCGCTTTGCTTAGCTCAGTATAAAAGTAATCAGCAGCTTGTGTAGTCGTTTATCTCGTCAAAAATGACTTTATTTTCAAAAAAACGTAAACATTATGACATAGTGAGTGAGTGAGAAAGACGTCTGAGGGCGATGGAGGGGCACGCAGCGTGCTCCATTTTTGAAAAACCTAGCACAGCTCGACACAGCACGGCGGGTAGCGCGCCTCGCTCGAGACTGCTGCGTTTTTAAACAGAGCGTAGCTTCACACAGCGCAGCACAGCATGGTTTGTTTCTATCCTCATTGAAATATTAGACGAGCGAGTTGACCAAACATAGCACAGCGCAGTACAGCTCAGCACAGCTCGATGTTGATTCGTCACCCTTATTAGGGTGACGAATCAACATCGAGCTGTGCTGCGCTGTACTGAGCTGTGCTGTGCTGTGTTTCTTAAGCTACGTTTTTTTAAGAATCAACATCAAGCTGTGCTGCGCTTTGCTTAGGCAGCTCGTGTAGTCGTTTATCTCGTAAAAAATGACTTTATTTTCAAAAAAACGTAAACATTATGACATAGTGAGTGAGTGAGAGAGACGTCTGAGGGCGATGGGGGGGCACGCAGCGTGCTCCATGTTTGAAAAACTTAGCACAGCTCGACACAGCGCGGCTCAGCACGGCGGGTAGCGCGCCTCGCTCGAGACTGCTGCGTTTTTAAACAGAGCGTAGCCTCACACAGCGCAGCACAGCATGGTTTGTTTCTATCCTTATTGAAATATTAGACGAGCGAGTTGACCAAACATAGCACAGCTCAGTACAGCGCAGCACAGCTCGATGTTGATCCGTCACCCTTAGTATAGGGTCTCGTTTTTACCCTTTGGGTACGGAATCCTAAAAAAGAGTAGTAAGTAGTGTTACCTTTCTCTTTGCGGAATGTATGCACACGTTGGGATAAAGGCCCATGCACATGAGCGCGATGACGAGGTCTAGGACGGGCGCGGGCCCCGCCGTGACCCAGCGCTGCGGGATGCAGCACTCCTCGGGGAAACCGATGGCCGTCGTCAGGATATCTGGAAGTTGTGAAACTGTTAATGCTGCTGTTTTTTACCGTTTTAATGAATAAACTTAGTCACTAGTGGATTATTTTATCATTTATTTACAACAATTTACGTTTCAGATAAAAAAAAATCAATTTATTCAATTATCAGTATTTATGTTTAAAAATATATCAAAAAAGAATGGAAACTATTTTACAGCTGTCTCATTTAGTTTATAAAATTATACAACTTCTTATAAACTGTTCTTTGCTTTATGAACTCTTGAATGAACGTAACTATGTTTTTTGTATTTTTTCACTGTTGTTGAAAATCCATAGATTCGATTTAAATATCTTTATAAAAGGATTAGTACGTAAACTCACTGATAAGCTGATACTTGGCTTCAGAAGTGATCCGGAGCGTGGTTTGCTGTACTCCCTTCCACTCACACCAACGCACCTCCGCCTCTTCGCCTTTAGCGCACTCCCGCTCCCACATCTAAAACAAACAAACAAACAACCCTTTAATAATATGTATCAATAATATATATATTTCGAATGTTAGGATCGGATTGTATTCTTTTTTCTTATCGGTTTCGTAACATACGGTTTTTTACATGGAAGGGTCGTCAGCCCCTCGCACAACCCCCAAAATGCTGGAGGACCACACCCTACTTTGGTCAGCGAGTCCATCGGACTTAGCCGGTAGCTAGGTAAGCTGTGCTACCGACCATTCCCCTATCCGCCACCCCGGGGACGCTCCCCACACGCCGTGAGGGCCAGCGAGGCGAGGCGAGGTGAGGATCGTAATGTCAAGAAGGCGTATCTTGGAGTTGCAAGTGGCCGCCGACCCGTCGGCCGGCCCAGATACCGCTGGATTGACGCAGTGCGATCCGACCTTTGCGAACTCCAAGCCGACGACTGGCAAGAGATAGCGCAAGATCGGGATCAATGGCGTTCTCTGGTATCGGAGGCCAAGACCCACTTTGGGTCGCTGCGCCAGAGGAGTAAGTAAGTAATATTTTGAATGTGACTTTTATAAACATAATTATGTAAGTCACATTCAATATAGGGTTATTCATAAAGTTTGTGCTAAGCCGAAAAGAGCTCATATTACTCATCATTATGAACAACTTTTACTATGGGACCAACCCGAAATTCACCAAAAAAAAATCTGCTGTTCCATACATTTTGTCGACTGTCATTGACATTTTTCTATGGAACAGCTGATTTTTTTTCGCGAATTTCGGTTTGGTGCCATAGTAACAGTTGTTCATAATGATGAGTACTATGAGCCCTTTACGTATAAACACGTATGATTTACCTGGAACGCGTTAAGCATGGCCACATGATCAGAAGCCCTATCCCCCGCCAGCGCGCGCTGATGCTGCGACAGCCGCCTCCTGCCGTCCCGGAGGTCGAAGATCTCAGGGAAGGTGGTGGAGTTGGCAGCCATCGTGGTCAGAGCGTCGCCCACGCCGAGAACGAAGCCGAGGATCATCATCTTGCCGAGACGGGGCTCTGGGTGATAAGAGAAATAGCTGTGAGAGGCAAGTAATGAGAAAGTAGTTTGTGCCGCAGAGAGGTCATCTGCCCAAGAAGTACCGTTCTCTGCGTAACGAACGAATGCCATCTGTCACAGTCACATGTCAATCGGATCCTGCAATTTGACAATGTTGTCAATCTATCTCGGCACTAGACGACCAACGCTCTGCTCTACCTTGCCTCGGCCGTCACTCTGTCCCTACCTACTCCATCTAGCATTTGCCCGATTAGCCACGTGACTAAACCTAGAATTATTCAAGTACAATGGAGAATATATTGAAATAAATCGTAAATGTAACTTAATACATACCTATAGGCAGTTTCGCAAGTATAGCCCCGAGCGGCGTAAGCGCATCGTTTCCGTCGAGACACCCAAGCTCCCGCAGTAGGGCTTCGGCCTCGATGACCGCGTCCAGTGGCGGCGGCTCCGGGGCTTTGGACAGGAAGTGCCCTATACTGCCGAGGCGGAGCAGTTTGATGCTGAAACATAATAAATATATAATATAAGTTTTACTGCCGAGGCAAAGTTTGATTCTAGAAAGCCTTTCCTTTTTACACTACTTGGTTGCTAAAATCAACATTTTATTTAGATTGCAGATAAAAGAAGCATCAAACCTATTTCTGATAGATCTAAACTGTATCTGCATCCCTGTATCTGTATTCACCTGACTGCGGAGTGTGTAACTTGTGTGTATGTATTTTTTTTTTACCAC